>OX465183.1:1825089-2433452 GCA_949987655.1 Polymixis flavicincta | reverse complement strand
ACCCCTCCGTGCCTCGGAAAGCACGTTAAGCCGTTGGTCCCTGCTGTCATTTGTGGATCTTTGACAGTCGTTACGGGCTGTCAGAAGCCCGAAAGTCTGACAACCAGTCTTAACAAGGGGTATCGTATTAGCCAGTAACCGGGTTGTGGAGGTCAGATAGGCAGTCGCTCCATGTAAAATATTTAGCATCCGGTTAGACTGGAAGTCGACCCCAACATAATTGTGAAAAGGCTAGGCAGATGACGATGTTATCGCAATACAATACAATTTTATTGTGTCTACTTGTCATCACGCGGAAGTGCTTAGAATACATTAAATACCATGTAATAATGTTAATAATAGGTTGACCATTAACTAATGCAGTTATGCATACCTTAATTCATGCTGATTCATTCACTCCGCTAGAAAATAATATAAGTTACAATTACCTCGTAATACGCGATTGCGTTTGAAATTAAAAGTTATCGATAGCAAAACAGACTATTACATGAGTACATAGTACCTACTTAGTTAACATTATCAGTGTTAGCATTTTTTTATGGACTATGTTTGGCACATTGATCCATTCTACATCCAATAAATAATAATTACTTAGTTGTAACTAACTTTTAACCGCGGCTCTGCCCACGTGGATGTCGGTTATCGCATAAAAAAAGTAGCCAATGTCCTTCTCTATATCCTAGGTTCTGAGCCTAGGCTATATCTCTGGCAAATTTCATGATGATAGGTTTAGCGGTTTTGGCGTGAAAGCGTATTAGAAAGACAGAGTTACTTTCGCGATTATAGTATTACTTAGTGGGGATTGACATTATGTTTAGTATATTGATCCATTCTACATCCAATAAATAATAATTACTTACTTAGTCATCGTTTTATGGACCGCGTGGAGATTCTATGTCGGAGATTTAATCACACTTTCATTCATTTCTTTTTTACGGTTTTTAAAATCAATAACTTGGAACTTGCTGATCGAATGACAAGAAGTTACTTCATAAAACATGTTTACGTGTGACGGAAATTACTGCTAACTTATTTTAATATTTTACCGCTTTTGTTTTCGTATGTAATTGACAAACGGGCCACTCCCGGTGTATAGTCATTTAAAAAAAATCGCGTCACCAAGAGCTTCGGTCGCCATGAGTCAGTCCGGAAGCACGGATTTCACAAACAGATTTCCAACACGACCTGTTTCTATGTAGATTGAATTCTGAGAACTCAACAAAGACAACATAAGTCTCGTATTCCATGTGTGTGGAATAAAAAATATAGCAGCGCATGCGACATATTGCGCGGGAGTTGCCAGCTGACACCGCACATGTAATGAGCAAATAATAATAACAATGCTACTGTTACCAACATATGTTTATCAGACAATATCAACAATTTTCGTTCTTATTCCGGGGAGATAAAGGTCAAAACAGAAGGAGATTTATTATAGCACAGTTAACAGTATTAACATGCGGGTGCGCAAGGATGGGGTAAGCGAAAACGTAGATAATCGATATCGACACAGCAGTTTGATGAGTAGTATGAATTTATCAGATGATATGGTCAGCCGTAGCGAAATGTTTCATAGCCATAAATTCTTTAATATATTATAGGTACGATGCAATATATTGTATATTTTCAAATTTTGACATTTGGCTCAATTAGAGAGAATTCTATGTCTAGCAGAGGTTTGCGATAATCCGAGTCAATTTATTTTTAAAAATACTATCGGTAAGGACTTTTTTACTAGTCCTTACATACGAAGTTAGTTGGTAACTGTTGAAAATAATTATCAAAGCGATTGCGTCGTTCAATGTCTCCAAATTAAATTCAATTAAAGAAAACAAAATAATGATGCGATAAACAATGAAGGTTTTCATTAATTCATGGTACCTCCGATAAGAAACAATGTAAATTATATTTATACGCTTAAAAGGACAAACACAAGGATACAATAAAATGTCTGAATAGCGCGTTTGACATTTCATTTTCAATTGACACATTCATACATTCGTATAAAACATATTTTATGTAATGTTATTTATTTGAAACAAAACGTCGATAGCGATTTTCGACCTTACGCATTACACGGCACATCACTAGCGCGACCCCACTCACTGCGTTCCGTCGGTCCCCTCACTTCGCGTCAGTCAGTGTAACTCGTGCCGCGTCACAAAACGTTTCACCTCCAGTGCCACAATGAGAATCGCAGCGCTTTCTGCGCTGTTCGCGATCGGGTTAGCCACCGAGCTTACACCGACGGACTTAGTTCGACAGAAGTTTTACGACCTAGAAGAGGAGCTATGGAGGAACGTGACGGACCCTGTGTGGAAGGAATCCGGCCTTGGCGGGGACGTCGAACTGACAAAGGCGTTCCACGCGCTGAACGAGCAGATCGAGTTAATTCCAAGGCCTAAGAGACTGACGCTGAACTCGTGGTTATGGGGCAAAGTGTCAGAAAAGCTGCAGGTGGTAGACGGATTCTACAAGAACTTCATAGAGTTCGTGAGGCACCAGGCATCGCCAGGTACAGTGCCAGCGCCGGTCAGAGATTGGCTGGACATGGCAGAGTCGGTTCTGATGGACCCGAAGACGTCTGTGGCACAAGCTGTGAGGAAGATTCACGGTTTCTTGGAGCATGGAGATATTTTCCGCTCAGCCCTCCAGGTAAAGTTAATGACTAATAAAGTTTTCGGTAGAACGACAACAACAATGGAAAGTTGAGTAACTGGAGATGTTTAGCAACATGTCAGTGACCTGATGTGTGATTTAAAACAATCGGAATGTTTACAATTTCCCTATAATAGCGTGATTATTTTTGGAGAACGTCGCAATTAGGTGTCTTGTTTGTATAAAGTGTATTGAGTAATCGTATTTTGTTCGAGTTCATCGAATAAATGGCCTCATTGCTCAGGCTGCTTACTGCGACTACGGCAAACATTTCGGATATAAAAAAGCAGGTTATTTTAACATGGCGCGCATTGGTTTTACCTAAATACATATAAAATGTTTTACAAATACCGCTATTACAGTTTGAGTACTAAACATGTAGGTAATCAAAAGGTCGGAATGCTAACATCGTAGTAAGTAAATAGCACGAATGAAAACCTAAATCGTATATTTTCACATTTTCTCCATTTTATTATTCGTCACTCACTAGCACTCGGGAATGCCAACGATACTCGCTACGGTCTTAGGACAAAACGTGAAAGTTAAAACTGTATAATTATATTATTATTACATTATAGCCGTTACTACTAAGTAGCCGAGGTTTCATTGTTCCAAACGAGACAGATTATCACAACATTTGTAAATAATATGAGTCATAGGTTAGTTTACTATTAGCAGAAATGTCGTACTACATCGTCTACAAAACTAGACAACTACTTAACATTATTAAAAAGTCATAAACTTTGAAGGGTCAAGGGTAAATGTTTTTGAAAAATTTATGTTTTTTTAGTCAAAAAAATTAAAAAGTATTTTATAGGTAAGGCTCCAAAAGCCTTATTAACCCTTTGTCCAATCAATACGTTTTCTTGGTGGTCTTTGCAACTGGCAAAACCATCCTAATTGCAAAACACCGGAAGGTCTTGATGAGGAAAAGAATGCATTCCGTTATTAAACCGTATTTATCGAGTAATTAGATGTTACTTATGCATTGTATATACTAAGGTGTCGTATGACTTGTCAACAGTGAGACTACACACTTACGTCCTGTCCATTATTTAAACATAACATTATCTATGCTTTACCCGCATGCGAGAGTGAAATAAGTAGGTCGAGATTGCGGCAAGAAAAAAATACAAGCTCGCGAATTATTTACACTGATTCATCTGTATTACGGAATATCAGAAGAACAATTTTAAACTCGTTTCATGTTTTCAGAAAAACGTTTTTGTAAATGTGTACATCACTAAAACTTCATTGCGTAGATAATAAATACGTCGTTGTTTATTTCAGTTGTAACGACTGTACCCAATTAGATTAATTAAACATGATTAGTTTTATGAGGGCAATGCGTCTCTATCACGCACTAAGCATTTCACCCTACTGCATAAAAAGAATGGTTATGTTTTTACAGCATCTTTTATAGCAAAAACCGAAAAATAAACAGCAAAAAATAAGACAGAATTCTTTAAATACATTTTAACATAATAATAATTGAAAGGTCAATAACGGGGATAAACCAGAATTATCAATATATTGTATAACATTACGGGTTATCCCAGAAACAGCCCGTCAAGGAAATAGCGGTATCATACAATAAACATAACTAATCGTTTTCAATCCAGTGTTGACTATTCCCACATGTATTTGATAACAGCCTTATTAATAATATGCTTCTTCGTAAAGATGACTTCATAGGTGACCAATAAAAAATGAATGTCACTGAAAGGAATTTATTTTCTTCCCTAGGCTTCAGTCTTTTAAGTCAACAATGAGCTGTATTATTTGAGTAAAACTCGGGTTAAAATAAAAATTACAATAAGCTTGTTAAATACAATAGATGTAACGCTTACAATACTCCTTAGTCATGTCATTAGACGCATATCTAATCGTTTGGTAATCACGAGTCAAAAGTGTGATAGCCATTTTGTGAACTGCCTTTGACTCAATTTATTCTGACCTAGCGAAGTATATTTTTGTTCCAAACTATCAGTAATTTTACTCTATATTACTGATGGAAGCTACATCTATGGCGCGAGCAAAGTTCTCAGCCGACTCAATTTAGACTGCCATCGGCAACAAAGAAGACAAATACCCTATCTTTTCTCATTAAAAACAGACCACAATTTTACCTACTTATTCCAAGATTTGAAAAAAAATACCATCTGGTAATTTCAGGAGGAGGATTCCGACGTGTGTGACCTTCAGATGTCCCCTCACCAGCTGATATACGACATGTACAACACAATAGCCCTGACTGAGATCAAGGGTTACGCCATGATGCAGTTCTCTTGGATGCTGCTCAGGATATATGGAAGAGGTGAGCTTAATATCAAGCCTGTATTCCCCTGAAGGGTAGGCAGACACATATTTCTTCATTTTTATTTTAGGTCCTATGTTATAGATGATAAATCCATTGACATTGAAACAGGTGAGGTAGGTTCTTAGTTTCTAAGTCAGGTGATGACCGTAAGTAATGCGATTCGAATAGGTAGGTAATGTTGAGTAAACTAGGACACTGATCAGGATTATCTATAAAAATATATGTCTAAACTATCAGGGCTGCGGAAGTAATTTCAAGAATAATAATTATGTGGGCCCCTATCATTGAAATAGAGGCCTGCAGAGGTTCACATCGGGCCACCGTAGGGGGTTCAAATTATAATTAAATTATTATCTGTAATCTAATGATTATAATTATTTATTATAACAGTGAGTGCAGAGAGGCAATGCATATTTTAAACTAAATATGTAAAATTAATTGAATCGTACAAAACAAACTTCATGATTTGTAGGGTTGTCGCGGTATTTGTAAAGTATTTCACTGTTCTCAAAATCAAAACTAGTACAAGCTTTTTTTAGAAAAAGCTCTGACTAAGATTTCGTTTTAAAAGTATTACATGTGATACAGATACAGTTTGTTTCGTCATTGGGAGTCGCCAGCGCATGCGTCAATGCGAGTACATTTACATGTACGCTATCAATAAAATGATATGCAAAACATTACATTAAATAAGCTATCATGTCCATTCTGAATAACTGTAAATACTTAAAAGAACAAAAGAATTAGGTACCACGTAAAATTATACATACGATGCCCTTTTACACAAGGAGATAGACAAGAAGGGTGCTCAGATCCTGAAGCACTCGTCTTGCATCGTTCTTTATGAATAATATCTGGCTGACTGAGCAGCTTAGCTCGGTTCTTTTTTTTGTTTTGACGTTTTCTAAAAATGAAAACTAGCTAGATCGATTTATCGCCCCCGAAACCCCCTGCATACCAAATTTCATGAAAATCGTTGGAGCCGTTTCCGAGATTCAGATTATATTTATCTATATTTACAAGAATTGCTCGTTTAAAGGTATTCAGATAGATAAGGAATACGGGTCAAAATTAAATATCAGAAATTATTGTGTTGTTAGCAATTCAGTAAATTAATCAAGAAACAAATGAATGCGGTTTTAACCGCTGCTCCGTTATTTATAGCAAATTAAATTCATGTAATTTTTACCCGACTGCGCCAGACGGAAGGTTTTTTTTTTTTTTTTTTGTAATCGTTCGTTTAATAATATTATTACTTGAAGCAAGGAAAACATAATTAAAATTGATCAGTTGATCTTCATTTCCACCAAGTATTTGGCCGTGTGAATAAGTATTGACACAATTGATTTTTATACAAGGTAAAGTTATGCATTAACGACAGTTTAACTTGTGACGTTTTAAATAACTCCAATTCATGAAAATTTCACTTTTTTATATAAGTTAAAAATAATACTTAAGAGTCTTATCCTGGGAATAAATTTAGATTTTTTGACACTATATCCATCTTATCATACAAAAACTGTAAGACGTAATTTTTTTTATTCCACGGATAAAAGCTATCCAAATTTGGTAAAATCATTCGTAAGTAGTCGATAACCTTGCTGACGAGGTAAATCCATATAATATAGGGATAATTCTAGTGAGGTTTTCATAACTATACATCTGTATAGTGTTACACAGTAAAGACGTCATCTTGCGACCACAATAAATAACATTGTTTGTCAATATTTTTATCTGTAACTAGGTATATTGCACTAGCATATTATGACTAATGACACCACTATTAAGTTAATAATAACAATATAGGCATATATCCGTTGTTTTCTTGGTCAATATGATAATTAGCTGTTTAATCAAACAAATTATACTAATTAGTGTAAATAACATTAGTATTGTGATGAAATTGCCTACTTATGTACAGTATAAACTATGGTAAGATCAGCAATATCTGACATTTTATGTTAACAATCTATGTTCAAATCACTTGATGAACAATGGTTTGTGTTTAAAAAGCTATTGTGACAGAAAAACTACTATTAAAAAACATAGACATTCCATTGGTTATGGATATGAAGCTGTTTTTGTGACTCAAGATATGGCTCTTGTGATACAAGAACTCATAGCAAAAGAGCCAGAGCCACACTGATGTTTGTAACTTGAAGTGAAAAATAAATCAATTTTCCTGATCTATATTTTCGTGTAATTGGTGGTCATTTATGTTTTGTTTCAGGTAACTTCACACAGGAAGCTAGTCTAACGCGACAAAGGTACTCTGAAAGGACGGGACAGACGGCCACCGCGGCGAGATCAGCTTTAGCGTCGGCTAATCGAGACCTGTACCGGTGTGACCCGCCTGTCCATACCAGTGGTAAGCAACCTTACTAGCATTATTAAGTGACAGTAAGTCTGTCTGTTTGTTTGTTTGGTACTATTTTAGGCGGTAAACTAGTGAACGATTTTTGTCACGGAAGAATCTTAGTAAGTATAAAGTTAGAGGCAACCTTTTCCCAAAAAATAACTATAACTAACTGCTCTGCTTCTAATAAAAATCTTGACAAAAAAAAACCCGGGAATTTCCAAATAATTTTCTTATTATGTTAGACGGTTCGAAGATCATTCAAAAGTGATAAAATAACCTACGACTAATAACAAAAATAGCAGCCAAAACAAAAACAAAGCTGCGACATCTAAACGGAAATTCCACCTTATCACATTTCAGTTTACAATGATGTTCAATTATTACGATCTCAAATTAAACATATTTTAATTGTCATATACCTCCATGGACACTTACCCTCTTATTTATAAACGCTGCTTAAAGTTAACTAATCATTAGTGGCTGTTTTACCATACATTTTTGACGTTTGAACACCTCGTTTTAACACCGTTTAACCACCGTTTGTAAATAAGGGGGTTAATGAAACGTCAGAAGCTTTTACAACTTTCCAACTACAGTCAGTAATGTCAATTTTCCAGCGACGTACGCGGAAGTGACTCGCCTACTGCAAGGCTACGTGGAGAACGAAGTGGACCTGAACAGCGACGGCACGTGCAAGGAAAACTGTGCCTTCTACACACTGACAGAGAACAAGGGCTGCTTTAAGGAGCAGTTCTGTGCCAAGCAGACCACGTGCGCCGGCAGGATTATTGACTGTCAGTATGTGGATTCTGACATGTGGGTGTGTCCAGCGGTAAGGAAACTAAATCTTTTACCACTATAGTTCCTTATACCCTGATTAATTTAATTTGTTCTGTAAAATATTATGCCAATAACATGATTAGTCGTTATTAATTTGGTCAACCATTCTACAGTTAAAAGATTTCACGACAGGTTTACTAAGCAGACATAAATGAAATAAAAACCTCGGTATCTACACAAAGCAGCTCGAGATGATACATTATAACGGTTTCACACAAAGCAAAATTGCTATAATTGATGTAGAATTGTGTCGTCGTATCTTTTTGTCCAGTCTGATTATACTGTTGTTATAATGTTAAAGTTAAATATGCCACATGACGAGCAGAACTATGGACAAAGAGGGAATTAATACTTCCGAGTGTATTATTAAAAGATTCAAAGACAAACTGGGGCATGAACAACAAAAGAGAAATGTCGAGCAAATATTTCTTAGTTTTGTTATTAAAAACAGTACTGACCTAAAGTAGTAGCCGTGACCTCGTTAGTAAACAAACCAATCACGATAAATGATCACGAGCGAACAAATATTGCGAAGATATCCGAATAATTGTACACGTTGAACTTTACAGAGCTACGGCAGTTCCAGGCGGTATGAATGGATCGAGTACGAAAACGGACGCACGCTGGGGAGGGTCGGCAGCTGCAGACTAGGAACAACCAAGGTTAGATCAATTTGACACTACCAACATTGGTCCCAACATCTCAATAACCTACAAATTCATTGGCCCCCAATGCTTGTATATAGGCGACATAAGAATCGCTTGTAGAGCAATTCAAATGTTGCGTGGCTTATCTACCAGACTTGGAGAGTATTAATGAGGTCAGATGATTAAGGAAACAAATCGAAACGCAAATACGATATCAAGTCGTTTACGTGATTCTGCTGCATTTAGATGGTTTTCTTGAAAATCAATTCATAATGTAAATATTTTTATGTGTTTTTAATCTGCACTTTTCCTTGATCTTGGTTTTTTGCAGCATGATCGTCACTGTTAATTACGCATATTATAGTTAACTTCTAACCTAGATACGTTAGTACACGTATTTTACTCGCAGCGACCGCTACCTGACCTCGAGAAAATGCAGCACGTAGTCAGTAAAACCCTTGTTCATTCCGAGCCTAGTGTTCCAATTCAGTGGCTATGTCCAGGTTGACTCGTGGTGGCGCTGGTTGTTCTGGCACTGCTCATACTGCATGTGCCTCTGCGACGACAAGACCCACTCCGACCGCTTCTTCAGCCTCCGGGAAGCAGTATCAGACATCAACAACAACAAGTTAGTCCCTTAAATGTTCGGGTCACCCGCACACTTTTAGGGACATTCCAAAACTTGCCCCAACAAATCCGAACTAAAACGAAGATTATAATTCAAGTTTTTCCTTCCAAGGTCGACTCCTGGTGGAGATGGACACTTACTCACTGCTCATATTGCTTTTGTCTGTGCGAGGACGATGTCAGTATGGCTGAACGTTTCTTCAGCTTACGTGAAGCAGTAGCAGATATAGAAAAAAACAAGTCAGTACTTGGAGAAATGGAGAAACTAATTTACGTGTATTTTCGACCTAATTGGCTTTCGTTGTACATACCGCTTAGTATAGTAGAAAACTGTACCTATCACCTAAATCTTCAGCGTAACGATTCGGATCTAATGCCATCTTCTGTCATCTCTATTGTGTTAACAGCATGGGTTGGGTGTGCGGGTGGTCTATTTCTTTGCCATTTTAGTTCGATACTAACATAAGCTTTCCGCAATTTTCAGGGTAGTGACAGGAATACGACTAGTGAAACATGGCAAAGTGTTCCACATTCAGATATACCAGGGCAAGCTGGTGGAGCGTGGGTTCGTGGAGTCTTCTGAGGAGGTGATGGCGCAGGCTTTCGAGCCGACGCAAACAGGTGTCATCGAGGGCATCGACTACCACACGCTGACGTACGAGAGGCGAGCCATCGACTTGGACGAGTTGGATTCACCTTCGGGACATGTTTTGACTGGAGCCAGGTGAGAAAACTCAATAAGAAAAACCACGAAAACTTCTAAATCCTTTTTCGGTTATGACTTTAACTTACAAAATTTTCATTTACAGATTGCGAATGATCGGTGCACATTTACACTTCGAGATTCGCGCTACACCGTTCAACTACACGACAGGAAAACTTTCACCAGAAAGGAGTCAATGGATCAGCAACGACAACACAGAAGGATCACATACACCTAGGTAAATTAACCTTGTTTCTAAGCATGTTTAGGAAAAAGGAACTGTCCGTCTATAAAAAAACAATCCCGTTAAGTGGAATATAGACGAAGTTGCCAAATATCAGCTTGACGACTTCAGAGAAATCATTTTTTAACACAACTGAGTCTCAAAACGAGACTAATTTTAGTCAGAATCTGAAGCCTTTTTAGGGATTCTTCTAAACATAGTATTTAAAACTTATTTCCAGATCACGTCTAGAGCTATACAAGCCGGACATTCCAACGCGCGCACACACGTCACTGCGCATAGACTCACAGCACGACCAGTTCATGGAGTTTACGCATTCAGACTTCGATGCCGACGCAGCGCAAAGCACGGTGCCGTTTGTTGATATACAGCCCGTCGTGCCTTCCAAAGGTATGCATTGAGTTTTAGATATATGTATTAGACGATTATGAAATAGAAATAATAGGCAATATATTCAGAATATAGAGAATATGGGTTTTAGGTAACTTTTCCCTGGTTGGTTTAGCTAGCATGATGAACAGTTCTTTTTTGCTCCATTGGAGCAATAAAATACTGGAATTTGTACTATTTTTAACTTGTTAGATTATTTTTACGATACTGATGAAACATTACTAAAACAACAAATTTTCGCCCGCAGCCCTAAATACTAAAGGAGCGACTTTGCTCAGCGGAGCAGGATTGTACCACAGAGGAGCGAAGGGCTCCGGAGGTTTCATTGCCGTCAAGGTCATCACCTACGACTACTCCAAACATGTGAAGGCAGAACCACCCCCGTCAGAGTTCGTCGACGAGGTGGAAACAACCGAATTCATACCCATCGTCAATTAGAATACAGTTCAATTTCTTATACTCATTTTATTTTGTAATGTAGCGTAATTGTTACTTTTGATAATACGTATTTTTAAGTCTTGTACTGAGTTTTATTTCGGGATATAATGTGGCGTAAAATGGTATTGGTAGGGTATGTACAAAAGGGAAGTTAATATCAAACAAGATAACATTACATTATTGTGTTTGCGAGATTGTTTACATAGACGTTTACAAATATTTGGCAGATGAGTACAAACATGAATATTATGCACATTTTATGTAAACATTCCAGTGAATTGACCACAGAGATATTTCAGATTCGTTTGAAACCTACTCCACTGGTTTCCTTGTTATACCGTGGAAGCATATTAACATTTCTGTAGGGGTATTTTGGCAATCGGAAATTTTGAATTATAAAAAATAAATACATATGAAAAAAAAAAAAACAATACGTAATCTTATTTAATTAGATCGTAATTTATTTTAAAATGTGATCTTGCTTCATGTATCATCCCTGTAGGAAATAGATTACTTCAATTTTCTAGTCTACATACAGCTCCAAATATGAATAATAAAGATTAATATTGTACAGACTGGTTTTTGTTATTACTTCACACATTCTGAGATTATCGCTAAGATAGATAGTATGAGATCATAGCAAAAATCTTTTATTTTATCATCGTTTGTTGTTTCTAACTATGCAAAATATTCCCTTTTCATACACCATACTAATATTATAGAGTCGAAAAGTAACTGTGTAGTCTGTCTATCCGTTAGCTTAACTCCTAACGGATTTGAATCAAAGATGGCACACGAATAGACCTGATATTTTCTGTGGGAAAATTTCCGACCTCCACGCGAACGAAGTTGTAACAACTATAATATAATATGCGAGTAAATGCGCAAACATATTTTGCGAAAAGTGTAGTGTCAGCATTCCATTTAAGCTGTTGTTACCTATGATAACGGTGTACGTTTTTTTTTTTTTTTGAGGAAGGCTGATCACCTAATAACTTCCCCCGCTCTGGGCGGAGCGGGAGAGCGTGTCAGACTGACTAAACCCCACCCGTGTTCCTTCAGTTGCCTGTGTGCCAGGGGCCACAGTAACTCTTTCGAACAACCCGCACCCCTGTCAGCACAACGGTGTACGGACACACAGTAACACATTAATGTGCATGTGCTAAAGTAGCCCCTGAAAATCACATTTTATTCCGTTTTTTAGCTTGTGTAGGTCAGTCTTTATTCACTCCACAACTGAATACAGAACGCGCAGTCCAGTCTCTGTCTATGGTAAAAAACACAAAGTTCTATTTTCAACGCGATAAGCTGTGCGTGGAAGATAAAGTAATTAGTAAATGGCAATAACTGGGCCTAGAGACAAAATACATTTCTGTTAGCGTTCACGCCAAACGCTACGCCAAAATGTATGGGAATGACATAACCTGCGGAAAGAACACGACGTAATCTTTCCGCAGGTAATGTCATTACCATACATTTTGGCGTAGCGTTTGGCGTGAACGCTAACAGAAATGTGTTGTGTCTAGGCCTGCTGGTGCCTTTCTAAGCGGATATAAGACGAAAGGATTATTTTTAGCTTTTTTTTTATATTTCTGAACGTCGCGACCTCGATCACGCCATATGAAAAGCGATGGATGAGGTCTATTATCGAACGAACGTGCCAGAAGATGCCTGTTCACTCTTGCTTTGAAGAATAGTATAATTCTTCAAAGCAAACTACTTTCACGACTTGCATTTATTCTATGTAATTGAAGAGCAGAAAAATATGAATCAATCTAGCAAAACGTGCTTACTAACACTGTACTTAGCTAACAAATACAGACATTAACCACAGATAACTTAGAAACGTATGCTTTAAATTTAGTATTGGTAATATCCTAATTTACCTACTTTAATTAATGACGTTCCAACAAAAAAATCAATTGGAAATAACAAATAGTAATTATAAAATTAAATACAAAAAATACTTTGATTCTCTTTGAAAAAGCATCACCTGTTAAAATTTCATTCAATGTAATTAGCATCGACGGAATGCCTAACCCGCGCTGTTTTCGTTTTTTGTACTATTTTAGTTATTACTTACAAACTACCTTACAATGTTTGATTTCATTTTTTATAAACTATGTGTTAACCATTACCTCAATAAGATAATGATTATTCTGTTAGTATTGTTTTTAAGATTGCTGATAAGTGCTTCAACATCCGGACAAACATATTGAGGTTTTTGTGATGTTTCTGTTTATATTTTGCTTGTTCCTTTATTATTAAAAATTAAAAAAAGACACATTTATTACTTAGAATGTTACTTAATTATCAATTAAAATATGACAAACATTATGTTATTTATGGTTTTTCCTTGATATTGTGTAAAAATAATAATCTAAAAGATGTGAATATAATTAGAAGAATAATTATGAAATCAACCAATAAGAAACTTACAGCACTACCGGTAGGTCTGGTTTGGCGAAGATTCAGGTCTATTGTTAGAGGCCGAGTTTATGACGTCACGCGTATAAGCAAGGATAGACCAACGCACTTGTGCTAGTGCAGTGGACGGGTCCAGTGCCGGAGTAGAACGTACAGTAGATGTGTGCTTAGAATTGACCACTGGAAACATTTCGTTTGCCCGACTCAGAGATCAAACACCAGCTTTGATCCGTCAGTACCCACGTTCAGCAGTCACGGTTGGGATCACTAGACCAATATTCGAATTCAGATTTTGAGATTATTATCGAGGAAAAAACAAAAAACCAATGTCCAACATTTGAAAGGCCAAATTCCATTGCAACTAAACATTTTTGAGACCTTTTTATTAAATGGTCACTGAAAATTGACGATAAAGTAGATAGCTGAGTAAGGTCAATTTTGAATCCAAATATTGGCAGTAACCCAGTGGCACCTCCACCAGTAGACCCTACCTGCACGCGCAGCGGATGCACGGCCAGCAGCGCCAGCAGGTCGGGCGGCGGCAGCACGTCGGCCGCGCGCAGCCCCATGGCGCGCACAGGAAGGCGGGTGGCACCTCCACCAGTAGACCCTACCTGCACGCGCAGCGGATGCACGGCCAGCAGCGCCAGCAGGTCGGGCGGCGGCAGCACGTCGGCCGCGCGCAGCCCCATGGCGCGCACAGGAAGGCGGGTGGCACCTCCACCAGTAGACCCTACCTGCACGCGCAGCGGATGCACGGCCAGCAGCGCCAGCAGGTCGGGCGGCGGCAGCACGTCGGCCGCGCGCAGCCCCATGGCGCGCACAGGAAGGCGGGTGGCACCTCCACCAGTAGACCCTACCTGCACGCGCAGCGGATGCACGGCCAGCAGCGCCAGCAGGTCGGGCGGCGGCAGCACGTCGGCCGCGCGCAGCCCCATGGCGCGCACAGGAAGGCGGGTGGCACCTCCACCAGTAGACCCTACCTGCACGCGCAGCGGATGCACGGCCAGCAGCGCCAGCAGGTCGGGCGGCGGCAGCACGTCGGCCGCGCGCAGCCCCATGGCGCGCACAGGAAGGCGGGTGGCACCTCCACCAGTAGACCCTACCTGCACGCGCAGCGGATGCACGGCCAGCAGCGCCAGCAGGTCGGGCGGCGGCAGCACGTCGGCCGCGCGCAGCCCCATGGCGCGCACAGGAAGGCGGGTGGCACCTCCACCAGTAGACCCTACCTGCACGCGCAGCGGATGCACGGCCAGCAGCGCCAGCAGGTCGGGCGGCGGCAGCACGTCGGCCGCGCGCAGCCCCATGGCGCGCACAGGAAGGCGGGTGGCACCTCCACCAGTAGACCCTACCTGCACGCGCAGCGGATGCACGGCCAGCAGCGCCAGCAGGTCGGGCGGCGGCAGCACGTCGGCCGCGCGCAGCCCCATGGCGCGCACAGGAAGGCGGGTGGCACCTCCACCAGTAGACCCTACCTGCACGCGCAGCGGATGCACGGCCAGCAGCGCCAGCAGGTCGGGCGGCGGCAGCACGTCGGCCGCGCGCAGCCCCATGGCGCGCACAGGAAGGCGGGTGGCACCTCCACCAGTAGACCCTACCTGCACGCGCAGCGGATGCACGGCCAGCAGCGCCAGCAGGTCGGGCGGCGGCAGCACGTCGGCCGCGCGCAGCCCCATGGCGCGCACAGGAAGGCGGGTGGCACCTCCACCAGTAGACCCTACCTGCACGCGCAGCGGATGCACGGCCAGCAGCGCCAGCAGGTCGGGCGGCGGCAGCACGTCGGCCGCGCGCAGCCCCATGGCGCGCACAGGAAGGCGGGTGGCACCTCCACCAGTAGACCCTACCTGCACGCGCAGCGGATGCACGGCCAGCAGCGCCAGCAGGTCGGGCGGCGGCAGCACGTCGGCCGCGCGCAGCCCCATGGCGCGCACAGGAAGGCGGGTGGCACCTCCACCAGTAGACCCTACCTGCACGCGCAGCGGATGCACGGCCAGCAGCGCCAGCAGGTCGGGCGGCGGCAGCACGTCGGCCGCGCGCAGCCCCATGGCGCGCACGCCGGCGCACAGGAAGGCTCCCAGGTAGCGGTGCAGCGGGAAGTGGAACGACGCGTGCATCACCTCCGACTGGCGATACAACACTCACATTAGTAACTGATAAACAAGTGAACTCGTTGAAGAAAGTATAAATTATTTCAAAGGCGAGATTTTACCGGGACTGTGGCAGTTCGTTGTTTATTTCGTGAAATTCTCATAGATACCCAGATTCTAAGGTTTTAATTCCCCCGAACTGTAGAGCGCAGAATTCACTCTCACCATTTCTCATTCACGGTAAAGAAACGAGCTTCGATGTACTAGCTAATGGATCTGGGGCTCAGGACTCTGTTTACCTTCCAGAAAACATGTGGCTCAGAAGTGCGACATGTCCGTAAGGTACAAAATTATATGTACTCACTCTCTCCATGTGCGGCGTAGTGAAGTGTACCGCGTCGAGCCACTCCTGCAGGTAGGTGAGCGCGGCCGCGATGATGCGTCGCGCGAGCGGCGCGTGCGACGCATCCGTCAGGTGCGACAGCACCGACCACATCGGGTACGCGGCTGCCTCCAACTCGCACGAGAACGCCGCGTAGTAAGAGGACGGCTCGAATTCAATATGGCCGCCGACTTCACGGATGTTTACGTTCATGCCTGAAAAAAATATTTTGTTGAGTATTAGACATGAGAATACTCACAGATTTCAAGCCTATTTGTGGAGTAAGAGGTTGAGAAATACTTGTAAAAGCTTGCATTTTTTGTAAATCCTAAATTTCGGAAATTAAATGTTTCTTAGGAATCTAAAGTACAAAGCTACTGTTTGCATTTTAAGTCGGATAGAAAGAAATAATAATAATTAATTTGTTTGCAACACAAAAAGTGAAAAACAACAACCAACCTTGCAACATAGACAGAAACTCGAACCACATGTCTACAAGCGCATCATCCTGCAGAAACAGCAGCGCAACACTCTTATGTGACAACACATTATTGAAGTCAGACACCAACGGCCAATAGCAATGCTCCTTCATTACGCGTCGCGTACAATCTATGACGTAATGAAAGTTCTGATCTGGATCATGTAGTGTATTCTGTACTAAGATCTTCCCCATCATCAGACGTAGAGATAACACCATGACGTGTAGGAGGTGGAGTTGCTGCACACAGCGTAGTGCTAAGGCCTCGTTTGAGAACAGCTGTACAGACATGTGGACCACTCGGTTGGATAGTGTATCGGGGTCGGCGGCGTCTTCTAGCACGAGGGGAATACGTGCGTAGTGCATCACGAATGTACGGGTTAGGTGTTCCTGTAACAAAAAGTGGGTGAGATAATAGTATGCGATTTTAGTTTGGCAAAGTTTTTATTACAGTATTTTTTTGGAACTTTGTAATGGTAGATTTTGGTGGACTATTATCAGGTTTTATTGGCTAATTGTCAATTGAATTGGCAGCTTAACATGGCAGGTGCTCAAAGACAGAAAAATATGAAGAATGCTCAGAAATTAAAAACTGGTCATCTGTGCAACTATCATACTTTGTAGCATTATGGTGAGCTTTATCCGGCTCGAAGGACCAAAAAAATAGGGGGATCCGCACTTTTAGTGATACGATAACAAGGGATTCTATGGGGATGATGAAATAAACCGGACTGCCGTGAATGTTCGTTAAACACAGATTTATTAAAATATTTTTAGTTACGAGTATTATTTGCAATAATTTGTACAAATACTATGTGTGCAGAATGCACGGTGCGTAAGTCGCTAAAATAATGTACGGTTCCGTACAGGGTGTTTAAATTTTTACGATGCTCCTTTAAACCACAGTAGATTAGGAATTTAAAAATATGCGAATCAAAGGGATTCCCTTTCAAATTATAATTAAGTTAAAACCTCCAAATAAAACTGAATAACTTCACACGTACATCAAATGGAGAAATAGCCTCCTCTTTAGCTCCAAAGAGCTTTTTGATTTCATTAATACTAAGATTTTACCTAGGGGTTTGTTGTTTATTAGTTACCTTATAGTCCTGGTCTGGCAGCATATTGAGCAGGAAGCAGACCACGTTCTGCGGGAACTCGTACTTGAAGGTCCAGAATATGAATTCGTCTAGTAAGGTGTTGTGTTGCAGTCGAGGCGCCAGGGCGGGCAGGTGACGGTACCTGGGGTAGAAAAAAAGTCAAAATTGATACGGCAGGAAAACTAACTACGCCTCTTCTCCCACCAGAGATAAGAGGGAGAAGATTATTGAAGTTCAAACACTGGCTTATTTTACGTTTACAGGGTCCAAGCCCATCAACCATTACACTGGTTTCAAAGTTTCTCTTAAACGTTAATATAACTTGAATATGATGCGCCGCTACCGACTCTCTTTTCTCTTTTTTTTTTTTTTTTTTGGTTGGGAAATCATCAAATAACTTCTCCCGCTCTGGGTGGAGCAGGAGGGCGTGTCAGACTTTTACTGACTAAAACCCACCCGTGTTCCTTCAGTAGCCCGTATGCCAGGGGCTGTGGTGTCTCTCTCGAACAAACCCGCACCCCTGGCAGGCATCGGCCCTTGCGGGCCCCATCACTTTTTGTGCTGACATCTCTTTGAGGCGCGCGTGGAACACAACGCGCCGTCGACTTGGGCTTGGTCCTTACCGGACAGCGAGCTACCCATTACTCGCCGTCCGCAAGCCCATGCCTACGGTGGCCGGAAATCGGCCTGGGATTCCCGACGCCCAGGGCGTCTCCGTATCCTGCGGCGGCTGGGGTCGCGAGGGCGCATATGCTGCCTCTCCCTCACGTGCGCCGCCTCCCTCTTCGCGAGCATCACTGCTTCGCTGAAGGAGGTGACGGCTCCCCATGCCCTCTCGCTCCGTACCATGGCCTGGACCAGGGCCGGACGCGAGAGATCGCCGCCGCCGATCGCCTCCACGAGGACACGGCGGTGCTCCGCCCAAGCAGGGCAGACCGCCACCGTGTGCTCCACCGTGTGCTCCACCGTGTCCTCAGGGCGATCTTCGCAGTGGAAACACCCGGGCGTTTCCTCCCGCCCGGACCGTGTCCGGTGAGGACCTGCGTCAGGCGGAAGGTGAGGACGCCATGCCGCCTCTCAAACCACTCCTCCAAGAGGGGACTTACCGCCGCAATCGTGGCGTGCCCAGCACTGGGTTGCGACAATCGCTCTCTCCATGTCACCATGAGATCCCGCCGGAATAATTTGTGGAGTTTGGGCAGGCCTGGCAACTTTTCCGTCCTCGTAACGAATATGGGTGCATTCAAAACTTCTGCCTACCTTTACTGGGAATACAAACGTCATGTGTTTTACTCACTCGTCAGGCGGTTCAGGCGCCGGGAACATCTCTAGCGCCTTCTCGTACATCTTGTTGGACTCGGCCATGTAGCAGCCGTATTCTGTGTCCGGGAACGGTGGCTCCACCAGGTTGCGGTACATCTGGAGCAAGGAAATACGAGGTACACTTACCAATAATAAGGCTGAACAATAGTTATTGTTCCTTCTTATAATGGATAAAGTTTAAGTGATTAAATCGAGCGTTACTTCTCGGAAATCACAGTAAAATGTTATGTAAATATCTTTAGTTATAACTCCGCCATCCAGGCTTGCATGTAGATCAAGTTTATTTCTATTTGTAATGCCACCGACTAGCAAAGAAATTGGCTCTTATTTTTGTACCAATCCTCATGCAAGACTAGCCTGTGGGCTACAAAAATGCTGTAATTAGATATAGGAATAGGTAGATGTATCAAAAGAATGGTCTATTCAAAAAAATAATCAGGCATCCTTCAGATTTAGGAAAATACCCACTGAAACCAAGCTTGCCATCGCGTTTATCAGCAACCCTAGGCTGGTTTCAAAATTCGGACTTGAGGCTATTACTAAAATACTTACTAAATGTATGATATATGGCCAGTGATTCTGCTCAAGAAGTTATAAAGTCTTGTGAGGTAAATACCTCAGACCCAGTTCAGACCTTTATATTGACTACATACATACATACTCAGCCTATAAACGTTCCCACTGCTGTGACACAGGCCTCCTCTCCATGAGAGGGAGTGGGCCGTAATCTACCACGCGGGCCCAGTGCGGGTTGGTAGACGTCACATGTCTTCGAATTTTTGGTTCTAGGACATGCCGGTTTCCTCACGATGTTTTCCTTCACCGTTTGAGAGCGGTGGTGATGAAATTATTTACACAAAGTAATGCGGCTGGCTGGGATCGAACGCACGACCTACAACTCGTAAGTCGCGGCCGTTACCACTGGGCCACCACTGCTCAGCTATATTGACTAACCACTCCTTTTCACAAAAAGGAGGCCTCTGTGAGGACTTCATCCGCTGGTGCAATGCTTTTGCTTACGTTATGAAGTCTTGTGGACTAGCTCACCTGTGGGTTGATGAGAGCCTTGGTCATGGCGGAGCGCATCAGGTCGCCCATGTTGTTGAACTCCATCAGCATCTTGACGTAGCCCTCGCACTCCTGCACTGTGATCCGGTAGCTGTCTGATGTTGTCTGTGTGCCGCAACTGAGAACATAGATAATGATTGGTTAAAAACTGGTTCATTAAAAAGTTATCTTCTTCTTAGTGTGTCGATAGCAAAAATAACAGGCAAAAATTTGTGCATAATTATAATAATATGTTCAGTTTTCTACATTTGTTTGGCCCAAAATTCACTTGTTATTAAAAGTGGTAAGAAATCTGGGATGGGTTGCGTGCGTCCTTTTATTTTAAATCTCACGAGGGTTACGGCCCTCGTGAGATTTAAAATAGAGTAGCGATTAATTTCTATGAAACTATGTGTTCATTTATCCCATCTCCAGACAAGCCTGACCCTGACTCCGACTTAAGACCGAGTTTGTAATCCCTAAATGAGGCCATCATAACATCCGTATATATTTTATACAATCAACACGTCTTATGAACCGTTAGCTGACAAACAAGTAGCTCTCCGAGAGTCGAGAGGGCTGTAGAACACTCGTGTCTCATATAGGCCCTTGTTGGAGAGAGAGAGTGTCATTAGGATTGGCGGAGTATCCAGTGCCAGCTAGTATGTGAAGTTAGGACAGTCGCCGGAAAATAGATGTCATGTACTCGTCGTGTGAAGGTCGAGGGGATTCGTTGAATATAGTCTCGGAGTGCTCGGACGGTACCCCTCGGTAAAATTTGTGTGGGAGCCGAATGTAGAGCAGTCAATGTTTTTTGTGGCTTTTACACATAATAATACAGAGTGGCAAGAAAATCGACGCGCAAGCTGTAACCAAGAAGTGTGTTCAGCTTCAGCACATGATTCTAGACCATCATCAACTGCCTAGCCTTTACCCAACTATGTTGGGGTCAGCTTCCAGTCTAACCGGATGCAGCTGAATACCAGTATTTTACATGGAGCGACTGCATATCTGACCTCCACAACCCAGTTACTGGGTAATACGATACCCCTTGGCAAGACTGGTTGTCAGACTTTCGGGCTTCTGACGACCCGTAACGACTGTCAAAGATCCACAAATGACAGCCGAGACCAACGGCTTAACGTGCTTTCCGAGGCACGGAGGGGTATTGGTATGTAAAGATGGTCTCCCATCCACGGACCAACCGCGGCAAGCGTAGCTTAACCTGGTCGATCGACCCGTGCAGCTATTGTTATTTAGCCACAATTTAGCCACATTATTCTAGACCACCTCGCTTAAAATTCTATGTCGGTAGGTAATAAAAAAAAAACTGCTGTATTTCATAGAAAAACTTCATACGCGCGCGGTCAATATGTATGGAACAGCTATATATTTTTTTAAATAACCTGTTACAACGCAGTGGTTCAAAATCATAAACACGGGTATCCAAGGTAACAGACCTAACTAATCCATAGCAACCGGCTGGGCGTCGTTCCAGCCACCCTGTATAATGATAATACGGAATGTGCATGTCGTAGTAGTAGTTATCGTATCTACCACCTCACAAATTATCTATCGATCCGTCACCACTGCCCATTAAAGCAGTAGGTACATATTACTCATCAGATTGGTCATAGCTCACATAGGAAATTGAGTTTGTTTGGAGGTTTCAACATAAATTCGCCATTGGCATCCATAGTATCATCATCATAATTATCTGCCTAGCCTTTTCCCAACTATGTCGGGGTCAGATTCCAGTCTGACCGGATGCAGCAGAATACCAGTATTTTACATGGAGCGACTGCTTATCTGACCTCCACAACCCAGTTACTGGGTAATACGATACCCCTTGGTAAGACTGGTTGTCAGACTTTTGAGGACCCTGTAACGACTGTCAAAGATTCACAAATGATAGACGTGACCAACGGCTTAACGTGCTTTCCGAGGCACGGAAGGGTCTTGGTATGTAAAGATGGTCACCCATCCACGGACTAACCGCGGCAAGCGTAACTTAACATGATGGATCGACCCGTGCGGCTAATGTTACTTAGCCACAAGCCCCTCCGACATTGGCATCCATAGATCAATAAATTGACAATTTACTACACCCTCCAAAAGGACGGAAGGCCATATAATTTTCATGACCGTGCCCCCTTACGACTCATGGCCTAATGTTCCCTATGCTCAGCCTTGTACGAGTAACTGACTCGACCTAACTGCTTAAGGCCTGATCTATTTAACGTCATAAATCCAGTTCTAGGTTACATCTGAATGCGCTGAAAGTAACGAACTAAAAATACTTGACACCGATGCCGTGAGAAACCCTAGGAGCACACACGGTGTGGCTTCGCAAATCACTAGGACGGTTAAATTCGTGTCAGTTGAGCCGATTATAAGAATTGCTTCTAGTGGATTATGTAAACTTCGAAATCAGTTTATATTTTCAAAATCGAGTAGTTTCCAAACGTTTTTACTAGCTAAGCAATCAATTGGACCAACAATTGACCCCTAGACCCCCCCTCGGACCGCGCTTGCCGGACACTAACCGGTGTTTTTATTTATTTATTTTATTTATTTGAAACCCTTAAAACTATCCTTACAGGTACTTAACCTAATGCGATAGAGAAGTCACACACGAAAACTTAAAATTAAATCACAACAAGATCATTGTTTGTAGCACAACATAAACAATAGTACTTTTGCGAATTCACTCCAGTAACATGTAAATATATCCAATTCTACGTGAATTTCATTGATCGTGTGAATTGCTCGAGTCAGAGGGGTTTTAGCCAGCAAGTTGGTCCTGGCTGATGGTACGACCAGCAGTGGCGGGGGCCGTCGCCTCCACACATAACGGTCGGGTACGTACAAGTGCAACCGTTGCAGTACTCCCGGGTTGTACTCTATGCCTCGGAGCAGTTTCACCAGGTACGATACTAACGTAAACTCGCGTCGCACCCCGAGTTGATTGTACTGCAAACGTAGCCATGATCACTGATGAGTAGACACCACCATTTATGCCGGTTTTCACAAACACTAGGCGTCACTTGAATTCCTAAATAAAAACCGCTCTGTTGGATTTTCATCTCTCGGCGCTGAGCCGAGCGTTGAAAATCTAAGAAGTTTAGTTTTTGGGTTCCTTAAAAGAGGTGTTACTCTAACAGACCTGCAGCATATTAAGAGCTGCTGCTGCAGTATTTACCTGTTCTCTCTGAAGTGTTGCAGCAGACGCAGTATGAGGCGCGGCATCATAGCCTCGGCGACACACATCAGAGCCGCGGGCACGTCTCCCGGGCGAGGGCATTTGTTGCCGTGGTTACTGCAAAATCTGAAACGAGAAATTAATTGAATAAGTATACAAAAGTTACTAAGAACGGGTGTGGTAGACATATATTTTAAGCAGTTGTTGCGTCATTTTATATATTTAAGTAGCTGCGTAAGAATCGTTAAGTTAGTCGCTAATAAACATCATTGAAGACAGACGCATTTGTGATTTTATATCAATTACTCGTACACATAAAAGTGAACCCAAACAGCAGTGAATTGCGATAGGCTGAGCTGTTCAGTAGACCACCCGTGTTAGCCATCAAAGATAGTCATTCATTATCTCCCATGTAATAGGAGGCCAGCCTTATGGTATAAGGCTAATCTCCATTACATCGACAAATTCAGTCTCTGTTGGCCATTGGGAAATTCTTGATGGAAAACAATAACTCTTTACTCGACCTGGGTCTGTAACAAGATACCTCACGCTCAGATAGTATGGTTTATTTTTATCAAGATGTGTCAATCATTTCCTATCAGATGAAAGTAAACTCTCCTACATAAGTATAGGTAATGTTATGATACTGCAATGCGGAACTGCGGATGGGACATTAACACCCGACCACAGAGCACTTAAGTCCATCCGGTGTTAAACATTTTATTACATAATTCTTGTTTCATGTTCCATTCATAATTTCATACTAAAATACATGACAAACTTGCTTAAATACAAGCAGATATTTGTAGAAGATTACATTTTTATACCTGGAATCCAAATCATTCACATTCAAAGTCCATTGTTTCAAAATCACACAATCATCATTATTATTTTATTAATCAAATCACCAAGCTAATATCTGCTGAAAATTCAGTCGTATATAATTTTACCAGAAACGTCGTAAGCATTAGATCCAGATGTGTGACGTAACATAGAAATGACGTCACCACGTCTTTCCAAGGTCATTGCGAAGGTCCAGGAGCAAGTTCAAACGGACGTCTCAGTCACGGAAAGGTCACTAGGATCTGCTATCTCCGTCTAGCTTGGAGGAAGTCCTATATAATGCTTTATTTAGAAGTAAAAGCGGTTTTTTCAGTGTCTCCGCTGGCGTCTATTGTAGTTTTTTTAGTGTCTGGATCTAATAATCATTTGTTTTGTTTGTTCTCTTTGGTAGGGTTTTCTGGTTTGGGTATTGTGCCGTATGACTAATGTGAAAATGAGGAAGATTGATCTACAATTAAAAGTCAGCAGGATTGCGTATCAAAAATGCCATATCCTTACATAGTATAAAACAAAGTCACTTTTCGTGTTTGTACGCTTAGAACTTTTAAACTACGCAACGGATTTTAATGCAGTTTTCATCAATAGTCAGAGGTTATTCAAGGGGATTATGTATATGTATGTATAATACACCGAAATCCACGAGGGCGAAGTCGCTGGCAAAAGCTAGTTTGTTCATAAAATAACATTTAAAAAAATTCTGTGTTTCCGTTTTTTTACTATTATTAATGCTCGCTATGTTTGAATGTCACTCAAACGTAAAATTGTGATAAATTACTTTCCATTTTCCTACAGACAGAAACCCATTTCTCTGATAAGATCTATGTCAATATTCATGGCAACAATACATATAATTAACTGATAAGAATAGCATGTCTGTATTTGAAGTGGCAATCACCCAGCTATCAACTTCATTATCTGAGATAAATCATGGCTTATCAACATAATGTAATGATTCTGATATCAGCTGTCAAGTATAGTTTGTTTATCGTTTCATCTTGATTAGTTTGTTGTTTTAATTGAAGTTCTGTTGACAGTTACACTTAAACTGAAGCAACAGGTGGGTGCTATTGTTGTGTATAAATCTGAGCGTTTTTTCTATAACGAAACTGTTCTAATTTAGATCTGGGAGCCTCCTCTCTAAGTCAACGAAAATACGGGCGCGTCTCAAAGAAAAATGCTTCGGAATGAAGCCTACTCCCGACTAACTAACTTTTGCGACCGGGAAAAAAGACATCGGGAGTTAGGATCACTGTCAAATCGTTTTGTCATTCATTCTTAGTTCGGGCCCGAATTAATCTTATGTCCGAAGTTAACACGGAGTAAACGCCTGTAACTTCGGCCGAAACTACGGATTTCGTGCTTAGAACGTAGACTCCCTGTTTCGTACAAGACAGTAGGCTGAGAAGGGTTCAGTACTTGCTAGGTTTGACAATGGAATATGGTATTTTTATCGAAGTACTTCCACCAGCCAAAAATGTCCAAGCTACGCCTACGGCTGGAATATCAAAATAAGGAAAATCTTTGAATTATAAGAATCATATTCTTGGAATTCTAAAATAAATTCTACTGATTCATTGATAAACAACAGCTTTTGTAGCGCCGAGATTATAATATTGTTACGAGCTAGGGGTTCGTGACAATTAAAAACTGCCGATATGAATTACCAAAAATAACACTTTAATTAAACACACTAGTAACACAACACAATTGCACAATTAATCACTCTTAAGTCGCACTTGAAGATCGCTTTAGATGTTCTCGCATGTATCGCTTCCAATGAACTACCCCGAGACGCGCTCCGTTCCCGCTTATATAGGGCCCTCGGATAGTTCCAGAACCTTCTACCGTAGAAGTATCTAGAATGTTCGAGTACATATCGGCCCTGACCGAACACATGTCGATAGTTCCAGAAAGTTCTAGCATCGAACTTTCTAGAAAGATCTTGACCATTAATTCCGCTATTCGATAAGAGATGGCGCTAGTGGTAACCAAACATCAATCGTGCGGCTCAACACTGCCCCCACCTAAGAAATGCTCGTCCCGAGCATTATCGGCCCCATAATAACGCGCCAGTCGATCCACGTGGACTATCTTAGGAGTACCTCTTGCACCTTTCTGTATCCGGTAGGTAACGTCATTGATCTTTGTCACAATCCGGTACGGTCCGTCCCAGTTAGCTTGAAGCTTAGGAGATTTCCCTTTGCTGCGGACGGGATTGTGCAACCACACTAGTGAACCTTCGTCAAACCCTTTATTGTTCATTTTGCGGTCATAACGGGTTTTCATCTTTTCAGACATTTGCTGGCCTGAGTGTCTGACGTGCTCATAAATGTCATTCATCTTGTTTCGCAAGTCATTCGCATAATCGGTTATACTGCGTGGGGCATCAGGTGGTATTCCAGTGATCAGGTCTGCAGGCAGCCGTAATTCCCTTCCAAAGTTTGCGAAAGCTGGTGTCACCGATGTGCTTTCGTGAACAGCGCTTCGATATGACAACAAAAACGGTTGTATGTGCTTGTCCCAATCTCGTTGCCGATTTTCCACAACTTTTGCTAGGTACCTCTCTAATGTCTGATTAAATCGTTCCACCATTCCATCCGATTGTGGGTGGTAAGAAGTTGTTCTTGTTTTATGAGTACCCATCACTCGACAAGTTTCCTGGAATATTTGAGACTCAAAATTCCTTCCTTGATCACTGTGAATCTCTAAAGGTACTCCAAAACGACAGAAGACTTCATGAACTAATTTATCTGCAACTGTCGAAGCTTCTTGATTTGGAATGGCGAAGACTTCCGGCCACTTAGTGAAGTAATCCATCACAACCATGAAATACTTGTTACCACTTTCACTTTCCGGAAACGGTCCCGCAACGTCAAGGGCTATCCTCTCCCATGGTGCACCAACATTGTACAATTTCAATGCACCTCTGCTACGCGTCTGAGGTCCCTTTACAGCTGCACAACTTGTACATTTGCGACACCAGTCCTCGACATCGTCCCGACAGTGGACCCAGTAAAACCGTTCTCGTATCTTCAGTAGAGTCCGTTTTACTCCCAGGTGACCTCCTGAACAACCATTATGGTACAGCTGCAGAACATCCGGTACTTGTGATTTAGGGACAACCATTTGCAAGTGACAGCTGTTTCCCCGAGCATTTTCCCATTTACGGCACAGGACTCCATCCTGAATCACCAAGCTGTCCCATTGGGCCCAATAGCTCTTTGTGATGGAACTCATTGCTGAGACGTCGCTCCACCTGGGCTTAGGAGCTTTGGCCTTCATCCACTCCAGAATCGGCTTGATGTCCGAATCTTCCTGCTGTGCACTTTGTAGGCTTTCCTTCCACTCGTTGCTGAGGTCTGTCCTGAGCATCCTCACAGGTACCACTTCCTTACTCTCTTGCCTAGTACAGTGCTTGCAGTCTTCAGGACAAGGTCTTCTTGACAATGCATCTGCGTTGCCATGAGATTTCCCGCTGCGATGTTCGACCACAAAGTCGTATTCCTGCAGTAGCTCAATCCATCTCGCAACTTGTCCTTCTGGATTTTTGAACTGTAATAGCCATTTCAGTGCAGCATGGTCGGTTCGTAAGTGGAATTTCCGACCCAGAAGATATTTGCTAAAATGCTGCAATGACTTTACCATAGCAAGCAATTCCCGTCTCGTGACACAATAGTTCCTCTCCGGCTTTGACAACGACTTGCTGAAGTACGCTATCACAACCTCTTGATCACCATTCCGTTGAGACAACACACCACCAAGTCCTATGTCACTTGCGTCTGTGTCAACTATAAATTCCTTGCCTGCATCAGGGTACCCCAAAATAGGTGTTTTGCATAGTCGGTCCTTTAACTCCTGGAATGCGATTTCGCAACTTTCATCCCAGCAGAAATGTCGCTTCTCTTCGGTTAGCTTATGCAGGGGTTTGGCAATATCCGCAAAGTTCTTAACAAATCGCCGATAATAAGAGCACAACCCCAAAAACGCTCTGACCTGCGTCTTGTCTTTTGGAACTGGCCAATCCTTGACAGCGGCGATTTTCTCTGGATCCGTGCGGATACCTTCTTCCGACACTACATATCCCAAAAAGCTAACTTGCCGTTTGAATAGTGAACATTTCTTCGGACTCAACTTGAGGTTGGCACTCTGGATCTTCTTGAGCACGCGTTCCAGGTTTTGAAGATGTTCTTCAAACGTACGGCCAACGATGATGATGTCATCCGAGTAGACCAGACAGGCATCGCCAATCAACTTAGTCAGTACAAGTTCCATCAACCTTTCAAACGTTGCCGGAGCGTTGCACAATCCAAACGGCATAACTTTAAATTGCCACAGACCCTTTCCTGTCGAGAATGCTGTTTTCTCCTTGTCCTTGGGGTCAATTTCCACTTGCCAGTAGCCACTTTTCAGGTCCAGCGTGCTAAACCACTTTACTCCAGTGAGCATGTCCAACGTGTCATCAATTCTTGGCAAAGGGTAGCTGTCCTTCTTCGTAACGTCATTCAGACGACGATAGTCAACACAAAACCGCATGCTGCCGTCCTTCTTCCTTACCAGCACTACCGGTGAACACCATGGACTAGATGAAGGTTCAATAACACCATCCTTCACCATTCCCTCAATCATGGTTTCTACTTCCTTTTCACGCGCTACCGGCAATCTCCTTGGCCGCTGACGGATAGGCAACTCGTCTCCTGTATTTATTTTGTGTTGAACTAGGCCAGTCTTCCCAATGTCACTATCGTTTAGGGAGAAAACTTCGGCGTACTTCAGTAATATCTTCTTTGCCTTGCCCATCTCATTTTGAGACAGAGCGCTGCGACACTCTTCTAAAAGTGTGGTCACTCTCGTTTGTGCATCCTTGCTGGGGGTCCCAGTCGATAGATATTGGCATTGACGCAGCCAATCCACTTCCTCGCAAGTACCAATCAGTGTGCCTTTTTTAATAGTCTGTTCTTGATCACAAAGGTTCAGCACACGTACCCCTGAGATGTCGGTGGCTCTGATCAAAGTTCGTGCCACTTTCCATGGAAGGTCATTGTCTACCCTTTCCACGAGTACACAACGATGAGTTTTCCCAGGATTCCGAGGAAGACTAACCGGCACAATCGTTTCTGATTTCGGAGGAAGAACAATTTCCTTAAGGCTGTACACATTCCCTGGTAACGCCCCTTCCATAAAAAGTTCCTCTCGTCCACATTTCATAACTCCCTGCTTGACGTCAATCTCGCAAAAATTCTTTCTCATAAAGTCAAGACCCAGGATGCAATCGTCCATTATATCAGCCACGATGACCTTATGCAGGTAGGTCCTGTTGCCTAGCTTTAACTCCATCTCCTTCTCTCCACGGACGGGTATGCGCTGACCGGTGGCTGTCACCAAATTAATGCGTTCCCGGTTGTATGCGGAGTCCCCAAGGAGCCGACTCATAACTTTGGAACTGACGACCGTACGAGAGGCTCCCGTGTCTATGGTCAGCTTACAGGGCATTCCGTTGATCTCACCCTTGATGATTAAGGTGTTCCCGTCATGGGTTTGTGTGATCGAAATCCTTGGGGCTCTTTGAACATCAGCCAGCACCCGCCCCGCAGTCCTGGCTATTACTCGTTTCCCTGCTGCTGCTGGGTAGTGCTGTTAGCCGCGCTACCCTCTGGAGACCGGCCATCTTCCCTTTCTGCAGTTCGTTTAGGGCAACTGGATCGAAGGTGGCCCCTTTCCCCACAGCCGTAGCACCTAGGGCTGTATCCTTTACGATCGCGAACCGTAGCCGCTACAACCTCCCTGACGCGATGGGAACGATGATCCTGCCGCACAGCTTCCACCTCCAGTGCATGGGCCAAGGCGTCCTTAAGCGTCCCGTGGTGACCGAGTCTCACAGCAGCTCTAACTTCAAGGTCCCGGATGCCGTCGATGAATGCTTGCACCAGGTTCCCATCAATAAGCGCAGGTACGGACTGGTACGCTTTTCGAACCAGCTTCTCCACTTCAAGGGCCCACTGCTGCAGGTTTTCGTTACTGCGTTGCACACGATCCTTGAGCTGCGCACGAAACACGTGTTCCAGGTGAGCGTCGCCATATCTAGCCTCCAATGCCTCGAGGAGCTGCTCGTAAGTCACTTCCTTACCGAGAGCTTCCAGCACATTTAAAGCCTGGTCGCGCAGGCCTAGAGTGAGGGCAGTCATGGCCTGACTTTTATTCCACCCGTTCGCCTTCATGACAGCCGCAAACTGAATTTTGTAGGCCGACCAGGAAGAAGTCCCGTCGTACGGCGGCACTTTGAATCCACGTAGCGAAGGTGTTGTAGCTACGGGAGCTGCGATTCCATCCCCAAGTTTGAGGTTACCCAACTCTTGCTTCACATCAGCAATGACGTCACTGAACTTGCTGATCTGAGTTTCAGCTTCTGACAAGCGGTTGTCATGCTGGGCAACCTTCTCCTTCACCTCCTTCATGTCTTTCCCGAAGGTTGCGTGAAGGTCCTTTATGAGGAGCATCTGCTCTTCCTGGCGGTGCACCTGCTCCTCCTTATCCCGTTTGAGCTGTTCTTCCAATTGACGGGCCTGCTCCTCCTGTCGGCGAGCCTGCTCCTCCTGTCGGCGAGCCTGTTCCTCCTGTCGGCAGGCCTGCTCCTCTTTATCCCGTTTGAGCTGTTCTTCCAATCGGCGGGCCTGTTCCTCCTGTCGGCGGGCCTGTTCCTCCTGTCGGCGGGCCTGCTCCTGCAACATCATCATCAGAGCAGCAAAATCTGGTGCTGGTGATGCTGGAGCAGCTGTGGACGGGCCGGCCTCTGTGGTTGGTAGCTGGCCCTCCGACGCCTGTGGCATTGCTCCACCAAATCGCCTCTGGTCCGTCTCCTGCTGGCGATGACTCCGGGTACGGATACCCTCCATGTCGTCTTTAGGTAAAATCGGCATGATTTTAATCCCACTTCTGACACCAATTGTTACGAGCTAGGGGTTCGTGACAATTAAAAACTGCCGATATGAATTACCAAAAATAACACTTTAATTAAACACACTAGTAACACAACACAATTGCACAATTAATCACTCTTAAGTCGCACTTGAAGATCGCTTTAGATGTTCTCGCATGTATCGCTTCCAATGAACTACCCCGAGACGCGCTCCGTTCCCGCTTATATAGGGCCCTCGGATAGTTCCAGAACCTTCTACCGTAGAAGTATCTAGAATGTTCGAGTACATATCGGCCCTGACCGAACACATGTCGATAGTTCCAGAAAGTTCTAGCATCGAACTTTCTAGAAAGATCTTGACCATTAATTCCGCTATTCGATAAGAGATGGCGCTAGTGGTAACCAAACATCAATCGTGCGGCTCAACAATATTTTACTAGACAATTTCAAGCTGAAATTCAAGTCGCCTTCTATTCTAACTAGCTAGCCGATCAAGGATTCTTCGACCTGGATTCGATTCCCATGCTGAGCAGAGTGATTGAGTTGCCCCATCGATAGAATTGAACCGGGCACAAATCAATACTCCAACATACCTAATGTTGGAGTATTGATTTGTGCCCGGTTGCCAATGTCCTACTATACAGATAAATTTTTATCAAGTGCGCAAATTTTAACCATGAATTCAGCATATCATTCTAGACCCCCTAGCGCAGAAATTTTTCGCCGGTTATACAAAAAAAAACAGCTTTATGGCGAAGATGGCAAAACCCCCCTTTTGGAGGAGGCTTATGTCCAGCAGTGGACGTCTTTCGGCTGAAATGATGAACTAAAAGCTAAAAAAATATTCGGTAAAATAAAATCGTGAGGCGTAGCGTAACCTGACTAAATTTTTCACGCGCCCCACGATTTTATTATACCGAATTATTTTTTGGCTTTTAGTTAAAACTGTTTAACTTAAAATTTTATATTATTTAATACTAGCTGTGCCCGCGACTTCGTTCGCGTGCATGTCGGAAAACAATAATGTGTCGCTTTGACGGTGTAGGTACCACTCCTCCGATCTTCCGATCTATCCTGGTAGGAATCTACCACAGCTTTCGAATGCAGTCCAGAGCCTAGAGACAAAACACATTACTCTTGGCGTTCACGCTAAACGGTACGCCAAAATGTATGGGAATGACATTACCTGCGGAAAGGACACGGTAATGTCATTCCCATATATTCTGGCGTAGAGTTTAGCGTGAACGTTAACAGAAAGGTGTTTTGTCTAGGCCTGCAGGCGTCTTTAGGGGTTATAATGATATTGCGACGAAGTCTCACTCAGATTTTTAAGAATAAATATAGATCAAAGCGCCTGGTCGAGGCTCATTTTATAATAAATGTGCACCTGCCGTAGGTACAGTAAAAGCTCGTTATTCGCGAGGTATACGTTCCGTAAAATACCTACCGCGAATACAGAAACCGTGACTATGGAATGGTAATTTATATGGGATTATAGGGGATACGTTCCTAGGTGACAAAAAAAAAACAATTTAATTGAAGTTTTTGACCATATTGATTAATTGTATGAGCGTGATATGGATGCAAGCGACTCTCCAAGGCGTAAACGATCAAGCATTTCTATGCGTTAAACAGATTTTTTCGCGTCGAAAATCGTTTTTAAGTAAAAAAAAAATTCAACATTTTGCAATAAATGGAAAGATGAAACAATAAGTAAAACACCCAAAGCGGCTCGTACCAAAGGATGGAATGTCTATTAAGTCGCAGCAATTATAAATGTGGGGGAGGCCTATGTCCAGCAGTGGACGTCTTTCAGCTGAAATGATGATGATGATGATATATAAATATACTTTATGGTGATGAGGTTGGTTTCATTATGTTTGTTTACATTCTCAAAAAACTTTTTTCAAAAAAATACCAACCGACTTCCAAAAAACACTACAAAGTGCAAAATAACTTTAATTTCGGAAGTCGGTGACGTTGGATGTGTATTTTAATTATTTGTCACCGCCTTCCGAAATTAAAGTTATTTTGCACTTTGTAGTGTTTTTTGGAAGTCGGTTGTTATTTTTTTGAAAAAAGTTTTTATTTTTCACTTTTTTGTTACCTACCATACACCAATTCGAAATTTCATCATCCTTTGGGTCAAAACAATGCATACTTATTTATGTGATAGCAACATTCGCGGTTGATTTGCTGTAATTTTTTGAAGAGTTCCGTTGTCTGTTTCCGAAACGCATCATCAGATCTATATGCAGGGCCCAATCTAAGCCGGGCAAATGCTCAGAGCGGCAAAAATGAGCGGCGGCAAAATGTATACTTACAAACATACCTACTCTCATGAATTTTTGTATACTTGTTCAGAAGCCGTAGTAGACTAACGTATGTGAATATTATATAGTTAAAAGAATATCACATAATTATGGTCATACCATCTTTGATGGTGTTAGTGCAAAGGGCGGCGAATGTTATTTTTGCCCGGAGCGGCTAAATAGCTAGATCGGGCCCTGTCTATATGAAATTTCAATGGGACCATTTCGGAGTAAACCCCTTTCGAAAAAAAAAAGAATTTTGCAAATCCGTCTATATACGACGGAGTTATGCCTGAACATACATTAAAAATATAAACATGTCGAATTGATAACCTCCTTCTTTTTGAAGTCGGTTAAAAACACCGACCGCGGCGAAGGCGGCTATTGTAGATGTCAAAGGCCGAACCAATACAGCGGCGATATCATTTGACAATGTACTTTAGGCGAAGTTGTAATAAGGTCTATTTCACTTTTTTATAGTCCATCTGACGACGCGTTTACAAAGGATACTGGGTTGGATACCTATTGGAATCCTTTTTGTTATTTGTTAACATAGATTACCGATGTACCGATTAGACCCGCAAATAAATAAATCTTTAGCCGCGGATATAGGAATTGGGTCGCATTTTTTTAATCCGCGAATAGTGAAAACGCGAATGAAGGAAGCACGAATAAGGAGCTTTTACTGTACTTACTCAATAAATCGACTGCGCGTCTGGTTGAGTGTGCTGAAGCATTATTCCACGCGGGGGCGGGCGCCTATCTCGGCCCGTACAGGCGCGTGTCTTTTAGCTTTGTTTATCAAACGTTGACCACTGAATAAAACCACAGCAGTGGGAATGCTCTGCACGGACTGCGATAGGCCTCGACAGGTAGCAGTGCAGTAACACCTGACGCCACCTGTCAGTTAACGGCCCGTGGGACCATGGCGTTATCACGATGAAGAAAGATCACGCTGTAAAGGTGGATACTGACCGGCGTCACGGGTCAAAATGCACCTACTATGTTACCAAGCAAGTATTCGTGCAGTCAGTAGTACCTACGGCAAAACATGCGAGCGAGCAACACTGATTTTAGCACACGGCGTAAAGACATGCTCGCTGCGAATGTTACCATTACCTACGCCCCGTAACGTCGGTCATTATCCACATTAAAAGCGCTGTTGAAAAAAAAACCAAACCAGGCAAAAAAAACTATTTAATTGTATAGCACGGGTTTTCTATGAACATAGTAAGTACGATGTTGTTGCTACGTAGTGCCATACGGCGCGCGCCCCCACCTCTCTCCCCGCTGCTGACGCAAGCAGCAGGAAGAGAGAGAGCCCGATCCCGAGGATAATGGACGTAACAGAGCGATCCTCCGCGACTCTCAGTTGCGATGCCTTTTTATTGTAAATTGTAATCAAAAATGTTTCAGTGTTTCTTTTGTTCAGCCATACATTTATTTGTAGACCAATAAATAATTATATTTAAAGAAGCGACTTTAAAATTGTCAATATTTTACTATTGTGATTTCTATTGTTCCTGTGTAGGTCATGTATCCTTTGTTGGAGATGCCAAATGGATAAATAAATACATTTTTAAACTTGTTTTAACTAAGAAAATGCTTCTCTGTAAGCGATGTTGCTCGGAAGAGCATCGACATAACTACAGTTGCCCGTGTGAAAACCTATCTATTTACTCAAATCCACCAGTACCTGTAGTTATGGTCGCAATTTTGGATTTTTTTTCCTGACTTTCACCATCCGACCTCGCTTGAACCCCTCCCCACCTCGAAAACTAACATCACGAAAATTTGCACATACTCCCAAAACTCCCATTATTTGAATCGAGTAATGCTGTAAACACGCATTTAAATTTAACATTATCAAATTTCGCGCGAAATCAAGTTGTTGTCTTTGCATGTTTGCTATTCAAACCTAGATGGCGTTACTGACGCTAGAGATTAAGAATTTCTATGGAGATGTTCCTCTAGCCGCTCTAATTTTGCTACATTATGCTAGATGGCGCTATTAAGACTTTTATCACAATTAAAAATGAGATTTCTTCCCCTCTATTTGTATTAATTTGATTGATAAAACTAATAAATATTTATCTAACATTGCATTCTAGGTATATGACTCAGAACACCACGTCAGTTAATATTATCACAACTTTTTATTTGAAATTCTTTTAGCTTTTTTGATTCGTGGGAATCAACCACCAACGGAAAGCGATTTTAGTAATCAGTATCATTACTTTTTGAAATAACACAGACACAGTAAGTAACTTAATGAGAATGACGTGTTAATATTAAGTATTCGTTAGTACCGTTTCAAGCCAATAGATGTCGCTAAGTGTTTCAACATTACGTAAATAAATTCTTCTTGAACACTTTAAATTATTTAGATAGGTTGACCGAAGCGATTGCGATGAAACAAAGACTAATATAAACTCTGAGTTATAAACAATATTTGAGTATGAAAGATAACCATATTAGTTTCGTTCTTTTGACGTGATACTTGATCTATTCAACATAGAAACTGAAAAACCGAGCTACAGACAAAAATTTTGATAAGGGTTAAAATGTCATCTGTTGATTATCCCTTACCACCCCAAGCAATTATTTTCGAAATATTTTAAATGTACAGAAAAAGTTCCTTTACAGATTTATTATATGTATAGAATAGATATAGATATAGAATAGATATAGAATAGATATAGATATAGAATAGATATAGATAACACTCCCTTCGACCTTTAAATAAAGACAGGTGTTATGTTATAAAGCATCTACTGTCTACCCCATTCTTGAAACATACCACGTATGTACCTAAAGCATGCAATGTATTCTAATTCTATCTATAAGAAATGTCAACAAAACAATGTGCCAGCTGTTTATTGACGCAGGCGAATAACAATCGACTAGAAATGTGTTTTGCTATCGAGATACAAAATTGTATGATATCCTGGTAGCCCCATTGTTAGTACATATTACATACTTTATTTTAACAAAAATAATAAGGTAATAATATAATGTATAGTCGACCTCGTAATTATTTTACTATTTTTGCCAACATCATCATAACTTTTCTGCCACCATCCACCAATTTATTTGGGGTTGGTGCACAATGTCTTTTTTTAAATTATTAATATCATGTTTCACAATCTTCCAGGCGTCCCGACGGCCTTAATTAGCCTTTACCACTTTTGACAACTATTCCCAGTAAATTAAAACTTTATTGAAATTAAAACTATCTAACTATGAGATAAAGCCAAACACCATCGTTTCATGAAGTGCGAGTGGCATTCAACCTTATCCGGCGCAGACTGATCGCTTGGTCAGTCCACCCAACTGCCACTTCGCTATTATTATTTGTACCACGCTACGAACTATTCGGGTCTATACGAGGTAAGATTTACGAAGGCGGTGCCCCAAAAAAATGCTACCATCATCATTGGAGGTCTCGTTCCACCCAATGCTCAGTACAGTCCTGCCATTTCTGCTATGCTTGCCTGGGCTTTCTTATAAAATTACACCATTCAACTTTTTTCTGCGCATAAAAAACACTACCTATAGGAGGTCATTGTGCTTAGAAGGTATTACACCATCATCACACGATAATTTTTTTGCCGATAATTTGTTTTCGTCACTTTTTTTTTTTTTTCTGGGCTAGTATTTAATTGTGTTTTACAGAAGTCTCAATAATCTTAAGCCACACATGAGTTAAGTGAGTGAAATGTCTAAAACTAGATTAACGAGGAAAAGAGCTATGATGAGCTATGAGCGGCTGAATTTATTATACAGGGTGGAAAAGACATCGACGCGCCAACTGTAACTAACCCCAAGCAAAAGTTTGAAATGGTAACTCAGTTCTTTCTTAGACAAGTGCAGTACGCGTACAAAATATTTGAGCGACGAATTTTTTTTCATTTTTATAACCTACGAAAAACCTTAACACAGCGGGTTCCAGAATCATGTACTGTGTATCAAATCCATGGTAAAAGGTTTCGAGTGTTTACCACGCTGTATTTTTTATCAAATAAGAAACAGAAGGTTTATCGTCGCGCCGAAATTAAAACACCTCATTGAATTCTATATGTATATTAATGTTCAGAAGCTAAGATGCAATAGACAGCTAGAGCCTTGATACCTAATGATCCTCAAACCGCCTACGCAAGTATCAATCCATTGATAAAAGCTAAGTCCCACGCACTCCAGACTCCGTTATCAACGTCATACATCTCCTGTGTACATTAGAATGGCCTGGTCACCTTGCACCTAAGGTCTAGTCCCGGTCAAGTTCAACGCTGGCAGCGTTAATGTATATTTTCATGTAGTCTTCTTATCAGACGCACGTGTGTTTAAACAGATTACTTATCAGCTTGATAAACCAGCCTGGGGTATCAGTGTGATCATTATTTGCGAGCTGTGTGGCCTTTGGATGGAGATCTTTACAAAAACATCATCATAATTTCAGCCGAAAGACGTCCACTGCTGGACATAGGCCTCCCCCAGGCTCCTCCACTTCGAGCGGTCTTGTGCTTCCCACATCCAGCGGATCCCTGTGTCCTTCACAAGGTCATCGGTACAAAAACATATTTAAGGAAAATTGCAAGTTTGCCATACTGGTTTGGATTACGAATAACCCTTCCCCCACATTGTATCCTCAATCTTTTCAGCATAGCTATGCACAACCCTTCGATACGCTTCCGGGACAAATCCGAACACCATTCAATGTTATTAAGAGTCCTCCAAACCCGAAAATGTCAGTTTAAATCAAATAGAAATAGACGACCGCCATTCTTCCGACAGCTATCTGCTGTCTGTAATTGCAAATATGTCATTCAGGTTGTGAATATCTCTTCAATCAGTTTATATGAAAGTGTACGTCCAGTTTCGGTCGCCTATCATGTATCACTTATCAATTTAATTAAATCGATAGCCTTGATGTGACACTATCAGCCGGCACCGATATCAACTCGCGTGTTTGTCATAACTCCATAACAAATGTACACAATTTATAATAATGTGCCAGCTTCGCACTGCAAGGAAAACATCGTAAGAAGCACGTGTTTGCGATAACAATCAAATTGAATGACTGTACACGTTCACTACACCAGACAACTCATTATGGTTCTATTGCCTGCTTATTTCTGATTTAATTCTGACTTTGATCGACTGCCCTACATTTTACCCTTGCTATTTAGAACGATTATATCCTGAACGTGCGGGGTCGAGACGTGAGTTGACGTGACGGCATTATTATACGCAACTAGTGACCCGCCTCTGCTCGGCACGGCGTTTACGACCTGCCAAAACATCGGGATTTCTTTACTCTATGTAAGCATTATCAGCCTATAATGTTCCCACTGCTGGGGCACAAGCCTGCTCTCGGTGAGAAGGAGTAGGCCGTAATCCACCATGCGGGCCAAGTGTGGGGGTGGGTAGATGTCACATGTATTCGAACGTTTGGTTCTAGGCTAGGACGTGCTGGTTCCCTCACGATGTTCCTTCACCGTTTTGAGAGCCACTAGGCCACCACTACTCATATTCTAGGTAAATCTAATTTAAAATACATTTTCTTAATTATGGCGTAAACCGCATCAACATCCTTTGAGTAATAGAGAAGAACAAAGCGGTCACACAAACGAGAAAAGTGACTTTATTCAATAATATTATTCACAGATTATATTTGGTAGAATCAAAGAAAGGGTTTATCAGTGTTCAAAACCCTATGGCAATAAGCAGAAATAAATCACATCACAATGAAATTTTGTCCATTTACGTGACACAAACACATTATGACATAGTCAAGGTTGAACTAGATTGCTTTAATTACGTAGAGCAAAATTTTAGACCACACATTTGTTATCTAAACTAATTTACGAATTAGCTTTTCACCTTAACATACGAATGAATACAATTTATAATCTTTTTGAATATCGTTCCAAGAATATCACAAATGGACTGCAAGTCAGTATTTTTGGCGCATTCACTGCAAAGTTATTGCACTGAAACTGCAGTTGAAATACTGCACTTACAAAGCTACGATGCGACACCGGGACTGCCTTGTGCGATATATCGATCCCGCATACTAACCTAACATTGTTTTTGATTTGTATACAATTCAAAAAGAAGACCACAATCTCATTGTTTCTGAATGAACACTACAAAAATAGAAAATACAGACAGAAGCAAAAACGGTGATGATTATAATTATGATTAAAAAATTGTATTTTCTATTTATGTATACAATCAATAAAATAAGTAATTACGCATTACACCGTCGTAATTTAAAGAAAACGACTAAAAATAAAAATTACATATCATGAACATAAACAAGCTCGACGACGGTTTACGGCATAAATAAAATCACCACTTAGCAGATTCGCGCTCACGACTAGCGAGCAAACATGGGACATGGCGGCGCATAATTTCCCTAATAACATAGATAGAAAATAAACCTGTTTAATTAACACCACATCTACTTTGCAAACATGGAGGAGTAAGCTAACTGAGTGATAACTTGACAGCGAATTTGCGAATTGAGTCTGCCGATCGTCTTTCAAAAGAATTGGGCCCATGATGAGTATCACAAATATCAGGCGCATCATAGGACGGGTCACCCTCTTCTCTCATAACACGCATGAGTATTCCATTTGCTGTTTATCCATGCTTACCGTCCTCTCTTACATTATGTATCATGTTACCACGACTGTTTGTTGACTTTATTTTGTATCGTATCTACATTTTGAGTGCGGTATCGAAACTTGTTTTTGTATTTTTGGGTGACAAACATTGTAATGCTTTCATATAACCACAAGATTGTGTTGCAACCAAAAAGAATATATTTTTGGGACGAAAACAAATCCATTCTAAGATCCCGGAGGGTAAGAAGAAAGACAAACATTGGTTGATAAATGTTTGTAGATCGCTATTTATTGGTCTTATAAGAATGCTATAAGACCAATAAAATTGATAACGAATTGCACGTTGCAGTCCATCGCATTTCGATATCTGTATGTCCCTTTCTCTGCCATCTTATCCAACTTGTGTGGGATGATAATCGCCATTACTTGGTTCCATTTACTCCTAGATAACCGTTGAAGCACGGCCCAGCTTTGTACAACACAGATCATTAAAGGCCCTGACGTCATACAGAAAGCCGCCCCCGCATTTGACGGGATATGTCTTACCATCTAAGACTTAACATAACATAAGCAGTTAGGACCACTTTATTATAATTACGTCCATATTGCTTATTGGAAATTCACAAGGTAAGGACCGGGGCTATGAAAATGGAGCGGCGTCCATAACAGGAGCATATTCATTAAGAGAAATCGGTCTAATAAAGCCAGTGATTACCAAAAAGCACAGCAAATGGTTTCGATGTACACACGGCTACACATCAAGCTATACATTTCCAGTTTACGCTGATCTCGCACTATACGGAAATCTTATACAATGCGAGTTCAGCTTATACTGGAAATGTATAGCTTGATGTGTAGCCGTGCGTACTGCGAATCATGTTATTTATTTTGTAGACACACCAGTAAATGGACATTGGAAAGGAAATGATGAAAATTATAGATTTACAAAGTTATGATGATTGAAAATTGTCATGTCTCTAGCACATAGGTACTGTAGGCTTAGCATGACGCTTTCTATTTCTACGAAGAATAGACAGTGCTTTTTCAATACAAAGTGACATTTCGTTGCTCCATTTTTGACATCGCACGCACCGTAGATATCCTGCCGTAATCTGCCATTTTGTCTTTCGTTTCTAACGATCTGTGTCTAGGTCCTTATAAATGTAGACTATTTCAGAAGAGTATTTCTTGTCAAACTGTCAAAATCACACTGACATTAACACAAACTTTCTACTCGACGGCCACAAAGTATATAGGTACGATAGTCTACAAAATCATGATTCGTTTAAAACGCGTAACTGTGATAATTAATAGAAAAACATAACTATGTATCTTCTCCTATTGTACATCATTTAGTTAATAGTTACGAGTATGTCTATTCTTCCGTCGACAAATCGGTGCTCGTGCTAAGCCTGCAGTTCTTTTACCTATCTCTGAATAATTTGGAATTAGCGTCACTTGTAGTCTGTCGATATTTGGCGCCAGGAGGACGCCAAGCCCAATATACACAACCCACTTGAGACAAGACAGCCTTGACCCTGATGGGTTCTCGTTTAACATCCCAAATTGCAGCCTTAAAACGTGAACAAAATTAAATGCTACAGCTAACTTTATGCAATTATTACGACATTTAAAATAGGGACTTCGTTTATGTACGACAAGTTTTAAGGATCGTCTTCTGTTCTTGACCTAACAATATACATAGTATACTTTGTGCTGTCAACCGTTTCTGAGTTGTGAATTTGCGATACATGATACGTAAAAGCCTGTCGCAGTGCAGAATTCCACAACAGAAGGTTTTCTTCAATCAACAAAGTATGCGTCTGTACTCTTGCCGTCTCTTTGTACTATACATGCATATATCTGCTATCTTAATTACTTCCTTACCCATCCTCTTTCATGACGGACTTGTCGCCACAGTCGCAAGCGCCGCCAGCCTGCGACAGGAACATATTGAAGTCGTGTGTGGAGTGGTCGCCACGGTGGAAGCACTCGCGACATATCGACATGCAAGGCGAAATGCCGCACGTGCGACACCGGTACGCGACAACGCGCGGAATCCAGACTAGCCCGCATTTGTCGTGCTTGTCGTAACTCCGGACTGCGGACAAAGGAGAACTGTTGTTAGTATACCCCCATCAATATTGACGACTTCGCGGTACAGTAAGGGGGCTGTAGGTTGAGAAGTCATGGTTTTAGTTAAGAATGGTCGAGAAGACTAAGTATGTAAGTAGTCATCTAATATTTAGTTTGATGGTTTTAGATACGAATTTAATTTCCAAACGATTTGATAAGAGATTGGTATTCTGTTGCACAGAGGCATTGAAGATTTCGAGAATACTTTAATCAATATTTAGTAGCATGTTAACGTGACCTTCTGCATATGAAAAATTATGTAAATTTGTAAACATTTGTGAATACACATGTTTACAAATTTACATTATTTTTAGTAACGAAGTTGATGACATTAACAACATTTGATAAGGAAAATCTGTTGATATTTGACCAACCAAATTAAAGGCAGATTTAATATAGGTAGGTAGGTACGTTTCAATATCCTGTTGACAAGCTATAGCTAAATCAAAATCAATTTTATATCATAGCTATGATAATAATAGGAAACTATAGGTCATGAAATACATATGAATTTAAACTCATACACAATAATAAACAGAGCGGCTTGTATCTAAATAATAACAGCTGCACGGGCCGATCCAACAGGTTAAATTACGCTTACCACGGTTGGTCCGTGGATGGGTGACCATCTTTACCTACATACCAAGACTCCTCCGTGCCCCGGAAAGCACGTTAAGCCGTTGGTCCCGGCTATCATTAGTAGATCTTCGACAGTCGCTACGGGTCGTCAAAAGCCCGAAAATCTGACAATCAGTCTTAGCAAGTACTAAGGGTACCGTGTTACCCAGTAATTGGGTTGTGGAGGTCAGATAGGCAGTTCCTACATGTAAAATACTGGTATTCAGCTGTATCCGATTAGACTGGAGGCCGACCCCAACGTAATTGGGAAAAGGATGGACAGAAGGACACACTAATAAACAACCACATGACATATTTAATTCTGCATTTTGGGATTATTCCGAACCTGGCCCAAAATCCTAGGTTAGGAACTTGAAAAATATTATCTGATACAGATACATTTCCCCTCTCCCCTTTCTTGGAATAAAAAGTACATATCGTCGGCCTAATTCGTTAACCTGCTAAGTCCATTTTTTGGCTAAATTTACTTTTTATACCAGTTAAAAAGTTCAATCTAATATCTACCGTATCGTTTAAGGAATAAGTGCAATATTAGCCAAAAAAGGTGACAAATGCTATGCCCGAAAAACTGCTTTCTGAACAACAGTCAATCTCCACAACGAAAACCTGCTAAATCCTGTTGGTTCCTCAGTTTTGTACTTTTTCAGACTGATTTCTAAATATTGTTAATTTCAGATTTTTGGAAAATTATTTATTATTATATTTAATTTTCTTTTTCGATATATTCACCTGCAAGCCTAATACATTTTTCAGATCTTTCAATAAGCTTATGTATATCATCAAAAAACTAAAAAAAATCCTTAAAACCCCCTAAAACTGCGTCCTTCACTTGAAAATTTCTTGCCACGAAGTTATCTTTTCATGTTTGAGAACAGATAATAATCGCAGGGGGCCAGATCTGGACTATATGGGTAGTTAATTATTTCGAAGCCAGACTTGTGTAGGGCAGCCAGGGCAACACGGCTCTTGTGAGCAGGCGCATTTGATTGTCGTGCGAGAGCAAGATGCCTTTTGTAAATTTTTCTCTTTGATAGCTTCCCTCAAACGCTCCAAAATTGACGCACAGTATTCTCCGGTTATATTAAACCCTTGTCCTTATAATCTATCAGCAGGATTCCTTCAGTATCCCAGAACAGTCGCCATGAGTTTTCCGGCCGACTGCGATACCTTGAACTTCTTAGGTGGTGGTGTGCCTTTTTTTATACCACTGCATAGAGTCTTGTTTAGATTCAGTTTCATAATGATGAACCCAAGTTTCATCTCCAGTCACAATTCGACTCAAGGTACCCTCTTGGTCTTCGTTACAGAGGTCCAAAAATGCACGTGCACTCTCGACGCGCTGTTGCTCTTGCGGCGGTGTGAGCATTCTCGGCACCCATCTTGCACTGACCTTAGTCATACCGAGATGGTTATGAAGAATTTGTAAAAATGGTTTTATCGCATATTTCAACCATTTCTGCAAGCTGTTCCATTTCTGCTAACCTAACTTCTTAAGACGAGCGTCTTCCAATATTATTTTTTCGACTTTAGCGATGATTTCTGGTGTGGTCACTTCGATGGGGCGCCCAGGCCGATGATCGTCTTCAAGTGATTCTCGTCCTTGCTTGAATAGACGATGCCACTTGTAAATCATGGTTTTACACGGGCAAGAGTCTCCATAAACGGAGAACATCTCTTTCGTAATGGTTTGGACGTTTTTCCTTGCTTGGTAAGGAAGTTTATAACGGCGCGTTGCTCGATTTTTTCCATTGTGAATGCTGCCTTCCCGATTAAGTTGCTTGGTTGATGGTAGTTCATCGTAATAATACTCGGTATTTATACTAATAGTGAATCACTCAACTCGTTGACGTACTAATGAGACCCCTCTTCAACCCCGCCATTCCGCGAGCTTAAAAACGCACCCTCGTCGTAAAACAATATTAAATGGCTGTCATTAATAATTATAAAAAAAATACTTAGAAGTATCCTGTCAATATGTGTTGGTTTTGTAGTATGACGTGTTGTACGACACGTAATACTACAAAACCAACACATAATAACGTATATTAAAACTATTACAGATTGTTTATGAAAAGAGTATATCTTAGATATTTTAACCCTGTTTCCTATTAAAGAAGACTGATTGTTAAATTTTTAGTAATATTTTTTTTGATTAAGTACTGATTGAATTCGTTTTACTGCACAATTCATTAATCTATACACCATACTCAATTTTTATTTTATTTAGAAAACTGCTAAGTCCTCAAGCAAATTGAAACTTCACCTCGACAAACTGCTGAATAATTGCTTTTCTAAATTTTATAAAATGTGTATAAGTTATGCTGCTACATTTATTGTTAAAATATCAAGAAAAATTATAGAAACCAACGGGATTTTCAGAATTTTGATTGATAAATTAATAGAGATATAATTCAGATTTTTCTTTGTCCTGTAAACTATGTCAAAATGAACTTAGCAGGTTAACGAATTAGGCCGACGATATGCCAGCACATCAAGCTACCCCAATCTGCCACGCAGTTCGGGTTACGTTAAGAATGATGATACTTCGGGACAGGTTAGGAAGAGGGTTACGTTCGGAACAAATATTATATTTTTTTCATGTTACTAACCTAACCCGCGACCAGCACCCTAATTGCGTAAGTCACGATTGATCATAATTGGTTTCGTCTTCACAGTTAAACAATATCCATTGCGTTATTTATGTTGTCGAACAGACACATTTTTCGAACATATGAAGCAATGGTTTAACAATCCGTTTCAAAACGATACAGATTATGATGAATCGTGAGTTACGCAATTAGGGTGCGGGTTAGGATTTCGGGTCAGGTTCGGAATAATCCGCATTTTGCCTTTAAATCGTACTGCAATTACTGCAAACCACCGCTCACCTCATGTGATTCCTGCTGGAGATACAACCACAAACATAAACCGTAGTTGTAGAGTTTCGGAAGGTCGGTGCCTTATTCAAGTTTACACAGTAGTTAACAGACAAACTAAGTCGTCTTTTGGGTTGCCTACGTATGGGCAAGTAATTAGCAAGGGCTAATAGAATTTCTTAGAAACTCCATTTCTTGGAATTCATCTCCCGCTTGTACCACGAACTGGTAAATAGAGGGTTGTGGTTTAATGTCTTTAAGTATAGACCAATTCTTCTGTCGCAGCTTGACCTTAAATATTTTTTAAGTCATGTAAGAACTTTTCTAACGTTGCATTCGAAGTCTGCAGTAGTCTAGTCTAGGCAATAAACAACTACTGCAGTGCGGTGAATCTCAATTCAGATAGTTCCAACTTCTTGATTCTACATTTCCGAATTCCCATGACTAAAACCAATGGTATTTCCAAGGTCAAAATGACTAAACGTCTACATCATTAATCACTCACGGCTCCTATTTCCAAAACGATCTCATATAATTGTTTTATTAACATCTGCTAGAAAAACATCAACCAACAATGGCTGGTCCCACCCCGTCGTCGAAAATGCCAAGTCATTACATGTAATTACAATAGCCATTAGTGTTTTGAGACCATATCTAATGGAATCCTGAGTTATTGGTGTGTGTAGGCAGATTTGGAGTTTAGGAAAGTCCCTGTAAGTTTTGATAACCCCAAAGTGGACGATTTGGTAAGAGAGTTAACTGAGACTGAGCATAATATAACGGATTCCATTTCCACGGTGAATCGAATATGTCACGATTACTTCTAAAATAATGTTTATTCATTCATCGACAACAATAGTTCAAAATTCTTGGTCTATTAGAAAAGCTTTTTTTGAATAACACGATCTTAACAGCCTTGTTATGTTCAAAAGGAATGAAGCATTTCCAATAAAAGAAACATAAAACAACTTATAAGACATTCGATGGCAAAATGGTACTTATTAAGATTCTTATTGTAAACGACTCGGATGGGTCTCTGTGCTTCTAAATGATACTCGTAGACGACTTGTTTCGCTGGTCGTCAGGGTCAATTTCCCGACTGAATGGCTCTTTGATCTCTCTCCAGCTAATGGTCCTAAGGTCCGAAGGTCAACACAGTGCGTTAGCATCGACGCTGCGGTAGCAGAAATAATCTCCAACTTATCATTCAGTTGAGAAATGCAGATGATTTTAATAGACGCGGATGACTTTTCTGACTGACTGACTGAACGTTTGGCAAAAGATCAAAAAGAAACTCTAACGATTACTAAGTTTGATCACTATAAACCCAGTCTATTTAAAGAATCTGAGTACAATAAACACACTGATCATCATTATAATCTATTACGTATGTGCTGCGATATTACTCATCTATGTCGGTTTTTTTCTTAGAACATGCAGTTCAGAAGAAATCCACGTTCATGGAACGGAGTGGGTTTAACAACACGATTCTAAATTCCTTGATATCACTAAGGCGTTTATCATTCAGCTGCATACGCAAAGGTTTTATCTCCGTTTGATTTTTTGCATTTATTTTTGACAAATATTTAGGGTAACATTGAGGTAACCCAAATCTGCGGACCCAGTCTCGAACATTGCCAATTTTCCGGCAACATGTGAAGGTTGCCGGCTGCTTAGCTCAAGCTGATTGCATTTTTAATAAATGTGAGGTGAGACGCACTTTGTTAATTCAAATTGTTCACACTCTCTTCATTTCTTTGTTTGTTTCGGGGCATTGAACATATTCGCTGACGATTATTTTTGATACCAAAATATCAGAAACTTTACAAACAGCTATAGGAATGTGTAAACATTAATTTGATACTGGAGAGACTGGTAGATATGAACAACGAATGGTATTTTCGACACGAGAAAAACACTCTCTTGGAAAGACACATACCAATCCAATTTTATCCTGTTTTCACTTTTTCGAAGTAGGCAATTAATACAAAGCTATTTAAAAGGGTGAACATTTACATTTGTTGTAACATATCGTTAACCGATAGCATTTAAAAGTGTGATAACGAGACGAGCACATTAAACTAGACTACCCACCGTAAAACAACTATTTTACAAATATAAAAAGAACAAACAGAGTAAACACATAAAAGTAATTAGTGCGCCAATATGAAACATTACGCAACATTAGCTGCTTGCAACAAGGCGTCGCATCGATAATTACGAGCGGCATGCGCGCGCGCCGAACGGCCGGGCGGTCGTCGTATCAACGTTCGTTGTACACGTATAGGTGGTTATTGCCCTGACCGTGACGGTGCTGGCTTTGGGCAACCAGCGATGGGTTGACATCATTTCATCTATTAAAGAAACAGGTTTTAGAAGTAAGACACACAGGATAAAATGGTGAAGCAGATTTTTGGGTTGGTAACAAAAAAAAAATTGTGTTTTGTGGAAAATCTAAAGGTTGAATCTTGTTCTTGGAGTAATAAGAATGTCTTGTATTGGGGAGATCCCAAAACAGTAGGCACTCGATCTAGGGTTGCTAGCTTTTTCTAGAAGAAGTAGAGTATTTCTGATTTCAGAGTACAGACTAATAAAATAAAATTGTATTTATTAGTTTTTTCTTTATGTATTTTCTAGTCCTTTTTGCGACACATAACATTTTTATGGATTTTACAAGCATTGTAGGACTGCAAACATCCTAATTCTACGTTTATATAAGATCAGGAGCTCATTTTAATCAATATTAATAAAGCCCTGTTCCTCTCTTCTCGCCACTTCACATTCAAGACCTATATCTGGCAAGTCTTATAGTGGAAAATATAGAAGAACCGTAGAAAAACCAAATCACTTGCCTCAAAAACGTCATTTTTATGAAAAAATGTATTTTGGCATAGTCTATTAGAGTAATAGATTATAGAGTGTGTACTACCTTATGAAAAAGAGTACAATACTCTATTTTAGAGTACCGTTGGCAACCCTAACTCGATCTAACATAATGTGACCATAATTAATTAAATATTGATAAAAATAATGGTAAAGGCATTGCAGTTGGTGGAATCCAACTATACAAGCAAGTGAGTTTTCCAAAGATGGAGTCATCATAAATCCATTTTTCATGCCTCAGATTTCTCAGCATTGAAGCTGCACTAATTATAAAACATTTTACTAAGACATTCACATTTCCTTTGTGTCGTTAAAAGCAGTAGGTGTGTAGGTTTCTAGCTTATTTCTATGATCTGAGGTTTCTAACTAACTGACAGTTTTAGTGAACTTGCAAAATATTTGCAAGAACTTCAAAAAATCCAATCAATAGCTTGGCACTATTTTGAAAGACTTGGTCAACTGTAAATCCAGAAAAGAAGGAATTGATCCAGGCATCGTTTCTTAGAGATTCATGTCTCTAACAGACACAAAGCGGCTGCTTATCTCTGAGCAGGGAGGAACACGGCACGTGGCTGTTGGACCGCGATCAGCTGTTAGACGGGGTCGACGCCCGCCACGGCCGGTGAATAACACCGTCCGATACGAAACGCAACGGTGTCAATGCACTGGCTAAGAAAATTGGGGTCGTCTGAAAATGTGCGGGTAAACCAAACTTGCATACGAGATGCGAGTACCAAAATGATTGTATTGCTTCGTGAGTCACTCGATGATGGCGTGCACGAACGCATTTCGATGCAGTACCTGCGTAGTTTCTTTTTGTGTATTAAACTTGTGATGGTATCGGGCGAAATTGAAATACTGGGGGATCGAGTTAAATTGTTTCAATTGCGACCATAAAGTTTATGAGCAGTGTTTGCACCTCTCGGGTATAAAGTCAGAATGGTTTTGCCAATATTTGCCTTTAGCATCACGTCCGCCCGACAATTTGCGGACAAATGCGAAATTTGTACACTGGCATTAAAACCTTTGACATTTTTGGATATTCATGTTTGAGTTGCGAATCGTATGAGTTTACTTAGCAAATACGTCTGCTAGGCTAACGTTAAATTAAATTGCATATATTTATTTCATGATCTAATAAATGTCTAGAAGGTTATTATCAAGCGGAAACCTCATTTGCCTTATAGAACTAGATCTTTTCATCTTCGCCGCAATCCCACAACGCAATTTCTGAGAGCATAACAAGGAAAACCACTTGACATCGACCACACTTTCAAAGAAACTTGTTCTTATAGCTTAATAGAACAAAAATGTACTCGTACTTTTTATAAAGGAATTTATCTCCTTCCTCCGTCGTGTGAACCAGAGGACCATTTGAGAATTTAAAAATAAAAAACATGCGTACGAGCAGATATGAGATCTCTGGCCACGTAATCATGACATTCGTGACTGAAATAATACCAACGAGGTGCAATAAATTGAAGTAAGAACTTGACAATTTTCCTCATGAACGCGAAATATATTTTGAGGACTGTACCGGAAGATTAGGTGGAAAATAACCAGAACAGGTACATTGCATAAGATCCTATTGCGAAGCGGTTTCGCCCAAGTGTTGTATGATATATCGAATAGACAGCATCGTCGAAGCAATCACAGTGCTATCAGATGCATCGTTATTATGATTCTCAAGGCTGCTGGCTCGCTAAGCATTAGTGTTAGCCCGCCAAAAGAGATAGACTTCTGAGAGCAGATTTCAGGACTTCAAACCAGGTTTAAAAAAAAAACAGACTAGATTTTATCATCGACCTCTGGTTTATTGCCGAATATTGATAAGTTTTTAGCATGAAATATCTCATCAAATGTATCAGTGAAGTTTTTTTCTGGATCTTATATCAAAACTATCGTTAGACGTTTAAAAAAGTGCTAATTCCCAGCCTATTTTGAATAAATGATTTTTGATTTTGAGTAACTTAAAGTTTACCATGATGACTGTAGGCAAGTTTTATTTACTAGATGACACGGAATCAATATGATGGCCCTGCTTCACGCCTTTATAGAATACATTTATCATACTTTCAATGAATAGTAGTCAGTGAATCAGTGCCATATTCATGAGGCAGGTCGTAAACCAAAATTATTGGTTATTCTGCTGTTCATGATGACGCTTAATTATTCATTCGTTAGTTTAATGACAATAATAGCTCTGTATCTATTTCAAGTAGGTACTAGAACTATAAAAATAGTTTAAAAATGACGTTTGGACTGATTTTAGGAAAATAATATTCGGTAAGGTCTTGGCTAAAATAAGGCCCTCTCATAAATAGGAGGACTGTGTCCCAGCGGTGGGGTCGTCATCAGCGATGCCAAAAGTTATCCTTTGTAACCGATTTCCGATTGGTCCGTCACCGATTCAGGGCCAATCGGAGCGCCAAACGCGCTTGAAGCGTTTGCCACTGAAGGAGTTAAAAGTCACTTAAATGGTTACAAAAGTAACCTTCTGGCATCACTGGTCGTCATAGGCTGATTAATGATTATGCTTTAATACAGTTTTAGTATTTTGTGTATTGACGATAAAATAAGTGAATTTTCTTGTGGTCTATAGATAAAATATCAAGTTTTCCGTATTCCAATTTGTGTTTATTAATTCTTTGAGCGATACGATACGATTTTATTGCGAATTGTGGAACTCGAGGAAAAGTGATACATTGTGGTCAAGCGCACGAATGCGTTCTTAGAACCTTCGGCCGAGTTATTAAAAACATAATCAAATGCCTAAAGATCTTTGTCATAAAGATGCTGAATCATGGAGCTAAGGAAAAACAAGAAGCTGTAGCGATTACTCACGTTTCATACGATATTTTCGAAGTATAAGTTATTTAGGGATCGTCCGATCACGGTGATCACTTAATCACATGCGTAGGAGTCGGTGATTGAATTTATTGCTCCGAACGCGATGTAAGTTGGTTCTACGCTTTTATGAATAAAAAACTTTAGTGCCTTAGCCTACGTGCCGTCAAGAGCAAAATTTATGATCTTTGTCGGATTCTGGTGACATAGTGCGGAAAGTTTTGAGGGGCTTGTGGCTAAATAATATTAGCTGCACAGGTCGATCGACCAGGTTAAGCTACGCTTGCCGCGGTTAGTCGGTGGATGGGTGACCATCTTTACATACCAAGACCCCTCCGTGCGTCGGAAAGCACATTAAGCCGTTGGTCCCAGCTGTCATTTGTGGATCTTTGACAGTCGCTACGGGTCGTCAGAAGCCTGAAAGTCTGACAATCAGTCTTACCAAGGGGTATCGGATTACCCAATAACTGGGTTGTGGAGGTCGGATAGGCAGTCGCTCCGTGTAAAATACTGGTATTCAGCTGCGTCCGGTTAGACTGGAAGCCAACCCCAACATAGTTGGGAAAAGGCTAGGCAGATGATGATGAGTGCGGAAAGTTTTGAAGACTTCGAATTAACTTTAAGAGCAACAAATTGTTTCAGGCTGTTTGGATTCGACATTGTCCAGATTGAATACCCTCAATCTTTTACTTTAGTCACATTGTTTAAGCGCAAAAACAGATACGTTTACAGAAAGAACTACCTAGCATAAAGTACAACAACGGCTAGTGTCTATGATACAAGTAAACACGTCTAAAACTGACAAAGACTGCATAGACCTCTTATTCACCCTACCAAGGGCGCGGGTCAATAATGCAATAACTACTTCATCTGAAAAACGAAATGCACGAAGCACGTTTACATTTTTTCCGGTATTTTACATGAAGCGACTGCCTATCTGACCTCCACAACTCAGTTACTGGGTACGATACCGCTTGGTAAGACTGGTTGTCAGACTTTCGGGCTTCTGACCACCCTTAACAACTGTACTGACAGCCGGGACCAACGGCTAAATAAGCTTTCCGAGGCACGGAGGATGTACAGTAGATGCCCACCCGTCCACGGACCAACCGCGGCAAGGGTAGCTAAGCGGATTTCATCATTTCAGCCGAAAGACGTCCACTGCTGGACATAGGCCTCCCCCAGGCTCCTCGATTTCGACCGGTCTTGTGCTTCCCACATCCAGCGGATACCCGCGGCCTTCGCAGGAGAACCAAGGCAACCGACATATCCCGAAGAATTGCCAAACTTAAGTGGCAGTGGGCAGAACACATTGCTCGCAGAACAGATGGCCGATGGGGCCGAAAGGTTCTGGAGTGGCGACCGCGTACCGGAAGACGTAGAGTGGGAAGGCCTCCCACAAGGTGGACCGATGACCTTGTGAAGGTAAACGGATTTAGCGCATGTTATTACTGAGCCACAACAAGCCCCTCTCGTGCTGTTGCACCATAGTAAACTTTAAATAGTCTGTCCTGTCAGGTTTATTTTATACCTATTTATTTTTAACTTGACCATCGCTAACATGAAACAATGATGACGCTACTAAGGTTTTTTGCCAGTCACGCTTGACGTCATCTTATTTAGTATTAGTTGGTATATTTTTATCTTATGATAAGGCTACCTTAAATAATAAACGATATTGCCGAAAAGATTACAAAGGTTTACCCCAGCCGTTTTATTGGCCCGGAACTAGGCAAGCCTGTTTTTGGGCACCAAAAAACTTAATACATGTTATTCTTACTAGGTACTAAATTACATTGTATTTCTGATTTTAAAACTGCTGATCAAAAACGACCGTTCGAAAAATAGTCGTAGTTTGTTAAACTACGACTATATTTCGAACGGTCGTATTTACACACCAATTCCGAACACCAAACATATTATTTTCTGTCTTTGTTTTTCTATGTCACAGCATACTCGTACAAACATTCAGGCTTTATCTGTTATTCTTTAGCCAGTGAGCGAAGAGAGCGCCTTACAATGATTATCGTTTAAGTTAGGCTGGCATTTAGGTCAAGCAAGTCAGGTGCGATGACATTGTGAGACAGGTGGCAAAAAATACAGTTTAGTGGCGCCCTCATTATAACTTATAATAACTTGATATGATGATGTATCGCTAGTTCGGTTAGATTAACTATTTTAAATATAGTATTACATTTTATAAACTTGGCTTCGTATATAACAAACGAACGGTTAGACTTTGCATATATTTTATTTGGTTTAAGTTTAAACTTGCATTTGACCACAGTGGCACCTGATGTGGAAAGACGTGGTCTAGAAAACGTTGGTTGTGTATTTGTTGTCTCCGAAACTAGGCTGCATTTAAAACGAAATATTATAATATGTATTTTCTTTCTATTAAGAAAGTTGTACGGCATATAGGTACGTCGAAAACAAAAGCCCCCTTATTACAGAACAAGGTTTTTCTTTAGGTATGGTTTAAACCTTCGATCCTATTTTTTAAATAAGAACCTAACTGAAATCGAAATACAGCTCCTTTTACAAATCTGACAAGTTAGTCCAGTGCTAAATTGTCAGTTTTGTAAAAGGAGCTGTAATTCTATTTCAGTTCTAAGTTCTTATTTCAAAAACAGGCTCGGTGGTTTAAACCATACCTAAAGAAAAACCTTGTTTTGTAATAAGGGGGAAAGAGTTTGAAGCTATTGTGACTTTTTTAACAGACTTAAAAAAACGGAGCAGGTTATATGTTCGACTATATGTATTTTTTCTCGTTTCCTGGTTCACTTGGATACTAAGTTATATTTAGTTACTTCAATAGACAAACATTCTTGAGTTTATTGCGGAAACTCATGATACTAAAAACCAGTCAGAAGCCCATTACAAAATTGAAAATTTTCAATAAATCTGCGGATACATTAAAATATTTAATTGCAGTAATATTAAAGAAGGTCCGAGCCGTCCGCATTACAATAATTGCTGAGGACGGCGTCCGACTTCAGCCTTCACGGACTGAGGCTTGACCCGGCCGAGGTCCCAGCCAAGGTCAAGGTTCCTGCGTCCAAGAGCATGCTAACTAGTTCCCAAAAACGTCTTTTTTGCTATTCTTGTTTGTTTTTTTTTTATTTATCTTTAATTTGCCTTACATTAAGAAGGTTAGCCGTGTGTTATGGTCATGGACAATGGATTTCATGATGTTTTGGACAATCTGGGTAAGATACTGATACTGCACAGGGGATTTGAAAGTATTGTCTAGTCTAGACATTAATGTATTTCGCAAGTATGTATAAATGTTAGTGTGCCTAAGCTATAATGGTAGATAGGTAGCAAAAGTGCCAAAAAACTTTCATCGCAAAACGTTTAAGGGATGTGTTTTTAATTCTGCCAATTCATGGACGTCACCCAAAAACGTATACAATCAGTTTATGTTTACGAAAAATAATACGCCTAACAAACACTATAAATAGTGAAAGAGCTGCGTCATGTGGAAATCCAAGACTCGGTGATAAACAAAAACATTTACTTATTCATAGGATGCAACATGGGGAAACAAAACCGATTAGAACGGTTTCCAAAAACAAAAACCATTCACGATAAACAACAGAAGCCCAAGAGCCGGAGTATCAAGGACCTCAGTCAGGCAGATGCCTGACTGAGGTCCTTGATACAATTTACGTACGCAGGCAGATGCCTGCGTACGTCAATTGTGAACCTAGAAGTCCCCAATGCATTCAAGTCTCTATTCAAGTCTATTTCTCTTCATTTATATGCGAATTCACCGGGTTATATTAGGTCTTTACCTATGAAATTGCCGTTCTGCAGTACTGGCCATTTCAAATCAAAATAATTTTTGTTTGGCTAAGAATTCTAATTTCAAATTAATTTTATTTTAAAAACATGGATTTTTTTTTCTAAAAGTAGTCATTTCTTTATTGATTAGTGTTACATTTTCATCGCATTTCAATCTTTTTCGTCATCATGGATACGTTAAAAATTCGAGTAATTATGGAATATGAGTACCGTCGTGGCAGCAACGCGGCACAAGCGGCACGCAACATCAACGACGTTTACGGAGCTAACACTACAAACCAACGCTCCACCTGTTATTGGTTTGCTCGCTTCCGTTCTGGAAATTTCGACCTGAAAAATGAACCTCGCGGTCGTCCGAAGACTTTGGTCGACAATGACGAATTAAAGGCGATTGTGGAAGCTGATGATACACAATCTACGGCTGAATTAGCAGCAGCTTTCGACGTTAGCGTCAAAACAATATTGGTCCATTTGCGTCAAATTGGCAAGGTAAAAAAGCTTGACAAATGGGTGCCCCACGAACTCAATGATCGCCAGCGCGAAGTACGCGTCGAGACGTGCCTTGCACTGCTCAACAGACACACAAATGAAGGAATTTTGAACCGCATTGTTACCTGCGATGAAAAATGGATTCTGTTTGATAACCGTAAGCGCTCAGCAAGTTGGTTGGATCCTGGTTCAGCACCTAAACAATGCCCTAAACGAAAACTTACCCCTAGAAAAGTGATGGTCACTGTTTGGTGGTCTAGCGCCGGTGTGATTCATCACAGCTTCTTACCAAACGGGGTGAGCATTACTGCAGATGTGTACTGTGAAGAACTGAACACAATGATGGAGAAGCTGGCGCATCTCCAACCAGCATTGGTCAATCGCTCGTCTCCGCTGCTCCTGCACGACAACGCGCGACCTCATACTGCACAGCAGACGGTCTCCAAGTTGCAAGAACTGGGGTTGGAAGCTCTCCGTCATCCGCCCTACTCACCAGACCTTGCGCCTACAGACTACTACTTTTTCCAGAATTTGGATAACTTCTTGGCGGGAAAAAAATTTAATACCCGAGAGGCAGTACAAAATGCCTTTGAAGAATTGGTTGCCTCCCGTCCAGCTGATTTCTTTAAGAAGGGCATCAATAAACTGCCACTGCGATGGCAAAGATGCATTGATTGCATGGGTGATTACTTCGATTAATACAAATAAAAAATTCATGAAAAAAATTCGTTTAAATTTTTTCATACAAAACGGCAATTTCATAGGTAAAGACCTGTTATTAAGTGATAAAGGAACTTCACCGTTGTCATTACGATGTGCGTATAAAAACAAAATTAACTGCATGCATCAGCTATTTATGTACTCGAGGAAAAAGTAACACATTTTGGAGAAATTGTTGGCCACGGTGATTAGTTATGGCTCCGTAAGACGAAATTAATTGCATTATCCATAGAAATTATACCAAGTCTGATCTTGCATAAATGAATTTTATGTAATAGTTTTCTTACCTGAATTTTGAAATTAAGTTTTTTTTTTTTGTTTTTGGTATTTTTGTAATTTTAGTTTTGCAGTCTCGAAGAGGCTAACTACTAGTTCAACTGTTGCCAATTTCAACTTTTATTTAAAAATAAGTAAAATGTTTTAAATGTAAAATGGTGCCCAAGATACAGGATGTGCCTAGTTTGGGACCAACGATATGTCAATACTGTTATTTTAATGTTGAAATAAACGATTTTTTCTTTTTACCTACTTTTGCTTTATTATCATCTACAATTCGGGCATGAACGGTTCGATGCCGACCTGGGTATGCGAATTCAACAGTCGTGAAGCAAAGAGTTAGTTCAGATGTCCAAAGAACTGGTGATATCAGAAGGTATCAAGAGGTGACAGATAGAAGAACTTCTCTCTCTTGGTTTTGACAATCATGAGTGGGACTGTGGGATCAGTTCTATGTCTAGTGATGTCATTGTACAAACGTTGTTTTAAGCGTAAACACTAGGTTCTGAGTAATATCAGTGCTATAGCATAACATGAATACATGACGTAATACACATGCACTTGCTTGTGCACTCAACGATTTTTAAAGGTGGATGCGCTAAGGAAGGTAGCCCGCGAAATTCAAATTTTTCTGACGTTTTCACATGATTCGCAACCGTTGACGATTTTAATAATTATAATTATGTACAGCCATATTGCGAATCATATTTTTTTCAACATAAATCCTGAAACGCAGAAAATATGAATTTGGCAGGGTATCTTGCGTTTTCCTCTAAGAACAAAGCAGGATACGCCCGCGTCAATTTTCTGTTCTAATCTAAGGTCAAATGCTACAGTTTTGATTTTTGTGCACCTTCTGAAGCACGACATACAGTTCAAAATATCAATAGCACTACTTATAGCATCCGCATGCAAATAATTTAGAGATCGTAATGAAATGTTACACCATATTAGATTTTTTCCTAAGAAAAGAATTACTTTGGTGCCTCTTAAATGCCTTGAGGCTAGCATACACGGTTCAGTTGAGCAGAAAACATCCTATTTGATCACGCAACCTCAAGACGAATCTATTCCTACTTACATAGTAGAGTGGGTAACCGGCCTTTGATGTATTTATTAAATCTGTCTATACTAATAATAAAGCGAAAGAATTTGTTTGTTTGAACGCGCTATGGAACCAGTCGACTAAAAAAAGTCTTGCGTGGACCCCTAGAAGCCGAGCAAAATGAAAAACCTCAGAAAGAACGCTATGCGAAAACGAAGTAATAGTGCGGGCAGGCGATGCGATGCGACAGCGTGGGACGGGGGAACAAGGGGCACTTAATATCTTATCCAGCTTGTCCTGTTGTCTGCACCCTACATGATCTGACGCTGCTGAAACTGCCAAGCTCGTAGCCAAATTCTGGACTGACTGTGTTTAGATTGCTATGGACACGGTAAGAAGAAGAGGGAATAAGAAATTTCGGGCGGAAATTGGCATGTTATGTTTTTCATATATTTTCTAAAGCTATTGAGACATTTGCGTATGGTCATCATCATCTTATGACGCTGAGCTGATGAAGAAAGGTAAAAACAACTCTTTAACGGTTAGGAGTTAGGTGGAGGTTCGGGCATAACTCCATCATAAATAGACCGATTTTCAAAAATCGTTTTTTGTTCTAAAGGCGTTTATTTCGAAATAGTTCCAGTTTAAATTTAAGGTACGACTTTCCATTGAAGTTCATCGAATTGAAGGTGGAAGGAAAGTGAGGAAAGTGGGAGGGGGGGGGGCAGGGGTTACTACCCCCCCCCCTTAAAAGGAAAAGTTCCGAAGTCCCCCTTTTAGTTTTATTTTTTTACTAGCTGTGCCCGCGACTTCGTTCGCGTGCATGTCGGAAAACAATAATGTGTCGCTTTGACGGTGTAGGTACCACTCCTCCGATCTTCCGATCTATCCTGGTTGGAATCTACCACAGCTTTCGAATGCAGTCCAGAGCCTAGAGACAAAACACATTACTCTCTCAGCGTTCACGCCAAACGCTACGCCAAAATGTATGGGAATGACATTACCTGCGGAAAGGACACGACGTGTCCTGTCCGCAGGTAATGTCATTCCCATATATTCTGGCGTAGAGTTTAGCGTGAACGTTAACAGAAAGGTGTTTTGTCTAGGCCTGCAGGCGTCTTTAGGGGTTATAATGATATTGCGACGAAGTCTCACTCAGATTTTTAAGAATAAATATAGATCAAAGCGCCTGGTCGAGGCTCATTTTATAATAAATGTGCACCTGCCGTAGGTACAGTAAAAGCTCTTTATTCGCGAGGTATACGTTCCGTAAAATACCTACCGCAAATACAGAAACCGTGACTATGGAATGGTAATTTATAGGGGATACGTTCCTAGGTGACAAAAAAAAAACAATTTATTTGAAGTTTTTGACCATATTGATTAATTGTATGAGCGTGATATGGATGCAAGAGACTCTCCAAGGCGTAAACGATCAAGCATTTCTATGCGTCAAACAGTTTTTTTCGCGTCGAAAATCGTTTTTAAGTAAAAAAAAATTTTTAACATTTTGCAATGAATGGAAAGATGAAACAATAGGTAAAACACGCAAAGCGGTTCGTACCAAAGGATGGAATGTCTATTATGTCGCAGCATTTATAAATGTGGAGGAGGCCTATGTCCAGCAGTGGACGTCTTTCAGCTGAAATGATGATGATGATGATATATAAATATACTTTATGGTGATGAGGTTGGTTTCATTATGTTTGTTTACATTCTCAAAAAACTTTTTTCAAAAAAATACCAACCGACTTCCAAAAAACACTACAAAGTGCAAAATAACTTTAATTTCGGAAGTCGGTGACGTTGGATGTGTATTTTAATTATTTGTTACCGCCTTCCGAAATTAAAGTTATTTTGCACTTTGTAGTGTTTTTTGGAAGTCGGTTGTTATTTTTTTGAAAAAAGTTTTTATTTTTCACTTTTTTGTTACCTACCATACACCAATTCGAAATTTCATCATTCTTTGTGTCAAAACAATGCATACATATTTATGCGATAGCAACATTCGCGGTTGATTTGCTGTAATTTTTTGAAGAGTTCCGTTGTCTGTTTCCGAAACGCATCATCAGATCTATATGCAGGGCCCAATCTAAGGGGGGGCAAGCCGGGCAAATGCTCAGAGCGGAAAAAATGAGCGGCGGCAAAATGTATACTTACAAACATACCTACTCTCATGAATTTTTGTATACTTGTTCAGAAGCCGTAGTAGACTAACGTATGTGAATATTATATAGTTAAAAGAATATCACATAATTATGGTCATACCATCTTTGATGGTGTTAGTGCAAAGGGCGGCGAATGTTATTTTTGCCCGGAGCGGCTAAATAGCTAGATCGGGCCCTGTCTATATGAAATTTCAATGGGACCATTTCGGAGTAAACCCCTTTCGAAAAAAAAAAGAATTTTGCAAATCCGTCTATATACGACGGACGTCTATTATGCCTGAACATACATTAAAAATATAAACATGCCGAATTGATAACCTCCTTCTTTTTGAAGTCGGTTAAAAACACCGACCGCGGCGAAGGCGGCTATTGTAGATGTCAAAGGCCGAACAAATACAGCGGCGATATCATTTGACAACGTACTTTAGGCGAAGTTGTAATAAGGTCTATTTCACTTTTTTATAGTCCATCTGACGACGCGTTTACAAATGATATTGGGATGGATACCTATTGGAATCCTTTTTGTTATTTGTTAATATGTATGTACCGATGTACCGATTAGACCCGCAAATAAATAAATCTTTAGCCGCGGATATAGGAATTGGGTCGCATTTTTTTAATCCGCGAATAGTGAAAACGCGAATGAAGGAAGCACGAATAAGGAGCTTTTACTGTACTTACTCAATAAATCGACTGCGCGTCTGGTTGAGTGTGCTGAAGCATTATTCCACGCGGGGGCGGGCGCCTATCTCGGCCCGTACAGGCGCGTGTCTTTTAGCTTTGTTTATCAAACGTTGACCACTGAATAAAACCACAGCAGTGGGAATGCTCTGCACGGACTGCGATAGGCCTCGACAGGTAGCAGTGCAGTAACACCTGACGCCACCTGTCAGTTAACGGCCCGTGGGACCATGGCGTTATCACGATGAAGAAAGATCACGCTGTAAAGGTGGATACTGACCGACGTCACGGGTCAAAATGCACCTAATATGTTACCAAGCAAGTATTCGTGCAGTCAGTAGTACCTACGGCAAAACATGCGAGCGAGCAACACTGATTTTAGCACACGGCGTAAAGACATGCTCGCTGCGAATGTTACATTACCTACGCCCCGTAACGTCGGTCATTATCCACATTAAAAGCGCTGTTGAAAAAAAAAACCAAACCAGGCAAAAAAAAACTATATTTAATTGTATAGCACGGGTTTTCTATGAACATAGTAAGTACGATGTTGTTGCTACGTAGTGCCATACCGCGCGCGCCCCCACCTCTCTCCCCGCTGCTGACGCAGGCAGCAGGAAGAGAGAGAGCCCGATCCCGAGGATAATGGACGTAACAGAGCGATCCTCCGCGACTCTCAGTTGCGATGCCTTTTTATTGTAAATTGTAATCAAAAATGTTTCAGTGTTTCTTTTGTTCAGCCATACATTTATTTGTAGACCAATAAATAATTCTATTTAAAGAAGCGACTTTAAAATTGTCAATATTTTACTATTGTGATTTCTATTGTTCCTATGTAGGTAATGTATCCTTTGTTGGAGATGCCAAATGGATAAATAAATACATTTTTAAACTTGTTTTAACTAAGAAAATGCTTCTCTGTAAGCGATGTTGCTCGGAAAAGCACCGACATAACTACAGTTGCCCGTGTGAAAACCTATTTATTTACTCAAATCCACCAGTAGTTATGGTCGCAATTTTGGATTTTTTTTCCTGATTTTCACCATCCGACCTCGCTTGAACCCCTCCCCACCTCGAAAACTAACATCACGAAAATTAGCACATAAGTATTTACAACTCTTTACTCCCAAAACTCCCATTATTTGAATCGAGTAATGCTGTAAACACACATTTAAATTTAACATTATCAAATTTCGCGCGAAATCATGTTGTTGTCTTTGCATGTTTGCTATTCAAACCTAGATGGCGTTACTGACGCTAGAGATTAAGAATTTCTATGGAGATGTTCCTCTAGCCGCTCTAATTTTGCTATATTATGCTAGATGGCGTTACTAAGACATTTATCACAATTAAAAATGAGATTTCTTCCCCTCTATTTGTATTAATTTGATTGATAAAACTAATAAATATTTATCTAACATTGCATTCTGCATGGAGCAGTGGTGGCCCAGTGGTTACGGCCGCGACTTACGAGTTGTAGGTCGTGAGTTCGAACCCAGACAGGCGGATTACTTTGTGTAAATTATTTCATCACCACTGCTCTCAAAACGGTGAAGGAAAACATCGTGAGGAAACCGGCATGTCCTAGAACCAAAAAATTCGAAGACATGTGACATCTACCAACCCGCACTGGGCCCGCGTGGTGGATTACGGCCCAATCCCTCTCCCCGAGAGGAGGCCTGTGTCCCAGCAGTGGGAACATTATAGGCTGATGATGATTGCATTCTAGGTATATGACTCAGAACACCACGTCAGTTAATATTTTCACAACTTTTTATTTGAAATTCTTTTAGCTTTTTTGATTTGTGGGAATCAACCACCAACGGAAAGCGATTTTAGTAATCAGTATCATTACTTTTTGAAATAACACAGACACAGTAAGTAACTTAAATGAGAATGACGTGTTAATATTAAGTATTCGTTAGTACCGTTTCACGCCAATAGATGTCGCTAAGTGTTTCAACATTACGTAAATAAATTCTTCTTGAACACTTTAAATTATTTAGATAGGTTGACCGAAGCGATTGCGATGAAACAAAGACTAATTTAAACTCTGAGTTATAAACAATATTTGAGTATGAAAGATAACCATATTAGTTTCGTTCTTTTGACGTGATACTTGATCTATTCAACATAGAAACTGAAAAACCGAGCTACAGACAAAAATTTTGATAAGGGTTAAAATGTCATCTGTTGATTATCCCTTACCACCCCAAGCAATTATTTTTGAAATATTTTAAATGTACAGAAAAAGTTCCTTTACAGATTTATTATATGTATAGATATAGATATAGATTTTGAGGAGATTTGGACCGATTCAGAGGGATTTCCGTATCTATTTTGAGACTGCAACTTCTCCGGCGCTGCGGGAAGAGCAGCCTCTACGCCCTTGCGTAATAAATCGCAGGCATCGGACGAGTTGTCACAGCATGCGGAGGCTGCTCTCCCTTCGCGCCTCCGGTTCTATAAAACACTCTAGGGGTAAGCCGGACTCGTACCAGGTGGAGTCGGCGTCAATCAATTCGGTTTTTTGGTATAAGTTGAACCTAACCTATTTTATTTGTTATCTACCTTATTAGATACCTACTGTTTTATTAAGTTTTACGTTTCGTTTCACAAGCCGGCAAAAGAAGGTAAACACTACACATTCTAATAGCTCGTAATGAAAATAATGCTGTAATTTAAATATAAACTGTTATATGTATATAATGTGTGCATCAAAACTATTGAAATGAGTACAAAATATAATTATTTACGTAAATTTATATAAAATAAATGTAACCGAAAACCGAAACGTGGTATGGATAGAGATAATATTGCAAAAATTGAAATAATTTTTTTCGACAAAAGTACGCGTCTCAAGATGTTGAAACTTTGCATGTGTGCTTATAATAATGTAACTTTTCTGTAAAAAAAATATGAACCCCCAACACGACGGACGGCAATGGAAAACTGACCCAAAATAACTTTAATTTCGGAAGGCGGTGTCAAGAAATTCTTAAAATACATATCCAAATTAAAGTTATTTTTCACTTTGTAGCTTTTTTCCGGAAGTCGGTTGTTTTTTTTTTTTGGATAAAGTTCCGATTAGTATAGATTGTTAAATGGTTCGTGTGCGAGAGGAGGCCTACAACTACATACGTGAAGGCTGACCTCAGGCCGCGCCCCCATGTGCGTCGGAATATTGTATGAATTTACACGCGCGACTGTTATCTGACCTCCATTAACCAACCAGTAGAATACGTAATAATTCATAAGTTCACCAGTTATATTCAAAGTTTAGATAGGTTGGCGATCAATATTTTTGATGGTAAAGGAAGTTGAAAAATCCCATTTAAGGACTACGATCGAAAGCAACGAACACTCAACAAGCAGTGAATTGCCTGCCAACTACCTACCAACTCGTTGCCATATGAGGGACAACATTTCCTTCTATCTGCTACATGATCGGCGAAGATCCTTTAGCAAAGAGATCTATTATAAGGGAAGACCATCTTCCAAGTGGCATCTCACTATATGTACTTGTAACATTATATGCATGATTACTAATAAATGCATGCACTGACTGGATAGGTCTACTCAATTTGTATGGTTCTTTTCCCAAAAGACCATTTCAGACACTAATTTTCATGGTCTTCACATGATCTGACCAAGATTATGTCTGGATTTTAAAAGAGGCTAGGCTTTCTTTTCAGAGTAGTCAGATAGCCAACAATAACTTCATCAAGTTTTTTAAATATGATTGACGTTTTAAAACTGTTTTTTACAATACAAACCTAGGTACTTGTCGAAAGAAAATCATTTATCATAAAATAATCATTTTAAATTTTAAATGCAGCCTAACCACATAGATACCTCATACTGTAGCCATTTAAAAACATATTTCTATTATAATTTAGTATCAAGGGAAATACCAAATATTACTTTTTAATAATACCATCTCAATATTGTTGACAAGAATTGATATACCTACCTCCATTTGTAGGTAATTATGAATCATACCTCGACAAGGTTTTACAACATCTGGGTGACATTGGAAACTCCAAAATGGTCAAAGATGGCGACTGGTGCAGGTAAACATACCTGTTCACTGAGGTTACATATTGACATCATATTGTCTTCCTTTTATGTCAAAGTGACATATGTATGACTATTTATATCCAATTAATATAGCTATGGAGGAAGTCGTTTCTACCATGACTGAGGGTCTTCAGGGCCTATTGAAGTGCTTTGCATTTGGCTTGCAATCTAGCTGTAGAATTGCAAGTATGATTAGGTTTTTGTACAATTGATTGCATCAAAATCCACTGTGCAGTTTGCAGTTGCTTGAACTACACACTGCAACAATTGTGTGGTTGGCTTGCATTTCTAATATAGAGCATCTGCTTAAGATAAATGATTATTTCTGTTAGTAGGTTTGTACAAACACTTTTGCATGTCAACCATATTTTTTAAACTAGATGAGGTCGGACCTAGGTGACCGCAGACTGCAGTGGGGTGTTGTGTTTGAAACTACTGTGAACTGTTGTTTATCAGAGAATTTAGAAGTGAGTGTGCAATCGACCTACACCTGTGCACGCATTAAGTAAACAAATCAACCACACACTTTTTGCCTACTAATTGTGATAAAGTAACTCAGAACAATAAAGCCACAAATACATTGGGAACAATGTTGTGCAACTTTGTTTTAGCAACATGGGTATTTTTTTTTTTCATAGACCATGTTTCTGCTACAGAATGGAATGTTACAGTACTGCTGCAACATCAAATGTTTTTGTCTAAAATGCTGCATGATTCTTAGTAAAAAAACAATTATTATATGGCCTAATTTGTGCAGAAAATCATTTACATATTTTGTGTTAAAAATGCATACACTGTATTGGACAAATTCTTTGTGTGAACAGTGTTACATTGGGAATTCCTCTCTCTTACTATATTGCACAGCAAAACAAGTTCTTCTTTATCTGCATTTTGTGGATCTAAGTATTTATTTATATTTTGTTTCTTGCACAAAAGATCAATTAGTGTTAATTTATAATTACTATTTTTAAAATGATTTTTTATAGCAAGCAAAACCATACCATTTACCATGTCTCAGAACAACAACCATAATTTGTCTCAATTATGGAAAACATTAAATAAAAATTACTAAAATAAGGTATTAGTTCTCAGATTGTTACCAAACTATTCTCATAACATTAGTACTGCAAACAGTACAATAGTTGATGTTTACAATGCTTGAAATTTTAAATAGAGCCCTAATTTATTAGCAGTTGTCCAACCTGCATACATAATGTAATTATGTCAATGTCAGCCCTTATTTACATTTATTCAATTACATTTTTACCAAAAGTAATGTTCCATATCCAAGAGATGCTAATTTCATAGTTTTCATTCTGTAACTGTACTTAATTATTAAAATAAGGGCAAGAAATTCCTTTAGTTGTTAAATTGGCAGCATCCATAAACAAATAGTCAAGAGCTGATACAACAAACAATGGAAGGTCATGCGGCGCTACAGCGCTATATTACTCAAAAAAAAAAACTACGCAATTGGTGCAAATAAAACTGTTATAACTTTGTTCATAACCTACAAACTATCATAGACTTATTTTGAAGAGTACAGTTAGATGCTAAAACCTACCTATCGTTGCGAACTCGTCCGGAGTTCTCCCGCCTGCCAACAGCCACCGGCACCAATCTATGGTCTCCCACTCATCGATGGCCTTGCTAGGGTTCAGCAGGACGTCCAGCAGAGGACCCAAATGCTGTGGGGATCCATTCTCACAGTCCGCGTGTATGTATGCGGCTGCACCCCTTTTACCCTTCTTCATAAGCACTTGAGCGGTAGAATTCGACATTTTGACACTTTGATCACCACAAAATCTAAACAATTACACTAAGCACATAAGTCACCATATATTTCGGTCACTCACGGAAGAAACACTATTTCAAGTTTTACATAAGGCAATGAACTGCGGTCCGTAACGACGTTCTGGTATAACATGTTTGTAAGCCACGAATACAATTTTGGCTGAAATTACACTACCGCGGAAATATTGGAGTTGAAACAATCACCAAATATTGAAAATAGATAAAAATAACACCGTTATAATGAAAATATGCAATGCAGAAACAACTCGGCCATTCGTTTAGTGTTCTCAACGTTAAAATATTCTTTTATTTCTAGTTCTGTGTCATGCTCGCAGTTTGTTTGCCAGAGCAAATATTTTATTTTGAAAAAAGATTTTTGTTGTTTGTTTGTTTTTATGTATACCGTAAAAAGATGCTAAAAACGAAATCCAGACTCAGTTGTTCTTCGTCCGTCGTTGTAATAATTTTAACATTGGACCATGCCTGCCATTTTATTTTTTTTGCCCTCAATCAGGCTATTCATTAGACCATTAGCCAACAGCAGTGGCTAGGTGGCCGGGAAGGATAAAGTGAGCATTGGGACAAGTGGCGTAACTAATCCTAAAGGAGCCCTGTATCTAAATATGTGGGGGGGGGGGGGATTACGGCGAGGTGAAACTAAAAAGGAGGGACGTTTTTGATCTAGTACTTCGAAGGCATTAAGTGTTTTCTAGCTGAGACAATGTGTGCTCCAATCGATTTATGCCAACTGGCACTTCGAAGGCTTAAAGCGGTTTTAAGCTGACACAACTATTTTAGGTGATCTCCTACCAAGTTATAACAATCTGGTACTTCATTCGGAATACCAATGTACAAAAGATCTACTTATTTAAGTAAACATTTCTAAATTGTTTTTATATTTTAAGGTACTATACCCCGGGAATGAACTACCGGGATAAAAAGTATCCTATAAACAAACATACAACATATTAACAAATCTAGGCTACAATCTATGTGTATGCCAAATTTCATACAAATCCGTTCGGCCGTTTTTGCGTGAAAGAGTAACAAACATCCATACGTACAAACATTCGCGTTTACAATATTAGTAAGGATACACAAGCTGACAGTTTTGTATCTAGTTCGGTACAGTATACGGTGCTCAACTGCAAAATTACGTTTCTCATTAGAAACGCAATCGAATTCATATTATAATTTACTAGCTTTTACCCGCGACTTCGTCCGCGTAGAAGTCGAAAATGGTACTAATAGGATTTTTAATTGTTTTTTTTACGTTATTAGTTTTGTCTTAACATATAAATTATTATGATTAAACTTTTTAACAAAAAAATTAAACCACCGAAAGAACTGAAAAGTACAAAATAATAAACCTGCTTTGTTTAAATCGGTGACATAAAATTAAATTACAGTCACCGATTTCCGAACTTAGTTATTAAGGTTAAACAAAGCAGGTTTATTATATTGTACTTTTCAGTTCTTTCGGCGGTTTAATATTTTTGTTAAAAAGTTTTTTTATAATTTTTTGTGGTATAAAAAAACTTAATTTATTAATTACTACATGCTTAATTTTTTATTACTTTTTGTAATACACAACTCAGTATTATTAAAATCTGTGAGTAAAATCAATCATCCCTTGTTTTCCTACCCTCGAAATTTATATGGGACCAACTTTGGGGTATACCCTTTCCAATAAAACATAATTATCAAAATCGGACTACTCTGAAAAAAGTTACGCGTGGTCAGACATAAAATAAATAAATAATACGCGTCGACTTGAGAACCTCCTTTGTTTTGTCGTCGGGTAAAAACGTAAGCGCTTTCTAGCTGACATAGCTACCTAGTATATTAGGTGTGCTCCTACCGAGTTATGACAGCCTCTAGCTGACAAAACTATGTTCAACTATGTTAGGTGTGCTCCTACCGTGTTAGGACAACCTGGTACTTCGAAGGCATAAAGCGTTTAAAAAGCTGACTAATAAAATGTATTGATAATTTTTTTTCCAAAAAAAAAGGTTTGCTCCTACCGTGTTATGCCAACTTGGTACTTGAACGGCATAAAGCGCTTTCTAGCTGAATGTTAGGTGTGCTCCTACTCCTACCGATTTATGACAGCCTAGTACTTCGACTGTACAAAGCGTTTTTTAGCTAACACAATTGCCTTTATTAGGGTGTGTTCCTACCGAGTTATGACAGCCTGTTACTTCGACTGCATATATTGCTTTCTAACTGAAAACTATGTTAGGTATGCACTTACCGAGTTATGAAAAACCGGTACTTCGAAGGCATAAAGCGTTTAAAAAGTTGACTATCAAAATGTATTAGATGTGTTCCTACCGAGTTATGACAACCTGGTACTTCAACGGCATAAAGCGTTTTCTGACCCGACAGACGTTGTCCTGTCCGTCCAATAGTCATTCATACAAAATCCCTACCCTACCTACCCTACCCTGACAACCTGGTACTTTGAAGGCATAAAGCGTTTACAGGTAGTTTGACAGGTAGGGACAGTTTGTATGGGAAAATAAAATTGTTGCTACTTCGATTTTTCATGAAATTTTCCATAATTTCTCACCGGACTTCAACAACCTTCCCTGGACTGCCACAAATATTTCAAAACAAAAATTGGCTAAATCGGAACAGCAGTTCTCGAGTTTTAGCGAGACTAACGAAGAGCAATTCATTTTTATATATATATAGATAGATAGATTATGTTCTGTGATGCATGCAACAAAAGTGAACTGAACGAGCTAGAAAATTGGAGAATTTTCTAGCTCGTTCCGTTTACATTTCATCTTGATTGGGATAGGTGAGTTAAATCTTGAGAAAGCGAGTTCCTTAATTGGAGCATTCTGACTACTCCTGACTCGGATACAAGCTATCAAAGCTGAGATCATCATTTTACTAGACGAATGTATACCAAACGAAACAGGCTCAAAAATTAGACAACCCTGACTATGATAGGCTTGAACTCATTGAAAGAGCTTAAGTATTCGGTATTTTCATTAGGTATTCAACATTGGCTCTCTTAACCATTTTTGCTAAGATACGTTTGCTTGTTTTTGCTATCATTATACGGCAATGGCTACGTTCCTAGAATCCTGATGATGATGATGATGATGATGATGATGATGATGATGATGATGATGATGGGACTCCCTTTTCCGCACGTAGACTCCCATTCGGTCCGTTGTGCGTGGGGATTCTGGCTAACATAGCCAGCCTAGCTCCGCCCAAAAGCACAGAAGCTTCCTGGGAGCTTCACAGGCTTCGCGGAGCGACCTCACTGTTCCGAGGATTTCTTCACGTTGAGAAGCCACGGCCTCGCATTCCAGGATGACGTGGGCGGCTGATTCCTCGGCGTCAAGGCAGCCCCTGCAAAGCGGGCTGTCTGTGGCGCCTATGTTAAAAAGGTGTTTGTTAAGTGTGTTATTGCCCGTAATTGTTCCTATTATTATTCTAAGGTTATTTCTACTCAGGCTGAGAAGTTTTTTGGTTAATCGCGGGTGTACAATCGGTAAAGCCAATTTTGACTGTCTACAGTCTGTTGCCCGTGACCATCTGTTGTTATGGAGTTTGGTCGACCTTTGGCGAATCCACGCATGAAATTGTGAGAAAGGCAGGGGGAGAAGTGGGTACGGGCCTAGCACTTTCATATCAGAGCCTCTCTTCGCAAGTTCATCCGCGGCATCATTGCCTAAAGATCCACTGTGCCCTTTGATCCACTGGAGTGCAATACGATTGGACGTCGATAAGCTCTCCAGGGCTAGATGGCACTCAAAAATTAGTTTGTTGTTAGTTTGTTTGTTTTCCAAAGCTTTGAGCACAGATAGGCTGTCGGATAGGAATTTAATGCCGTAGTTCCGGATGCCTAAGCGCTTTACTGCTGTTGCGGCTTGTGTTAAGGCAACACATTCACATTGAAAGATCGAACTGTGTGTGCCTAGCGGTATGTGAAGGTTGATGTTGAGGTCAAGGGAGTGTACGCCAGCACCTGAACCGTCTTGTGTTTTTGAGCCGTCAGTGTAGATGCGCACTTCATTGGCTCCGGACTGATCCCTTTCTTCCTCTACTGTTTGTATGATATAGTTTTTGTTGAACATAGGTTGGTTTGGTGTTCTATCACACGGGGCAGCGATGAGAGGCTGGTACTCAATCGCCCGGTCCAGGATTTTAGCGTGTGGACTGGTAAGGTTCTTGCCCCATATGCCTAGATGCATTAGCCTGATGGCAGCTAGCGCCGCCTCCTGCTGTATGTACAGGTCAAGGGGAGTTAGTTCAAGGGCTATCTCCATGGCTGCTGTTGGGGTGGTTCTCATGCAGCCAGTGGTAGCTGAACAGGCCAGTCGTTGGAAGCGTTGTAGTCTGGTAATGGTGGTCGAGAGTTCGGTACTTGTCCACCAAACCAGAGCGCCATAAGCCAACATTGGCCTGATTACCGATTTGTATAACCACAGAGTAATCTTCGGAGAAAGCCCCCATGTTTTCCCTAACATTTTTTTACATTGGTAGAGTGCAATAGTGCTTTTATTAAGTTTGTAGTCAAGATGCTTGTTCCAGAGCAGTTTGCTGTCAAGGATCACCCCCAAGTACTTGACTTCGTCTTTAAGTGTTAGTTCTGTGTTGAAATTTGAAAAGTTTTGGAAGCCTGTGGGGTCCAAGAGTTCTTTTGTTGGTGAACATTATTAGTTCTGTTTTCGAGGGGTTAACCGACAGTTCGTGCTTCGCGCACCAACTTTCGATTATTTTGAAGGCCCTTCTCATGAGATCACATAAGACGCCCTCAATCTTCCCCGAAATCAGAATTGCTAGATCGTCCGCGTAACCTACCGAGTAAAGACTGCTGGCGTTGAGCTCTACGATGAGCTCATTAACGACTAAATTCCACAGTAGTGGTGACAGCACCCCACCCTGTGGGCAGCCTCTGCTCACGATTCCTCGTGTGGTGGTGTTCACGGTAAACTGAATAGCACGGTATTTTAACATGTTATTAATCCATTCTATGAGCGTTCGTGCAACACCGTGCTTGGCAAGTGCCTGTTCGATGCTGGCGAAGTTAGTTTTATCGAAAGCGCCCTCTATATCAATGAAGGCGCCTAGGGTTGGGTTTTTGGCTTTGAGAGCATGTCCTATGCGTGAAACTACGCCATGGAGTGCTGATTCAGTTGATTTGCCTGCACAGTAGGCGTGTTGATTGGGATGTAAAGGTTTTTGTACCGAAATTTGCGATCTGATCTTTCTATCTCCCAGCCTCTCCAGTGTCTTCAAGAAGAACGAGGAGAGGCTTATGGGTCTAAAAGATTTGGGCTGGGTGTAGTCGCCCCTACCTGGCTTCGGTATAAAGATTATTTTTACTTCTCGCCATTTTAAGGGGATGTAGCGGTGGGCCAGGCAGGTTCGAAACACCTTGACTAGGTAATCAGCCAGTAAATCACGGCTCCACCTGAGCAGAGCTGGGAATATACCGTCCAGTCCTGGTGCCTTGAAAGGTAAGAAGGTGTTGATTGCCCATGTTATTTTGTCTTTGTCGATTACTTCTAACGCCACTTCCCAATCTAAGCTGCTCGTGCTTCTCTCCCTATGTGGTTCCCAACTTTTCTGGGTGGCAATCTGACATCCTGGGAAGTGGGTGGTTAGGAGTAGTTCGCTTGTCTCAGCGTCGTTTGTTGTGTACGTATTATCTGGTTTTTTCAGGCATCCTATTGAGTGGTCTGTCTCTTGAGCAAGACAGGTTTTGACCCTCATTGCCTGGTTGTTACTTTCAATGTTGGTACAGAAACGCCTCCAGCTATTCTTTCCTCTGAGGCGTATCAGTTTTTTTATAAATTTTGCGAGCTGTTGTATTGTGGTCCCAATCTATCGGCGACCGTGTGTTCCTAGCTCTGTTGAACAGTCTTCTCAGCTTTCGTCGATGTCTTTCCAGTTCAGGGCTCCACTAGGAATGGCGAGCTCCCTGCCTTGGTACCGTGTGGGGACACGACTGTTCATAGCTAGATAGGAGGATGGATGTGATGTTGTTTACATGTTCGTCTAAGTTGGTTACTGGTATTTCAGCCGGAAGGGCGGGTAATCTGCCTATTTCAGCCTCGACTAATCTGACAAACTTTCTTGGTATGTGTTGCGAGGAACCCTTCTAGGCTGTGGTTTGGTTAGGTTAAAATTAATGGTATAGCGGATCCATCTGTGGTCTGAGCATGATATCTCATTGGACACATGCCAGTCCTGTATGGAGTTGGAAATACCTATGGTTGCTATTGTTAAGTCAATTATTGTTTGCGATCTCGCGTTTATGAAGGTAGGTTCAGAGCCCTTGTTGAGTAAAACAAGGTTATTACTAAGAATTAAATCAAGCATTACCTCACCTCGGTTGTTGGTTTTGACATTACCCCAGAGCGTGTGGTGCGCATTGGAGTCTGTCGCGATGATTAGTTCCAGTTTCTCCTTTTCACAGTACTCGACCAATGAGGCGAGCTCTGGCAGAGGCACGTCCTCATCACCCGGCAGGTATGCCGAGGCCAGTACAATGTCCGGGAGTTCCTGCTCGGTTCTGAAAAGCCTGATTGCTGTCAGGTCCCTCGAACAGAATTCGTTAATTAGAAGGTTAGGTACATGTTTTGGGACAAAAACGCAGGTGCGCGGATTGGTTACGGAGGTGTCTAGCAGCAACTTACCTCCGATGTTACCCAGACCGCATATTCTGCCACCCCTGATCCACGGCTCTTGGATAAGGGCGATGGTTTTACCTTGTTGATTTTCCAGCACTCTGCGCAAGGTGGCCGACGCAGATTGGCTGTGCTGGAGGTTGGTTTGCAAGATCCTAGTCCCGCAAAGGAGAGGAGCAGAGGCTGCTGTCCTCGCCCCCACTTCTCTCTCCTTGCGGAAAGCAGTCCTCGTCCAAAAGTAGAATGGACGAGAGTGGATCTTGTATTGATCCCGCAGTTGATAAAACCTCCAGCGCTGCCATAGAAGTCGCCAGATCCACCGCCTCCCCAGCATTACCCGTCGCGGAAGGCGACGGGGAACGTCCAGGTAGCAACGGACCAAGCTCCTCCTGAGGCGCGGTCGAGGTTGTTGCTTTTGATAGCGCGGCGGCATCCTCCTTGGAACTACTCTCCTCCAGGAAACGGATGTATATACTACCCATGAGGTAGTAAACCCGCCGCTGCTGGTCTTTTATGGTTTTCACCATGGACTCTGGCACACGATAGAAGAGACAGGTTCCCGGGGGCTCCTGTCTAACCCTTTCATGTGTCAGAGTCCAGGTGTTCATCTTGAGGTTCGGGTTCTGTCTCGCCAACATCCTGTGCAATTCTGATGTGTCCTCGCTGTTTTCGGGGACATACAGCATGCACAGTACCTTCTTAGGTATGTCGGCTTGAGGCCGAACGGTGAGCTTGGTCCCCAGTAACGGAGACGACATATTGGTTATGATCCCCTTGAGCCAGGCCAGCGTGAAGTCGTCCTCACACCATGTCTTGAGGACGCCTTCGGCGAAGTGGGCCCGGTCTCTGAAGTGGATCGCAGTGCTTTGAGTTGTGTCGGTTGGTTCTGGAGTTGCCTTCATCAGAGCACGGAGTTGGCTCTCAATCAACTGCCGGATACCCTCCGCTTGCTCCTGCGTCATGTCCATAAAGGGCTCGGTCATGACGGCAACGCACAGCTCGTTGTTCCTGAACGCCGCGGCCGCTTCGGTGTAGCTCACCGAAGTTCCATCACCCGTACGGGAGCGAGCAGGCTTACTCTTCTTACTAACCCCGGTTGGTGTGATGGAATCGTCGGGACGCAAACGCTTCTGCGCCCTGGCCGGCGTCGTGCTGGTCTTTAATATTTTTTTCGGCCCTCTTGGCTTCGCACTGCGCTTGCGCTTAACGCCGGTGGCATCCTCGCCTTTCGGCGTCTTAGCCGTGGCGGAGGTTTTGAGGGTCGTCTTTTTGTGCGATATTGTTTGCCAGTTGTTGGCGATTGATGGTCCTGCCAGTGGGGCTTTGGCCAGATTCGTTAGGTCCCTCTCAGAGACCGCAGCCGTTGACGCAGCCCGTGTTTTGGGCGCATCTACATTTGCGTTACTCCTCGAGTCGCCTTGAGCGAAAACTGAGCTTGGGCTTTCGGTCAGGATTGTGTTAGGGGGCGCATCCGTGGACGCAGATGAGGTTGGGATTGCTCGGGACGCAGCCTGTTGTGGCGCATCCCTTGCGGTTGCTTTCCTCATCGCATCCTTGGACGCAGCCGAACGTTTATGTTTATTGGGTGCATCTGTGGATGCAGCCTTAGGCGGTTGCCGCTTAGGCGCATCTTGAGACGCAACCCTTGCGTTGATTGTGGAAGGCGCATCTGAAGACGCAGCCCGTGGTGTGTTGGCTTTTGTAAGCGCATCCGACGAGCGGGACGCAGCTTGTGGCTTGGTTTTTGTCGAGTTTGTCTCGTTATTCATAGGTTTGGACGTTTGTGATTCACCGTTGGAGCGCTCCACCCGCCACGGAGCCCTCAGTCGGGGACGTCGCCCGTTCAACGAGTGAACGCCAGAGCTACTCCTTCGGTATAGGATCACCCTAGCAGGAAGATGACGAGCCTGCACGCGACGGAGAATCGCGGGACTGTATACGGCACAAGACTATGCCGCAACTCATCCCGGGACCCCTCGCCACGCCGGCTGCCCCCCCCCCCACTAAGCCGATCCTTGCTTGACATCCCGCTTATGGGATGCCTCAGCCAATTGATCGCGGGTAGCTACCCCCCGACCTCCCGTGTAAGAGGAAATCCGGGCCAAAGTGGTGTGTTGTGTGCAACCTGCTCCACTCAACCACCAGGATTCCTTCATCCCTCCGTACGGGTCCCCGCGCACGGCACAAACACGCGGGAGGTCATTGCTATCCATCATCTGCTCTTTTTCGATGATGGACACCCAGGGGCATGACCTCGCCACCCCTGAGGTAAATCGCCTGGTGATTTCTGTTACGTCTAATTCATATGGAATTAGACCAATAACGGGGCGGCAACCTCGAGAAGGAACATCACCAGACTTGTCTTAAGGATCTACACGACCGTTGCGCTCTCCCTCAAGACCACGCCACCTTGCCGCCTCAGAAGGAGGAGGCAAGGTAGGTTGTTGGAAAGCCAAAACATAAATTTGTAAGCGCAAACCCTCCCCTAGAATCCTGACGGGGCGCACTGCGGCAGGCAGCGTGAGATAATCAGATGCAAGATTTTGTATAAATATTTAAAAGCGAACGCACTGACGGATTTTTGCGATTTAGAATCTAAGCACATTTGTTCCCACCTAGGATTCGTTCGTACGTTTTCGTCATTCAACATCCCATCTCCTCAGCTATCAGTTCTGTCAGTGGGACAGCTAGTACAAAGTGTTTTGTGTATGTGTATCTACTGTTTATATGTCTGTGATGTGTATGTGAAATGGAAATGAGAACACCAGAGCGGCAGCGGCACAGAACACATATACTCCTAACGGGCAGCGGACTGTGTATCACAGCTTTATAATACACAAGTAACCTGGCAATTCCAAAATAGAAAAAAAAACATTTGCAAATGGCGGTGTCTAATGTCACTCACTCATGTCATTTAAACACGTGATTGTCGCGATTTGAGTTGACGTGAATTATTTTCTATTAGTGTTGTTTTCTTGTCCAAAAGAGTACCTTCTTTTCCAAAACCAATACCATTACATGAGATAAATTAAAATACGTATAACTTTTTGCACTGAAAGAAGGTGAAGGTTATCTTTTATCAAGTTCGGTTGTCTCAAATTAAAATGGGCGAAGAAAAAAAGGTTATGTTCCATGAAATGGAACTCGATGATCGGATTTTGAAGGTAAAATACATACACATAAGTAAATTTTTTAGAGCTATATTGACAAATACTTGACTATTTAATTTATCAATTAACTATTGGGAGCAATAAAACTGAAAAAAAAACGCATGGTTTTTGTTTTTTGGAAATGCGTAGTACGCTTGTTTGTCAGATAACAGCATTCTGCATTATTTCCGCAGGCGATATCTCAGTTAGCATGGCCAGAGCCCACGTTGATTCAAGAAACTGCAATACCTCTGTTACTAGAAGGTAAAGATGTGTTGATGCGGGCTAGGACTGGATCTGGCAAAACTGCGGCTTTTACAATACCTGTAATTCAGAAGATATTGCACTTGAAGAATACAAGTACACATCAGTGTATCAGAGCCCTAATACTGTCACCAAGTAAGGAGCTGTGTGGCCAGGTTAGTTCTGCATATGTTTACACCATGTTATTCTGTAATCCAATGCCCATTTTGCTTTAAAACCCTACAAAATTTCAAGAGATCTAATTCAATAATGGTTTTTTGTTGAGAGACTTAATTGGGTCAGAATTGTCAGAAACCAAAATATCTAATAAAACTTTTGATTGAAATGTGTAGTATAATTTATACTTATCAATACAATATTATTTTATAGTCCAACATTTCAGATAACCTCAGTAATAGGTGACCTAACAACAAAATGTGCAAGAGAAGTAAAATGCATAGACATATCCTCCAGCGGAGACACACCAACACAGAAGGCTCTACTGTCAGATAAGCCAGACATTGTTGTGGCAACACCGTCAAGAGCGTTAGCACATTTGAAGGCAAACAATATGAGGTTGAAGGAAGATCTAGCAGTGCTGGTGGTTGATGAAGCTGATTTGGTGTTTTCTTTTGGTTATGAAGATGAAATTAAAGAATTGTTGGGGTAAGATCATGTTATATGTGAATATTTATCTAATCCTGTTCTTTTTGTTGAAATAAAAACGAAACGCTACAGATATAATGTTATCATATCTCAGTTCAAATTCAAATTTTATGTTTGGTAGTTCTTAGAGTTAGATGCTAGGTCTTAAATAAGATAACTCATTTTGCTACTCTTGCTAAAGTAAACCCCTGTGTATATAAACATGAAAAAACATTGTATAATGAATTAATGCCAAGCTCGTAGCTAAATTCTGGGCTAACTTTATTTACATTACTATCAACACACTAAGAACAAGAAGAATGAATTAAAGGTTGTAGCATCCCTAAGTTACTTTAGTAATAAATTATAACTAAGTTTTAATCTAAATATTTAAATTTCCTAGGCATTTACCAAAAATTTACCAAGCAGTGCTAGCCTCAGCCACACTCTCAGATGATGTCCTCAGTCTCAAGAAGATTGTACTGCGTAACCCAGTCACACTAAAGCTGGAGGAACCAGAACTGGCCCCTTCGACACAGCTACAGCACTACCATCTGTTTGCAGAGGAGGACGATAAGGCAGCCATCTTGTATGCCCTGCTTAAGTTGAACCTTATCAGAGGAAAGAGTATCATCTTTGTGAGGACTGTGGATAGATGTTATAAGTAAGTAGACTTATTACTCATAAAATACACAAGAAAGACACTCATTGGACTAGTTTTATAATGGTCATGCACCACCTTGATGGAGAAATCAGCAATCCAATTCCTGTAATTAATACATTCAAAATGTAGTCGCTGTCTCATCTCAGTGACATAGAATGTCAAAACTGTAAGGACATTTGAGGATTTTTTGACAGATTGGGACTGATATTAGCTTGCATGTGGTCACTCACAATGGGCCTTATCAGAAGGCTTAAAGTCACCCAAAAGGCAATGGAGAGGGCTATGTTCGGAGTTTCCCTACGCTTTTCGCGTTTATTTTTATTAGCACATAGCAGTAGCCATTGTCAGAATAATCTCTACAACTCTTATTATAAAGATCTGTACTGGAGCTCTCCCATCTGTTTGGGTGCAACAGCAAATTTTCCAAGCTGTGCACATTTATGTGTCACTTAAATAACTGTTTCTTTCTCTTCTTTTAGATTAAAACTGTACCTAGAACAGTTCAAAATAAGCTCATGTGTTCTAAACTCAGAGCTCCCCGCAGCAGTCAGATGTTTGTCCGTAGACCAGTTCAACCGAGGAAGGTACCAAATTATCATAGCATCAGATGAGATGGCTCTAGAAGAACCAGATGGTGGTATAGTGCCTATAGAAGAACGAAAGAGGAAGAAACAAACTTCAAAACGTAAAAAGGATAAAGAATCAGGAGTGTCTCGTGGAATAGACTTTCAGCATGTGTCAAATGTGATCAACTTTGATTTTCCATTGGATGTCAATTCTTATGTGCATAGAGCAGGCAGAACAGCTAGGGGGAAGAATCAGGTAATATCTTCATTATTTTTGTAGTTTGATTATGATGATTGTATAGCATGCTGGCATTTGCTTACGGGCTATTTTTGCATGATTGAGTAACAAACAACCAACATTAAAAAAACCAAACATACAAAAAACTTTCAGATCATTATTGTATTGTAAGTAGGATATTGTAGAATAGTCCATGTGGCACCATAATAGGCATGTTGAAAATGATGACCGTCTAACAACTTTATGTTCTCAAATAATCACATACATCTATTTGCCAAGCTGATTTTGATTGTTTTCATGGCAGTACCTCCATTGGCTCCATTGGCTGACAATATTATTGTTCTTGTTTACAGGGATCAGTGTTATCATTTGTATCAATAAGAGAAAAATCATTGATGGATGCAGTGGAGGCACATTTATCGAAAGGTTTCAAGACACAGACAGTTTTGCAGTAAGTTTCTTATCATATTATGTAGCAATAATTTATTTTAAACCGACTTCAAAAAAGGAGGAAGTTCTATGTTCGACTGTATGTATTTTTAGTTTATGCTGTAAATCTGTATGCTGTACTTGACTGTATTCTCTAATTACAATAAGGTATTTTCCAATTTTTCAAAAACTATTCTAATTTGAAGATTGGAACGAGATATTTAACAGAAAAATAAAAATAAATTGATTTCTATCCATTTTCTCAATTAAAAACGATTTAAACCAAATTTATTTTTCGATGTTTTGAATTTACCGCGAAAACGCTTCTTACGATGACTTTTTATCACGAGACGTCAACTTTGTGTAAATTAAAGTAGTTAGTAAGTAAATAAGTGAATGTCGAGTTTATAATTAACAAGATTTTTAATGGATATAAAGTTATATTACTGGTGTGCGGTGCCTCTGTACACAAATACTTCTGCGGCGCCAAACTAATTATTTGTACCGGTGCCATTTATACAAAGTTGACGTCACATGTCAGTCATCGTTAGGAGCGTTTTGGCGGTAAATTCAAAACAACGAAAAATAAATTAGATTTTAGTCGTTTTTAATTGAGAAAATGTGTAATAATAATTTTATTTTTATTTTTTTGTTAAATATATCGTCCCAATCTTCAAATTAAAACAGTTTTTATGAAATCGGAAAATACCCTATTAGAGATTAAAGTCATTATGCTGTAACATATTTATAGACAATATTAGCAACATTATGTTGGGTGGGGGTCCATTATCAGTGATCAGCAATGTGGATGTTGAGCTGATTTAGATTAAAAAACGTAAAATAGATAATTTGTGCTGGATTTTGACAAATCAGATCGAATGTCATTTATGTAAATTTTGGCAAAAAACGCCCGCCCTTCACCACTTCCTTGTGCTTTAGATGGGAAGAAGAGCTGCCAAAAACTCCCCAGAAAGTTATTAAAACAGTCCATTTACCACAGGAAATATGAGTTCGCCCTGGAAGAGGTGGAAGGTTTCCGCTATAGGTCGCGAGACGCGTGGCGCGCCGTCACCAGGATAGCAGTCAGGGAGGCTCGCCTCAAGGAGATCAAGCAGGAACTGCTCAACTGTAAGAAGTTACAGGTATAGAATTCATCAGATCAGCTTTCTTCGAAATCTTTTTGAAACTGAAAATCAAGTGTACTTAGCCCTTAAATTACATTATGTTATTGTATGTAAGTATGCTTAGGTTAAAGTATTTATCTATGGGTCTTTGTAACCTGAAAATTAATGGTTTATTATTAATAACTGCAAAATCAGGCAGATGTGGAAATAAAAAATACTAACTACAATAACTTTTTAATTTACGTAGTAGATTTTAAACATTAAAATTTTATGTAGTATTTTGTACCGAAAAATCTTTCGAGCGACGCAAATAACTGCAAAGCTGTATTTATAAAAATTAATCAACACTATTCATTTCACATGATGAACAACTCTGACATATCTCTTTGATGAATGACTAATCTTCTCTCTGACTGTTCTGCAACACAACACACTTTACCCTCAAAAAGATCCTGAAGAAATTAACCCAAGCTTCTCCCCAGGGCTACTTCGAAGAAAACCCAACAGACTTAGCAGCACTACGAAGAGACAAAGCCCTGCATACAGTAAAAGTACAGCACCACTTAGCTCATGTACCAGAGTACTTGCTACCTGCTGCGTTGAGGAGTGAAGAGTCGGTGGAAGATGAGCAAGACGGTGTGGCGGCACCTGCGCCCGCGCCACAGAAGAAGAGGAAACAGCATGGACAGTATGGCAGTGCGAAAAGACATAAGTACCAGGTGAGGTGTTCTAAGATTATGAATAATAATAATACGCCTGTATTTCTCTATGGGGCAGGCAGATTTTTATTCTAGTTTTTCACTATTCAGTAATAAGTGTCTAATGAACCAGAGTAATAGAGGGCGTCCGGTTATTATTGCTTAAAAAAGGAAAAGTAAAAACTATTTTACAGCTTGGAATTCAGCCAATTTTGTAGATCGTTTTCACGATAATTTTAGTTAATTCTGGACCGATAGCATATTAGAACCGAAGTGTTTACAACTTAGTTTATCTTTATCTAATATGTCCTGACACACACACATACACGCACACACAAAAAAATACATTTATCTTTTTTTTATAAACTTCTGTGTAAAAAATGTCTTCAAAATAGTATGTGAATGAAAATACTAATCTTTGTTTAACTTGTGTGTGTTCCAGGCTCGACAGAACGATCCCCTGAAGAGTTTGGACGTGAAGACGAAGGCCGCGAGTACCGGCGACACGTAGCAGCAGACACCTTGTTAGTACCCGAACGGATAGATATTTATATAATGTCAGTGAATGAAACAATACATGTTTTTATACATAATCATGTTAAAGCTGGGACTATGTAGAGCATGACGTCGATATAATAATAAAACTAAGCGTTTTAATTGAAATAGTTATTTTATTTTGATAGTTTTTGCTTTAATAAAGCTTTTCAAAGTTTTGTCTCGTATCTGGGCCAAGATAAAAAATATTCGGGTATTTTTTTTGTAAATCTCAATTGTCACGACTAATGACTCGCGTGGACAGAGTTGAGTAGAAGGAATTGTCATAAATGATTTTATTTCTGTAAGTAGGTTTGCACTAACACTTACACGTCGATCACATTTTATAGACCAGATGATGTTACCTATCTGATTACTCTGAGAAGTAAGGCCGATGCACACTCTTTTAAAGTCTAGAGATAATCTTGGTCAGATCGTATGTCGATTTGTATCTGAAATGGTCTTTTTATTGTCACTGTCGTCGTCAAATGCCATGTGCTCTGGAAAGCAAGCATCTAATGCGTAAAAAATTATAACACGTACTATTGCTGGGATGTCCAGATGAGCTAAAGAAATAATTATTTCACAATAAAGCCGAATTCCAGCCTATCTAACGAATTATACCTAGCATGTACACATAAAGCGGGAACCGATCACTTTACCGATTTTTTGTTCGAATTTCATTTTACCGAAAACTATTGACCGATGATGTTTCTTTTGCTACATGCATTATTTGACATATTTTTAGATCATCGAAGTATCACGTGTCATATTAGTTTACCGAACTTTATTTCGCCGATTTACAAAATAACTCTTTTAAACATTTTCTCATTTGCCATATTTTCAAAACACCGAAACAAGATTTTCGGGATATTATTAGGTCTTTACCTATGAAATTGCCGTTCTGCAGTACTGGCCATTTCAAATCAAAATAATTTTTGTTTGGCTAAGAATTCTAATTTCAAATTAATTTTATTTTAAAAACATGGATTTTTTTTTCTAAAAGTAGTCATTTCTTTATTGATTAGTGTTACATTTTCATCGCATTTCAATCTTTTTCGTCATCATGGATACGTTAAAAATTCGAGTAATTATGGAATATGAGTACCGTCGTGGCAGCAACGCGGCACAAGCGGCACGCAACATCAACGACGTTTACGGAGCTAACACTACAAACCAACGCACCACCTGTTATTGGTTTGCTCGCTTCCGTTCTGGAAATTTCGACCTGAAAAATGAACCTCGCGGTCGTCCGAAGACTTTGGTCGACAATGACGAATTAAAGGCGATTGTGGAAGCTGATGATACACAATCTACGGCTGAATTAGCAGCAGCTTTCGACGTTAGCGTCAAAACAATATTGGTCCATTTGCGTCAAATTGGCAAGGTAAAAAAGCTTGACAAATGGGTGCCCCACGAACTCAATGATCGCCAGCGCGAAGTACGCGTCGAGACGTGCCTTGCACTGCTCAACAGACACACAAATGAAGGAATTTTGAACCGCATTGTTACCTGCCATGAAAAATGGATTCTGTTTGATAACCGTAAGCGCTCAGCAAGTTGGTTGGATCCTGGTTCAGCACCTAAACAATGCCCTAAACGAAAACTTACCCCTAGAAAAGTGATGGTCACTGTTTGGTGGTCTAGCGCCGGTGTGATTCATCACAGCTTCTTACCAAACGGGGTGAGCATTACTGCAGATGTGTACTGTGAAGAACTGAACACAATGATGGAGAAGCTGGCGCATCTCCAACCAGCATTGGTCAATCGCTCGTCTCCGCTGCTCCTGCACGACAACGCGCGACCTCATACTGCACAGCAGACGGTCTCCAAGTTGCAAGAACTGGGGTTGGAAGCTCTCCGTCATCCGCCCTACTCACCAGACCTTGCGCCTACAGACTACTACTTTTTCCAGAATTTGGATAACTTCTTGGCGGGAAAAAAATTTAATACCCGAGAGGCAGTACAAAATGCCTTTGAAGAATTTGTTGCCTCCCGTCCAGCTGATTTCTTTAAGAAGGGCATCAATAAACTGCCACTGCGATGGCAAAGATGCATTGATTGCATGGGTGATTACTTCGATTAATACAAATAAAAAATTCATGAAAAAAATTCGTTTAATTTTTTTCATACAAAACGGCAATTTCATAGGTAAAGACCTATTATTTGGTTACAAATATATATAACCGATTACTTGGTAGCATTTTGTATATTAAATTAAAATAGTGTCATAAAAAGTCAATAATGTTGTGCTACAAGATCTAGTGAGAAACGAATCGCTGCAAAACCGACATCACGCAGTCTTGTCTGCCCTACCCCTAGAGTGTAATTTAATCCCGCGTAGGCGCGGCGGGGTGGGGCGGCCCGCGAGCTGCGGAGCAGATGGTGAGCGTTAAAACCATCTGCGACGATAAGCTCGCGTGGGGCCGCTCAAACCCCGTAGCACCGAGCCATGACAGAAACAATGCATAATGCATGTTTGCTTGCATGCTGCACGCTGCATGCCTGCTTGCATGCTGCATACCTGCTTGCACGCTGCATACCTGCTTGCACGCTACATGCCTGCTTGCATGCTGCATGCCTAATTGCACGCCGCATGCCTGATTGCACGTCGCATGCCTGATTGTACGGCGCATGCCTGATTGCACGCTGCATGCCTGCTTGCATGCTGCATGCTTGAAGCAAACAGTGGCAGACGTGACTTCGATGAAGTAAAAAAAACGAAACGATAATAGTTGAAAAGTTTTAGGTGAAATGAAATTCGGTCAAATATTCTTCGAACTTAGATAGGTAACCACATAAAGCATGTCTCATGTTGTGTTTTTCTTTCACACAGTTCGCGTTGGTGATCTTCACGAGATCTATAGTGTTAACATCGGTTCGGTTAGTACTGTCAGTGTTACAGAGTAGCATTGATGAACATTGATAACTATTATTCATAATTTTCAAATGTGGTTATTTTCTTTATTTGGTTTGACGAAATGTATGAAATAAACTATCTTCTGTTTCGGGAAATGGTATAAATTATGGTAAAGTGCAGGTGGCCTCAACGTCCGACGTCCGTACGAAGGAGTGCGCGGACGTTGATGCCGACAGCATAAGACTAACGCTGTGCGACTTTTTATGAAGACATCTAGCAGGTGAACTCAGGAGGTGGTCAGCTGTTTAACCGGGCTTGTCTGTGGGTGCCTCAACAAATCAAGGGCTAAAGCCAGGGCTTAAAAAACTTACAAACTAGGTCACCACACGCTAAGACACGGTACACCCCCGAATAGACGACGACGTCGATGGAGGGCTATTTTGGGGCGAATTTAAAGCTACAGCTACAGAAAAGGTCGGGGCGGACATAGATTGGGCCGTCGCCGACGGGTCTCGGCTAGGACGGAAGGACGGTGGGCTGTTTAAGTTTTTATTGATTGGCGTGCTGGTCTACTGCTACTACTACTCTCTTGGAGGAGGGTTGTAGCGTCATCGGGAATGGGCATGCTTTGTTCGGCGAATCCTACTTATGTGGTAGGAAGTGTAGTGGTTGGGTTGGGGTGCTTTATAACAGAGTCAAAGAAACGCTTGGAGAGGGGTTTCATGAACTGCTGGTTGGTGGGCTGTGCGACGCGATGCGCGGTATTTATATTGCAAGCAAAAGCGAAAATATTAAAAACGAGTTCATAAGTTATACAAATTGATTTTATTTATCTCCTGACAACTGGTAAAGTGGTGACCCCGACGAACAGCATGAAATGGCAACCGACGACGAAGTAGCGACCGTCTCAATGGCACGCATACGTTTTGGCGCGACAAACCACTTCTCTGGTTTGCACAATTTGAAACGGTAGTCAATCCGCAGAAGCCGGGATGAAGCCAAGTTCAGCCTCCCAGTAGCTCACCTCGAGAAGACGAACGTCGAACAAATAAGCGCTATTATCATAAGCAAGACGCGCTGGACGCAACGGGGAGGCTGAAAAGAGACTGCTGTCAATCTATGAAGAATTGTAGACAAAGTAACAAAAAAAGATGGAGTTGGGAGACCAGAAGCCGTCCCTGCTACCTGCGCAGCATGAGAGAACCAGCACGTGCCAAGATGCCCGATACCACCCAGAAGATACTGTCGATGAGATACCTGCCTGCCCCCACACGTATCAGTGAACAAAGAAGCGACACTCGACGTGCTTGCAGCCAAGGTCGAAAAGATGCTCGAGCAAACCCGAAAAGTCCATTACGGTTTGTGTGCGCAAACAGCCGTCAAAAACGATCACTCGCAGCCAAAGCCAAAGCTTCGATAAGCCAGCATGCAGCTCACGCGGGAAATAGCAGAAATGAAAACTGATACATCAAAACAAAGATTTCGGTTTTTTAGTTCATTCCGCCCACGATCATGTTCCTATCCCGAGGCCGAACAAATACTAACCAGCAGAGGTCAGGCGATATTTATCTTAACCACACCTTGCTTTTGAGAAGCACGAAACTGCAGATCTCCGTGCAAGTTCAAGCGTCCGGAAAACTAGTCGCGACCTTGGCTGCGAGGGACCCGTGGTTAACGAAATATCACCATACACGTTTGCGATTACCAACATCGCTTGAGATTCCTTGTGGACACCGGAGCCAACCCCGATACACGTACGGCAACAGGAAGCTGGAACTCGACCTTGGTCTGCGCCGCCCCTTATCATGGCAGTTTATCGTAGCTGCCGTGAAACGACCGATTTTGGGCGCCGATTTCTTGCGCCATCACTATCTTCCCGCTGTCCTACGCGCCAAAAAAACTCGTTGATATATATGAAAACAGGACTGGCAATCGACGGTTGAATTGCAAGTAGTGTAGCTACCCCTACTGTGCCCACAATCTACTTCACCGACCCGTACCACAACCTTCTTCAACAGTTCGCCAAGATAACTTCCCTAAACTTCAACAACATGAAGAACAGCGAAGTAGAATATCTTATTGTCACTCATGGGCCGCCCGTGTACAATAAAGCCGCCACACAAACATCAAGCAGCGAAGAAGGAGTTTCAAGTCATGCTTGAATAAGGAATACGCCGATCATCAAAGTCACCTTCGGAAACCTCTCGTAGAGAAGAAGAATGGCGAATAAAGATCATGTCGTGATTACCGAAGACTAAATGCCGACACCAAACCGGATCGGTACCCAATACCAGTGACTGGTACCAGTGGATGGTACGTAACCATCTCGTTGGGACGAAGATATGCTCGAAGATTGATTTGAGAAAAGCGTATAATTAATTGCGAATACAGGAGGAAGACGGCAGTAATTACGCCGTTTCGACTTTTTTATGCACACAGATGTGTTTTGGTCTAAGCAACGCCGGCCAAATCATCCAATGCCACATCAATTCTTGGTGTCATGGGCTACGTCTTCCTATTCGTCGACGATATTCTCGTCGAACCCATAGAACTCAACTAGAAAATCTTTTCAAATGTCACGAAAGAATATTGTTTACTTACTCCCCTTATCTCTGGCAGTGGGTATCAACCACGAAGACTGATTAGAGGACAATTATTTGTGTTGTTGCCTCTTTGAGTAACTAGTTGACTACAAAGCCATAATCAAATAATGATATTGCAATATTACCAAAAACATGCTCGCCCCTATAACATAGGACTTTAACATAACTGGCTAAACTGCGGTGTACCGTGGCTACACCTCTGCTGAACCCTAAAGGGGAAACAAGGCGTATTGTTACCCAAGAGTGCTGTCTTACTTTTTTGTTTTGCATGAGTAGGTGGTCCCTAGATGCATGTTCAATGTTTATTGTACATTTATTGCCAGGGGTTTTGATGTCGCAAAGTTCTAAAGACTTGTGACCAGTCGGTTTGGCCACCCTAAACAGCCTCCCTAGGTGTATACATATTCGAAAACGCGTGTTCATCTGTCCGCCCCCAGACGGGGCGATTTCATATGGATCTTGGGCCAGTTTCTATCATGTTTCTCCAAATGACTGTATACAACCGAGGGAGAAAATAGGAAGAAAAGTAATACACGAATTCCGATTGTACACCCCGTCTAGGGATCTGTCCACAGATGAAGACTCATTTCCTAGTATCCACCCTAGGGTGGCTGATTAAGGGTAAACAAACGGAATAAGCCCTTTCGAATTACAGTGTGTCCTCTTATCGATAGCAAATGTACTTGCAAAGTCATGGTGTAGTTTATTAAGATCAGTAAATATGTAAGTTAGTTGTACCTTAGTAGACTAGCTTATTTTAAAATATTTTCTTGCTTGTGTTTGGCTGTTTTTGTCCAAAAACAGTGGTTGTTGCTTTTTCAAGAAATCTCTGGGTCATCCACAGAGCTCTGGAATGGTCATCATATCAGTTCATCATCATCATTGATATTTGTTTATCAATGATCATCGCCATTTTTTCATTGTGTTAGTTCGATTTGCTCCGAAATTAATAAGATTCGTTCGGTTGCTTCTGCAATCAACATTCAAATAACATCAATCGACTTATACTAATGTCATTCGTACATAACCTAATTTAGTTTATTACAACGATTGCTTGCTTTAATTAAGGACTGCGCAGAACGCTAGTCCAACTAACAAAAATTACACGTACGACGTACCCCTATTTGGGATAGTCACAGACGGACTACTCCCGACCGCAGTGCAATGACCGGAGTCCGCCCGGGGCAACCGCCTGCATGATCACGGTACACCCTACGCAAGGTTAGTATGACGTTGACAACCTTGCACCCGCTTTTATATGCGCACCGGAGAATCTCAACACCGACTTCTAATTAATACAAAGCATAGTGACATCTGTTATCATTTTATGGAATACATTTTGGGTTACCCCTGTAAAATTCGTGGGATAGTTTTTCATATTTTTTGTTTTCCGGAAAATAAATTATTAATTCATTTTAAAACTGTGTAATGTTGGAATATATTTCATTCTTTTGATAGCCTGATAATTTATTCAATCCACATATTTTTTATTCATATGGCACCATTTGGCATGAATGATGGATGTTGCATCGCGGGAATTTGGAATGAACCTGTCATCGATTTACTAAATTCTTTTCCATAAATAATATTATGCTCTGTGTTCTTTTCACTTCAATTGGTCCTGTCAAGTATGTTGTTGATGTGTTGATGATAGGTTCTCCTTTGTTAAAGGTAATAAATATTAAGTAGAAAAATTATCATAATAGGTATTGTTAGTTCATTCCCAAGAATTTTATTGATGACCGTATCGGCCATAAAACAACATTAATTTCTTCCAACCGTGTCTGCTTGGTATTCGAAAATAAAGAAACAACGTTTCATAAACAATATTACAGATTTATTACTTGCATAAGACATTCTGGACTAGGTACTACGATTTTCAGACTAGACTAATTTGCAAAATATTCTACATTACACAGATTTGGAATATCTCTTTTTTTTGGGCGGCTCTTTGATGATGATCTTGGAGTCGCTGAAGGCTCTTCGGAGCGTGAGGGTCTGTTGTCGCATGGACACGTTGGTTGAAGAATGTAGGGAGGAGGTCAGCGGCCTGTTCAGGTAGTAGCCATAGGGACCCATCTCGCGACGTTGCCACGGGCTGGTCGTAATCCTGCGGAATAGAAATTGCGACTTTAAATGATGAAAATGCATGGTGGTATTTATAAATAGCCCAACAATTGTCTATTAGGAAAGTGGTCAGTCTAGTCCCGTATGTGTCGCCGGGCGTAAAAGAATAGCACCATCCCATTTCTTCCAGTGGGTGTCGTAGAAGGCGACTAAGGGACTTACTAGAGAACGGGCAGCAGCGTTCTCTATGCATTTTACCACCATACTGCGATCGCCAACCCGCCTGCCAAGCGTGGCGATTATGGCAAAACCCCCCTCTGGGGGAGGCCTATGTCCAGCAGTGGACGTCTTTCAGCTGAAATGATAAAAGTGGTCAGAAAGATTGAGCTACTGATATCATGAGCATATACATTTGTCAGTTTTCACGCATTCACTGCAAAGCGGGATCTATTTCTATCTCATTCATCATACACTTTATTATTCGTTCTAAATATACTCATACACCTGATCGACGTAGCTCGCTTGGCTAGCTGTGACATGAGGAACTCCTTCAATTCAATTTCCCCAACTATAGCTCCATTTCCACTCCTATGTAATATTAATGAGCTGCAACTTCATCATAGTAGACTTTAGAATGTCATACATAGAATCGGATCTACGAGTACAGTGGGCACGCCACGATTGCGGCGGTAAGTCCCCTCTTTGAGGAGTGGTTTGAGAGGCGGCATGGCGTCCTCACCTTCCGCCTGACGCAGGTCCTCACCGGACACGGTTGTTTCGGGAGGTTCCTGTTTCGGATAGGGCGGGAGGAAACGCCCGGGTGTTTCCACTGCGAAGATCGCCCTGAGGACACGGTGGAGCACACGGTGGCGGTCTGCCCTGCTTGGGCGGAGCACCGCCGTGTCCTCGTGGAGGCGATCGGCGGCGGCGATCTCTCGCGTCCGGCCCTGGTCCAGGCCATGGTACGGAGCGAGAGGGCATGGGGAGCCGTCACCTCCTTCAGCGAAGCAGTGATGCTCGCGAAGAGGGAGGCGGCGCACGTGAGGGAGAGGCAGCATATGCGCCCTCGCGACCCCAGCCGCCGCAGGATACGGAGACGCCCTGGGCGTCGGGAATCCCAGGCCGATTTCCGGCCACCGTAGGCATGGGCTTGCGGACGGCGAGTAATGGGTAGCTCGCTGTCCGGTAAGGACCAAGCCCAAGTCGACGGCGCGTTGTGTTCCACGCGCGCCTCAAAGAGATGTCAGCACAAAAAATGATGGGGCCCGCAAGGGCCGATGCCTGCCAGGGGTGCGGGTTTGTTCGAAAGAGACACCACAGCCCCTGGCTTAATGGCTACTGAAGGAACACGGGTGGGTTTTAGTCAGTAAAAGTCTGACACGCCCTCCTGCTCCACCCAGAGCGGGAGAAGTTATTTGATGATTTCCCACCCAAAAAAAAAAAAAAAAAAAAACGAGTACATAAGCCAGTAGCGTGCTTGCGCGTGCGATCTATCTGGGCATCCAACCTAAACCTCATTCATAGGCTCCTAGCGACTGGATTCTAAGATAGGGCAGTCAATATTTAAAACAGGGAAGCGAAGCGATATCCAAACATCAATTCTTTTATTTTTACGTTTTCTGCGTTTCGACTTCTAATTTAATTTGACCGTGTGGAATTGTAGACTCCAGTCTTACCATATCATGAGCGGCGGCATTTCGGGTCGCGGCCTTGTTTTGATGTACATGGCCAGCGGCGCTGTCCCGCAGATCCATATCATCCACTGCTGCACCAACTTGCGGTTCTCTGCCTCATCTTCTGTCATAACCATCATACCATCCTGAAAAAGTGCAACCTTTCATAGGAATTATGCTGTTGTAATGTTATTCAGGACTTTAAAATACAATGAATGTTAGAGTTGGAACCTCTTGGGTACGGGGTTACCCTAGATAATAAAGTGTTTTTGATGGTTGAGACTGCGCCAATATCAAATGAAAAACAAAAAACAATAGTGCTGTTGTAACGAAGTTCATAAGTGTTAGAGGCACGTCCCGTAGTCACGCGTTTATTTCATACAAACGAATACCTCTCTTTGCTCCCTGGGTAGGATAGAGACACTAGAGCAAATATTTTTTTTACGATACAACCTACTTATATCTATTTAACTACGGCCATGTCCGTTAGATAAAAAAAGTACGCCATTAAACAAATATAGCGATGAATATACATTATATCGTAACAAATATTAGAATTTTTGGTACGATATAACTCGCTGTATTCATATTAGAATATAATTAACTAAAGAATACCTACATTTGAATGGAATGAACCCGAACGACAATGTGACCGCGTTTCCTCATAAAGAACTTAGGTAACGTCTATCCTAACGTATTGTATATTCAAGAAACTTCCCGAACCATTAGGTAGGAGTGTTATCAAAAGTTTAACTCACATCAAAACAATATTCTACGACGGCTTTTATGACTTGAACCACCATGATCCAGAAGTGTAGGCTGTATATCACCATCCATATGAAAAGTAGGTGCTGCAAGGAAACAAAACGGTTTTTAGTTTAGAAACTGAATTGATCTACTGAGTATCTACTGAGATGACGACGAATGCAGAAAACGGAAGAAGACATATTGTGCACAACCCAAATAGGTTAGGTTTATTAAATTGGCTTTCTGCAAGATAGGCACAAAAACCAGTTAGTGGTGTTAAAAGTTTTCTGTGATGGTATTTGGAGTTTGGGAGTTAATTACATACACAGGCAACCCTAAACCCGCAGTGAATATTTTAGTTTATGTTGGCGTAGGATCAGCGTAGACTGAGTGTAGACGTGTTACGAGAGACAAAAATTTCGTAGCAAGTTCTAATTTCTTCAAAATAACAACAGCTAAGGCGATTATAATATTGCACCGCGCTCCGTCGCACAGCGCGGGGCGGTCATAGAAAAAAGGCCAAAGATTTTGTTTTCTATACAAACTGATACAATGTAAATCTGCCGCCACTGGCCACGTGACGGAGCGCGGTGCAGTATGATAATCGCCTAAAAGAATACCTGTAAAATGAGTTCCCAGAGAGGCACCCGTCGGAACACAAACCGTCTGAAGAGTGCGGAGAGCAACCTGTGCGCGAGCGCCGCCGCGCCTGCTGCCCAAAACACTGTCGGCACCACCGAAACCGCGTCCTCTCCGCATTTTGCCCACTCGAATAGCTGCAAATAGTAAAATCTGAATATGTGGTGAACATTATCATTTCTTCTAAAGAGGTCTGAGGCATAGGGTCTGAAGTTCCTCATCACCCATAGAAAAGGGATACTCCGACCAGACAAGTGATGTGCCTGGTGACTACAGCCTGACGATTCATGTCGGGATCTAGGATATACCGATAACTTTGCTTGCGCAATGCATAATTTTTCGTAACGTCAGTATCATGTTCGCATCTAGCTTGTACATTGTACTCATTTTGTACTTGTAGGTGCTGTCACAGTCCCTTCCTTAAGCCACATATCCGTAGGGTAGGATGGTGTAAGACGCCGCGGGCGATAAGAGTACGCAAAGATGACTACTACGAAGTTGTTTATGATTTAGAGCTAACTTCAGTGTTATTTTGAAGTATTCAATGGCTGCATACGCTGTGCAAAAAATAAATGCAAAGTGTGTTAAAACGGAGAGTACACGTAAGTTTGAATATTACCACTTGTTTTCTTAATTATATTACAGGTTTTAAAAGTGATGTCCTGTCAAAAATATACGTACTTTGAGTGAAAAAAGTTTCCATTCAATTGCCGGCAAACCAGTTGTAACTAGAATATCCACGCAGTAGCTTAAAATTTCAACAGATGGCACTACTTGAGGTTTGTCGGTAAAGTAGGCTTAATGTGTAAGAGTACGCAAGTCCATATTGTCTAAGAGTACGCGTGCGTACTCTTATAGGACATTTTTTCTACTAAACTTTAATATACATAATTTGAAATATTTACTTTTATTTTTTTGTCAGTAGGATGTCACGAAGGAAAAGGACGAGTGACCGAAGTTTGTGTCCGCCAGAAGTGTTGCAGCAAGCCAGAAACCGAGTCACAGAAGGTGAAAGCATTAGATCAGTTGCGCGATCCTTGGAGATGCATGAGGCTACCCTGCGAAAACGGTTGAAGAAACCCTCACCTGCCACGAGCTTAGGTAGATATACCACTACCTTTACTGCTGAAATGGAAGCAGAACTAAGCAACTATATAATAAAGGTTGATAATATGTTTTATGGGTTAACTACGAAGAGGCTTCGTGAAATTGCTTATGATTTTGCGGAGAAAAATAATCTCCCAAATCGTTTTAACAAGGAAGAGAAACTTGCAGGTAAAGAGTGGTTACGAGGTTTTTTAAAAAGGCACCCTGAGTTGTCTTTGAGAAGGCCAACATCGACGAGTATTGCTAGAGCTATTGGTTTCAATAAGCCTCAATGTGAGCGATATTTTAATAACTTATCGCAATTATTGTTATCTCATAATTTTCCTCCCCAATCAATTTACAATATGGATGAAACTGGGATTTCCACCGTTCCAAACAAACCACCAAAAGTGTTTTCTCAGAAAGGAAAAAAATGCGTTAACAAAATTTCTAGCGCCGAACGTGGAACGAATGTGACATTAGTAAATGCTGTCAATGCTATTGGTAACTTTATTCCACCAACATTCATATTTGCAAGGAAACGGATGAAAGCAGAGTTGTTAGACGGAGCACCACCTTCATCAATAGGCATGGTATCGGATACGAGTTACATCAATGGAGATCTGTTTCTAGACTGGTTATCTCATTTCAAAGATAACGCTAAGCCCTCAAAGGAAAATCCAATCCTGTTAATACTAGACAATCATACATCACATTGTACTATAAAAGCTGTTGATTTTTTCCGCAAAAATTACATCTATGCTCTCACAATACCGCCACATAGTAGCCACAAGACACAACCCCTTGATCGTTGCATTCACAACAGTCTCAAAGTATTTTATGCAGCTGAATGTGAAAAGTGGATGCGTAATCATCCTGGTCGTGCTATTACAACGTATCAGATAGCGTCTATTCTGACTCCAGCCTATTTGAAAGCGGCAACTCCGGCTAATGCAATTGAGAGTTTTAAAACTACGGGTATAGTTCCGTTCAATCCTGAAATATTTTCAGAAGAAGATTTCTTGGCCAGTGTTGTGACAGAAAGACTTATGCCTGAAACCATTGAACACGATACTACGCCTTCTACATCAAGTCCAATGAACGCACACAATAGTGCATCTTACATTGAAGTCCCTCAGTCATCAGAAATCTTAAATCCTATCTCTGCAGTGCTTACCCCAGAACGTAATCATCCTTTAGTTCAGAGAGGAACAGTATCTACCATTTTTATTTACAGAAATAAATGTATGACTCAGACAAATGAAAATTCAGCATTCACTTTGGAACCTAATGAATCAACTTCAACATCAGAAGTCATTGGATCATCAATAACACTGGCCAGTGAAGAGGGCGCTTCTTCTTTTGTTGAAGAAAACCAACCTGATACCGCAGAAGAAGTATCTTTGAAAATCTTGGAGACAGTCCCAAGTACAAGCTCATCAAAACCTTTTGTGTCGGTGTTGGATGTCGCTCCTTTACCAAGAGCAGAAAATCTAACACGGTCTACCCGAAAGAAAGGGAAGTCAGATATTTTAAGCAGTTCACCATTTAAAAGACAACTTGAAGAAGAAAGCGCACTAAAGAACAAGAAAACTCCAAAGAAACCCAAAATACAATTCAAAACACCGAAAAAGAAAATATGGAAGTGTCCAGGATGCCAAGAAGTTTATAAGGAACCAATTAATGAAGATTGGATACAATGTTCGAGGTGTCAAGCATGGTGGCATGAAGAATGTACCGATTACAATAGTATTGGGGAATATATATGCGACTTGTGTGGCGAATAAGCTTTGCGTACGCGTGTCGACCAGTCGGCGTACTCTTGTCGACCTATTCGCGTACTCTTATACATAGTATTGTACAAGAGTACGCAAATGCCTTTTTATTGTTTTTTTTTAATTACCAAAGACTGAATTAAGTTTGAGCTTTATTATGATTATATGTTGTTCCTAACTAGGCTTGTAATTAAAGTTAACCATTTTTGATTATTAGAAATTATTACTTTTATTTCTACACTGTCTCAAACCTTAGGTGCGTACTCCTATACCAGCCTACCCTAAGGTTAAAGCCACACTCAGCTTGTCAGAGAAACTCAGCTAGGAGCTTCTCTGGTGTCACACTTGGTGGGTAGTGAAGTTCGAACTGTGCAGTGCGGCTTGCTAGGTTCTGCCAATGTTTGGGTCCTCCAATTAGATGACACACGACCGATGCGCATGTTCACTGGGTGACTCAAAATAGAAGCATTTATTTAATTAAACCATTTACAGGAACTTTTTAATTATCTAAGAACTTGTCAGTCCGCAAGATGAAGCGAGTTGTCTGCTTCAAAAGGCAGAAGGTTCGAATGAAGAAAGACGGACAAGAAACTACATGGGCGCTATATTACACGTATCTATTATATTACTTACAAGCATTCATGTTGAATTTATCAACATGTGTGAACGATGTTGAAAGACAGTCATGTAGGTTAAAACTATCCAAAGTGAAAAGAAAAAAACAACAAACAAATAGAGCAAGCGAAACACTTATAGCATCCAACATTAACCTGTACCTACCTCAATTCCTTCATTTTGCATGTAACTCCATAAAGAGGTTTCCCACATCACAATTTTTTAAATCCAAATAGCTGATTACGAAATCTAACATTGGGCTTATGATTTAGATACTTTCTTGTTGATTTACACAAAAATATAAACTTTTATGTCACCATGATCGCTTTGACATTCTACCACTCATAATTTGCGTCACTCAAAATGATTTGACGATGATATTTTTTAATATCATTTTTGTTTGGGCACAGTACCTCAACGACTATGAGTTTGTGGATGAACTCCTTTTCCTCATAATAATTTTATGAAGGTTTATGAATTATGTTCAGTTCAAACAAGCCATGTGCCCCATGGGATTTCTCATCGGCAAAAAAGACTAACTTCTGAACCCTATTTACTAACCCTTTTAGGCGATGAACTTTCTAACATTTTCCGTAGTAGGGTACCTTAGGTTTCTCACTCTTGTTCATCACGCACATACTTAGATCCTTTTATTTATATACGTTGCTTAAAGTTAAGTAGTCATTAGCGACTATTTATCCATACATTATTGACGTTTGAACATCTCTTTACCTTAGTCAACGTACCATGTGGCCGTAAATAAAAATTCGGAGACATGTGAAATCCATCAATCCGCACTGAGTCCGTGTGGTGGATTACGGCCCACTCCCTCTCATCGAGAGGACGCCTGTGTCACTGTGTCCCAGTAGTGGGAACATTATAATGCTGATTGCTAATGCTAAATACAAATAAAACACCATGAAAATGACATATTTTAATACACTTAGGTATTGTAAAAGAACCAAGATTAATTTAATTGAAAAAGCGGGTCGAGAGGAAGCCTGTCAATGCTCCTCCAGGGAAAGTCTTCAAGGCTCGGTTTCCTTAGACATAGGACTAAGGACGCAGGTGAACGGTGCACTCGAACAGGTACATCTGGTCGACTGCAGAAAAAAAAAACACTTAAGTAAAGCAGGTTAGGTCAGTGCCGCATTAAGCCAGCGCGGGTCCTGTAGCGTTCCGTGTGTTGCCGGACGTAAAATAATAGCACCATCCCATTTCTTCCCGTGGGTGTCGTAGAAGGCGACTATGGGACTTACTAGCGAATGCGGGCAGCAGCGTCCTCTATGCATTTTACCACCATACTGCGATCCGCCAACCCGCCTGTCAAGCGTGGCGATTATGACAAAAACCCCCTTTTGGAGGAAGCCTATATCCAACAGAGGACGTCTTGCAGCTGAAGTGGTGGTGGTGGTCCCCACCACCTCCTGTAGCTAATATCCTAAAGGTGCCCCCGTTAATAATTTTTGTTATTGGTTCTTTGCTTCGTTTGGTCCTGCGATTTGTTAGGTTCTACTAAAGTTTTTGCTTACTCGAACTGTGCTTCGGAGTTTTTTTATTTGGCTGGAGTGGGATGTCCTCATGGACACCCAGACTGCTCCACTGCAGTTTGGGCAGTGCCGGACTCTTTCAGCCTAAAACCCGCTCCTGCCTTTGCTACGTGTCCCTCTGACATGATCAGAGAGCTTATAAGACTCAGACTTTGTGTTCTGATTGTTGCCCATAGTTTGTTTTTATTTTAGGAAGTGGAGTGTAGTTGTTTTGCCTCTTGTTTTGTTTGAAATGGTTGGTTCCAAACAACAAAAAAGCGATACGATTTATTGAGATGAGTGGCCTCGGAGAGGTTAGATTTCTTTTGACAATCTACATATACGGTCAGTGCGTCGTCTTAGGGCCGAAATTAGGACTTGCTTTTTCGACTTATGACGTATTCAGTCTTTCTTCCTCATGGAGCCCGTTTTCGTCCTAATAATGTGGTGCTCAAAGCGAATTTGTTGGGGCTCCCAAAATTGGTATTTGAATAGGAGGTATCACTATTGATATTCATCTTTTAAAAAAAACGGGATTTTTTATTACCTACGGTTACCGGTAAACGTACGAGGAGCCATCATATTAATTTGAAAGCATATGTTTTTTGGTCGGTGGAATTGGTCTAAGATTGGTAGATTGTTGTGTGTGGAATCTTTGATTCGTTAATCGTGTGCATAATTGCTATATATTGTTTGGGTTCTTTGTAATTGTCCTTCACTATTGAGAAAAAGATTTCGTTTCTCTCAAAGTCTGAAAACTCGCCTAGCTTCCAAAGAGCCTGCGCTAGGTCCTGTTCGATTTCGAAGGATGTCAGGATGCTGTGTAAAGTGACACTCTTTATCCCCCCTATCGAATCACTTACTTGAATGTCATTTCTGAGTTTCTCGATGGCTTGCGCAGTGGTCTCGCTCGCTTTACCAACAAGCCGGATATCGAGCTCCTTTGTCGAGTGACTGAGGCCCGTCGCGTCACATACGGCCAACGTGCTGCTCGCAACCTCATGGCCACAGGAAACTCCGCTACTGGCGGTACAGACCACGACCGACGGTCTCTTACAGACCGCGCTCTCACTCTAGTGAACAACGCTATAACTATATAAATGTTATCTTGCTATCTATTCTATATAGTTTTGGCCATCACTTCAAAATAACCTTGTTCAGCCAAAACAGTCAAAAATAAAACTGTAGCCATCGTTTATTCCAACTAAGACTTGGATGCAATATTCTTCATTCCCTTCTCTGGACATCGGAGAAAAGGCGTCTAAGATACTTACAGTATCCGGCGATAAATATTACACATCGACCTTTGGAAAGAGACAATCGACTAATTTCGGCTTCGTAGAGCGTTATTTCTGTCGCATGAAATACAAACAGTCCGGTATCTATTAGGAGCTGTTAAAACAATTATGATTTGTTTCTTTTGATAATTATTTTTATTCTTTGTATAAAATACACCAACTTTTCTATAAGTGATGGCTTTAGGTTGGGGTAAAATAAAACAAATAAAAACATGTTCACACCATGTTTACGTATTTAATTATTTTGGATAATTACAGCCGTAGTGTACATAATAAACACCATTATACCTATTGTTAGAATGAGATGTGGCATTTGCAACTCGCTCTTGAACGTTCTTAAAATAACCACTTACATTTTCATCTTCATTTTTTTTAAATCGGTCAGCTTCGGTTACAAAATATTTATAAACATTGTAGATAATTTCGTGTGACTGACCTCGTAAAGGTTTCCCTCTTTTTCCTAAAGATACCAACAACTTTAAATTGTTTAAACTTGGGGGTGTTTACAACTCTAAATATATATTTTGAATTGGACGCGACTGCACTCTATCGCACTTGAACAACGACTGACAAAACGTCACATAGGTAGTGTGCGACAGAGATATCGCTCTACGAAGCCGAAATTAGCCGATTGTCTCTTTCTAAAGGTCGATGTGCAATATTTATCGCCGGGTACCTACTGTACTTGGTTATGTATGAATTACAGGCTTGATAAATGTGGGAAATAAACACCTGGTTTACCTACTAAAACATTTTTTTTTTGTCTAAGAGCCCGGCCATATGATGACGACGACGATGCGCCGTCTACCGTAACGGCGCGGCGGCGTCGTGTCGTTGAAATGGACGATGTAGTATCGGATATGATGTCCTACTACTTCATTTTGGGTACGGCATGGTAAGCACGGGATGGTAAGTTACATTGATCTAAAATCATTACGTAGTATGCCGTGCGTTGACCGCTGAGCAGGGGCGGCTGTCCTGTTGGTCGGGCGGCACGAACCCCCTCAGGCGCTGGTGCACCGAGCCCACGAAGCTGTTCACGCCCTGCATGGTGCGATTGACTGACTGTACTGCCCGTTCTTGCAACTCGGATTGCCTGCTTCCACGGCGACACACAAATAAAAAATAATTACATATTAACTTTCGTAACAAAAATATTCAAGTAGCCCATTCAATGCCACAATTTTTCATTTTTTTTCCATTATGATCCACATTTTTTTTTTTCTTATTGGGTTTGAAATAAATATAACTATTCATATGAATAGTCAAATATTCAAAAAGAAAATTCAAAATACAGAAAAAAGCGTAAACTCATATGTTGCGTTAGTGGCACACAGATATGATTTTTTTTGGGCAGAGCCGGTAACGCAACGCCTTGCGTTGGTACAATGGATGATGTTATGCAATCACATCCGTAACTAGCAAAATAATAATGACTAATCCGCAATGAAATTGTGTTTATGAAAAGGGAAGTAAATCAAAATTCTACTTATTAGAATATAATTATGTTTTAATTAATAATTGTGATACAATTTAAAACAATTCACAATGCAAAGTCCAGGCTGGTCATCACAATCGGGACAATAATAAGGGGTGTCTTTACGTTTTTTTTCTGTTTCCCAACATACTTTGCATCTCCTGCGCATTGACTTTCCCTTCCGAGGACAAGGTTGTATTACATGGATTTGAGACAAAGTGCGACAAGTAGTAATATTGACATCTGGAACTAAACTCTCGATCACTGACAATCGGAAATCATATAAAGGCTTCTTATTACCTGATAGTAGGTTGTATATGGTGAAAGAATTATACAGCATTTGTTGTAAAATATGAATCCCCAACTTTTTATACCATCTTACAGTCTTATGCTCACAACTGTAATATGATAACATTTGATCCTGATGATCAACTCCGCCCATATTTTTATTATAATTTATCACAATATTTGGTTTTACTATTTCCGTGTTGCGACGTGTTGTAGTTGGCGTCATTTGTGCATCGTATTCTGAAGAAATGACAAGGACATCACGATTGTCTCGCCATTTCATTACGCAGATGCCTTTTTTATTATACTGGGCAATGTACTCACCCTTTTTTAGCTTTTTTGTAATTACTTCTTTAGGGTTTCTTTTCCGATTTTGTCTTAGAGTGCCTGTACAATAAGTTTTTTGTGACAAAAGATTTTCTGCCAACTCAACAGAGTTATAAAAATTGTCCATATACACAGAATAACCTTTGTTCACATAATCTTGTATTAAATTCATTACGACTTTTGAAGAATGGTTAGTACCACCGACAGTCGTATCGCCTGCACCAGCATATATGATTGTTTTTAGAATAATGCCGTGAACATCTGTCAGGACGTATAGTTTTATACCATATTGATTGTGTTTATTTTTAATATATTGCCGAAATATAAGACGCCCTCTCCATAACACTAGTGACTCGTCAATGCATAAATTATTAGATGGAAAATAAATTTCCTTCATCCGCTTATTAAAATATGAGACGAGAAGCGAAATTTTTGCCAACCTAGTGTCATCAACATTATTGTTTTCGAAGTGAAGGACTCTTAAAATAAGTAAGAATCTATTCCGGCTCATATGTTGGCGGAAAAATGTCAGATTGAATAATCGGCTTTTTTTCCAATAATCTGGAATTCTGTTCAATTTTATGGTGCCCATATGAAATAAGAGTCCTAAAAAAACTTTAAATTCAGATAAAGTTATATCTTTCCAATATTTAATCCTACGTCCAGGGAAGTTTTTCGCTAATATCCGAGACGCATTCTCATTGCTTTTTTCAATAATCATTTGAAGACATTCATTTGTCACTACAAGATTAAAATAATCAATTGGTTCTGTACCCTCAGGTTGAATTTTTAATCCCACGGGATTTCCTTCAAAATGAATTCTCCTAGTCTGTCTATGGTGATTTGACCATTCTTGATCATCCTCAGTATTTCTAGGGACTAATTCGTCTTCACTTACAATTGATGCGTCGCTATCATTGTCAGAATGATTCATTTTCTCTACATAATCATCATCAAAAATATCGTCATCATAATTCTCATCAGGGTCTTCAAGAATTTGTAGTAGTTGTTCATCTGATATGGGTAAGTTTTCATTTTCAGATTTGTTTGAGAGATTTTCATGTTCAGAAGTAGTTCCAATGATGTCTGTTAATTCTTTTTCAATACTTGTTGTCTTTTTATTGGAAGTAGAAGCTGAACAAGATTTACCACCACGTGTCCTTGCACGTTTGCATGGTCTCTCTTGGGTAACTGGTGGCTTTTCATCCTCTGAACTGGTCTCGATATCCACTATCAATGCTTTTTTAATATTTGAAATATTCTCTTTCGAAGTACAGGGTGAACAAACCTTGCCACCACGTACTCTTACACGTCTGCGTGGTTTCTCTTGGTTGCCTTTTAACTCTGATAAAACATGTTCACTAAATAAGTTTGTATCGCTTGGATAGCTAGACTGTCTAGAAGTATCAAAATCTCTTGTTGATGCCTCAAAAAAAGAGGACATTATTTCATTTTCTCCTATTTTAACCATGGCTGTTTCTCCAGCATTTTCATCTGCATCGATTCTAGAATTTATTGGTGCTGATAAGGTTCCACTTACATTAAGAAGATATCCCTGTGAATTATCTGATATAGGGTAGTCATTTTTTACAATATCCATGACCATTAATTTGGGATTCATTATTTTATTTTGACTAATCCAACTTCGTAATGGGCCAGATGTTGATGTAAATTGCATTGCAGATTGCGCCAATTCTCTTAGAGTAGATTCTGATGTACATCTTTTTGCATTGATAATAGGAATGGTTAATTTCAGTATTTTGAAATGAGGCGAAGCGACATCCCTGAAATTAGTGAAGACAATTGTTTTTTTTTACTGTAATCTAAATAACAACGAGTATTAATGATTGTGTGTGCTTACCTTTTAAATCCCTGAATATTGTGAATTATAGATCCTGCATGTTCTAATGCATTGCAAGATTCTGTATGAGTCTCAAATTCAGAATGTGTTGATAATACTTTTGCTCGTCTTCTGATCCAATTTTGATCAGTAGATCTGAAAAAAACAAAACAACATCAAGAACGATCAAAACAAACATGCTAGTTACTGTTTAAAACTACGTACATTGTTGGCAAAAGTATATCCTCTTGTGACGAATTGAGAGATTCTGTATTAGATGCCGGTTTGAGATGTGTTGAAATAGATCTGACTCGTTTCCTGTAAAAGATATTCACTAAAGAAAATGAAACAAACATTTAATTGCTTACTTGGAATAGGCAGACGTGGGTACTTACCTTTGAGAATGATTAAATGTTTGAGCCGCTGATGTGGAAGGATTATATGAATCAGAACTAAATTCAGAAGTACTTTGAAATTGTGCTGACAAGGACCTTGCTCGTTTCGACCCCATTCTTTGACTGGAACCACAAGCTGTAGTGTTTGAAACCTGTCTGTAATAACGATACATATATAAACAATTAAATATCATACCAATTTCAAAAAATCACTTCTATTTTACAACTTTTTAACTTTACAGTTTAAACTTACCTATTTGAAGTGTTCAGGGAGCTGTTATCTGTCTCTATTTGATTAAGTGCTAAATTCACCAGCCTAGCACTGCGCTGTTTTTTGCCATCCGCCATTTTTCTCAATATTTATCTAAAAATATTTTTTTAAACTTATGAAATGTGCATTTTCATGACTTGCGCTGCGTTAATATCCATTAAATATTATTTATTTTACGTTTAAAGTAGTCATTATTACAATAAAACCTAAGCTACAGAAGTTTATAAGTAGTTAACTTACACTATTATCTCATAAGCAGACACAAATAATAATCACCTGTATTACTTATACCAACAAACTAATGGAGATGTTAGCATAATACCATCCTACCAATTATTGTACGTGTGTGCCATTCAACGCACCATTTGCGTTGAAATTTAAATATTATCGTTCTTACTGGAATTTGATTATAAATGTATAATCTACAGAAATAATAAATGTCAATAAGCACTTACCTTTCGATTTAATATAATAAATCACTATTTTAACACGAATAAACACACAATTCACGACGAAATTCACAGCACTTTTACCACTGTAAAAAGACCATCGAGAAATGTCACTTTCTGTTTTGAGAATAACAAACCATCAAATTTGACAGATAGCCGTGACGTTTGTCTATGGTTTATCAATAAAAGTATTCGAATATTTCTGAACGCACCCACAAAAAATATTAATTTACTGTACAATAGTCACAACGCATAAGGTGCGTTGGTGGCACACACCAAAAAGTACGCAAAACGCAAGGGGTGCGTTGTCGGAGGCGAATGGGGTAGCAGTACGTATAACGGGCAATTCTCAATCCCCCATAAAATGTGTTTCTTAACGAACACTGCTCTTAGTCAGCGGTTAACCACGCGTCTGCAATCGTCCGCTTTTAAAATCCCATTCTTGTTACCATTTCTAATATACTAATTCTAAACCTTTTTGTTTCATTACATTATGAATAAAACTATGAACTTATCAAAGTTTTCTAAAGTTAGTACTAAGGCTCCTGCAAACAGGCGCTACTACTCACGTTGAACAATTGCTATGAAAACTTCATGGAAATTGTTCGCAAGTGTCGCGTCGCACCTGTTCGAAGAAGCCTCTATCCTCAAGCAAATTTAATTAAGTATTAATCATTTTATCGATTAGGTCAATTCTCGACCGAGCCGCGGCCTAAACAAGATCATGCAAATTCTATTCCCAATGTGCATTAGCATTAAATGTACAAAAAAAAGTACAGCCATTAACCATACCAACCACTGTTCCAAATACGGTAGGTTGAATCTTTGGCAGTAGTTCTTGCGGATGTAGTCAGCATAGCACAGTGACAGGAACCAGCATACCGTGATGTGGATCTGTGGCTGCTGCTGCCGTAGGAACCTCGTCAGGGGACCCAGAGCCACCAGCTCCGTCTTCCCTCCCAGGAGACCAGCCGTCGTCATCTCTAGTAGCATGTTTGGGCTCTGGCGAGAATTAGGGCACACGCGTTTGGAGTAAATCTTCAATCCTTGTGACGCACATTACACTGACACATTCTACTGAATGGCACGAAGTTACTATGTCAAGTGCTGTTTCTCATAACATCGCCAAATCTTGAGGGAAAAAATACCATAGCTTTTGTTCTTAGATGAGATTCGAAAAATGTAGTCTAATACCCTATTGTCAGCGATTGTCTTTTCTTAGGCAAGACAGGCGTGTGACAATCTTGGAGAAACTATCTCAAAATATAAAATTGTCCACTGATGTAAGAATGAAGTAGGTAAATGAAGCGTACTTATGATTAGACAAGGTTTCGGTTTCGTACTTACCTCTCTAATAAGCGTATCAAGGTAGTATTGGAAGAAGCGCATAGAACACACCCACAGATGGATCATCAGGGCCAGCATGCCGACAACCATTGTAGACTGCGGAATTTTAAAACTTCGTGTAGAATTAAAACGTAAAAAACGTCTGTCTTTCTGAGGCTTGGTGATTTCTGATCCTTCTTTCCATTGACAAGGGTATACCTATGATCAATAGATAAGCACACAGCATACTGACTGATAGAGTTGTTTTATTTTGAATCATCCTCTGTCTAGCCTTTTCGCAACTACCTATGTTGGGGTCGGCTTCCAGTCTAACCGGGTGCAGCTGAAATACTGGTAGTAGTTTACATGGAGCGAATGCCTATCTGAAGGCCAATTCTACTAATTAAAAACGTTCGCAGTGTCATCTCGGCGACAATCGAAATTCAAAAATTGGACAAAAATGTATAGGAATTTTTGACAGATTGACACCGAGATCAGACTGTGAACGTTCTTAAAATTAGTAGAATTGCCCCTCTGACCTCCTTACCCCAGTCACTGGGTAACAAGATAGCCCTTAGTAAGACTGGTTGTCAGACTTTCGGGCTTCTGACTGATCAACGAATGACAGCCTGGCCCAATTGCTTAACTTAACTTTCTTAACTTGCCAAGGCACGAAGGGGTCTTGGTATTTAAAGATGTATCTCTCAGACTCTCGTCTGTAGTCGTCTACCACAACAAGCGTAGCTTAACGTTGCCCATTTAAGTTTGCCCTACTTTATAGCAATACGACACTCACAATCAAGGTTTTTTCCAGCATGTAGACTTGACCATGGTCTCCGGCGAAGACAGTGGCCTTTAGCTCGTTGTAGAGGAAGAGTGCGGCCGCACTGGCGAACACCAGCGTAGGCCCAACGCCCCATATCTCCCCGTTGCAGCTCAGCCACTTCGCTACTGTCTCCAAGTGAGAGTCGCAGAGATTCTGCGCAAGTGTTTGTTGGATTAGACGACAAATCATTATAGGACCTAAACATAATTGGTGAAATGTGAGTGTACTGTTGGTACGACTGTGGCTAATCCTTCACGGATAACAGGTGATGTTATGTTTGTTGGATCAGTTTTTGGGAAGTTACAACGTGAATATGAGCATATTTAATACACTTCTGAATTCCTGGAATTTCCTTCAGTCGATTCGATCTCTAGAAAATTTCCTAGACGATTGTGCATACAGGAGATGGGTTGATGTAATGTACCCTTTTCCTTGGTTGGTTAGGATACGATTTTGAAATGAACCATTGGCTATAAATTAGCATTTGCTTTACCGTTTCCTTGCGGGTACTTCAGAACCTTGTTCCTTAGTCCCCATAGACACCCAAGATATCTATGACAGTTTTAGACTTCTTACAAACTGTGAAATACACACAATCGTTTTTAAAAGTTGGTTGGTCTACAAGATTTTAATTTAAGGAACATTTTAAATGCATTGATATAACCGTAAAATAAGAATTGAAGATCGGAACATTCAGAATTTCAGAAACGCTCGAGGTTTGCCAGAGAGTCATGGAACGGAGTGTTCTGGGTATCAAACTTGTGGACCGGGTTAAGAGTACAACAATCAGTCCTATTACGTACATAACTGATGTCACTCGGAAAGCTGCCACGCTTAAATGGAATGGGCTGGACACATCTGCCGTATGTCAGACGATCAATGTGCCAAACTTACGACCCAGTGGGTCCCGCTTAGTGGCAAACGACATCGCGGCAGGCATAGACGGAGATGGCGGGATGAGTTGGACTCCTTTAGGAAATACTAGCTTTTACCAGCGGCTTCGCCCCCGTGGAGGTCGAAAAGTATCCCACGGGAACATATTACCGGGATTATCCAGGTTCATCATCATCATCATTTGAGCCGAAAGACGTCCACTGGTGGACATAGGACTCCCCCAAAAGGGGGGTTTTTCCGTAATCGCTTGGCGCACTGTGATCGCAACCCCAGGCGGGTTGGCGATCGCAGTATGGTGGTAAAATGCATAGAGAACGCTGCTGGCCATTCTCTGGTAGGTAAGTTAGTTGCCTTCTACGACACCCACGGGAAGAAATGGGATGGTGCTATACTTTTACGTCCGGCACCAAACGGGACAGGTAATCCAGGTTATAATAATTTATCTGTGTGCCAAATTACATCCAAATCCGTTCAGCCCTTTTGGCGTGATTGAGTAACCACCATCCAAATTTTCACATTTATAATAGGCATTAGGTGGATTGGTCCTTGTCAGCTCTGGAAAGAGAGACGTGGAAAGAGAGTAGGGAAGTCTTTAGCAGTGAGACGTTAATGGCTAATAATAAAAAGTAAATTCAGAAACGCGGCTAAAATGTCGTGCAAAGAAATGTTCCCTTTGGAATGCCGAAATCACACTTGATCACATGAGCAGAAATTTAAATTACCAATGTTGCGGTTTTGCTCTCTGATTCCATTTATATCTTCACTTTTTATTCCCTTTAATTTTATTTCGGAATTTCTATTGGGTTACATATTTTCAGATTCTGAAATTTAAGTTTTTAAAGTTCCAATATTGATCCTTACATCAGTTTATTCGTCTTGGGTTCTCGCTGAGAACTTGTTTGGTTTGTAGGTAGATATCTACCTATCAACACTGATTTGATACTTATGGTATAGGAAATTAGGATTTAACGATACGATGACTGGAAGAGGTATGCACTGACCTCAAATGAATTAGGATACGGGCATAGTTGGCGGTAGGAAATAAGATCTTGTATTAGTAGGAACTTACGCAATGTGTATCAAAATTTACAGTTTTGGTCGCCATACAAGCGTAGGGATGTTTGTGTTACAAGTTCGCCCTTTACTGAACATCTTCACTTTGCGATTTCATCAATAGATTTCAACATACTTTTGATTTTAATATCTATTCCAAATTTTTTTTGGTTAGTATTACCGATCTGACTTTTTGACGGATTCTAAATATGTCAAATTCTAGATGGCATGCGCCTGGCCAAAGACACTCTAGAGCACATGTCTCATAAAAACAAAGGTTTAATGACTGAATCATAGTCAATTCATAGATCTTACTTATAACGAAGGTTTGTTCCTGCTGATAAAGCCGCTGAAGAGTTAATCTTATTGCTCAGATGTTTTATAGGACCTCCATAATGTAGGTACTACTCACCAATATCCAATCATCTTCCAACGAACGGAACGAGTATTTACTCATTAATTAAAATGTTATAGATAATAATGCTAGCGACCCAACCCCTTTACACGGGTGTAAAGTAAAGTGTTTATGAAGGAGGTTTTAGGACTAAAGAATATTTAACTCCCTGCGCCCCTTTCGTTGCGAGCGATTCATAATTTTATAGATGTTATCTTTTAAAATATTCATTTTAATTATATACTCTCAAATAAAATTTTGATCTACATTGAATGCACTACGTACCTATCTAACGTATTTAATTGGATAAGGATTAATACAGTATTGCTTAACATAGCTTCGTAAATAACACATTTTTTTTATTTAGTAATATGTAAAATATAATAGTACATTATGGTACAAGTGTATATGGTTGGTGATTACCGCTGAGGCGCCATTGAGACCCGAGCCGTCAGGCGAGGGTCTTAAGAGAGCCGAGGACGGTAATCATCAATAGACACGTGTATCATACGACGTTTTTCAACACACTTGTGAAGAAAATAATCCTAAAAAATCATTTTGTCCTTGGAGTTTTTAGGTAGTAAAATTTCCATAACGTTAAGGGCTTCACATATTATATCGGGCGGTGTTACAACATACATAATTTTCTTCATAACTAGTACTTGTAGTCATTTTAATGAATAAATAACTATAATTTCAACAATGAAAACGAGTTGAGTTTTTTTTTTGCCAATGGCGGGAAAATGTAATCAGTTTTCCAATGCGCGCGCATCTAAAAATGGCGATCGGCATTATACTAAGGCCGCATTCCGAATTAGAAAAATAACGCTGTGAGTGCTCACTTCGATATTTTGCGTTCCGAGTTAGATATCACGATTCTGACAGCTAATACGGAACGCTCGTGATCGCGATAAAAGTATTCACTCAACGTTAAAACATATATTCACCATATTAAACTTGTATACACCACACATTTTTTCTTCTTAGATAGTAGCACTATTTCAAATAAATCTAAATTAACTAAAGATTCGACGTGACTTAAAACAATACAGCACAACTGTCATTTTTGACAAAATGGCGCATGTCATGACGTCATCTATGACGATTCGCGGGACGTCGTGTGTGAGCGCGGTCTAATCGATATTATTGTAACTCGGAACGTGGCCTAAAAGAATGACGTTTCTTTTTTTTTTGCTTTTCGCGGGTAGGGCTTTAGCCACGTACAAAATGGGGAATTCAAAGTTTTCTTTATTACAGAAAAAAACAAAAGTTATATTTGAGTGTTATTTATTTAAAACGTACAAGTTGAAATTATCTATTTAATTACGAAGTTACATGAAATGAGCAAGCAATAGGTATATTAATTTATTTGTACTATTGAGCACGACCTTTTTTGTATCGAAACTTTTTAAGAACAAAGCATCTCAACCAATAAAAAAAAAGCTATAACTCACTAGTGAATAATAGTAATGAAAAAGTCACAGTTTGATAATAGGTGTCATTATGTCCCTAATTGCGGTGAAATTAGAGCCATTTTATGAGCAAGTGTGTTGAAAAAATGGTTACTGTGGGTTATCCTTAGGAGATAGACGTATTCGGACTTTTCTGTAGACCTTTTCAAGATAAATAATTTAGTTTAGCCAGCGTTAGCAAATGTAAGCGCTTTTTTCTACTATAATATGCATGTGTTATACATATAAACCTTCTGGAAAAAAATCTCTAAATGATAGTGAAAACCGTATCAAAAACCGTGGCGTGGTTTAAAAGAAGTAAGCTAAGAAACATACAGACGAAAACAGCGACTACGTAAGGCGAGGGTCTTAAGAGAGCCGAGGACGATAATCATCAATACACACGTGTATCATACGACGTTTTTCAACACACTTGCGAAGAAAATAATACTACAAAATCATCATCATCATCGTCAATGTCATCCTCATCATCATCGTCGTCATCGTCATCATCATCATCATCATCATCATCATCATCATCATCATCATCATCATCATCATCGTCGTCGTCGTCGTCGTCATCGTCATCGTCATCGTCATAATCATCGTCATCGTCGTCTTCATCATCGTTGTTTTTAAGAACAAAGCAACTCAACCAATTGAAAAACAACCTATAACTCACTAAGAACAAAACAACTCAACCAATTCAATAACTCACTAGTGAATAATAGTAATGAAAAAGTCACAGTTTGATAATAGGTGTCATTATGTGCCTAATTGCAGTGAAATTAGAGCCATTTTATGAGCAAGTGTGTTGAAAATAAAATTATTACATTACAAAATTAAAACATTAGGTTATTGATACTATTGAATAAATAATTGCTAATTAATACTACATTAGGAGACATGTCAGTTAAAGATATTGTCTAGGCTAATGTCAAAATAATTCAATGTCAAACTAACAACAAAAACTATCCAAAAGAGATTTCAAAGTATAAAATATTACAATTAAATTAGGATGCCAAAGTATCATTCAAAAAGTCGTCTCTACGTCCGCGTAACATAGCATTCTGCCTGTTACGTTTAACTGTATCAGGTAAGTTGGGAAACAGGTGTGAATTCAGCTTAACAAATAAGGCAGTTTCATAAATATACAAACACGGTAGTGTTAAAATTTTATATTTTTTTTGAAAAATGGTTCCCAACTGTCCGTTATTTGTAGTTTGAACATGACTCTGATGGCTCGCTTTTGCGCTTTAAAAGCGATTTCTCTTGTAGAGTTACCCCAAAATATAATTCCATATCTTAGTACCTACAGATGCTACAAGACCATGATACGCTGTAAGTAGTGCATCTGTGTTAACTGTTGGGGCAAGTTTGTACAAGGCATAGGATGAACTATTAATTTTCTTACATAGCACTTCATTGTGTTCCTTCCAATTGAGCTGCTATAGGTGAGTTTCCAGTGTTCTCTTCCCTGTTAGTGTCAGAAGACGCGACTGGGATTGTGATTCTGAAGATTTCTTGGTCTCCTCAGCTTAATTCTCCTGTCCTTACCCCAATTTATTTGGGTTCAGCTTATTATAAATATGATCGATAAATGTGAAAGAGGACAAAAACAGAAACAACGGTGTATTGGTAAAACAAATGGCTAGATGAACCTGTAATGGCTGATACAGGCCCAGTCTACACATCTGTCGTTTATTGAAACACGTACAACCAACGATTACATGGCTACGAGTACAAACAACATCCACTACACATTAACTTGAGTACATCTTCAAAAAACAAAGACCAAACGTATAAAAATGAATCAACAAATTGTAAAGTCAGGTAAACATACCGCTGTGGGTATATGAACTACTTTTTAAATATATTTTTTATAAAAACACTTACCATTTATGTAATATGAGCTAGTTTAAACTGGAAGGAGATTATTAGTATGATTTTTTTACTAAATCAACTACCAATTTGAGTTTTTTTTTTGATTAAGTATATGGATTTTTGTCGAATATAATAAAATTTCGTAACTATGATAATGAAGGAAAATATAAACACCCCTAACATATTTTTATGTTGTATTCAATAAGAGAATGATTGAAATATTTACCTATATCTTCATTCGCTAGATAAGCTAGGAAATGCTCACATGCTCAGAAATTGCTTTGCAAAAACTATTTTGACATCCCCTACGTATTTACCTATTATATACTGAACTCCTCTTTATTATATTTCAAAAATATCTACCAATATATTGTTTATAATGATTAAATACAAACCTACCTCTTAAGCAACAACTTGGCGCTATGACTAGTTGATTTGGGTTTATTACAAGAAGACCCGAATGGAAGATATCATTAGAAAACATTTCACTACAATAATTTATAAAGATTATATCTACGTTTCTAATGGAATAAATATTCAAGGTACCTAAGTCCAATATTAAAATGTATTGTTTCACAAACGCTGACTAGATTGAAAACCTATGCATATGATCCCATTAACTTCATCTTTCATTTCTAATAATATATACACATGTTATATTCATATATCTAGTTACAAATATATAAATTTCTGCACTCATTGCCCAGGAATACAGAAATATATATATTTTATATATCACTAAGTTAAAGCATATTTACAATGGGGTTTGCTTAATACTATTTAATAAAGTAATTAAAAATTATTCAAGCATAAATACACGATGAAATTAAATATACCATCTGTAACCAAATAAATATGCACGTACTTTTCAAATACGTGAATACCTCGCGGAGTTTTCAGACAGTATAAATATTTCTTACATTCCCGCAAATATTTTATAGTCTGTCCAGCAATACTTTTGAGATAATTTACACAATACTCATTCAATTTAATATATCTAGGTCCATTATACACTTTATTGTATTCGTTGTACATATTATAAACACGACGATAAAAACTCTACACACGAAATTTAATTTAATACATGCTAAGTAGTTCAATATGCAAGCTTATATGGTTATTGATAATTTCAATTTACAGCTGATTTAAATGCTGATGGTAAGTATTCGTTTAACTCTGTCTCTTCTGAAATTCGTCAAAACTTCTATTTATATTACAGTACAGGCGATTACGTTCCTATAACTACACTTATAATTATATTCTCCAAAATTCTTACAAGTTACCAAAAGCAGATTATGCTTAAAATCTACAACATGACATTGGTTTAATATTTTCTTAAATATACCATAACATACCGGAGTTTCTTTTCAATCCCAATAATATAAACATCTTTCATACACTTCATATCCGCAAAACCGCTAATCTGTGCAATTTTTATTTTGTCGATATATTGTTATGCAGAGGACCTAATATTAGCTGATATTGCAGAGTTTAGGCAGCTTTGCAGAATTCGTTTATGTCGCCTACTATACAAGCCACTCGATGGCTGGCTTCGTCTGCATAGTTGCTGAGCTGTAGGTCTGGTCAGGTCACAGGCTGCACACTGTTGCGTCCGTTGGCGGTATCGAGATCACTTCAGGTTCTTTTATCGTTTTGATGCGCTGAAGAAAATTACAATGGTAAGTACGGCCGTGATATTAAACACCCTTAAGATAAAATCAAATACAATAAATCAAATAGTATGTTAAATATTTGAGTTCTAAATAAGGCAAAAACAAGTACTGTATCTGTGTGGATTGAGTCTAAAACAGAATATCGAAAAGAAAATTATTAGGGTCTGTCTACTTACGTGCATAAAGCTGCCAGGCGTGATCGCGAACTTGTACACAATGTAGAGCGGGATGCAGGAGACGGTTGTGCCGGTCATGATCCAGCCAACTGTGATGGACCACTGTGGGTACGTGTACTCGCCACCCAGCATCTCCTCGTGGGCCAGCACAGACACGATGAACAGCACCAGCAGGAACACTGGACTGTGGGCGGGAGAGATTATATTAGCCGCAACTTGCAGTAGTGATGTTGGTCGTCTGGTCGCTTTGTGGGGTACACACGTAAACGGTATTCCTTCTTTCTCTACATTTGCTTTGACGGATTCAGTTGTGAAAGGGACGAATTCTAATGAAACAAGTATTCAGAAACGTAACTCTATATAAGATAGCTTTTGCCAGCGCCTTCGCTCGCGCGGAACTTTCATCCCCTATTTAACTCCCTTAGGGGTTGAATTTCGAAAAATCCTTCCTTATTCCTTGTCTACATTATAAAGGGAACCTCTGTGCAAAATTTCAGCCTTCTAGGTCCAAGAGTTTGGGCTGGGTGTTGATGAGTCAGTCAGTCAGGACTTTTCTTTTTATTTATATAGATAGATCACGGCATTGGTATGTTATAAAAGATCCATTCAGTCTACAGGTTCCTTTATTATTATTTCTGTAAATGTGACGTTTTTAAAAAAAATCGATATTCAGGCTACATAGTGGATAAATAATTTATTGGGCAGTCTCACTCACCTGATATAAGACCAGCAAGCCCTCCAGAACCACCCAGGAGTGTGCCCAAGCATAGTCCTAACATCCTCGGAGAACCGGTCTACGCCGTACACCCAACAGACCCCGGCTGCCTCCGCGAACACAACGAACAAGATCGCTAGCCCCGGTCCGTACACGTTGAGGAGATCCACCAGGTAAACGCCGCCCTAAAGGGGATGTATTGTATTAGACAAGTCAATGGTGTAAAGTAACGAAAATGGCATAGCATTATTAACCTACAATGTTCCCACTGCTGGGAGACAGGCCTCCTCTTGTCTAAAGGGAGTGGGGTATAATTTACCACGCGGGCCCAGTGCGGGTTGGTAGATGTCACATGTCTTCGTTATTTTGGTCATGCAGGTTTCCTCGCGATGTTTTCTTTCACCGTTTCGATAGCGGTGGCGATGAAATTGTTGACACAAAGTAAAGCGCCTGCTTGAGTTCGACACCGCGACCTACGACTCGCAAATTGGGGCCGTTGTAACAGAACCAACACTGCACCAATGAATATGAGTAATCGTAAAATTAAAACTTAAAAACCGCAGACATAAATAGACCACATTTTATGGAAAAAACGTCGTCATAAAGTTTTTGTTTCGTAGATACTCGTATATATACAAATCTTTGACACCACCAACTAAAATTCATTCGTTTTTAATTCTTTCCCTTGGTTCAGACTCAGGAACCTACGTTTATATAGGATCCCCGGGATAGATAAAGTGTGTGTTATTTGAAGTGTTTGTAGGTTCATACACGAGACTAAATTAATTTCTGGTATATGGCAAAAAGATCGCAGCTTATTTACATGACAGTAAAATGTGGGGAAACTATAGACGTTTGCCTACTCCGTCGAGACATACCTACTCGTAGACGCTGAATTTTATGTTGTTAGGGACAACCACAGGAATTTTATAGCCTGAGCACTATAAACCAATTCCTTAAACTCAACGCCTCAGTAATGAAAACAGGGGCGAAATAAAAGCAAAACAAAGCTTACTTACACCGCAGTGAACGAATGTAGTGCCAGGTCATCCCGCTGAGTGATGACCATGAATTATGCAACGGAATACATTCGCTGAGATAACGGAACCGTAATTTATTTGTGATACCTGTGTTGTGTTGCTGGGGCTTTCTGTTAAAAGTAATAGTAGGGAGCAGTAGTGAGGTTGATAAAGAGTTACATTTCATCTTTATTGGAATAAATGCTTCCGAACTATTGTAACAGGAATCAACGGAGGATATTGCAGACGTAGAAACCTGCCTCAGCGTGAAAAGCTTCGTGGTGAAAAGCCTCTCCTTAAATGCGTAAGAACGAACGATTCATCATATTATTCTAAAAAATCATATCGCCTCGTAGCCAAGAATCGCAAGATATATCTTTTCATAAACTAAAACACAGATTTCGAAAATGTCAACAATGCATAATATGATATCAAAAATATATTATTGCGTAAAAATGAGCCATCATAATTTTACGAAACCATTCTTCCAATTTTACAAACAAATAACAATTCATTTTACTAGGCTCAAGGCCTGGTACTAGAGGTCCCACGTTATCCGTTTGGTCCGGTCATGAGTTACGGGTAACCGGGCACCGTATGATGAAGCAATAACTTTTTGTGCTGACTCGCCTCGCCCGCCGCCGCCGGCCGTAATCTTTCACTTACCTCGCTAAACGCTGTCTTACCTAACTGCCCAATCATTTTACCGAATTTTATTTTATGGTTATCGAACATCATAGTTTACTAGATAGGTTGTGATAGCACGTAGGCTTTGTTAGTGTCTTAATATCTGTCTGTAAACTGCAACATTTTACGAAGGGTTTTTGAACAAAGATTTAGAAGTGGATTTATTCCTTAATTATAACAATATAGATATTCTTTGTATGAAAGAACATTGGCTTAAAAGCCACCAGTTCATGTTTGTTTTAATAATCACCAGGTTGGTAGTTCGTTCAGCCGAGTAAATGCAATACATGGTGGCTCATTAATTCTAGTAACTAACCAGCTAAAATTTAAAGATCATAAGGGTATTGTGATCCTTTCTGTTGAGCGGACAGTTAAAATAGCCTACATAGAATTGGGACAGTTTGTTATATTAAGTGTGGACAGACCACCTTCAGGATTGTATGACTGCTTTGAAAAAATCAAAATCAACATCATAAGACATTTATTCAAATAAGGCTGAGAATCAGAACTTTTCGAACGTCAAAATACATAAGACAGTCCCCCAAAAACGAACACTCTTCGACACTTCCTAGTGCTTTAGCTGGGAAGAAGAAGTGGCGCAACAAACTCCCCAGCAGCACAGCTGTCTGTTTAGTCTGATGGACTTGATTCTATACATACATGGGCAAAGTAATAAACAATAAAGCATAATACCAAAATAAAAGCCTCCTGGTATAAAGAGGGTGATAGCTTATATGCAATGTTGGATTATTCTTAGGAGTAGATCATGTCAATAACTAATGACATAATAGATAGTAATAAAAAATAATAAAAATACTTGGTCAATAAAATTCAAAAATATATATAAACAATTGTATGAACCCATACAACCTGTCACTAGGTACGCTAATTCTGAAGAAAGAACATAAACATTGTCTTGAGTTTATCACAGCGACCATATATTCTTGTCATTTAAATAGTCGTTAATGGAATAGTAAAACGGTAATAGATGAAGTGTTACACAAGATTTGTAACTCAAACAAGTCCATTATCGTTTGTGGTGATTTTAATGTTAATTTATTAGATAACTCAGGTTATTATAGTAAAATAATTATGTCTATTTCTGTCCTAAAATCTTGTATAACTATTTATGGAGCCCACAAGAATAAAACATAGTAGTGCCATATGCCTACATAATATTTACACAGATGTTGTACCAAGCCACAAATAATTTATTATTTTACTAGATTCTGATCACTACGGGCAACGGATTACCATTCAAAATCAAAATTATCCATTAAAAGGATATCATTGTTAACTCCAAAACTGCATTTCGCCTAGAAGCCTAAACTCGTTACTAAATTACCTGTTATTTCTGCGAATGCTGATCCTAATCAGCTATATGATGATTTTTTTATGTTATATTGTAAACAATTTAATTCGACTTCCCAAGACTATTCCGATTAATAATAACGTATCATTCAGTGATTGGGCTACCATTGGTATTCATAAAAGTAGAACATGACTATTGAGTTGGACAATGACTTTTGTAAACACTGTGGAATTTCATTAATATTTTAGAAATTATTCTAAATTATTTAAAAAAGTTTGTTAGGGGCCAAGTATTTAAGTTCGAAGATTAAAAACAGTAGTCATTTAATTAAAACGACTTGGAATATTATTAATAGTGAAACGGGAAGGTCTAGTAACAGAAATTCTGACTTCAGCCTCTCTATTAATGACAACTTTTAATAACAGCAGACTCAAAAGTCGCCGCGGCTTCTGAAAATTTATTTTCAGATATTCCCGTTTCAACTACAAAATCTCCAAACCTTCTGTTGCTGAGAAAATGTTAATGTTTGCGATTCGGATTTTCATTTTGAACATATTCGCTGTAGAAATATTATTAAAACCTTTCACACTTACGTAAAAAAGACTGCAGATTTCTGGGGTAATTTCTGAGCTTCTAAAATTCTGAGTTGAGCTGCATGATTACCTACTGATAAATGCGTGCACCAATTCACATGATCTTCACTTGATCTGACCAAGATTATGTCTGCACTTTAAAAGAGACTGCGACCTCTGAGTTTGTTTCGGCCTTCCTTTCATAATAGTCAGATAGGAAACGCCGACCTAATCTAGTTTTAAAAATATGATTGACCTGTAAAAGTGTTTGTACAGACCTACTTACAGAAGTAAAATAATTTTTCTATTAAAGTTATTTTTAGTATATGCCAAACCTGAATATTGTTTATTCAGAATAAGTAACTGAAACGATCCCAATAATTTTTACATCATGGTATATTTTTTCACAAAAAGTTTTGGAAAATGTTATCAACAGCTAATTACAATACAATCGCCGTACGGTTAGATACCTACTGCCTAATTATTATCTATGAGCACACTACAACGGTGGGCGCGCGGCCAGCACGGGGGCGTCGTGGTGACCATGTTTGTGTAGAAAGTTAGGTAACATTACAACCTTATAACTTGTGATTTTAAATGATAAAGTTTTGAAATTTTGTACATAGATGTGACTGTGTGAGACTGTCATATGTACATCTTTGACAGTCGTTACGCGGGTAGTCAGAAGCTCGAAAGTCTGACAGCTAGTCTTATCAAGGCCTACCTATTGTATTACCCAGTAACTGGTTTGTAGAGGTCAGATAGGCAGTTACTCCTTGTAAAATACTGGTATTAATCTGCATCCGATTAGACTGGAAGCCGACCCCTACATACTGGGAAACCGCTCGCAGATAGATTGATTTGATTTAAAAAAAATGTTTTGTTTTACTCGATATTGCGTTTAAACTGAGCCACAGAAGGCAAGATAAAATGTTTAATTTATTGAAGCCAGTACATTGGTTTCAAGGAAATTCTCAGATACAATATACACACTCGAAATAATAGAAAGTAATGGCGTAGAAAGCTTCAGTGCATCATTGTTTTGTTCAGTGAAACGTTACATGCTTACGTTACACACTTTGAAGTCGGTCAAACAGAAATTATTGGGAATTGTTACTGTGCAGGATTTTGTAACGGTAAAAGGACAATTATGTGCTAATGGACTGTACTGCGAACTACTTACATAGGTAGTAGTTGGTAGGGCACAAATGTAGATGAACACCAATAGACCTGCCACGAACGCCTCCCGATGTCGCCCCAGCGCCCTCGGGTATTCGTCACAGAGAGCTGTGGTCACTGCTTCCAAACCTGGGGAGGAGTTTCAGTAGTTATCGTCTTATTTTAAAAAGGTTGTCAAGTGCCTGATTGGTTAGTCTGCTACTCAGTTGGGTTGAAATGTAATAATTCATTTAATTTCATTTTGAAGCTCGTGCACAAGGTGGCAATTGATGTAGCCGTTCACAGTTCTCACTGTAATTAATTCTAAAGTTTTATAATACAGAATTGTACACACAATCACACATTGTAAAGCAATCATTTATCATTTAACCATCCGTATAACACTGAGCTTTTTAGCCACAAATTATAGGTGCTTATTTTATCTTACAGATGCTTACCTCCAAAGGTACTATCAAGGCCCAACGTGATGAGCATGAGGAAGAAGATAATAGCCCAGAAGACAGAGCCAGTCATGGTGGCGATGGCCTCAGGATACACGATGAAGACCAGCCCCGGACCTTCCAACCCCACTTCCTCGATGCTCTTGTTTTGAACATGCGCCATGTAGCTAGAGGAGACAGAGATACATATAATAATCTAATTGAAAGAGACGATTAAATAAGATGTTCTCAAAATCAAAAATAATATATTATTAATGAACAAGCGACCAAATTGGGCGTCGAGCAGAAAACTATTTAGTCCCGAAAAATTTTTGAACAGTCGTATGTAGATATGTAAAAAGTTGCGGTAGACACTTGTGTTTAAGGACGAACATGACCATATTACTGTAAAGTGTAAAAAATATAGTGCTTCTTGATCTGATAACTGAACGAAGCTTCTTTTAAAATGTCTCAATATACTTCGCCATATTTGTATTGCAACTTACCCCAAAACGGAGAATATAACGAAACCAGCCAGGAAGCTGGTGAGGCAGTTGATGGAGGACGTGATGAGGGCGTCGCGGTAGCAGTTGTTGTTGAACTTGTTGTAGCTGGACAGCGCTAGCAGAGTGCCGAATCCAGGACCCAGCGAGAAGAAGATTTGGGAGGCTGCGTCGATCCACACCTAGGGGTAGAAAGGATTACCCAAGCAGCACATTAGCGAAGATTACATCCATAAACAAGCTATATAACAGCCAATGGCTCTTACGTAGCTGTACTAATGGATAAGACGATTCTTGGGGCTGTATGGGGGGTGATCTCTACACTGTTAAACAGCACAGCTGACTAATGGCTGTACATTGGACACAAAAACATCAAAATGCATTTTAGTAGAACTTGAAAGAACCATTGTCCAGCGTTTGGCTACGTATAATGCTACTAGTAGGTCAAGAAGACCGACGCTTGTAAACAGCTGGCTAACGAGATAAAGTAACGCCCTTTCTAAGCTTTGAACTGTATTAGAGAATTTAATTATGCCATTGGTATTCTTTTATGGTGTAAAATAATTCTATTATAATGCTTCCTCAATGAGCTTGACACTAGCTGGCTAAAAGCATTTAACGACTGCATGAGCTGTAAATTAGTGTAGTATTACTCCACTTTAATTCCAAAGCTTATAGTGTAAATATTAGCTATTTCACAGCCTCTAGAATTATTGAAGAGTAGACTTAGGTGAGTAGTGCTATGATAACGTCAATTTTGTCATAACCCCGTAACGCGAATTAATCACATAGATTTTGTTACCAATGATCATAGTTCCGTACAATTTAAGGATACGGTCAGTGACCTTTCTAAAACAATGATTGTAAGTAGAAGTGGTGGGGGTGTGAAAGTTTTGAATCAAACCAGACATGAGGGAGATAATATTATATTTTATAGGCAATAAAGAGAAATATTGCTCAAGATGCACTGATGGAATTACTAATAATAGTGAATTAAAGATTTTTGAATGAATGAAATGAATCGTTCTCGGATCTTTTCGTACCAGATATTGTACAAAAAGATCCGAGAACGATTCTACATAGGTACAGGTAGAAAAATTACCATAAAATTAATCGAATCTGGTGGTGAATACTGGCACAATGTACTAATCAATCCGCTAACTATAGTTTTAAGTAAGTGGCATTGGTGCCAATTCTGTTGTACACCGAACTAAACTAATTAAACTATAACTCAAATTCCTTACTTTTGACTATGAGAATCTTAACTAAAAAAAATTATCTCCAAATTTAAAAACAATTTTGACACAACTAAAATCGAATTTGACAATCGCGACTCGCACGTGGTATGTTTTGGCTTCGCAACGTGGTACTTGTTTGCCCTACCCCGTGTTTTTTTTTAGAGCCAGCAGCGCGCCGGGGTCGGCAGCCTCGACGTGATTTATATGGAATTTTCATGGAAAAAATGAAAAATTATTACCCACATGTTGAGTTTTAGAGGTGTTTGGGGCTTCCTAAAGGGGGTCGAAATTTTCATTATTTTTGCAATAGGACACACCATTTTTGAGATATAAGCAATAGAAAAGAAAAAAAATACAGTACTATTTTTGCACCAGAAGTCGAGGTGTCGGTGTGAATTTTAGTTCTTGACTACTCATTTTATTCCACACCTATTTAATCGGCGATTAAGTAGAATAATGATTGGCCGATTTTGTGTAATGTTTTTGAAATAGCCAACCATTTATCATTGGCGTTTATTATGGTGTCGGAAAACCGAAGAATCTTGATATTTATCTAGAAGATTTTGTAGTAGAAATAAAACAGTTATTGAATGACGGAATCCTTCTATCAACTAGCAAGATCATAGCAGTCATGATTAGATGTTTTTTTCTGCGATTCACCCGCAAGGGCTTTAATAATAAAAAAAAAAAAAAAAAAAAAAAAGTTTATTGAGGTAAAAAGGTAAAACACTAAATACAAATTTGCTTAAATCTACGAAAAATTCAGTTGTGTTATGTGCCTGAACTAGGTCATCCTGTGTTTCAGGCGTGGCAAGGTATCATATTTCTAAATAATCACATTAATTATAAAATCTAGTAGGTATGTAAAATGGTGTAAATAGTACAATAAAACTAAAAATCTTAGTACCTATCCTAACCTAGCTAAAATTAATTAGTACAAATACAATTTTATTTTTTATTTTTTTTATTTAAGTACAACTAATAATTTCTCTGTATCTTCATAGGACATACTTTGGAGAGCTTTCTTGAGAGTTCTTTTGCAATTTATATAATTAAGAGAATAAATGTTGGTTCTAGCATTTAGTCTGTTATAAAGTAGTGGTCCTAGGAAGACAAAAAATTTGGCTGCGAAAGCATGTTTTGTACTTTTTGTAGGGCAAACTATATCTTTCCGTCTCTTTTTAGTAAATTCAGTGCTATATGGGAGGGCTGCGTGCTGTTTTAATACGATGCTCATTATGAATAACTGTCGAGCTGTTAGTACTTCACAGGATTTATAGAGTAGGTTAGTAGGAAAAAGGAAAGGGCGGCCAGTAGACACCTTGAGAATCGCTCTTTGAGCTCTCTCGATTCGTAGTAGCAAACTTTTACCTGCTCCACCCCAAGAGGTGATGCAGTACGTCAAAATTGACTGGCAGAGAGCAAGATAAACTCGCCTAATTAATTTTGGGTCTGCAATATAACGTAGTTTTTTGAAAATGAATATAAGCTTACGCATTCTATTATTTAAGGCTTCTATGTGTTGTTTAAAAGATAAGGTTTCATCTATTATAATACCCAGATATTTTATTTGATTAGTTATATTAATATTAGGACACGTAAGGAGGCAATCTGCCGGGGCCATACAACAGTGAGCATACATCGTCGAGGGCAAAACAGATGTTTGTTTGCGCATTGAAAACTTAATATAATTTGTCTTAGCCGCATTTAGTGTTAATGAGTTATGCTGAAGCCACTTATTTACAATATTAAAACCGTGTTGCGCAAACTTGTAGACTTCATGTTCCGATTCAGCAGAAAAAAGGAGGGCAGTGTCATCAGCGTAAGATATTATAGTGCCGTGCTCTAGGTTTAGATTACAGAGGTCATTTATGTATATCAAAAATAGAGTAGGTCCTAATATACTTCCTTGGGGCACACCAAAAGACGTGTTTTTTTCGTCTGCGCTGAGAACATTGCCAATTTTAACGCACTGGGTTCGGTCTTCTAAGTAACTTTTGAGAAGTTTCAGTTGAATGCCTCTTATGCCCATTGTCTCAAGCTTGCGCAACAGAATAGGAATGGAGACTGTGTCAAAAGCTTTGGCGAGGTCCAGGAAAACTCCAACTGTGTGGTTACCCTTGTCAAGTTCTTGGGCTAGATAGTCAGTTAGATGATGTACGGCATCGGCAGTTGAAATTTTAGGTCTAAATCCATATTGACGGTCCGACAAAATTGATTTATCCTCCAGATATCTAAACAATCTTTTATTTATGATTTTTTCTAAAATTTTTGACATAGAACACAGTAAAGAAATTGGTCTATAATTTGTTACTTCCTGTTTACTGCCTGTTTTGTATACAGGGACAATAACTGCTTTTTTGAGGCACTCGGGAAAAATACCCAAGGACAGGCACATTCGGAAAATATAAGTCAGTGGTGGTACCAAAATAGTCTTGAATTGTTTGATGATTTTATTTGATATATTATCCCAACCAACTGCACAGTCGTCTTTCAAAGTCATGATTATTCTTTCTACCTCAGTTTCGTCTGTATCTAGCAGGGCGAAGGATGTTAAGGTGGAGTTACATGCAAAAGGCGTGCTTGTTAGAAAGTGTGATTGAACCCGATTTCTTTCTGCTAGATTCTTTCCGACGTTAACAAAGAAATTATTTGCTAAGTTAGCAGATGTTAGCGGTGTCGAGTGCGCTTTTAATAAACCTGAAGATGACTCATTTTGTTTCGAGGTATATGTTACATTTTTAATATATTTCCAGATCTGTTTACTATTTGTTCCAGCCTCTTCCAATGCAGTTTTATCGTAGTTGCTTTTAACCTTTTTAAGGAGATCATTACAGAAATTACGATACCTTTTGTACGACAGCTGCAGTATTGCATTATCTGGATGAGATTTAGCCTTCATGTGCAGTTTATCTCTATGTTTCATACAACGAATAAGACCTGTCGTGATCCAGGGTTTTATGTTACAATTTTTACGGCTCAGTCTTGATATGTCTGTATTTTTCTGAATTGCATGTCGTATATTTTCTATTACATACAACATACAAAACTGCGGATCAGCAGAATTGTAGACTGGATCAAAGTTGATGACGCGTAAATCTTCTTCAAGTTTATTTATGTTTAATTTAGTAATTGTGCGAGTGTTTTGTTTAGGTAATTTACAGTTTATGATTAATAGGGCAGCATTATGATCGGTTATTGTTGAGTTAATAACAAGTGCAAGTGAAGGGAAATTCGATTTAAGCATAATATGGTCCAAGCAAGAGCCACTTTGATGTGTAGGAAAATTGTGTGCGGGGAGCAAGCCATGAAAGGCGCATAGGTTGAGGTAGTCCTGAGCAGATGCATCAGCACTTCCTGGAAGAATATTAATATTAATATCGCCAATTAAAATCGTGTTTTTGAAGGATGACAGGTTTTGCAAGGTGTCATTCAGAGAGTTAGTAAAATTGCTGATATTTTTAAAGGAGGGTGGCCGATATATTGCTAATATCGCAAATTCTGACCCAATTTTAACTAACAAACTGTTGCAGTCGACCATATTAGGTTCCTCAACGGAGACATTTAAATAACTTCTGACATAAACTATCACCCCATCATTTTGATTGAAATTTATACTACTTTTGTACATAGTATATCCCGTGATTTGCGGTATGTTATATTGCTTAGCAAGCCAACATTCGGTCAAAACAATTATGTCACAAGCCATGTTTATCCGTTGTTGAAAAGTGCAAAAACTATCAAAATTCTTATATATGCTACGTATATTTTGTGTTAGTATGGTTAAGGGAGTTTTATAGCCGGAAATATATTGTTTGCATTGTTCCGCTTCACATAGTTTAGACTCGGATACAGATAAATTATCTAAGTCATTAATTATCGTGTCAATCATATTAAATAAAAAGAATAGAAAACGAAAAATGTAAAATAAAAATTAAGTAAAAGGTCTAAAATAACTTATAAACGGCGCTCTTAGGCGCCTCCATAATCAACAGAATTAACGTATCTTTTCTCGGCCATTATTTTCGCCGGGCAGTCAGTAGCGCCTGTTATGTGATTGTCTGGCTTTTTGAAATGCGAGCAAGTAGCGCATTTTGGTTCATTTGCCTTCTTTGGACAGTCTTTGATCGAGTGACCCTGATCACCACAATGGCCGCAGGTGTAAGATGTCTGTCGACATGACTTGGCAGCATGTCCATACTGCTGACACTTATAGCAGCGTGTGACTAAAGTGAAGTCTCTGACAGGACACGATGACCAATTAACAAAAACACGTTCTTTAGACATCAGGGCTTTTCGAATGACCGGAGATACTTCTACGATATAATTGCAGGTCTCGGCGTCCTTCTTACCTGACTTATGGCTTAGCTTTATAGAGGTCAAGAATGACTCAACATTGCAGTCCTGAAGTTTTTCGGCTAAGTTTTGATGGTACAAACATGTGAAGACTTCATTTTCTGTCATGGATGTCGGCACTCCTATGATGACTACTCTGGGCTTTCTTTTATGAGGCTCGTCGACGGTTAGACCCGACTTTGTGAGCTGCACCGATTGTCTCAGCTTTTCAATATCTTCCTTCGTCTCGGTGCTGATAATCACTCCGCCGTTTTTAGTCTTGCGTAAGCCCCTCACGTGAAGTTGCATTTTTTCCGGGCAAATTATTTTTTGGACCAGACATTTTGTCTCATCACTGGTCTTTAATTTGTCGTTCGGATAGATAGCCACTGAACTTAAGTTAATTGGCTGGATGTAATTGTTGGCTCCTTTCTTTACCATATCAGAAAAAGACGGTCCTTGGGCAGGTTTCAGTGACTCTCCGATTCTCGACTTGAGCTCCTGTAGCTGCTGCGAAAGGTCAAGTTGGTTTTCTAAATTTATAAGGGCATGGTGGAATTGGATGGCTTTTGCTTTGATGGACTGGTACTGGACGGCCATTTGCGACGTTCCATGGCCAACCTTCCGGCATAGGGCATTGATGCGCAATTTCTGGTCCATGTTCAGCTTGCCATCAGCTGCAATAGCGCAAACCTCCTTCAGGCTCTGTTCAATATTGGTCATCCAATTTTGGACTTCTGTCGTCGGTATAGCATCGAGGTCATTGTTCCTTTGACTGGGCGCTTGAGGGGGAGCAGCAGGTACGGCTGCGGGCACAGGTGTAGCTGGTGGGGAGCGGGCACACCTACTTCTAGGACTGAAGGGACTCTCCTCCATTGTGAAACAGTTTATTTACTTGCTAATCATGGATCATCGTCAACCAAACACACACTTTACACAAACCTACGTTAATTTCCGACACAGTTTGCGCTATTACCGGCTATTGCACTAAAAACTAGGTCACGACTTCGCAAGTGATTATTTGTTTATTTCAATTAATTGTTCGACACGTCTGTTCACCCCGACAATGCAATGAATGCCCCCGACAATGCAATGAATTTATAAAACGTACGTACATTTTCATGCCCTCAGCGCCACGTCTTTATGAGAAGACACATTTTAATATTGTTTGACCGTTACAAAACAATAAAGACGTGTCAGTGGCACTCAGAAGTTTTTATTTATTAATAGCTGTTGGGTAAGGAATGGTCAATAAAAATAAAAGTAATGGTATACATTTACTGCGTTTAATTTTATCAGTCACATACTCCATATTTGGCTTTGGTAATTCTATATGTTAAACCATTAGTTGGTTATTTAAGCAGAATACTGTTACTGTTACAGAATAAATAACCAACTAATGACCCAAATATTTAAAAAAACACTTTTGAGTAACGTCATGAGATAACGTTATTAAATATGTAGGTACTAAATGTGTTGTGGTCAACGATTTCGTCTAATATATTTATTTCTCCAGACGTGTTACTATGGTTCAACATTTCAGTTAATACTTTTTATGCATTATTATAAGTTGCAATGGATGACCGTTTCATTATGCATTGCATTTTTTTTTCCAATCTGTATGAGGCTTTGAATATTCTAGTTTATTCAATTTCGAAGTGACGTTTTTAATAGGCCATCTCAATCCTTTTCCCAAGCACTTGGTATGATAATTTTTCTTTCCCTCTTTCTTTTTGAACGACATTTCTATTTTCTGAAAACAAAAATAATTAATTAGCAATAAAATTAGCATCTTTACCTACTACGTCATAAGTAAGAGATAATTAAGTATGCGAATTTAGTATTTGTGCCAATACGTAAAACGCTCTAAAGCGCCAAAGCATCTATTACAGGCACTATAACAAAAATATATACACTAATATTAATTGATTACAAAATGCCCGAAATGGTTTTCTATCAAGATTAGAGAACCCTAAGACGCTGCTTTCACCATTCGTTAGAATAACTGAAAACCATTGTGCAGCTAGCGTCCAGTTCTCAGCTGGTTAATAGAATTAAATATGGCCATTGCACGGCAAAGTGAAGTTGTAGAGAATTTAGTCAGAATTATAGCTGGATAACAAATTGACGCCATTTTAATGTATACAAAACGATTAAATATGGAAAAAAAACGGAAATCTGTTAAATTTTTATGATATTTCAGAGCTATTAAAGTAAAACACACTATTTCATAGCTACAAATAGATGATAATGCTCATAAGATGGTATTTTTTTGTAAAAATCCATAAATGATTCCACACCGTATTTATTTTGTATATTTATTTTAGTAAAACTGTATTATTTCGATGGCGCGTGTAATATTTGATAATATCACCTAATATATTAACAGTAAAATTGCACCCGCAGTACAATTTACCGATAGAGATGCAAATAAACGTGAAAAATTACTTACCTTAAATTGGAAATTAATTATATTTGCCTACAGATTATAGTTTGGCATAACAGTTGTGCTGTCCAAATAGACTTTTGTTGCTATTTCTTTGTAGATTTAACAATCGCCGTTAGTAAGCCATACAACATCTTTGGGCTGTCTAAGAGAATTAAAGGAGCTTGATAGTGGCATCTTGACAGCTGTCTAAGCTATTGTCCAGCCCATGTAATGCTCTTACAATGCTCTGGAATGCTATTAACAAGCTACTACAATGCTCAGGGCTGGCTAATTTGGGGCCAAATTTAGAATTATAGAAGCTGTGTAGCCGGATATAATGCCCTTGTACAAACGGCATAACAGCCATGAGTTTTCAAAAATTCTGTTGTCCGGTGGCTATACAGCTATGTGTGCTGCTTGGGTAGTAAGGTGGAATATAACGGGCAAAAGGATCAGTAGTAGTTGTTAGGCTGGTAGCTGATGTGAATAATAAAGGTAGCGTCTTCATAATGACTGTAGGTTAAATCGAGTTTCCTAATGTAATAAATTAGTTATACAGGCTGTTTGGCAGAACGTTGAACATCCGAAAATGGTGGATAGGTGGGGTCATCTGCTACTTACTCAGCCCTAATTTATTTGGCCCTGGGCCCCTGCATATTTTTTTTTTTTGCTTTCTTCTAGTTTCACCACTTTCTTAGCTATAAAGTGTAATTTTCAAAAATGGGTAAAACAGGCATTTTTATTAAATCTTTATTGTTGGCAGATTCTTATAAAATTATTGCTTTATTCAGATATTAGCTAGAAAAAAAGTTATGAGTCCTCAAACTCACCGAAAGATGTAAAAAATACTTAAATCTTAATTTCAATTTGCTTTAAAAAAAAACCAGGTGTCCAGTGCCAAATAAATTAGAGCTAAGTAGCAGATATGACCCCACTTATCCACCATTTTCGAATGTTCAACGTTCTGCCAAACGCCCTATATAACGAATATATTTCGTAGTTTTAACTTCCTCTCGTTTCGGAAATTACATCGCCTTTAAACGAGCAATTCTTGTATAAGTATATATTTTTATATTCCGAATCTCGGAAACAGCTACCAAGATTTTCATGAAATTTAGTATGTAGGGGGTTTCGGGGGCGATAAATCTATCTAGATCGGGTTCATTTTTAGAAAACGCCAAAAAATACCCGGTCATCCAGATATTCTCTATTAACACAGAAGTAATCATCAACAATCAGGAACATAAGTTCTAATGCTTACCTTTGAATTCTGCAGCTTATGCCACTCTGGCGTAAGATAGTATCGGATTCCCTCGGTGGCTCCCGGCAGTGTCACTCCTCGAGCCAATAAGATCAGCAGAACGGCATAAGGAGCCAACGCTGTTACCCACACCACCTTAATGATTATAGAGTTTTTTTTAAAGACCAACATCGTAAGGTTTCAAAAGCAGTGCTGTAAATTGCTCTAATCTCTAAAACTGAAGGCATTATATGGGATTATAGGTGCAAAACAGTTTGAAAACAGGCTTAAAATAAACAACTTCCAGCTTGAGTACAACGAACCTAAAATTCACGTTGTTAAGGACCAGCATTCTCAAAGAAATTCGTCATCTTTTTGCGCATTCCACAGAAAAGATTACGTTTATGATAAATGAGATACGACAGACTTGGGAAAGTGTTAGTATCAATTTAGAAGAAGTTTTCCGACGTTTTATCTACTTTGTGACTTTAAATTTTTTGTGACTTTGAAAGTAAAAGTTGGTAGCTAAGAATACCTAATCGCTTTAGAAATATCCAAGAATTATTTAAAAAAAAACCAGGACATATTCACTTAATTACTTTAAATAAGTTTAACTCAAAGCCATCATTTACAGAATCGATTCCACTCACCTTGCCTGCACTCCGGACTCCCTTCCAGAGTGAGAAGTAGACCAGCACAAACACTCCAAATACGCAGAGCGCCAGCGACGGCTTGATGGGACCCATGTAGTCCAGACCATTAGACCTCTGCTGCTCCAGTACGTTGCGTCTTTTGGGGGGAAATTAACATGATGTAGGGACTTGGCTTCGTATTCATTTAACAGTTCTCAGTATATTTTACTCAAAAGATTGTTTTAACGATAAACACGCTCGTTTCAAGTGTATAGAGGTATGAGGAACAGGGTGTAAAGTTCTCTCACACTCTATGGAAAAAGGAGGATCCTCCGACCAGACGGGTGTTGTCTGGTGGGCAACTGCCCGACGGTTGATGTCGGGATGTTGTTTATATACGAGTCGCGCGGTAAACTCTACTTGCGCGATGTAGGATTTGTGTGACGTCAAGATGTGTAGTTTGCATGTGGCGTTGTATATGCCGCCGTAACTGATTTAGGGTTGACAGTATTCCGCCCACATTTATTTACAGTCATGTAGAGTCCCATGTTAGGCTTTTAGGTATTGTACTTAAAAGCCTAATATGTGGTATGTGGCATCCTCACGGTCAGCTGAATGTGTTATGATTTCTAATTATTAAAGCAATAACATCATTCGTTAATTATATCGACTATCTAAACGAAATGAATAAAAAATAGCAACGTCTTACTCAAAGAACTCCTTAGCAGGCGTGGACGCATTGGGATTTGTCTGCGGCGCGGTGACGGGTGAGCACAGCGGGGTGTTCCACTCGTTGTTGCAGCTGGTCCAGGGCAGCACCGAGTTGATGGACGAGATGGACGCGATCAGGTAGTACACTGCCCAGCCGATGATGGTGTTGTAGTACATGCCCATGTAAATGTCGATCATGCAGATCGCGTAGCCAACGCCTGGGGATTGAAGTGTTCTGGATTTATCCGTTTACAAATAAAAATTCGTGGAAGTACCAATTTGTAAATCAAATAATTGTTTCCAAATACTTCCGTTGCACGAATATCTATTGTCCTCCTGTTCAAACCTGAATGAAGTTTTGTGAAAATTGCTTGTTATGGCAATCAGTTGAGAAAAAAATAGAAACAGATCTGCCTATCTTTGTTGTTTGTGCATGCATGCATCGTTTTTTAGAGTAAATAAACCTTCAAGTCAGTCATCACTACTCATATTCCTGCGATACAATATGACTTCATAGAAAGTCTCAATCTGTTCAACCAAATCCCCAACTATACCATCTTTGTTTGAAAACAAATTACATTCTTCATCTACCTAATGAAATTTAATGTCTCTAAAACCAATTTCCCCGCAGCTTCGCAAACTGGCAATAAAACAGCATTCATCCATTCATCATCTCATAATAAATCTTCAAACATTCGAAATCAAATTAATCAGTGCAGCGGGCGTCAATTTTCGCGACGCAAAGTTAGTTCAAGTTGTAGAAATCAAATCAACGCCATCTGTCGTCGCGGGTAATCAAATGATATCGCATCGCCTCCGCTAATTAGTTTACTCGATACGAGATGGCGTTATTCTCAATCATAGCTCGAATTTACTGCAACTGTTGAGTGTTGAATCGGTTTGTTATAAGGCACAGAAACGAGGCAATATTGTTAGCTAGCGAAGGCAGATCTAATTGTGAGTATTATTGAGTCTCCGTTTCAAGTTTGTTGATGTATTGACAGTGAATATCCTGAAGTTTAACTGGATTAACTGTGGAAATAGATCCTGTCCAAGAGCCAATTTTGAAGACCGCAACCACTAACAACAAACCACTACAGTCCCGACAGTGATGGCTTGACAAAAGTATCTCTTTTCAGTCACGTAAATGTCACTCTTTCTTAGTTAAACATTAAACACTCCAAAACATACGCACAAATCACACATAGAACCATTTGTCATTGTTACAACTTCCTATAAAAATAACAGTCCCCATTCCACAACTCTCGAACCGTGTTGCACCATATATTGACACGCAATCATTCCACGGAATATTGCCATAAACGTCGGCGGGAGGGCGTAGGGCATCCCTCTGCTATCGGAACTTCGAAGGGACGTCCCTCTTGCTGATAACAGTGATCTACGGCCGCATGTGATAAAACTGAGTCGTAAACTCGCATGATGTGTGAATCTTTTAAATATTAGGTCACTTTTGTTGAGATTTCAATAGGAATTTTGATAGCTAGACTCTTTTTAGTTTAACTTAGTTGTGGTCAAAATACCTCTGTCCCAAAGAAAGAAAGTAACATATTATTTATTTGGCAACAGTTCGTGAAACACAAAATAACAATAAAAAAATAAAGGTTTTAACAACAGCAGTGTGTTTCAGATATAAGGTCCATTTCAGCACGATTAAATATTTGGTCATAGTTATATATAATACTTTCAAGCTATTCATATGTCTACTGTCTTATATTGATGTCCCTAACAAGAATGTATCAATTTCAAAGGCGTTGCGTCGTCATCATTACATAAACTAAGCCTTAATTGGATCGTTTCATTAGTATAAGTTGGTCACAGAGTTTGGCCAACTCAATGATGTCAATTTGAAAATACACTGAAAATTAAACTTTAAAAAGGACTTTCAAAACGCGCTTTTTCTTTAACAACACCGCCTTAGAAAACGAGTCGAAAATTCAAAGTTTTGAACGGCCCAACGACATTATAATAGCTAAAAGTTATTTCGACGTCTTCGGTTGATTTGCAAAAGAATGATCGAAGTCTGAACCAGTGTAGTGATTGGTCAAATTATCACTACTGAGCATCTGACGGGACTCGATCCTGATGCGGCCAATAAAGCACGGACAGAAAAATACTTGTGGAATGGAATATTCTTACAATCCAAGAAACTTGTTTCTGATCGTGGACGTTTGACTTACTCAAACTTTGTACTTTAATTTTCAAATTACAGAAAATCTAGTAAATTAATAATGAGAGGAGTTTCTATAAATATTTCAGTGTCAAAGCGTTTGAGAAGTGGTTACATATGTCCAAAAGTATCTACTTCTGGTTATATGTAACAGCTTCTGAATTTGATTTTAGCTTATATGAGTTTCGATATATTCATACACCATAGTCAAATGGTTACCGGTAAAGTCTTTGGTATTAAGATCACAATCTAGATTGGGTGTCATGTACCTAGACGAAAGCCTACGGAAAGCTATCATAGTAATCCCTACATTGAGTTTGCATCTGTCATTGTTTCGTAGTGCTGTGCTACGCCCGTAGCATCGTAGCAAGATTTTCGTAGCCGTAGACAGAACGCATTATGCAGAGACACTCAAAATATTTTGAGACATTCATTCTTAAAATGAATCTCTTTTTTGCGTTGATGTTTCGTAGCACTTTACTACGCGCGTAGCGTCGTAGTAACATTTTCGTAGCCGAACACAAAGATGTACCTAAAAATGTTTGCAAGTGTTTGTGATTGTTGATTGCAGAGCCACTCAAAATAGAAAACTTAAATTAATATTCATTCCTGAAACACATGTTTGAAAATCTTTCTGCTGTAGCGTTTCGTAGCACTAACCTACGAGCGTAGCCTCGTAGATGCGTAGCAAGATTTTCGTAGCCGTAGACAAAAACACATCATGCATTATTTGTGAGTGTCTGTAGATTTGAGTATTGCAGAGACCTCCTTTATGTAGAAGAACGTTCTAGAATATTATTAATTCTTAAAACTGGTCTATACTTTTGACTTAGCTTCTGCCTAGACTATTTGTACCTAGACTACTACCTAGGCCGGCTAGACTCAGATCTGAATGCTGCGTGATCCGCTCGGCAAACATTTGCTGTGCTCTTCATCGACTCGTTCAACTTATACCAATGTCAGCGATATTACTAACCTGTATGCACCGATACGTTATCTAAGTTCTGTGAAGGTTAAGATATTAAACATTTTACGGAAATTGTTGAAATATTTTCTGTTTAACTTTATTAAGTCTGGCATACCATTTATTCAAAAAGTCGTTTCGCGTGATATGATTAGTTTTATATTCGTAATAAGTTTCTAAAAAATGATTAATTTTGGTACTTATTACATAAAAGTTTTTCCGTGTGTCTATGAACTAAGGATTTATGAGGCACCTTTTTGAATCGAATGTTATATATCCTATCGCATTTTGTTAATTTTTTTGGTAAGTTGCATATAGGTTGGACAAGCAAAATGCCGTTCTAAAAATATAATGTGCGAAACGAGTATTTTTAATTTTAAAATTGCTCGCATTTACGTTATGTTTACTACACCTAAACTTTCCTTTCTTCGCCAGATTCTATATTATTATATTTGTTTTTTCATTTAATTTTCTCAGGTGGCATTTTAGAATCTCACGATTGTGAACCAAGGTGAGATTCTAGTTATTATTCTGAGAAGGTTGAGATCTAGTTATTATTATTATTCTTATATTCTATTTTATTACTACCTATTGTACAAATCTAATATCTAATCTAATACTAATAATACAGCTGAAGAGCTTGTTTGTTTTCTTGAACGCGCTAATCTCAGGAACTACTGGTCTGATTTGAAAAAAAATAATCAGTGTTATATAGCCCGTTTATCGAGGAAGGCTACAGGCTATATAACATCACGCTAGGGCCCTTAGGAGCCGGGCAAAAAGAAAAAAAGTCACGAATACGAAGTACTCGCACGGCCAGGCGATTCGATGCAACGGGGTGGGTCGGGGAGCAAGAAATTTGACGCAGACGAAGTTGCGGGCAGGACCTAGTATCATATAAACTTAAGAAGCAATCCTAATTTTTTCATTATATGCCACCTATCAAATCACAAACCTCCAGCTACTAAACTGATATAATAAATACCACCAGCCACTCAATCAGAAGTCAATCGTACAAACAGTGGCCTCATTGGATCCGTTTCATACATTTTAACCAGCCAACCACTCGACCGGACCATTTGTCCGGTGTTAAAAGCATTGCCTCCTGTATATTTATAAGCCGCAAGTAATGTCGGATAGTGACCGGACACACCCGGACAGTCCCGGACTCTCCGACACTCCACGTTTACACACGAATGCCAGACTTTCTTTTTATATTGAGTTTGGGAAACAATACGCTTAAGCGGCGGCTATACAGGCTTTAATGGTGTGGCATAAATACATAGATTATAGCAACGGGTTAAGTATATGAAGTGACTTTTACCTAGTAACATAATTATCTAGAGTTATGATTGATATATACGTTGTTTTAAAAAAGGTGCATACTGTAATAAGCACGGGAGTTTTAAAGTTTATGAATATAGTACTTAAAACGCATAAGTTAAGTTACTTGCAATTTGTTTCAAATAGGTTATCAATTTTTACAGCTTTGATTTTACAATTCATACCGTCTTGCCAGCGACACGAAGCAGTCCTGTCAAAATGTAAAAAAAAAACAATTTTTTTTTATATGAAAAGCTAACCTCTTGTCGGGCTCTTTCGTCTTCGACTAATTGTAAATCTAAATAATTTTCCCTGATGGTAAAAGCTCGTCAAAGCGGTTTTCAATTCCAAACAAGCTGTAAATAACACTTAAAGAACTCAATGCTGATTGTTGATCGGCGTTGCCTCCTGGGGATATTGCGACGAGTCTCTGTAACTACTGAAAGCTCCTGAAGAGTTTTGTTCAGTGGTAATATCTTTGATTAGTGCGACGTCTGTTTGCTTTGGTTTTTCGATTTCAATAGGGAGATGTTGGAGTTTTAAACGATGAAAGATAGGGAGTGGCAGAAGTTGTAGTATCTTTTTGAAAGAAAGAAAAGTTTTTTTTTGACCCAGGTTAATGAATTAATGACTAAGCTCTATTAAAAAAGAAAAAATACTGCAACAGGTCCTGGTTATTTTGAAAAATTACAAAATTAGGATTTTGATTTGCAACATTGTGAAAACATCGTTTTGTAATCCTATTATGTCGTATGCATAGGTTCAACGATACATGAAACGTAAATCCATTTGTAAATAGTGGTAGAAGGTAATATAAACTTTACGACTAAACAGTGTCGTAAAAAAACAAGTTTCTCTCAGTTGAATAAACCAATACATATATGTATTTTTTTACCATCCTTTGTGATGGCAACTATATTTTCCAGGACCATTTGGTATACACGCTATCAAAGACTTCGATCAAGTAATAGATACTCTACTCACCCTTGAGCGCTGGGCAGATCCTCTTCCAGAGCGTCAGACAGCCGCAGCGATGATACTGCCCCAGAGCCAGCTCCATGAAAAACAGCGGCATTCCGCCGAACAGCAGCATCACGCAGTACGGGATCAGAAACGCACCTGTAGGCGAAGACGGCCTTCAAGAAAAATTGGTAGACGTCCAAACAGACAACATTCTGACAATTGCACTGAATAAGACTTGCTGTTTGCGGGTTCTAACATTGACACCAAGTCAGAAGTTATCTATATTAATATATCTGTCTAACAGAAACACAGGGTTTTACATCTAAAACTTTAGTTGTACGTACCGCCGCCATTTTGATAGCAGATGTAAGGGAACCGCCACACATTGCCCAGGTCCACCGCGAACCCCACCACAGCAAGCAGGAATTCCGCCTTCTTGGCCCATGTCTCCCTCTCCCGGGGTGGGGTCAGGGACACCACTAGAGAGCGACTCTTCTGCGGCGGCTGCTGGAAAGTTACGTACGTTAATACTGAACCAGGTAGATACATACATACTCAGCCTATAACGTTCCCACTGCTGGGACACATGCCTCCTCTCCGTGAGAGGGAGTGGGCCGTAATCCACCAGCACCACGCGGGCCCAGTGCGGGTTGGTAGATGTCACATGTCTTTGAATTTTTGGTTCTAGGATATGCCGTTTCCTCACGATGTTTTCCTTCACCGTTTGAGAGTAGTGGCGATGAAATTATTTACACAAAGTATTGCGCCTGTCTGGGTTCGAACGCACGACCTACAACTCGTAAGTCGCGGTCGTTACCACTGGGCCACTACTGCTCAAACCAGGTAAACTGGAAAATAAATATCCAAAGATGATGGGAACAGAAGGAGTCTAAGTAAGTATTGTAGGGATTCTCTAAATCGTTTCTCTTAACTAACAAATCTTCATCTCCATCATTTAGGATGCACCCATTGCTGGATATAAGCTACTCTTCTTTTTTACGATTCCGTGCGTCCTTCGTCAATCGGTTCCTATAGAGGGTGACGGAACGGTGACTACACTTGTCTTGTGCTCTATAATATCGAGTCGATGGCTAGTCTCCGCTGACGTTGGCCGCCATGGCCGAAATCCGGTCACCAGGAGGATTTTAATCCACAGTGTGTTTATGACAAGTTGCCTGGCTTTCATCGGGATAACTTACGATGTTAGTGGTGGCAGGTAGGTCGGGCGGGGGCGCGGTGGGCGCGGGCGGCGCGTCCGAGGGCGGCATCTCTGACGGCTCGCACTCGCCGTTGCGCCGCTCCGGCCCGGGGCTCTCGCCCTGGAACAGAGTAGGTTTTGATACTGGTCTACGATAGCCGGTATTAAGATAGGCTCTAGGTTTTGTTGGTCTTAGGCGTATAAGAACAAATGATGTTAATGGCTAATGTTAAAGTTAATTTTGGTTTCCTAGGAGCAACTTCTTTATTACTACTATTTCTGAAGATTTAGAGGTACAGAGGTTGAATTATGGGGTTTGTCTACCTACAATGAAATTGAGAGTGTTATAACTTTAAGGTAAGAATAATTCATTCCTCCTACTATTTCATTAAAATAAGCACTCGAAAAACACAGAAAAATATTTTCCAATTCAAAACGTAAGCCAAAATTATTTACCATCCACAAAATTCTCATTATTTTTGTTTAACGAACATCAAGACTTTCCCCAGTACATGGAGAGTTGTAAAGTACCAGTATTTATGTGTGTACGAACAATTTGTCGTATTTACAGAACAGGCGTCCGCAAACACGACGACCAACCAGATTGCTGGGCAAATAAAAATAATGAAAAGTGACCCTTGTTGGTGGAGGCACCCGCGGTTGCTCTAAGACCTCATTATTGACGACGAAATAGAAGATTACGTTTGGTAAACAAGTGGTTCTGAAGTTAACTAAGTTTAGTATTTTGGTAGAATTTCTAAATTTTGATGTTATCGCCCATATAAAAAGTTATGATAAACTTGCCTTTCTGTAAAGTAAATTAACTGATTTAGTGAAAAGTGTATCCTTACTGTACAGTAAAATTTAAAAACGCTAATGGATTGAATGGACGCGCATACATATGATTGCATTATTGCAAACTAGTTTCTTTCCGTCTGATTGATAGTTACTCTCGGGAGGGGCTTTGAATCAGGCTCTTAATCTATTAGCTTTTATCGCTGCCTTGCCACAAATCAACCTAATAAAGAACCTATATAAGCCACAGACACAATTGCGTAAATCACCACTTGTTCCCATCAGGATCAATTCTCAATCTGCCTATTTTCATTACTCCACCATTAGTAGCAAATAGACGAGCAAGTGGCGCCCTCAATCAACCAGCAGATAATTGTCAGAACTAATTGAGAGGAACCTTCATGCTTCATATAAAATGTTAATTGATTACGCGTTTTAATGGGTTTAAAGAAACTGTTTTATGTGTTTGTAAGATGTTTTAAGGTGTTTGTGGATATGGGGGCTGTGAAAAAGAAGTGTTTTATTTGTAGTTTTTAACCGCCCATAGGCTGGAGGTATTTCAATTGATTTTCAGTAAAAAAAAAGTGTGAATATAATTAATTTCCTATTTGTATCCAGGGCCTCTATTATGCTCTATAAAATAAAACCAGCCTGTAGTATGTAGTGTTTCAAATCGATATTTTTAGCTTTTAGCGATAAAAACAGACGTAATGAAAATGTGTATAACGTGTTGAAATTTTTATAATATTCCTCAGCAAGATCGTCAGCATCTTAAACTAATACATGTAAAAGTGCTTGTACTTAAAAATAAATGCAAAACGTACACAAAGGGTCCTCAAACGCGTTCTTTATGAGGTATTCTAAGTTTATCGTCGATAAAACGGACGGTAGTTGCCATCATTCATTGTGAACGGGTTCAGAAGCTACACATTAATCTGTTAATGTGTAATTTGGGTGCTTCGTGTGTGATGTGAATACGCTACGTTTTATTGGTAATTCAATTTTAAAGAGTGCTAACAATTTAGCGATGCTCTCTGTTAACCCTATTTTTCCTAACTTGCAGTTTCCACGGTTTGCTAGATAAACTGCCTCATTTTCCGCTAAGCGGACATCCATTTTTACTTGACGAATAATTAGCCTTTAAAATTCCCACTGCTGGTACACAGGCCTCTCTCTTCAAATTTTTGATTCTAGGACATGCCGGTTTCCTCACGATGTTTGCCTTCACTGTTTTGGGAGCAGTGGTGTACATGAAGCATTTTTCTGTAATAATTTGACAAACTTACTTAGGTTTGTATTTAGGCAGACTGATGTGAAACCCCAAACTTATATTTCAGTATATATGTGCGTTATGTATTAACAGTTAATATTTAATACTGTGAATGATTTAGGGAATGGACAAATGTAGATAATCAGAGAATCTCAGAATATCTATGGCCAAACAGAATTCCACACAGAATTTTCATCATGTCTGTCTGTGGGTAATGTTAATGTTGTCTTTCCATCTAATAAAGTCTTGAAGTCGCCTTTTATGATTCACACAGACACACATTAGGACTGGACTTCTTTCACATGAAGAAGCGGATGACACATAGGTACCTATACCTACAATATCACTTTTACTTTTCTGTTTTTATAAATGACTAGCTGACCCGACAGACGTTATCTTGTCTTAACTGTGAATATTGAATTCACAACTTTCTTATTTTTTTCTTTTGTAAGAACCTTCTCCTGACAATAACAAACACAACAAAAAATAATTAACAAAATTGGTCCAGCCTTTTACGTGTGATGCCGTGACCAAGGGAAATGGGGATTCATTTATATATAACGGGTTTTTCAACAAGAACTTTGTTTTTCAATTGGGGCAATACCAACAGCATGACAGTTTTGAAATTTAGTTTTTTGACGAATTCGTAGTAGATGCTTTGGCAATTGTTACAATGAATTCAATTTCGCTCGAAAATCGCATTAAAATAATTAAAATCCACTATGAAAATGGTGGTTCTGTTAAAGTTACATTTCGTAAAATTCTTGATATTTTCGGACAACATAATCGTCCTTCTGAGACCGCTATTCAGAATTTGGTCGCTAAATTTGAGTCGACAGGCTCGGTACAAAATGTGCCAACACCAACGCGCATTTGTCTATTCCTCGTCGTTCTCAACAATTGGGGTTATCCAAAACCACCACATGGCGAATTTTGCGTAAGGATTTGGCTTTGAAGCCTTACAAGATTCAACTGGTGCAGGAATTGAAGCTGACCGACCATTCACATCGCCGTAGATTTACTCAATTCATTTAAGAGCAACCCGCTGGTTTCTCTGAAAAAAACATTTTTTCAGACGAAGCCCATTTTCACTTGTCAGGGGACGTCAATAAGCAAAATTGCCGCATTTGGGCTTCTGAAAATCCAAGAGCAATTATTGAGAAGCCTTTGCATGCTCAACGTGTCACTGTATGGTGCGCTATGTGATCTGGAGGCGTGATTGGGCCGTTTTTGCCCAAAAAGTGATTAAAAACTTTGATGAAAGAATCGACATCTGCCAGCGTGCTCGTGGTGGATATTTGTCAGATATCATTTTTCATTCATAATTGCCAAACGTTTCTCTTTGTAATACAATAAAAATTTGAATCATCTTCATACATTTTCTTTGTTTTATTTTGTTTGAGAAAACAAAGTTCTTGTTGAAAAACCCTGTATATATATTATAAGAAGATAGATATATAATTTTTTAAATAATTAATCTGTTTTAAATTAATATCACGACGGATAATGTATTGTAAAATTAATGAATAATAGAAACTAGAATTTAAAGCATGTAATTGGACATACATATTACACTCTGAATTAGACATATTGTAACGTTTTGTATATAAAATGTCTGATTACTATATAGAAATTAGAAACTTAATAATGACTTTAGGACTAACACTGTACCTATAGCAAATATATTAATAGCATTTATTTCTAAAAATCATTCAAAAATACTTCAACTTATCAAAAGAAATTATTTTTTGAAACGTTGAATTCGGTGTTTCAAATATTGGACTACTCTGAAAAGACAGACCTAAAATAATTCAGAGGTAATGTCTCTTTTAAAGTCTCGGTCAAACCATATGAAGATCATGCAGATTAGTGTCTCAGATAGTCAGATGGACTTTTGAGGACGGAATCACAAAGATTTCAGTGGAGTTGTCCAGTCAGTCTATAACTTAGGTGCTTATGGGTAACGATTTCAAGAGAGCCTGTGAAATTACCACACTCTATAGAAAGGAGTTACCTACATAGATACAGCCTTGTATCGACTTAAGAACATTTAACCTGCACCCTAATTGCGTAACTCACGATTCATCATAATCTGTATCGTTTTGAAACGGATTGTTAAACCATTGCTTCATATGTTCGAAAAATGTGTCTGTTCGACAACATAAATAACGCAATGAATATTGTTTAACTGTGAAGACGAAACCAATTATGATCAATCGTGAGTTACGCAATTAGGGTGCTGTTTAAATAAAGAAAATCAGAAAATTTTAAATAACAGATCAATGAATAAATCAATTTGAATATGTATGAATAGTATTTAATTAATAAAACAAAACGTCTTCTGTTGACTTGAGGTACTTTATGTAAATCGAGTTTCGTTTGAATTTAGTCACTTTACGACGTTTGCAATCACTTTCGAGTTAGAACAAATTTGTTTTGTGTGATTATACATTTCGGATTGTGATAGAAGACTTTCTGTCGTGGAAATGGGAATTAGGTTAATGTGTAGTCCATAACTGGGTTATTGAAGAGTACACGTAGATGCAGGGGCTATTTAAATACAGTAAAGCACTGCCGTGATGAATAATAAAATGCTTTTGTTTTATCGATATGTTGAAAGCGCCAGGGTATGCCACGAAATAAAATAAATCTTTTATGTACTACATTTTAGTATCAGGTTATACGTTGATCAAACTAAGATTTCAAAGAAAATTATAACCATTAAAATCATCGACATAAACTCTTTCACTTCAAATACCTCTATTGAATGACTATTTCATTTTTGAGGACAATTCTAATTTAGAAGAATGTCTGAATTTCGCGAGCTATCTTTGAGCGCAATCTGTACATCATCATCATCATCAGCCCACTGCTGGGACACAGGCCTCCTCTCGGTGAGAGGGATTGGGCCGTAATCCACCACGCGGGCCCAGTGCGGGTTGGTAGATGTCACATGTCTTCGAATTTTTGGTTCCAGGACATGCCGGTTTCCTCACGATGTTTTCCTTCACCGTTTTGAGAGCAGTGGAGATGAAATAATTTACACAAAGTAAAGCGCCTGTCTGGGTTCGAACTCACGACCTTACAACTTGTAAGTCGCGACCGTTACCAACTTACCACTGGGCCACCGCAATCTGTACAATAACATAAATCATTGCTTCTTTATATTATTAACACGCTTTTTTTATTATTAGCACGCTTTTATTAGCTTCACCTGTACCTATGTTTATTTGTTTGTTTGTAACCGTTGGACTTGATTTTGACCCAATTCAAACGGTCAGATTTCATTTAAACTTTGTAGACTTATGGAGAAACAATGACACTTTAGAGGGAACCACTCCGTCTGCTGGTCTCCACTCGCTGGAGTTTACAGGTAATTGCTTGCCCAGTTCGATAAATGTTTGTTAATGTTCTTACTGCCCAACTTTTAAGTTTGGTTAAATTTGGTCATAGGATTGTATGGGACAGTTGTTTATGAGGAAAACTTTTGCGATTTTGAATTCACCGTTCTATTCTGTGGCGGGTCTAGGACTCAGCAGGACATACTGTACTTTCATAAGATCGTGTATATTAAATTAACTATTATAGTAAAAACTAATTCTTGGTTCTTACATTTCCGTTTTAAAATTGCCAAGGCTATTTGCTCTACACCCGGATATGCTTTAGTTCGACTGGCGTTCCACCGAAATTTCCTGAGCCTTCATACATCCAGCAAATCCCAGTCGGATCAAGTGTGTCAAAAGCTACAAGATTTAAGCTGTTTAGTTTTTGACTTGGTCATAACCATCGACACATTTCTTGCTTCATAATCAGCCTATAACGATCCCACTGCTGGGATACCAGGTCTCCTCTCGGTGAAAGGGAGTGGGCCCTAATCCACCACGCGGGCCCGGTGCGGGTTGGTAGATGGCACATGTTTTTGAATTTTAGGACATGCCGGTTTCCTTACGGTGTTGTCCTTCACCGTTTTGAGAGCAGTGGTGATGAAATAATTTAAACAAAGTAGTGCGCCTTTCTGGGATCGAACCTACGACTTACAACACTTAAGTGGTGGCCGTTACCACAGGGCCACCACTGCTCTCATTTCTTGCTTGTGTTTCTTTATTTTATCTTCCAGATTTTCAAACATGATGAAAGCCCCTATGTAGTATGCCGATTGCGTACTGTTACGTAAAATTACATATTCTTTGAGCGTGATTGATTTTTTTCGTACAATATTAGTATGACTTCGTTATTGGACTCCGATCTCGATACACCCAGATATCCGCGTGCCGTCCATACCTTGTCCTCCACATTTCGTGCCCAACAATGTGCAGCATGCGCACGGTATGCGACATACCGTGCCCGACTATGTCGCTTTGTGACACAGCCCTAATCAACACTGCTATGCTGCTAACTGGTTTTTACGTTCTTTATCAAGGACGATTGCATGTCCTTGAAAATGGTATTTGGTTACAAAGGATCTTGTGCATGAAACTTCGGTGTTTTGCGTTCATTTGATTTGTCAGGTAGATTATGACCTGGGTTAGGACATAGGAAACTTTTAAGCCCGGTAGTACGTTCATCTATATAGATAAAAAGGAAATTCCTGACTGACTGACTCATCAGCCCAGCCCAAACCCTTGGACCTAGAAAGCTGAAATTTTGCACAGAGGTTCCTTTTATAATGCAGACAAGTAATAAGGAAGGATTTTCCGAAATTCAACCCATGAGGGAGCTAAATTGGGGATAAAATTCCGCGCGGGCGAAGCCGCTGGCAACAGCTAGTGAGGGATAATTTCGGGCGAGAACTACATAGTGGAAAATAAGTGCTTGAAGATTATCAATTCGGTTTGGGGCGTGAATTCAACGCAGCTAGAAATTAGGATTTACAGCTGGTGGTTTTTCAATCAGGTTTTTCAGAAAACACATGAAAGTCTATTTGAAATGTTAACTTTCTGGTGACCCGTAATACTTAAACAATACATTTACGTCTGAAAGAAAACCTACAGTGGAATGATGTTTTTCCATGAACAAATAAAAAATGTTTTCTTTTAAAATCCTTATTATGTGCCGATTTTTGAAGTCGGGACTTACAAGGAGTCAACATTGTGATGACAAAGCTAGGGGAGCTTTTAAGGAAAACTTTGAATCGTACCTATAGACATGTTTTGAAGAGTCTGCAACTTTTTAAATACATTTTGTATTCTATTAAGTTACACGAGAGTCCTGTTTCAGTTGAACTTACAACCAAACTTGTTAGATTACAGAGACCTAAAAAATTGAGAAAGTAATTAAGTATGCGATTTTTGTGTACATTATCTGAGGCTAAAATCGTTTTCATTTAGCCACATCAACGACTTGCTAAAACAAACACACACAGAAGTGCACAGGACTAGTACAGAACTTAATGGTATAAAGACGTTTCAGATACCATTACTTAAATTGGTTACGTTACAAGTTACCATATACCATAACTTCACCATTTCGAAGGGAAGTAATTTTTTTTTAACAAAATAACAAATAGGCGATGTAGAACTGATGCAGCACAATTCCCTATCAACATCAACTACTCCCAAGCATTCTTAATTTTGACTTGGAAATAACATGCAACTGCTTTCCAAATACATGTTCATAACACAGCAATACCTGCTTCTTTAAAGTTTCAAGCCAATCCGCCAAACTTACCGGAGAGCGATCTATGCGAATCTAGTTGTTATCTAAACGAGGTTACGAACTGTATCTAAGTTGCGATGAGTCTGTGCGACGCGGTCACCCTCCCATCTACCTATCTTGGAGGGGGAAGATTCACCTTGACTTCCACACATCCAATATATACTTCATACTTAATTGAGAACGAATTTAATGACCCACCTGTTTCATTTACTCATGATTGACGTCAACCTCAAATCAGAAATAGTATTAACCAATGGTTCATAGATTAAAATCATACATACAACCTGTACCTGTAGGGCTGGATGGAGAGTCCTGGCAGAAAAAGGTAAATTGTTTAAGAAAATCTGTATAATTTAGTAAGACAAGGTAGTAAACCAGAATAGCTGACCAGCAATGGGTAAACTACCTTAGTAACAAACTTTAAAAGTCTTAAATATAATTATTCCTGGGCATAGAAAGTTAGCCATTTTGATGCGAATACCTTAACTTTGCGTGTCGTGTTTATAGTTTCGCGTGTTCCTTGGAAAGGATTATTATTATGCAAACATGTGTTCGAGGAATTATAATTACGTAGGTATGTCCTTGACGATCTATCAACTTTTCATATTACTTTGTAGATATTTTACCGCAGAGGTATGGCGGAATGTAAGAGTAAGTGTAATTGTAACTTCATGTTACTGTTAAATTTTTACTTAACTACAGACGAATGAAGTTCTAATCAATAGTCCATTAATAAAATCTTGGAATTCAAAATACTAAATAAATAAGTTCCCTATAATGGCACCCTTGAACTCTGTAGAACCCTGTGTAAGCTTCGCCATTGATGGTGATCAATCGTCACTCGTCAGTGGTGACTGACGAGTTGAAGACAGATAATATTATATTTTATGTAAATTTAGGGTGTTTTGAGTTAGCAAAAATAGTATTATGTAGTTTTAGAATGTAACTTGAATGATGAAATGCCCAAGTTTTAAGTTGCATGCTTACAATATTCACATTATTCATTCACATTTTATCGCAAAAAAGGCGTCGGCATCAAAATAAACGACAGTCGTTGAGAAATGAAATCGCTTGCAAAATATTATAACGGAGCAAAATAATCCAACTGAATATACTTTATATAGGTGTGTACGCATTGTTCACATAAGCAGATTATAATACTACGTACGATGTTGTCAACCAGAATTTGTCTTTTTTTGGAACGGTAATGTGTGTGCCTTAATAATTTCAGGATATTCGGATTATGGTACACTTATTCCAAGATGTGACTTTTAATGTCACCGAAATTTATAATCCTATGTACGTTTTTAAGATAGGTATTGGAGACATATGAAATTATTTTTCATCGGCTAGTGCAAGATTATATAGAAACAGTCATTTCTAAAATTTCCTTTAAAAATCTTTCATGTGAAATGAATTGAGATTAATATTCGAATTAATTGACCCAACACATCAAGACCGAATTGAAAATACTCAATAGCGTTAAGATCAAGACGTGTGTATATAAAGACTTGTCCAGAGGGTGGCTGCCCCGTCATGAAAGGAACTGGTCAAGCGCACAGTGCGCCTTCATCCATTATAGATATGGAGATGTTCTGATTTTGTATGTTAATAGTTATTGCTTGCAGTTTTATTCACATTTCAGGGGAACTACTTCATGAACCGACACGGACGCGGATAAAAATAATTGGACGTGTGATATAGAACATTATTACGGTGTGACAAACTTTTTCAAATCTGATCACACATTGATTTGACTGTTTGAATAACAAAAGTTTTCACGTCCTTCCTAATTTTATTAAACATGTGGTCAATTTGATAACAAACTATGCTACAGAAACGCTACGTGGATGCGTTGCGGAGAGGCTACGGTACCGCTACGAAAATCCTACGAAACCGACACGGAATAAGGTATGGGTGCGAGGTGCTTTTGTATGCTTTGATTGATACTAGTAACTTGGCGTTAAAGCTTTTAGATGTTAGATATTGTTTTCAAACGTTTTATGGATACTAACCAGTTAAGAAAAACTATATTAGTTATTTTACACTAATGGATACATTTTAGAGTCCTGCAGGTAGACGAAGCATGTTTACGAAATCGTCAACAAATCAAAGTGACTCTTTCCTCTCGATTGACCTTTAACATTTGAAACCTGAACAAATCCAGTTGAAAATCGAACAGTAAAGGGCAATGGAACTCAAAAAACGGTAACACGGCCTTAAAGTACACAGTTTAGTGAAATTAAGCCAAAATAACTTGCTTAACAAAAGAACAAAGTGAACAAAAGAACGTCGGGTATTCCGAAATTCCCACTTTTGAACAAATACTTTTACAATTATTTTCTTTTTCATGTTTTTCGGCTTTTTTTGTCACAGCTTTGTGGTGTAAATGTTAAATGTGTTGAATTTTTTTTTGTGGTTCTCAGAAATGTGGCAAGGACAGACTGATGCGGAAGGCAGAGAAGGGTATTGTTACAACTTTTTAGAAGTATGTATGTTAGTCCAGGAGTGGACTGTGATAGACTGAGTTGATTGTTATGTCGCGGACGCTAAGGTTTGATTTCCGGACAGTACTTGAATTTTTGGTTCAATAGTTGTTTCGTTTCTGAATGTTTGTGAATAATGAGATTTGAGTCTGTAAACGGTATAGCGATATAAGAGTATGGTTTTAAAACAATACCATAAAATGCAATTATTTTAGCATCTCTAAAAAGCGAAAGTTGACAAAGATTGGATTGAAATGTAAGGAAATATCTTGGTACCTTTTCATGTTAGTCTGTGAAATTATAAGAATGAACTTGCTAATCTTCACCATAGACAAAATTCTACGTACTTACCTCGTCTTGGCCTTGAAAATGACATCGTACAACTATTTACAAAGATTTTGAGTCTCAAAGCGAGTTATCGCAGTTTAGTGAAAGCTTGCCTCTCAAATCTTTAGCCGAAATCTTTTCGTAATTCAGATATTACGTTTAATTTTATAGAAAAGGGCAGTTAATGACAGTATCTAATAGCTCCTGAAATTATGCGATTTCTGATAAACCTTTGATAACATCGAGGTTAAGGTTTTTTGGAGACAGACTCTTACCCCCTTTTTTGACTTTCTCCGATTTGTGTCAATAAAATAAAAATAAAACTAGATTCAATTAGGTCGGTATTTAGATGTGTCACTGTTAAGGTCAAACGGTGAAGGAAAACATCGTGAGGAAATCCGCATGTCCTAGAACCAAAAATTCGATGACATGTGACATCTACCAACCCGCACTGGGCCCGCGTGGTGGATTACGACCCACTCCCTCTCACTGAGAGGAGGCCTGTGTCCCAGCAGTGGAAACGTTATAGGCTGAGTATGCACTGTTAAGATCAGTTAGTTAGTCTTATTACAAATAATCTTTAGAAATCGCACCCGAAACAGTCAAATTCAGACCCACTGTGACCAGCGGTACACAATGGGTACTTATCTATCTTATTGCATTATTAGCTTCTGAGTCGTGACTTCTAGTACAGATAAAAGTGAAAACGCACCCGTGGTAGCCCCGCTTCACACGTTCCTGACTAGAAAAAGTTTCAACTTTTCTCGCACTTACCCGTGAATCGTGCTGTTTTAAATTTTAAATCTCAAAAGTCAAATAGCGCGTTAAATAAAGAATTTCAGTGGAAATTGACAAGTGAAGCGAGCAAGTGAAGGCGGCTGCACGCGAGCTGTTTGCACAGCGACTGTGTCAAGTTGAGCCTGCTTCAACTTTACAACTTTTTTATTATTTTTAAATGCTTGCTGATGCCAAGCGGTAAGTTGAAAGCTGTGCCTGGGTTCTACAGGTTATTCTGGCACATCCACGCGGATTCACTTTCTTAATGGGTTCAGAAATTGGTAAAACTTTCAAACTCTATACCGCAAGACATGAATTTTCAGTTACCATTACGCCTCTTGCTGACTTTGGCATTGTAAGGTGTATCCGACAAACGTCCTATGAACCACAGTTTTGTAAGAAAACGGCATTCGAAGCGAATACATATACTGGGTGCTAAGTATATCGGCGCAAACCGTTACCATAAATACAGTAGGTACATGATTGTAGATCCCCAGAAATTTAAGAAATTATAACCGTGTTTATACTTTTGTTTAAAACTGTTGATGAACAACAGACTTAAAATTTCCACTCTAGTTCGTACAATCATTTTTTGAATTCATTTTAACGGTTTGCACGTTAATGTATTACAACGTGTTTAATCGTGAAATACGTAGCGCTTACGAGGTAAGGGCTCCTTGTGACGAATCTTTGAAGATAAGTATCGTTTGCGAGTAAATTATTTGTATCTCATTCATTTCGCATTCGAGGGTTCACGGCTCTCCAAGCGCAACAAGTGTGAGGGCTAGAGGAAGCGCGACGGAGATAAATGCTAATAAAATGTGCGATGTTTAGTTTGAAATGTGCCCACGGTTTAGTTCGCGTGGATGTCGGAAATTATCCCATGAGAACGTGGTCCTGGGCAAAAAGAAAGAATAGAAGATAGCCTACATTACAACTTGCTATCTGCCAGTGAGAGTTTCGTTAAAATTGGTCCAGCAGTTTCAGAGATTCACTAATTATTAAAAATTGTGTATAGGATATGTACTTTCAAGCTTTTAGTAAAACGCTGTTATTTTAACATTAAAAACAAACACATCAATTTAATTTTTGTAGTATTGTAAAATAATGTGTAAAAGATGATATGGGTAGAAATGTGGTAACTACTGAGGTGAAGACTAACGGTGAAGTAGATAATGAAAGAAGAGGACATTTTTCACTGCCCCCAAATAAATTGGAATAAGGGCAAGATAATAATTATTATATTTGATTTGAGTTTTATGATTAATGTACATAGGTAATATTTCTATTTGTATGATGAATTGAGTGCGGAGTGACAGTTAGATTATTTTATACAAGCAGTTTTAGTTACTTCCAAGATTTAATTTGAATCGCTGTCTGGAATGTGAATGACGGCACGGTTGGCGCAGTGGTTAAGCGATTGACTGCTGCGCTGCGTGTCGCGGGTTCGATTCCCGCACGGAACAAGTATTTGTATGACCTACAATAAGTTGTTCCGGGTCTGGCTGTTTGTGTATGTGAGTTTAATGTTTGTAAACGCACCCACAATACAGGAGAAATTCCTAGTGTGGGGCAACGTTTAAAAAAAAAAAAAAAAAAAAAATGTGATGATTGAATTTTGTTTCAATATATGTTCTCATTTCGGGAATCTACTACCTAATGAAAATTAAATTTATTAATGTACTGACTGACTGACTGCGTTGTCGTTCAGCCTAAGGCGCTGGGTCTAGGAGCGTGGAATTTTGCACGAGGGTCCCTTATACAACAGACGTGGGCCCTTAGGAAGGAATTTTGAAAAATCATCCCTTAAAGTTTGAATAAGGGATGAGTGTTTATATGGAAGTTCGACATTTTTGCTGATGGGAAACCCCACCTTGAAGTTTAATGACGAGGCCGCGAGAAAGAGCTCCGGCGGGATCTCATGGCGACATGGAGAGTGCGATTGTCGCAATCCAGTGCTGGGCACGCCACGATTGCGGTGGTAAATCCCCTCTTTGAGGAGTGCCACATTCCGCTAGACGCAGGTCCTCATCGGACACGGCTGTCTCGGGAGGTTCCGGTTTCGTATAAGGCGGGATGAAACGCCCGGGTGTTTCCGCTGCGAAGATCGCCTTGAGGATACGGTGGAGCGTACGGTGGAGGTCTGCCCGGCTTGGGCGGAGCATCACCGTGTCCTCGTAGAGGCGATCGGCGGCGGCGATCTCTCGCGTTCGGCCCTGGTCCAGGCCATGGTACGGAGCAAGAGTTTTTATTTTCACTGGACTTTAGTCTGTTTAAAAAGACTCGTATAAAAACGTTCGCAGTCACTAAAACGTGTGCTATGGTTAGCAATGTTTCTCGGAAACGATGTTGATTCTAAAGATTGCGAGACTGAATGAATGTCAACAGTGTGTACAGGTAGGTGGCTACAGGTGGGAGTCACCGAGTTTTCCTGCTTATTTTACTGTGATTCAGAAGAAACGTTTGTTGGAAGATAGGCTTTCACTTTCGTAAAGGTAGTTAATATGAGGTAAAAATGTTTTAACGTAGTGGATAAGTGTCATTTTAGTTAAATTGGATATTGTATTTAAGATGTCCAGGGGTAAGTTCCGGTTTAAGATCATTCATTCTCATAAGAATAACACTATTCACTTACATGAGAATATTAAAACTAAATACTTAAAAATTGCATAAAGTTGGGGGTATTACAAAGTTTAGACCTCGATTATCTAAAATGTTTCGAGGGTAGGTTATAAATCTTTTGGTCACTCAAAATGTTCGTTCGATACATGCAAACAAAGTATCCGTGTAACACTCAATAAACGCCAACTGGATGTGGCTCGACACTATAGTAGCGAATGTGAATTTTTTTCTATAAATTGTTTAAGTAGCTTTTTAAAAGTTGTTTTGGATTTAGATTCCTTGATGTCTCTAGGTAATTTATTAAATATTTTAGATCCTTCGTACACGATAGTTTTTCTTCCGTAGTTTGTGCGGGTTGGGTGTAGTTTTAAAAAGTCTTGTTCACGTCTCAGTTTCATTTTGTGTTTTTTAATATTAACTATTAAGTTAACTTAACTTACTTAACGTATTAAGTTAACTTTGTTTTGACTGAATAATATTATGGCTTGAAAAATTAAGAGTTTTCATAAAACATTTGTACTTTATGGGTATAAACTTATTGCAACAAAAACCCATATCCATAGGTGAATGATATCATGATGCGTATTTTAATTAATAAAGAGTTCAATAGGGACACGTTACCGGCTTTTCCGGGATAAAGTTAGCTTAGGTTTAAGAAATAAAATGTTTAACCAATTCAATCCCAGTTTTGAATTTATCTGGTATGAAGCTCCTATAAAAAATCTGTGAAAAGCCCTCAAAGTTAGAGCCTGTTGGTTGCAAGTTCTATGTTTTTGCAAAAATGGCGAAGATAAAAGTTTCTGTCGATTTCAAAGTTACCAAAAACTTTCAAAAAATTCCACAAGTACTTTCAGAAAACTTGAAAAAGTCAATTCTTTCCCAAACTTCCAGAACCACTTACCTTAGGTTGAAGTAGACGTCAGCGCTCCGGCGAGAGGATTCTCATGTCGAACTTCCGGAGGGTAGCCATGACGTGTGCTGCTGGTCGCGTCTCCAGTGCCACTGAGGAAGCCAGCAGCTCTGGCCACGATGGCACGGTGGGCGGGGCAGGACACGCCCACTGCAACAAGTTGCCGCCAACTGGTACGAAGAATCAGCGATGCCGACTGTTTTTTTAAGATGATGGTAGAGGCTGGTGTACATGGGATTTGTTAGTAGAATAGTTTTTCAGATTATTTTACCGATATTATAAACTTTTTCAAAAAATTTAGGGAGTATAGTGTGGGCATTTCAGAACGGATTCAACGTGTACCTTTTAGTGATAGTAGAAATTAAATAAGCTGCATAACTTGGTGTACAATCAACAAGCTAGGGTCACTTAGTAGCAGGTAGCAAACAATACAGGATAAGTTTTTAACCAGTGTGCAAACTGTAACTATGAATTCAATATATCATTCTAGAACCCCCAGAGCAGAAATTTTTCAAAAAATATCAGCTGTTTCATAGAAAAGTGCAATACCTACGCGGTCAAAATGTATGGAACAGCTGTTTTTTTTTTGGATAACCGACGAAACATTTCCGCACTGGGGATCTAGAATGATATGCTGAATTCATGTTTACAGTTTGCGCACTGGTTGAAAACTTATCCTGTATAGTTTGGGCCTTAGTGATGATAGTCCTTGGTGCTAACCTGAGATAGTTATTACAATGAATGTACCATAAAAGTCAGCTATATAAAACGAAAATCCTACTATGGATGAATGCAAAATGACGAAAAAAGAGGGCTGTTAGAAATCGTCTAAAATCCTGTTCAACCAAGTTTCTTTTGAAATCCTTTTACTGCACGTGTACTGAAACACACAGGTTTTTCACTGAACCTGAGTAAAGTCTCAGTTGCAAGTTGAGAAACTTAAATGAAGGAATATGTTACGGAACTACTCTATAACATTTGTACATGTTGGTTACACTTTCATAATGTGGTTACTTAAACACTCGGATGCTTGTATATTTACGTCTAGAAAACAGTTTTTTGTGTTCAATTATGAATTTTGTTCTTTACGAACTGATGTACAGCATCTGATGGTGATGAAATTTTGCGAGGAGCTAATCTACATTCAATATTTTGAAATAATTACCCCCGTATTGTTAATTGGTGGAGGTCAATCACTTTCACAGTCAAAGTCCGAAAATAAGCATCATGCTACGAAACCACTTTACGGGCGGCAAAAAGTTTTCGGGTTGACATCGGAATAAATGTTAAGGTCCTTAATGAAAATGACGAATGAGGTTAAATATTCAAACTCTGTTATCAGATCACCAATATCGCTAAAATTGTAAAGTTTACCTGCAGTCTTCGACTTCAGGATTGATACCAGTTCCTGCAGTGCCTACATCTACTATTAAAACGTACCAGGCCTATAACTACAATAACCCAATAACCAAACTATTCCATTACTAAGTCCACCATCCTCTCCTCGTCCTAACATCTCACAATAGATAAACAACCATCTGGCGTCCCGCCCCTTTGTGCTCTTCGCAGATTTGACCAATCAACCGATACTATCTATAAGTCTAAGCTCATCTCTATCACGAACTTACGGATAAGTACGGTTTTTCTCTCCTCCATGCTGATCAACGAATAAAAGAATTGTGTCGAAGGAATGTATTGTGTTACTGATTTGCTTGGTAATGGATGGTGCTTACATGGCAGGAATGGTTAGGAATTGGTATAGTTAAGTTGGTGGAAACAGTAGTAAATTCTTTTCGAAACGGAACTTATGTATAACTAGAAACAAATGGACGATTGTACCGATCAAAATTGTCCATCATCTGTGAACTAATAAAGACTTTTTGTAAACGATAAGCATCGTCTGCCTAGCCTTTTCCCAACTCAGTTGGGGGCGGCTTCCAGACAAACCAGATACAGTTGAGTACCAGTATTTTACATGGAGCGACTAGGTATTGGGTAATACTAACACTTGGTAAAACTGGCTGACACAATTTCTGGCTTCTAACGACCCGTAACGACTATCAAAGATCCACGTATGACAGCTGGGATCAACTTAACATGCTTTTTGAGGCACAGACGGGAAGTGGCATGTAAACCCATCTACGGACATTAGACTTAGGCACAAGCCCTTTTGTAAACCTCCACCATCACTCGAATAAAGGATTTATTTAATAGATTTATCAAAACTCACAGTCTTTGGAAATTATAAACTTCCGCGTTTAAATAGACTAACTCAATCAATGCCACAGATAGATAATTAAAAGTAACAACTCATTTCCAATTAGCATTGGGGTTAAGAATAACCGTAGCCGTCTTTAAGTTGAAATACCTCTGGAAATACACCAATAAGTATCATTGCAAAAGGAACAAGTTTTTTTTATCCGATACTTTAATGCAGTTAAATTCGTACCTATATACAATTATACCTACTTACATGTACTATAACAATTAGGAATACATATAATGTTCCCTGTAGCATGATCTAGGCACAGTAGATAAGTGTCCAGCTGCCCGCATCTGCGACGACCGCTGTCATCTGATAACGAGCCACAAAGCATGACCTGACGACATATGACAGTATACTATATTCATTAAATGGTGGTAACTTGTAAAGGGCTGTAAAAATCATAAATATATTTTGACAGCAGTGAAATTAAAGGGCTTGGTTTTTTCGGAATGAAGAACAAAACGATATTTTAAGGATTCAAGAGAATTTAATGAGAAAACTATAGCATAGTGAGCCTATAATGTTCCCACTGCTGGGACACAGGCCTCCTCCCTTCGTGAGGGAGTAATCCGTAATCTACCACGCGGGCCCAGTGCGGGTTGGTAGATGTCACATGTTTTCGAGTTTTTCGATGATATGCCGGTTTCCTCACGATGTTTTCCTTCACCGTTTTAAGAGCAGTGGTGGTGAAATTATTTACACAAAGTAAAGCTCCTGCCTGGTTTTGAACCCACTAAGTACTCTTACTACTGTCTACTCTTAAGTCGGAGCCGTTACAACTGGGCCACCACTGCTTTCTTCTCTCAAAAAGAGCAAACCTTAATTGCCCTTAATTCAAAGCACAAATTGCAACACACATTAAGTTTTCTGACCGTTCCCTTAGCTTCTCCAAACTCAATTCCTTTTCCCATTAACTTGTTTTGTTTGCATGTATCCACGAGAAGTTTAACCGCATTTACGTTTAACCCATTTTTTATTTGTCACCAACCTAAAATTACAGGTACAAAGAAACTAGCTTGAGTCACTCCAAGGTCATACCTTAAAACATAACAAAGGAAAACCACAAACATAAAACAAAATATTGAAAATCAAATCAATTATCAAACTAAAACTTGAATAAACATGCTTTGATGACACGTTTGAGTTATAATACACCATGTATTGTAATCGTTTATTGAAACTATAGGGTGACGTGAACTTAATGACATAATTATATTTGCGTTGTATCCACACTGAACCGACAATTATCGCGAAGGCGCCAGTGGTGAACAACAGTTTTCATGATAAAAATAAGTTTTTTTCGTTCAGGTAGGTTTTGATTTGGAAAGTATACCCATGTACTTGTGAAAAGTACCTACGTGACTTGTTGTTTTTCAGTAGCAAGCCGTCAACAGTTTTGCCGACGTTTGTCATAAGAAATCAGAAATAGTGATTTGGTGTCTCTGAATATCTGGGTGACCAGGTTGTTTGAGGTTATCTAAAAATGAAACCTAGCTAGATCGATTTATCGCCCCCGAAACCCGGGCATAATACATTTCATGAAAAATACATACATATATACAAGAATTACTCGTTTAAAGGTATAAGATTCAGAAGCAGTCTATAAACGACAATTTTATGAAAATACGTGACTTTTCGGCTGGTGTCAAAATAATTATACAGGGTTACTTATTCTTTCCAGAACGTGATAATATGACTTATTTGCAACAATTAAGCACCCCATAAAGCCAAGACGATACCTAAAAAACCGAAGTATGTTTGAAAGATAAGAGATTGTATGTGCGCAGTCATTTAAAAACACGCGAATTAAGTGAGAAATGCTTAGTGAATCGCTCATCGACTGCGAATAATAGGAACCAGCCGAAAGTGGTAGACACAAATTTTTTTTTGTTGCGAAAATGTGTTTGCTTTCAAATCGAAAAGTGAATAGAGCGCTCACTTGAAAGGAAACAAAGTAGATCGCTGACCATCCTAGCTAGGTATATAAAATTCCCACCATTCATTCAACGCCCCACAATGTTTCAAACCACTGCCACCTACAATTAAAATTTAAAGCAATTTCGTAATTATTTTGATTTGAGCTTCTATGTTCTACATACGCCATTCAAGTCTTGTGATTCACAAACACAGTCAGTCAGTGTTGTGGTAAACTCCTAAGATGGGTGTTTTAGTAAAAAATGCAACGCTGTCAGTTAGCATTTCGCTGACAGTTCTACAAGTAGTGGGGTTTTGGGCTCCAGAATACCTGACAGAAACACAGAAGCAGTTGTATAGCTTCTACTCTGTATTCTCTTTTATGTTTTTATTAGGTTGGTACCATTCTGATAATCATGAGAGTAGGGAGCTAGTTAGAATCTTAGTGGTGACATGTATCTTTCAAAATTTAATGGTTTCAGATAGGAATAAAAAAAGGATTTGATTAAAATCTAAAAAAAAAAGAAACGTTTGAAGGACGAACGATAACAGATATGTGTGTTACACTATACGAGTTTATGTGACCCCTAGTTTTACCATTTTCACTTATGCAAATGTTCTATGTACGAGTATGTGGTTTACGGTATTTCTACCAGTGAGTGGCGTAAAAGATGCGAGTTCTACGTGTGTTATATTATTAACACATTTCAATCCATCTAATTCAATAAAATGATGGTCACAGCATTTTCCCCTTATTTTTTTTATTTAAGTCAGGTACACGGTGCTATTAGTCTCAGATTTGTTACAGATAATTTCTTCCAGGAACCTACCTGATCATCCAAGTGGTAGACCTAATGCTGATCTGGGGGGACCTGGCCCTGATGACCGGTACAGCCTTTCTACTGTTCACCAACATGGCCCAAGCAGCCAAGATCGTGAACATCCTGGGAAGAAAGCAGAGGATTCAGAATATTGTCAATGATAGTGATAAGGTTCTGTCGGATGTGAAGACGAAGGAGGAGAGACAGATTGTTAAGAGGTATTTTAGGAGAAACTCTGATATTTCTTAGTTTTATTATTTTCTACAAAAATTACAAAAACTTTCCCCCATACTTTGAAGAACCGTGGGGAAGTTTTTGAGATCTTCAGTTCAATAATTTCTCCGGGACTCACCGAGCTCTAATGCGTTATTAGCTTTTTGTATTTAATTTGTTATCTTTGGTAAAAGCTAGTTAATAGTAAGGATCTTTGTTTGCAATGCTTTCTTTAACCAACTTTTGGCTTCTTCCTTAAGGTGACACTTGTCCACATTTTTTCCATACAAACTTCGGGAGGGTTTTACTCCACTGTTTGACTATGTACATCAAAAATTAAACATGCTATGGTTTTGTCTCGTTATTATTATTGTCTGTACGGAAACAGAATACTAAAATAAAAAGCCATTAAAAAGTTATGAGCCAACAAAGATTAGTTTTTCTTGCTAATTTAACCTAACTTTGAGCGTGTTTAAGTAATAAAAGGAGTGTAAAATCTCGAAAACCAAGTCGGTACCGACAAAGTTCAACTATCGAAAAGTTCAATAAACTTTATTGGTCATTGATTTATTCAGTGGTTTTTTCATAAAACCCGATCTTCTGAAGGACTTTTCTTAATTTTTTCGCGATTTTTTTGCCAAAAATGCTCCTGCATCTCACTCAATAACGTTGTGCGTGTAGAACAGCGTCTAACTGCTCACCACTGATTCTATCTCGGTCGGATATGAAGCCTGGTGAGACAGCGTGATTTTTAGCCAGGCCCACCAGTGAGTTCGAGCCCGCGCAAAGTGTCCCCTTAATGCCTCGAACTGGATAAAGTTATTTTTTTAAGCATCGTATATTTTGTAACAAACACACGCCTTCTCCGCCGTCCGGCCGCCGCCGTCGGCATGTGGGCAGCCGCGCGTAGGCTAAACTCGGCACCATTTTCTTATAAAATAAATACAGACAAGTCTAAAGATTACGATTTATTTCTAAAACTTCTAATAAGTGTAACTGTTTAAAGCTAAAGTAAAATCAAATCTTTGTTCTAAAGCATACTATTCTATTAACGACTACTTAAGCGATAAGAATTGCTGGTTGCTGTGATTAACTAAAGACAACGTTTGTGTTCTTTCACTAGAATTAGATAACCTACTGATAGGTCATATGCGTTACTCCATATCATTGTTTTTTTTATTTGAGTATAAACCATTTCTTTTTTAATTTTGATTAATGAAATTTTCATTTTTTGTTGAATACTTACCTGTAATTGTACAGAATCAAGTTCTTCCAACTTAACAGACAGCTGTGCTGCTGGGGAGTTTGTTGCGCCACTTCTTCTTCCCAGCTAAAGCACTAGGAAGTGGTGAAGGGCGGGCGGGCGTATTTGGGGGACTGTCTTATGTAATTTTGACGTTCAAAAAGTGCTGGCTCTCAGCCTACTATGAATAAATGACTTTTTTGTAATCATAATTTGAAGACATCAGTTCTATAATAATATCTATTTCCATCATACGACGATAGATCCGTTTTGTATTCAAATACTTTGTATAAGTTAGTTGGTGTTTTGTTTCAGCTGTAATCAGGAGATGATCGTACTGCAGATTTTATACTTCTCTCTCACTCTGATAACAGGCCTTGGATGGGCCACCAGCGCTGAGAAGCATCAACTTCCTCTAAGAGCCTGGTGCGTAATCTATCTCATGAAAAAATCTTACATCTATGATACCGCTATAGCCGCATCCACCATAGTGATGAAATCATTAAACTGCCAATCTTAATATACAGGGTTATTGAAAAAACACCAACAACTTCTTAAGAGGTCATTGTACTCATCATTATGAACAAGTTTTAGAATAGAATAGAATCCTCTAGTGTTAGTACAGATACTGATTACTATTAAATAATTAAAACTCAGCGTGGAGCTGCATCCACCTTCGCAACATCAGGGAATCCCACCGATCTGCGAATACACTGAGAACACTGTTGGTGCTGCCGCGAACACGTGATATCAGGGATGCACATCTCTTTCTAATGATGGCGGCAAAACCATCAATGTTGTTGTCTGCAAACATCCCTGACGCACTACAACGCCACGGCAGCCGCAGCAGCACTCTCAGTGCATTATTATATTGAACACGTAGGTAGCTGTATGCCCGCTGAGTGAAGTTGACCCACAGGCTGCACGTGTAGAAGGACTGACAGTAAGCTTTGAAAAGCGTTACTTTAACTGCCCTCGTACATCGCGCAAACCTGCGGGCCAGCATGTTGCAACGGACAGCCAGCGACCTACGTTCCCTTTCAATGTCAGAGTTATCTTTAAGGTCTTCCGTGACCCAGTGGCCCAGATACTTAAACCAGTCCACTCTTCGCAGGGATTCTCCGCACAGTGCGACATGAGGAATATACGAATATGTCACGCTGCCTGCTTTGAAAACTATTAGTTCGCTCTTTGTGACATTATATTTGAGCCCATGATTCACCGCATAACATTTGCATACACGGATCAGCCTCAGAGCTCCGATCGATGGGCTCAGCTTCAGCTTTTACTATTGGACCAAAAACTAAATCGCGAAAAAATAATCAGCTGTTCCCTACATTTTGATGAGTAATAGGAACAGCTGATTTTTTTTCGCGATTTCAGGTTTGGTCGCATAGTAAAAGTCGCATTGTAATCAATTGCTTCATATATTTGAAAAAATTGTCGGCTCGACAGTGTAAATGATGCAATGAATGTTGATGGATTGTCAAAATGAAAGGAAATGCCAGTCTAAGTGAGTTACACTCTTCTTTCATTACTCCGAGGTCACACCATTATGTTGTGCTGTAGATGGTCCAATGGGTCCCCACACTACCTCATCTTCGACATCCATTCCATCAGTTAATGTCCTCAAAGCACTAAGCCCTGGGTCGGACTTCATACACTTACGAGTACGTTCTACATACCACGTGGATAGTAAGATATATGTATATAATAGCTCCTGTGCATAGTTCGGATCCAGACTACCTAGCAAGATTATTATTACGGTACACCCCTTAGTTATTGTTTTTTTTTTTACTGATACTATTCTACGGTTGTTCTGTTTTCTTATAATAAATGTTTTATTATTATATTACCCCACAGGTACCCATACGACACGACTAAGTCGCCAGCTCACGAGCTCACATACGTACATCAAGTCGGAGCACTTCTCATCGCTGCTTACCTGAATGTGGCCAAGGACACCCTGGTGGCAGGCCTGATAGCACAGTGCAGGTGTCGGTTGAGACTGCTGGGACATGCTTTGAGGACATTAACTGACGGAATGGATGTCGAAGATGAGGTAGTGTGAGGGCTTTTGGAACTTCTTTGATGGAGAAGGTAACGTTGCGATGAAGACCATAAAATAACCTGAACTATAATAAATCAAATGAATGACAGTCCTGGTACAAAAATCGATTTTAATTCGTATTACACCTAATGTTTCTGTGTTTGACATTCGAATTAGAATTGAAAATTGTTCAAAAATTAATGTAGCATAGCTACGGCCAAGTTAGTCTTTTTAACGGCACCACTGCCATATTATATTTTCATTAAAGGGCCCAAGCACAGGTACTACAACCACACCACATCCTACAACGACAAAACGTAGGCAAGCAGTGGTTTTTTTTTTTTTTTTTTTTTTTGGGTGGGAAATCATCAAATAACTTCTCCCGCTCTGGGTGGAGCAGGAGGGCGTGTCAGACTTTTACTGACTAAAACCCACCCGTGTTCCTTCAGTAGCCCTTAAGCCAGGGGCTGTGGTGTCTCTTTCGAACAAACCCGCACCCCTGGCAGGCATCGACCCTTGCGGGTCCCGTCACTATTTGTGCTGACATCTCTTTGAGGCGCGCGTGGAACACAACGCGCCGTCGACTTGGGCTTGGTCCTTACCGGACAGCGAGCTACCCATTACTCGCCGTCCGCAAGCCCATGCCTACGGTGGCCGGAAATCGGCCTGGGATTCCCGACGCCCAGGGCGTCTCCGTATCCTGCGGCGGCTGGGGTCGCGAGGGCGCATATGCTGCCTCTCCCTCACGTGCGCCGCCTCCCTTTTCGCGAGCATCACTGCTTCGCTGAAGGAGGTGACGGCTCCCCATTCCCTCTCGCTCCGTACCATGGCCTGGACCAGGGCCGGACGCGAGAGATCGCCGCCGCCGATCGCCTCCACGAGGACACGGCGGTGCTCCGCCCAAGCAGGGCAGACCGCCACCGTGTGCTCCACCGTGTCCTCAGGGCGATCTTCGCAGTGGAAACACCCGGGCGTTTCCTCCCGCCCTATCCGAAACAGGAACCTCCCGAAACAACCGTGTCCGGTGAGGACCTGCGTCAGGCGGAAGGTGAGGACGCCATGCCGCCTCTCAAACCACTCCTCAAAGAGGGGACTTACCGCCGCAATCGTGGCGAGCCCAGGCAAGCAGTGGTTACGTGTGCATAGTGTAGCTGCAGCTTCGTGCAGTTGCGTTGTGGTAACTACAAAACCAAATCAACTGTTCGACGCAACGTTGTGCCTGCGATGTGGGCTTTATGTGGTCAGTATCACCCACACTGTTAATGTTAAAGGCCAAACAAGGTGATCCGTGTTAATGAACCATTCATTTGCATACAAATTAGCAACCGTCCACGTTGTGGTTGTGTTGTGGTGTGAATAGGCGCGAAAGGGTGATTTGATTGGGTACGCCACAATTGCAGTGGTAAGTCCCCTCTTTGAGGAGTGGATTGAGAGGCGCCAAGGCGTCCTCACCTTCTGCCTGACGCAGTTCTTCACCGGACATGGTTGTTCTCGGGGTTCTTGTTTCGGATAAGGCGGGAGGAAACGCCCAGGTGTTACCACTGTATAGATCGCCCGGAGGACACGGTGTAGCAGACGTGCAGGTCTGCCCTGCTTGGGCGGAGCACCGCCGTGTCCTCGTGGAGGCGACCGGTGGCGGCGATGCGGCGCACCTGAGAGAGAGGCAATCTCTGCGCCCTCACGGCCCTAGTCACCGCAGGAGACGCCCTGGACATCGGGAATCCCAGGCTGATTTCCGGCCACCGTAGGCGTGGGCTTGCAGACGGCGAGTAATGGGTAGCTTGCTGTCCGGTAAGGACCAAGCCCGGGTCGATGGCGCGTTGTGTTCCACGCGCGCCTCAAAGAGATGTCAGCACTAACTGGTGAGGCCCGCTAGGGCCGATACCTGCCAGGGGTACGGGTTGTTCGAAAGAGATACTGTGGCCCCCGGCACACAGGTAACTGAAGGAACATGGGTGGGTTTTAGTCAGTAAAAGTCTGATACGCCATCCCGCGATTTATGCCCGCGCAAGCCACCTTACCTATGAGTTGAGTATGCCGAACCAATAACTACGAACCTGGGGCCTAAAAAGGCCACATTAAGCAATTCCTCTAAAAGCAATTCATTTCCTGAATTCCCAGCAGATCATTAGCAATTCCTCTAATTTTCGTAAAATGGTGACACAAGTTAGCTGAATCATATTATATAACTTACTTAAAAAGTATTTAAGCATAACATTGAAGTTTTATTTTAATAAAGAATATGCTCACTATAATTTCAACACCAGTGTCATCTCTGTATTTTACACAAAATCCCTTCAGCAAATAAATCAAGCGTAGCTTCGCGTAGCGGTACTGCTGTAGAGCGCCTACGAGACTACGGCCACGCTACATAATCTCATTTCGGCGTACTACAAGTTTTAGGGTACGGTAACAGATGGCGCTTATTTAATGGGTATGTACGATGGTTATTTTTTTTGTTTATTGTAAACCACGACGGTTAAAATATAATACGAGCCTTTGAAAAGTATTTTGCCTATTACAAATAATGCAGCCTAATAAAAGCTATAATGTTAATCTTACATTATAGCTAATAGGCCGCATAATTAGGCGGTGTAGAAAGATAAACTTTTGTTATATTTTGCGAATTGCATTTATTACGGGTAGATAGGGTCAATAAATTACTTTCCCACATAGCAGACGGATTTCGCCTTTTTAAACCTTAGGATGCTTGCATTGATAAATTGCATTGTGTTGTTCTTTGACTTAATATGTTATTTTAAAATTAAAGTGTAAGTGGAAAGTTTTGAGTATGAATGTGGATGGCTATAAGAGTAGGGGGGACCAAAGTAGCGATGGATGGACTGTGTGAATAATGATGTGAAAGGCGGTAGCTACCGATATGATGACTAATAGGGAAGCATGGAAGAAGGAGTCATGTTGCGCCGAACTTAAACTAATTTAGGATAGGGGCAAGACAATGATATGGTACATTTGATGTTCCTCAGTACATGTTAACTCCTGAGCAAGAACGGACGGTGAGGCTTCGTCTGGGCTCGTGCGTGAAGAACCACCAGGAGACCCTGGAGGCTGCTAAGGAGCTGCAGGAGTGCTTCTCTGAACCCACCTTCGCGCAGCTGACAGTGTCACTAATCATCATCTGTGTCACTGCCTTTCAACTATCGGTGCGTATAACGTTCAAGCCTTAAAGCTAAACACAGTCAAGGATCGGTGAGTAGATTTAGCTGAATCATCTGTTTTGGAAGCTAAATCTCCGTCAACAATTTAGCCTGCAGACTTCCGGAAAAAAGGCCTGTCTAAAGTTCAGTATTTTTCTGTTTGGCATCTTCGGCCCATCTAGTATTCTAACTGCGGGCTTGCTGTAGTCAGTTGGAGTTTTGTAGCAGCATCCAGGGTTAAGCTGCCTAGCCTTTTCCCAGCTTTGTTGGAGTTCTCTCCCAGTCTAACTGGATGCAGCTGAATACTGGGTTTTCACATGGAGCCACTACATGTCTGACTTAACCAGTTACTGAGAAACGATTGGTAAGACTGGTTGTCAGTCTCTTGGCCTACAAAGATTTACAAATGTAAACCGAGACCAACGTGTTTATCGAGGCTCGATCTCGGGATCTCGATAAGTAATGGATGGTCTCCCATCCAAGGACCGCCCACGAGAAGCGTAGCTTTACCTTCGATCGACAGTACAAATACAATCACTGCGCTACAAGAGATATTCTGTTTGGTATTCATAGTATTAGTGTGAAAACTCATAGAGTCTGTTACATTTAGATGGCGCAACCAGACAACATGGTGCGTCTGCTGTCAATGGGCACCTACCTTCTGAACATGTGTTTCCAGGTGTTCATCTACTGTTACCAGGGCAATCAGCTTTCGGAGGAAGTAAGTGACCGCTTTTATTTACCATTTACAAGAGAATCAAAGGTTTACATGAAATAAACGTATTTATGATTTATTGCTTCTATCACTACACTTGGCAGACAAATTGTGTGGACATAGTAAGTGTAGGAGAAAAGATAATAATGAAATAATAAATAATACAATTCTTTATTCACAAAAAGTGAAGCCCTTACTCCTGCGTTAGGTCAAATCACCTGTACAGGAGCCAGAAACGGACTTTCTGTTCACCGTCCAAAACCATTCACTAAACAACTTCAGAGCTTGATGGTCTATCATAGTACCAACGTAATATAGGCCGTATTGTGGTGTCTCTTCCACAAAAGCCACTAATGATGAGTTGAACTACAAGATTAATATTACATCTTCCCGATCTTCATAGGTTGTATTTCTTTATATCACTAGAGTTCGGAGATAGCGGGCGCTGCGTACGATTGTCCGTGGTACAAGTTTTCGCTGCGCATGCGCCGCGCGCTGCTCATAGTCATGGTGCGCACGCGCCGAGCAGTCCGACTCACTGCTGGGGGGTTCACCACGCTATCACTGGCGTCTTTCATGGCTGTAAGTAGCTGAACCTATTATCCCCGTGGCCTCGAGCTACACGTACTGTTGTTTGGAGCATGCTGCTAGTCACCTCGATGTAGCTTGCAGAGCGACGGAAAGGTGACGCGGTCACGGGTCATTTGATCGCAAGCCACATCGCATAAGGCCGCGAACCCCTGGCAGTACGGAAGATAGCTGTGTGTCCTCATCATCAACCCACAGCAGTACATTGCTGGACATAGGCCTCTCCAACAGCGCGCTATTCAGATCAATTATCGGCAGCTCTCATCCAGTTGCTACCAGCCACCTTGCAAAGATCGTCGGTCCACTTAGCCTGAGGGCGTTCTCTATGTTAAAAAATACTATTTTTGGACAGGAGTAATTTATTAGTCATTTTAGTTTCAACTCTTGAGATTGAATAATATAACGAGGTGCTATGGTTTCCAAGGACATTTTATCAAATATTCTGTTTTTTTGTTTTCAGATCATCAAAGCCTCGTACTCACTCTTCACTTTGCTGCAACAAGTTAATGAAAACTAAAAATATGGTTAATGAAGAACAGTCGTTTTCACTTTTTCAGAATATTCCGTCAATATTTACTAACACATATAGATGTGAAAATAGTAGAATTTATAAAACAATAATATTTTTCGTTTTATTTTAATATTCATTGTACACAACATTGTTGAGCAAATAGAGTGAACGACGGGACTAGGTTGACTTTAATAAAGGCATACGTACTATCTATACCTATAAACCTGACATGTGCGAGTTGAAATCGCGTGTTGACGGTTCCGTACGATGAATTTTGTTATCTACTATGTTTTAACCTGAAACGGTTTTAAAATCAGAACGAAATGTGAACTGTAACGAAAAGATCTTCATCATTTTGCCTTAATAATTACGTGCGTCTGCACTGTAAATTTTCAAAATAAATGTCCTAGGATTTAGTAGCAGACTTAAAACAATTGTAGAAAGCATCTGGGAATTGGTGTGAAATGGACGATTTTCTTAAATAACATTGATAATAATTATAAAAATATCGCCAGACCTACACAATTAGCCCGTTGATTAGGAATGTCTCACGATATAGTTCGCAAAACTTCTTTGTAAATTCTGCTCTTAGCCATACAAAAGTGAGTCCAATTTGTTTACGTTACACTACCAGGTCACCGTGCCACATACATTTGTATGCGTACCAAACTTCAACTTGTTGGCTGTGACAGACGGACACACAGACATTCGAGTGATCCTATAAGGGTTCCGTTTCATTCACTCGGACATACGGAACCTTGAAAATTGCTTTCATGCAAGGCTTGTAATTTATCAATCAAACAATTATAATAAACTGATGATAGGTAAGACTATGTCAAAACAGAATTTCTATAGACACAACTGTAATTAAGCTGTCTTAATTGTTATGTACGTTTCATACAATCGTTTATTAGAAACACAGGGTGTGGTGCACATAATAAATAACATAATAATATTTTGCCGTTACAACACTATTTTGATAATTATTGCGTGTGATGACACGGATGATGGTTGTTCTTGAAAGTGTGAAAAGCTTATTAATCCTAGATATTATCCTACCAATATTATAAATATGTTACTCAATCATGGATGAATTTTGGAACACAAATCGTATCAAATCAAATCGTTTATTGCATCCATATTGTACATTTGCAGGTGGTAAATAAAATAATAGAAACAATTATGGACCCTGTCGGGAACAGCAAATGTTTAAATAACTAGAGGAAGAACGCTTTATTAATATTCCTTGTTATTAAGTTTTAATTATTTTAAATACGCAAATAGTACGTTGCCGTGGGATAACATCCGACCTCCACGTGGGGCGAAGCCGCTGGCGAAAGCTAGTACCTATAATATATGATCCTACTAATATTATAAATGTGAAAGCCTGTATCTTTGGATGTTTGTTACCCAATGACGTAACAACGGCTGAACAGATGTAGATGAAATTTGGCTCACAGATAGATTATAGCCTGGATTAACACACTGTTCCCGTGGAATAATACAAATTTCGACCTCCACGTGACCGAAGCCGCTGGCAAAAGCTAGTAATAGTAATACAATGTTCTCTAAATCTCTATTAACAGAGTATATCCTACTAATATTATAAATGTTAAAGTTTGTATGTTTGGATATTTGTTACTCAATCAAGCTATAACGGCTGAACGGATTTGGATGAAATTTGGCACACAGATGGTATATAGGGTGACTGGTAATTAGTGACCGATATTTAAACACATGATTGTATTCATCATAACAAAGAAGTTTCACAAAGAAACTATTTTTTTTTGAGTCGCTTGAGACCTCGGGGTCAAGCGACTCAAAGCTGATAGCGCGCGCGCGATCCGTTGTTAAATTAATGAAAAATCGAATACTTAATGTATGGTAAAAAGTGTTTTTTGTTTGTTTGTAACTAAATTAAATTACAGCTGATGGTGTATTATTCTTGTTAGGTACTCAATATTCTATTAGCGTAATAAAATTGGGGTCAATAAGAAACATAAAAAAAAATCGTTTCCTTAGGAAAGTTGTTTGTTATGCTGAGTAAAATCATGTGTTTAAATGTCGGTCACTAATTACCAGTCACCCTATATAACCTGGATTAACATATCGAATACTTTTATCCCGGTAGTCCGTTACCGTGGATAGTTTTCCGACCATCGCGCGGGAGAAACCGAAGTTAGCAATAGCTAGTTATAGTAATACAATTTTTTAATAACACGTTTTCAATTGAAGCCTTGGCTCCTAAGCTGGTGGTAGCTTTGTTAAGGAATCAGTGTCTTCATGTCAGTGCTCATTGACAGACAATATAATAACTTCACGCTTGGTTCCCTGAATGTGTTGCCAGAGGTGTATGTGTAATGTGTTCTAGGTACTCCCGTTCCATATGTTATAGAAACGAACATAAATCCTAATTTCAGTCTGCTACTGAGAAATTCCGACCAGTCGTACTCAGCTCTTCTCCGCCACATTCATTTATACGTACAGCCAAAATGTGAAATTCTCTGCCAGCGTCTGTGTTCCCTTCTTTATTTAACCTTGCATTCAAAGCAAGAGTGAACAGGTATCTTCTGGGGACGTTTGTTCTTTCATAGACCTCATCGAGGCCCATTCAGCAATAAAGAAAAACTGTCCTGAGGAAAAATAACGCAATCAATAACTATGTCTGATGTTAGCAATATTTTTTTCTTAACCTTATATGACGTAATGTTATGCAAAGGCGTCACCTATACCCACTTCTCCAATTTTCTTCATGTTGTTCCTTCAATGAGAAATTAAAATCGAACTGAATAAATTGTTTTGTTTTTGTACCTTTTTTGTGTTATTCATAGCAGTCAGTTTTGACATTGATCTAGTTTTAATTTCATGTCTTACAGTTGTGCTGTTACTATAATTGCAGACCACTTACGCATTAAATACTAAATCACTGTGCAACCAGGGAAATTAATGTGTAAGCAACTTGACTACCAACTTAAACTGTCCGTATAAAATCAAAATATTTTATTTCACATAAACCTGCATGGGCACTTATGAAACGTCAGAAACTAGGTGCACGGTTCCAATTTTTCGCTTCTTACTATTATAGCTCCACGGTTACTCTATATGTTCAAACCAGAACTCATAATTTTTTTGACAGTTGAATGGAATGAGGAAATTTTTGATTATGAATGTCAATGTCTATAGAGTAGTGGGAGACCAAAGAAACGATGGATGGACTGTGTGAATGATGATATAGTTACAATTGGGTTGCCTACCGAGATGACGACTAATGTAGAATGTATGAAATAAAAAAACATGTTTCGCCGACTCTAAATAAATTGGGACAGGGAAAATGATGAACTTGCTTTCTTTGACAGTTGTATAGATAACTGGTTTTAAGAAGGTAAATTTATGTTGGGTATCACCTTGCTTAACAATAAATTTCGTGACTTTACATGAATGTTTTGTAAGTATTTATTAAACTTAATTACTCAATTGAACCACCGACGTATTGTCACACATAATGCCATATGTTTTCATTCAAACGGAAAGTCCTCCGCCTCTATGTATGTTGATGTACGCCCACTGACAGGTGCTGCCAACATTTTGCAGTTTATTTATTTAATTATTTAAACACACACAGTAAACAATAACATACTACTATTCGTGGAAGGTGGAAGTAACTTGGAATATAATATATTGATATTTTTGATTAATATTTCTTAATCAACAACCACAATAGAATGGAAGTATTTCCATCTAACGCTTTCATTGTTTGGACAAGCAATTATGAAAGACTAGCTTTTGCCAGCGGCTTCGCCCGCTTTGAGGTCGAAAATTAACCCACGGGAACGTACTATCGGGAAAAAGGTATTGTATGTGTTATTCCAGGGTATAAAATATCTTTTTTCCAAATTTCATCCAAATCCGTTCAGCCGTTTTTGCGTGATTGAACATCGATAGGTTTTTTGACATATTGTGACTGGGATTAGAATGCGGGGAATTGTACCTCTGATGTTACCGCAGCCCGAAAAACACCAAATGTTATCAATCTCTGCTTTTCAAAATACCTTCAACAAAACAGTACGATTTGTCTTTATCAGATCAATTCTAGAAACAATAGGCCGACAAACACTTGCGCGTACCGTAATCATGGGAATCTTGGTACAAAACGTTAATAGTTCACTGCGGTTCTGTCTCTCCGTACTCAAAGTGGTTGGTTTCCTGACGCCGCATCAGGCACGACAAAGTTATGGGTTCTTTTTATGGGTGTACTGCTTCTCATCTTTCATGTTTCTTGTTGGTAAGTATGGGCTGCAAGTTTAGGCACGTTGGACAAGTTCTTTAACGTAAGTCGCCGTAAACACGAACAGTATTAAATCACGGCGGAATTTTTTCGCGCACTTTTTTCAACTCTTGCTGTTGAACCGAACATTAAGGTGAATCTTGTCGACATTATTTCCATTAAAAATTTGGGCGTCTATTACTCCACTGTTCGACAATGTAAATCAAAAATTTAACATGGTATGGTTTTGTCTCAATAATCATATTGTCTGTACGGAAACAGAATACTAAAATAAAGAGCCATAAAAAAGTTATTAGCCAACAAAGATTAGTTTTTCTTGCTAATTTAACCTAACTTTGGATGTGTTTAAGTAATAAGAAGAAAGACGTTTATAATCTCCAAAACTAAGTCGGTGACGAAAAAGTTTAAATAACGAAAAGTTCAAAAAACTTTATTGGTTATTGATTTATGCAGTGGTTTTTTCATGAAACCTGATCTTTTGAAGGAATTTTCTTATTTTTTACGCGCCTGTTTTACTGTATCCTGCATCTCACTCAGTAACGTTGTGCGTGTAGACTAGCGTCTAACTGCTCATCACGGGTACTATCTCTGTTAAATAAATGATTACTTACTTACTTACTTCCAACTCGTCAAAGAAAATTTGTCAAAGTGTCACAGTGCGAGTAAAAAGGGACGCATGGTTTGTCTGAAACGTGCAGTGTTGCCTCTAGCACCGGTGCCGAAGCACCTGGTGCTCTGTCGATACTTTTTATTTCCTACCATTTCAGGTGGTATTCTTATCGCACAAACGGGCGCAATGTTCCAAATATGGGGAGATCTCAGCCTCATGACCAGTGCGTCATTCCTCCTTTTCACCAACCTGGCCTTTGCAATGAAGATCATTAATGTGGTGATGAAGAACTGGATGATTCAGGAGATCATTGATGAAGTTGATGATGAGCTGATGGCTGAGGATAGGGAGACGGGAATTGAAATCATTAAAAGGTGTGATTATTATTAAATGGAAACTGAGAGCGTCTGAAACTGTTTACTTCTCTGATTAATGGAAAGTAGATAGCAGTGATGGAGAGCAGTGGTGTCACAGTGGTAACAGCCGGGACTTACGAGTTGTAGGTCGTAGGTTCGAACCTGGGTTCTGCGTAAGTAAAGCGACTGCCTGGGCAGTCGCTTTACTTTGTGTGTTAATTTTATAACCACTGCTGTCAAAACGGTGAAGGAAAACATCGTGAGGAAACCAGCATGTACTAGAATAATAAATTCGAAGACATGTGATATCTGCCAACTCGCACTGTGTGGAATACGGCGCTCTCCCTCAAACCGAGGGGAGGCCTGTGTCCCAGAAGTAGGAACATTATAGGTAGATTATGGTAAATAGCAATGTGCTCTTTATTCACATAGTTGCGACCGTGAAACCACCAGGAGCATTTATTTGTTTGGACTGCTGTCCGGAGTGACGGTGTTCGGGTGGGCAGCCAGTGCTGAGAAGAACCAACTGCCTCTGAGGGCCTGGTTAGTATAATCTTTAATATTGGCACACAGATGCTATATAACCTGGATTAACATGTCTAATATTTTATCCCGTTAGTACCTACGTTTCCGTGGGATACTTTTCCGTCCTCCACGAGGGGTAAGCCGAAGCTGGCAGCAGCTTGTAATAGCAATACTGTCCTGTGTCAATATGAGAGTTTTTACTACTTATCACAAAATGTTCTCGGTCTATTCGCAGGTATCCATATGATGCTACCAAGTCTCCTGCTTACGAACTAACATACGCCAATCAGGTAGGATTATTCTTTACAAACTTAATTCAGTTATTTCCTTTATTCCAGACTTTTGTTATGATGAGACGGATAATACGCATGTGACTAAAAGAGTGATGAATATAAATGGATAGAAGAGAGGGAGAGGAAGGCCAAAAATATGGATGGATTGTGTGAGAAATGATATGAAAGAAAGGGGGGTGAATGATAGCGTGACGGCTGATAGGGGAGAATGGATGAAACATTCATGTTGCGCCGACACCAAGTAACATGTTGCAAGTACAGGAAGATGATGATAATTTTGATTCCAAGCTTATTTAATTCTTTGCAGAGCTCGTCAGTGACGGTGGCTGCTCTGGTGAACGTGTGTTTGGATACATTGGTGACGTCACTGATAGCCGTCTGTCGCTGCAGGCTGAAGCTCGTGGGGCTGTCGCTAAGGACCCTGTGTGAAGGAATTCTAATGCCTGAAAAGGTATACATGGTGATACAAGTTGAAAGTACATGGTTCTCAGGGTGAAACTTTCAAACCAAAGTAAAATACTTAGGAGTAAACTTGAAAGTACAAGAAGTGATGTAAAGAGTGTGATGTAAAGTGGGTAGTAACAAGTTTGAATTACACAAATTCATTAAACCCACCAGTGATTCATCTTAGCCTACCAAATCGAGTCAAAAATCAAAATCAAAATATTTTTATTTCATATAAACCTGCATGGGCACTTATGAAACGTTAGAAGCTAGGTGCACGGTTCCAAATTGTTGTTTCCTATGGAAAAGAGCCGGCAATAAACTCCACGGTTACTCTTTTAAAAATAATTGGCTTTAACAATATTTTCAAATTACAGAGATAAAATGTATGGGAGGACAGCGCAGGCCTGTCAATAAGTACCAGGTACTTAGACGAATACATAATAGAAAATCGTCTACAAATCTACAGTCAGTAAGGCCTACAACGTTCTCTCATTCACAATATGTAAAATAATCTACATAAATAAAATGAACCTAAATAAAATTGTTGTATAGTGTCAATTAATGACGAGAATATGTCAGCATTGTAAAAATAAAAAGAATAAAAAAGAACATTATATTTGATAGCAGTTAATAGCCTTTCACATAGTTATGCTGTTAATAAGGTACCAGGGAAGCCACATGTGCAGAAGGAATTAATGCCAAACTTCCCTGTCTTCAACGTAGTCTTTTATCTTATAATATGCTTTTTTGATAAGGACACGTTTGATGTGCGTTTTAAACTTTCCATCGCTAAGTTCTGTAACTGACTTTGGCAACTTGTTATAAAAGCGGATACTGTTTATTAGAAATGACTTGCTAGTTTTAGTCAGTCTAAATTTTGGAATCACAATTTCATCTTTACTACGTGTATTCAGATTATGGAAATCGCATCGTTTTTTGAAAAGGCGAAAGTTTTTGCGAACGTACAAGATATTTTCTAGGATATAAAGAGAAGGCAGGGTTAGTATATCAATTTCGCTGAATTTGTTTCTAAGAGACTCGCGAGGCTCCAGTTTATAGATTGCGCGGATTGCCCTCTTTTGTAAAATGAAAATTGAATCTACGTCAGCTGCCGATCCCCACAGCAGAACGCCATAAGACATAATACTGTGAAAATAAGCAAAGTAAACTAACCTAGCTGTGGCTACATCAGTCAACTGCCTTATTTTTCTTACTGCGTAAGCAGCTGCGCTTAATCTACTTGAAAGAGCTCTAATGTGAGTACATATGAAGGCAATTGTACACACATGAGCATTATTAGAAACACCCAAATTGGTTGTTTCTACAACCAGGGTCAAGAAAGGTGGCTGGTTCTGCCAATGTATACGTTTTTTTATAATTTTCCTATCCTATCCTTAATAAATTCGAATATTTTATAAAGCGAAAACTATGCCAGAAAGCCGTTTATACTGTTAAAACTGTATTGAGCATAAAGTCTTGAGATTGAACTGCTCCAATAAATTTATACAGTGAATGTTGTTTTTCTTTTTGCTAACAATATTTTTTCTGCATAGTATTTTGTAATTTGGAAAGTATTTTTTAAAACTATTGTAAATGTGAGAACTATGTAGTTTATTTACTTTTTGTCTCAGATAATTTTAATCATGGTCTGGCAGTTTGAGTAATTAATGCGGCCTATCCAAATGTCCTGAATTGAGCTGCATTACTACTGAAAAATGTGTACACTAACTGGACATGTCCACTCAATCTGTGTGGTTCTTTCCTCAAAAGACCATTTCAGATACCATCTCATGTTTCTAAAATGGATATTGGTGTCACGAAGTCGTATTTCTTGTGAAATAAAAAATACAACTTTGTGAAAAGACTTTATCATAACATTCATAACTCTATAAAATATATGTCAATACTTTAGGAGAAAACCGCTTTTGAATCTTGCGTAGGTAAGTGTCAGGTATTTATATCAGTGCCTGTACCTATAGAAAATACCAAAACTTCTGTGTCCACAGGATCTTCTAACCTCTGAACAAGAGAAGACAGTACACTCACGCCTGCGACAGTGCGTGGTCAAGCACGAAGCCGCACTAAAGACGGCCAGACTGATCCAGGAGTGTTTCTCTTACCCCATACTAGCGCAGTTCACTGTGTCTGTTGTTATCATATGTGTCACGGCTTATCAGCTGGCTATGGTGAGCATTTTTTTCATATTTTATCAGTTATGAAGGTGGAATTAGGTATTTCTTACAATATTTGTGTAGGTTATTTTTTGAGGGTGTGAAATCATCAAATAACTTCTTCCGTTCTGGGTGGAGCAGGAGGGCGTGTCAGACTTTTACTGACTAAAACCCAACCGTGTTCCCTCAGTTGCCTGTGTGCCAGAGCCCACGGTATCTCTTTCGAATAACCCGCACCCCTGCCAGGCATAGGCCCGTGCGGGCCCCTTCCGTTGGTGCAGACATCTCTTTGAGGCGCATGTGGAACACAACGCACCGTCGACCCGAGCTTGGTCCTTATCGGACAGTGAGCTACCCATTGCTAGCCGTCCGCAAGCCCGCGCAGACGGTGGCCGGGAATCAGCTTGGGATTCCCGACGCCCAACCCCGTCTCCTATATTTGTGAGGGTAACATGTGAAATTATATTTACAAAATCATCTGCCATCATTTGCCGAGCCTTCTCCCTACTATGTCGGGGTCGGATTCCTGATATACTGGATGCAGCTGAATCCTGATATACTGGATGCAGCTGAATACCTGTACTTTACACGGAGCTACTGCCTATCTGACCTCCACAAACCAGTTACTAATAATAACACGTTTACGATGAACATAAAAAAATATAGTTTGTTGATATTGTAGCGGCAGTACAGATATACTTCGCAAAAAAAAGTTTGAAACAAAAAGTGAAGTGGCGCCATCTACAATGTCACATGCGAACTACGCAAGGAAGTTTACGTCGCGCAGTCGGAGTTTACCACGAAACCCGCATATATACAACATTCTGATATCAACTGTCGTGCAGTTGCCCACCAGACACAATACCCGTCTGGTCGGAGGATCCTCCTTTATCATCATAGGTATGAGTGAACTTTACACCCTGTTCCTCATACCTCTATATTTTAATATCACTACCCAACACATGGTTAAGGTATTGCCAGCTAATTTAATTTGACCCTGTATATTTGCAGCTTAAATATTTTAATTTGTTAGTATTAGCAATTTTTAACTGCATGCCTAATTTAATTTGCCATAAATCAATTTTACCTTACCATGTTTTCAACCAGAACTATCTTACCACTAGCTATAACTGAATTAGATAAGCTTTTTCATTTTCCATGACAAAATCAAGAATGTAGTAGGAATATAAAAATATGGCAAACGTAGATTCCATGTTCATGCTCGGGACATTGAAACTCTATGGGCGTTTCAATGTCAATAATAACATAAATAATGATCTAAACAAAACGTAGTAGTAAAATATTAGTAGGACATAATTAGGTATGTCACAATTTGTATATTTATTTATTTATATGAGGCACTCTAACGACTTATTCAATCAAATCAAATCAATCAAAATATTTTTATTTCATATAAACCTGCATGGGCACTTATGAAACGTCAGAAGCTAGGTGCACGGTTCCAAAATGTTGTTTCCTATGGAGAAGAGCCGGCAAGAAACTCCACGGTTACTCTTTTAAAATTATTGGCTTTAACAATGTTTTCAGAGATAAAATGTATGAAATAATAACATATTACATAAAATAACTTATATATTATTATCTATTAGTATGGTGAATTTGTCACTCAAGGAAGTACACAGCTTATAATATAAATCAAAAAGTACATACAAATTATTAGACCTATTTCAAAGTGATAAAAAAAAACAATCTAATATAAATAAGAGCTACTTTACCATAGAAAGACATCAGATTTGCTTAATTAACAATAGATACTTTAATTTTATATGAGGGAATTGACCATTATTGGCAATGTTCTTCAGCAAAGTCAGGTCTCAGGTGCATTGTACTCGCAAGCAGCGTGCGTGTATGAACGTAAACACGGCAAAATTAGTATGTAAGGATCGTAGTTGCATGCGTTCTGTATTTTCTGCTGGGTATACCTACCCATTGGAAGAAGGCGTGAGTTTACGTATTACTAGCTGACCCGTGCCCACTTCGCTGGGCGGTAAATATTTTTATATCACTCAATAGATTACAACACGGTCGCGGTTCCATACCTATATCGTATTATGTCTTTAACCATTCGTCCAACTTATATGCAGTAAAAGGGAAAAGTATTTTGTTTTAAACACTTGAGACGATTGTCGATAATTTGACAAATAAACATGACCAAATGATTTCAATAAAAAAAAAAACAAATATAAAACCTACTTGTTGTGACTTAAATATAAAAGTTACACATATGCTGTCCGTGACTTTTTTGTAGGCATTATCAAGCTCTAAAACTTTTTTATAGAACTCAATTATATATCTCTCATCGTTAAGGCAGCGTTCGTAAGAAACGTTTTTTACTTACTTTACACCATTTGACCACCTATAATCATCTCTCTCTAACTACATCGGAGCAGGGACCTTTTAGCTTCTGACCAATTATTAGTTATTTCACCCCACCGGGTATCTTCCAAACATAGAGCTCCATGTCTTGAGCTCGAGTACGGAAGGCCAGTGTTCCGACTGTGGTCTTTTATCCCAACAGTACGTTCCCTGTAAGATAATTTCCGAACGTCACGCGGGCTTATTCAAAGGTTTTAAGTATAGATCGTAAATCTATTATACTTTTCAGGAATTGAATAACAGGAACTGGATCCGGAGCATTCCCATGGTGTCCTATCTACTGTGCATGATGCTGCAAGTGTTTCTGTACTGTTACCAGGGAAACCAGCTCTCAGAGGAGGTAAGAATATAATGGACTACTAACAGACCTTTGTTCATTAAGAGCAAAATAACGAAACATTTTTTGTCTTAGAAGTTACATATTTGAGCAAAATAAACATATGATAAGGCTTTTGCAGACAGGCATGTCGCGACAGCGCAACGTGACTACATAACTCTATCTATGAAAACTTCATCTAGTAGAATCGAGTCGCGGCGGTCCGTGTGACCCTCTACTCCTACAAAAACATTAATACTTATGTCTGTAATGGTCGCGCACGTTCAGTTTGTGTCTTTGGTCTGTTGTGTATCAGTTGCGTAAAACACTATTCATCACAATCTGAATAATTTTAAGGAATGGGTTTTTATATGCTAATTCATTGCTTCATATTTATGTAACAAATGAATAAGAATGAAAAAGTCTGCTCAACAACGTAAATAACTCAATGAATTTTGTTGGACTGTGAAACTAAAAGACATTGTTATTGTTAGTGTTTTACGCAATTATCTCGCGAAACGCTAATTTCCGTAACTAAAAGCGTTTAAAATGTAGTTGGAATCTCAAATTAGGGACAATCAGGGCAAGACTTTAAAACCCCGCTTTGATTTCACATTACCAAGCAAAGTTAGCGTTTGAATCTGGGTCTTAATGCCAATAAATTGTAGGTAAACTAGAGGTATTTTTACACATTGAGTCTGAGATACAAATACAAACGTTCTTAGTCCACGTAAACACGAACGTAAAAAATCGCAGCGGGAGTTTTTCGCGCACTGGATTTAGCAACATATTGCCTAGCGATTAGAGCTGAAAATCTATCACTGTGTTTTTAGAAATGGTGGAACGCATTCTATTGAATTTTCGTTGCACTGAGAGTTGAAAATCCATTAGCACGATAAAATCCCGCCACGATATTGTTACGTCCGTGCGAACGTGACGGCACGGTTGGCGCAGTGGTTAAGCAATTGACTGCTGCGCTGCGTATCGCGGGTTCGATTCCCGCACGGAACAAATATTTGTATGATCTACAATTAGTTGTTTCGAGTCTGGCTGTTCGTGTATGTGAGTTTATAAATGTTTGTAAACGCACCCATAATACAGGAGAAATTCCTTATGTGGGGCAAAGTTTTTTATTAAAAAAAAAACCGTCGCGGTGTCGTCTCAAAAATACGGGAACTATATTAAGCACCATCAATTTGCTACGTTTGCTATGTTGCGCGATCCATTTACCGCTGATTTTCTTAATGGTTATTGAGCGCATTGTCCTTTGTGTATTTCCTACGCTACATTTAATTGCTACATATAACGATTTTTTATATTTACTGGCGATTTGGGGTACTGTATGTACACACGTTATGTTAAGTGTTTTCATTCAGAGTTCCGAGATAGCGGATGCTGCGTACGTATGTCCGTGGTACAAGTGCTCACTGCGCGACCGTCGCGCGCTGCTCACAGTCATGGTGCGCACGCGCCGAGCACTCCGACTCACTGCTGGCGGGTTCACCACGCTTTCACTTGCTTGCTTCACTGCTGTAAGTCTTATCTACTGAAACAAGTATAGCCAAATTAACAAAAAGTCTATTTATCACTTTATTGGTCTCTTTAATCATGAGTTATTGCATCTATTCCTATCAGTCAATAAATGGCGTTGAACACGCAGGCAATAACATATATAATGCCCTAATCACGTGGAGGTGCATGGAGTGGAGGCGTGGCCAACACGCCCCCACTTTTGGCAGACGGATTGGTGATCTTATAAAATGCATAATAGTATCTGCCGTGGATAAATAGTGGCAAAATGGTGGCCGGGCTGACAACCAAATCCCCCGCTACATACGTTTTAATATTCATTTCATTTGGGCCTACCTAGCACGAACGTGTGTAATAAGTTTTACGTAAATACGAACGATTACAATAGAATGTTACGTGTGGGGTCAAGGGGACCCCCGTCGGGAACGAATTTCCTTACGCTTTTTCTTCAGTGTGTATCGTCCTTTACTTTATCTTAGAAAAACTCAAACGAACGAACTTTTGGCTTCAGTGCCCTCGAAAAAACATGAAAACTATCTCACACACTCTCTCTCTCTCTCTTTCTATTATATACAAACGCATAACGCTCTTTTGGTAACGAGAAGATATTACCTACAATTTTACTACCATAAGCTGCTTTAAAGAACTTCGTTTCATAAGTACTCGTTTCACACATCGTATTATCGTTTTAAAAATCTATTCATGTATTGCAACTGTCGAAACTTTAACCAAAATCCTCTAAAAATTTTTAATTTATAAATCGTTGTATCGTTGTCGTCCCGTGTAGTGCCGAGCTTAAAAGAATAGCACCATGTCATTTCTTCCAGTAGGTGTCGTAGAAGGCGACTAAGGGACTTACTAGAGAATGGGCAGCAGCGTTCTCTTTGCATTTTACCACCATACTGCGATCGCCAACCCGCCTGCCAAGCGTGGTGATTATGGCGGAACCCTCCTTTTGGGGGAGGCTTATGTCCAGCAGTTCGAATTTATATAACGTTATTATCGTCACGCATTCAAACTAGGTCCTCTGTACAGTACCTTGATGGATCCCAATGACTGCAGACATACAGACATTGATGCCATCAGAGAATCTAATCAACTTACACTGAAAAACCGAATAGGTTGAAAAAAAACTATTATATGACATTTATTTCTACAAAAATAAAATTGTTAAAAATTAATAGGTTAAACCAACCACTAAAAGAGGTTAAAACGACACAATATTCGAATCTAAGTAAGTCTAACTGATATAGTCAAGTCAACATATTAACGAAGTAGAGTCAACAAAATAACTAAGTTACATATATATAATCAGTTTAAACCAAACTGAACACAGGTTAAATTTACCTTTATAGTTCACTATTTTTATTTTGTTAATTCAACAAATCATGTCGGTAGGTGCTATATTAACCTAAAATAAAGGTTGAAAAAGGTTAAAACAACCTATTCGGTTTTTCAGTGTAGTTTCTTTTTTCAGATCATAAAAGCTTCGTACACGTTCTTCACTGTCTTGAAACAAGTAGAAGACAGAAAGTAGAAACAATGAAGCATCGGCAGAGCACCGGCTGATCTGAAAAGCTGTCACTTGTCATGTGTTTTTTAAGCCAATCAGTATTAAATTCAAGTGTGAGTAAGGGGCTGCTCCACAGCAACCCACGTGGCTGATTTACGCAGGTTTGCTTAGCTTCGCCTTGTACGAATACGTACCTGATACCTTATGCGTCCCTGGCAAACAAGCGCCCAGCTAGAACCTCTCCGTGCAAATCTTATGTAGCCACACTGGATCGGCGACTTTATACCTTCTACTCTCCAATAAATGCAATAAATGTCTGAGAAATAAAAAAAATACAAAATTATATCCTAAATTAACTAAAACTATTCACAAAATTAAAAAACAGCGTCAAAATATTCATTGGCATCGCCGTCGACTAGTAATGTTTCCACGAGACTGGCGGCATTGCCACGTTATATGGCAATAGTTAGCCTTTGGCCAAGGTAGAAACCAACCCTTGTAAAATATAATTCATTCAATGTTCCATTTTTATAAATAATTTAATTAAATACATGTTTAAGGTGTTGGCTACTTTACCCTTTACATTGTTTGTCTTTGGTCCTTAACATAAAACATTCATTACATTTTCCATTTAAATCCCGTTAATTGGATATTAATCAGTGATCCTAACAGATGTTGAAACACAAATGTATCTAGTAAAATGTACTTAGATATTACTAGCACGTGTAGTACAAGTCACATGCAGTTGCACAATTCAATATGTTCGCTTTAGTGATAAATTAATTGTAATAAACGATGTGTCCACGAACGTGTGCTATTATCATTTGTAACCAAATTCTTAGGGTATGTTCATATGAGTCAGCGATTGTCCGGCTGGTCCCGTCTGTCAAAAGCCCGAAAGTCTGGCAATCATTCTTCCTAAGGGGTATATTGTTACCCTGTAGCTGGGTTGTGAAGGCCAGGAAGTCGCTCCAAGTAAAATACTGGTATTCAGCTTCATCCGGTTAGACTGAAAGCAGACCACAATATAGTTGGGAGAAAAGCTAGGCAGATGATGATGATGGTCAGATAAGCCCGTGTGAAGCTATGGGCGCGGACCTCCTCTACCTGGGACCAGCGAAATATTGTTACCTACTCAGATTATAAAACAAAGGCAGATAGACCGCGCTGAACACCAAGTGTGAGGCCGAAATACCAAATTAATACTAAAGCGTCGCATTGTACTCGTATGTAACATACAATGCGACGCTTCGTGGCATAGTACTCGAGTTTTGAATCAGTATTTGGTTTTTGGCCTCACTCTTGGTGTTCCGCGCGGTCTATCTGCCTTTTTTTTATAATCTGAGGTTACCTACTAGGAATTTGTAAAAGTTTAAGTTAGAATTTGCAACCTGTCGGTACGATTTTATTTATTTCCAAAACGCTTAACCTATTATACAAGTGATTTTAGGCACACAACGAAAACCTCAGGGGTTTATCTGTGTGATATCGAGCCGCTCATTTTAATTTAAAACAAACAATTGTAAACAAGAAATTGAATTAAAATATGAAATTAAATATACGACGGTTTGTTGATTTCCTGTATAGGTACCTATTATCTATCGGAATTATTTATTTGATTTTAATGGAAAAACTTAGGTAATTTCGTCTTAAGACTTGCCCTACGTGTTATAGCATTTCGTCATTTAAATACCACGATAATTGTATCAGGATTAGTCCTGGTGAGTTCTGGTTTCCACCTGAACACACCAAAAAGCTATATGTGTGAGAAAATTGGTATTGTACTCTACTGAGATACCTAAGTCTGCGGCTTCACTAGAAACTCTACTACAGTTATTAATATTCTTCATCTTGGCGTATTAATGGCGAAAACCTCAAACCTGTTTGGCCCATAATTCAGCCGCGCGAACTTCGTTCATAACATCATCAAGTGCACAGGTAGGTGAGATGCGGCCTAAGATGGGAAGTGGGTCATTGTTTGTGAGACGTCACAAACGCACTTGACGTCAACGGGTCTATTCTTTAACTCCGTCAACAATGATACGGGCCCATCTGAAAGTAGTTGATCCAGCAAGACGAGGTGCCAAATTAAATTTTTCGGACGGGAAAATATATATCGGGAGTAGGTACAACTGTCAAATCGTGTTTTAATTTGACTTAGTTCCCGAACTAATAATATATCCGTAAGTACTTCACAGTAGGAAACGCCCGTAACTTCGGCCGAAACTTCTTAACTTAATTCAAATGAACGACATAGAATAGAATAGAATTTTACTTTACAAACATTGTCTTTTCTCTATCCGATTTGTGTTAGAAGTCTAGAAATTTCGAAGTCGGCGACGGTATTTATAATGAGTAAATAAACACTTGATGAAACATCATAAAATCTATCCTTTAAAATAATCTGTTTACAACTCACATTTTAAGTATCACGATTATATTCCGTTTTGTGGTAATCAGGGATGCTTAAGCGTGTACAATTGTTAGATTTTCCTTCAATTAAATTGGTTTACAATTGGTCGTAAATTGTATAATAAACACATGGGCTGGAGGCGTGGACATCATGACATGGACGCGCCACGATCATATCAATTGCATCCATATTGTAACGTTAGATTAGATTAAACTCGGAGATTACTTTAAATATGTGTATTGGAACGTAAAGGCGCGTCATAATGGAGCCGGGACGAGCCTTCTTTTACTAAAAGAAAAAACGAAATTTATTTTAAAAAAAGAAATTAAATTAAATTGTTTGTTCTCATAGGATATCGGAATCACGTTTACACGTCATATTATTAAAAAAAAGCTAGCTCTTTACCTATCATACATATGTATACCCCTGAGAAGAAATGGCGAAACGAACTCAAGGTTCACCTTTGAGTTTGTCTTGCTTGAGTCTCTTTTAAAGTCCAGCCATAATTTTGGTAAGATCATGTGAAGACAATGTAGAATAATGCCTGAAATAGTATTTTGAGGAAAGAAGTACACAGACTATATAAATGTAGTTCACTAAATATTTTAATCGAGAATGACTAAAGATCGTCAATGCAAATTCGATATGGCAGACGCTAGGCAGGTTTCATACATGTATTCTACCAAAGTGTGGGTAAACTGTGAATATTATTAATTATTTATATTAACATATTAAATGCATAATAATAATTACGTGCCATGTTATGATATTGTAGTATTTTGCAAATAAACTGGTCTGAATATCAAAATCAAAATCAAAATCAAAATATTTTTATTTCATATAAACCTGCATGGGCACTTATGAAACGTCAGAAGCTAGGTGCACGGTTCCAAAATGTTGTTTCCTATGGAGAAGAGCCGGCAAGAAACTCCACGGTTACTCTTTTAAAAATGATTGGCTTTAACAATGTTTTCAGAGATAAAATGTATGGGAGGACAGTGCAGGCCTGTCAATAAGTACCAGGTACTTAGACGAATACAGAATAGAAAATCGTCTACAAATCTACAGTCTGTAAGGCCTACAACGTTCCCCCATTCACAATATGTAAAATAATCTACATAAATAAAATGAACCTAATTAAACATAGTAACATGATTAACATGACAATCACTAAAAAATAAGTTGATATTAAATCACTAAAAAATAAGTTGATATTAAAAATATATCTATCAACAGACTTAAACAGTAAATCAATATCTGGACTAAAAATCTAGTGCTCACATTAATTTAACTTCTCCATGACCCACGATGTTATTGTGTATTGTTCAAGATGACCTGGGAACACCTAGCACAAAACAATTAAGCAGCAGTAAGCTCCGTTACACTGAACAAGTTTAATTGAGGTCAGATAAGGCGAAAGTCATCTGCGAACAACACCTGTCAGTAAATATGTCAGTTAAAGTTTGCAACAAATCGTATTTTTTTAACCGTACAATTGTGGAATTCAATTTAAATAAATGTTTTAAATGTGTTGTTTCAAATTCGAAATTTGAAATGAAAAACGGTTTAACAAAAATTACTGAATAAATAATAAATAATTGATGAATGCATCGTGTACAGATATGGAAGCACCTTTAGGTAGTGTATAGCTACCGTAGTGGGGACAATATAGGAAGCTGACGCGCTCTAACCAACACAATCGAACGTCGGCTCGCAGTCAAGATGTCAAAATTACTACTCGTAGTACTACTCGTTGTGCATGTGAGAGGTTGTTATTGGAACGCTCCGTGCACTTACCAGCTGTTCGGGTCGAAGACACCATATGATACCGTCAGGGGCGATATACGAGACTATGCGACGCCAGCAAGTAAGTTTGAGATTTTTTACTGTATTATATTATTTTGTGTTGACGAGCTAAATGACTAAAGAGCCAAATGATTACCATCTCACAAAACTGACAAAAGAACAATGTAATGAAAATACATTTAAAGTAATTGGTATTCTTAAAATGGAAATGCGTGAAAAAGAAAATTGTTGACATAGGTCTAATTACTGTCGCGATTCAGTTGCGGGTTAAGTAGAGTTTCAAATTGGCGCCAAGTAAATTGTTCCGTAAACATGTTGTTGATAATATTATTGATAAGTTGCCATTTAAATTGTTACTATGAATTTTTATTTACCAACCCGCATTGTGCCCGCGTGGTGGATAATTAACCCACACCCTCTCGAATGGAGGAGGCCCTGTGTCCTTGCAGTGGGAACAATATAGTCTGATTGTGAATTATTATTTTATGTCTAAGTAATAATTATTTGATTTATTTGTGTGAGAACCCGCTCGGCGGCCGGTAACCTTGTTTTCGCTGCCGGTAGAATTTTTAGGATGATAAATACATTTTTTAAAGTTATATTTGAAAATATAATTTGTTTTCTTATTGTATTTTATTAATTTCAAGAAAACTTAAAGCTAATACTTTCGAGTAGTCCAAAGTAATATGTAGAACCCCACTTATATAAATTTATGTATAAACTTAACAAAACGGTACAAAAACCGTGAGAGTTAAACAGAAACAACTGAAAAGAATAAACAAAAATAAAATAAATTACACTAAAAAATTAGAGTTCAAAGAAAAGTTTTTTTTTTTTCAATTTCTGGACACTGAATAAGTCACCATATTGAACATTGGACATGCTCTCAAAATATACGAATTTCGCCTATAGTTCGTTTTCACAATAGGAATATGAAGGAGGAGAAACAGGCGGCACACGAAGTCTAATCTTGGCCACCAGCTCAGGGACGTCAGTAGACCCGTTCGTTATGTTAAATAGGAAAGCTACATCTGCAATTATTCTTCACTCGAGTAAAGGAAGAATATTTAATTTCTCACACTGACTAGTACAGTTAGAAATTTCGTATATTTGTGCTAGTTTTTTTACTCAAATGTTGGTTGTTTCATAAACGCTTATTACACTTGGCTGAATTTAGTCATCTAAATTCAGTCGTTACTGAATTGAGTCAAGTGTAATCGCAATTAGCAAGCTAGCTTCCATAGCTTTTAATGTTGCTTCTGAATTTAGACGACTAGTTAGATGGCTAAATTCAGCCAAGTGTAATAAGCCCTTGAATGTTGTTCACTGAAAACCACTGTTTAAATAATATTGTCAATGTTACCTGCATTCTGACTGATTCTTGAGTAAAATTTGTTACCCACACATAACATCACGCTTGTACCTATTCACTGAAGGGTAAAGGTAGATGTTAATCTATAGTTCACTCATATTTCACTAGTTATAACTTCAGAATTAGATGACACTGATAGAGTTCGTGCAATGCCTTCTGGATTCAGGTTGTTACATGAAATACTAAATAGTTTACCAATTTTGTTTACCACTCCTTTTTTTATTAATATGAATTTTTATTTTTATTGTAAACAAAGTTAATGCGGAGAAATTTTGAGTAAACCGTTATTCATAAAATAAACAAAAGAAAACCTATTAAAATAAAACACAAGATTTAAAAAAAAAGTTCGCTTGGGTCTGTTTCGTTTTGTGGAGACCGATAAATGTAAGGGAGGACGCCCTCAGGCTAGGTGGAACAATGAGTTTCGCAGGATTGCTGGTAAGCTGCTGGATGAGAGCTGCCGATAATCGGGCTGAATGACGTGCAATTGGAGAGGCTTATGGCCAGCAGTGGGCTGCTACATGCTAAATATGCGTGTCTCAATAAAAAATGAACGTTTGTTTTGTTACTCTATCACGCAAAACCAGCCAAACGAATTGGCATGAAATTTGCCACACGCATAATTTATAACCTGGATAACAAGTAGGATACTTTTTATCCCGGTGGTACGTTCCCGTGGGATAATCTAAGAACACCACGCCGCCCGGCGCCGGCGAAGCCGGGCGCAAAAGCTAGTTAGTATATCAAGCCGTCACCAATTCCAAACATTTTACGAGCATCTCTGAATATTCTTAAAACATTCATAGCTCGATGGATAGCTGGTTAAATCAGAATGTTTTTGTAATAATCGCTACGTTTAGTGTTATTGTGAAATCTTGAGATAAACAGAGTTGTTTTAAACGTACGTAGACGCACTTACTAAGCCTATGCTTTTGGTATCTTAGTAACCGTATATATAGTTAGCTCGCTGAAAGATTCACCGTATAATATATGTGTAGCTATGCTAGCTACACATATTAGCTAGCTAATGGACAAATTAACCCTTTAATAAGTAATAGTCTATAGTTTTAATTGTCCGGTTTGGTTTAATATGGTTTCATATAACTTGCCGCATTGCGAGTGCATAATACAATTTAAATGTAACTCCTTCTGAAGAGGTGGAGACCTGGTGTCCAGGAATTCGCCAGTCCTCCACAATATAATAATGAATTGTTTTTATTTATGTATTTGTACTTGTGTATTGTGGTGAGAAATAAATCAATAAATAAATCATAGCAAATAATAAAAATAAATCCAGACAAATAAAAGAGTCAAATTTCCTCGTATTACAATGATTTTTTTTACACTTTAAGCACACATGTACAGATGCGGACTTAATGCCATAGGCATTTTCTATCAGTCAAATAATGTATTTTAAAATAATAATTTAAAAAATTGTTCCTCTTTCCAGACACGTGACCTTTATTTAGTGCAAGCGAACAACTTTTAAAACAGAAATAGGTGAAAATGTTTCGTTTCATAATTATTCATTAAAATCAGTTATTCAAGCAATATTATTCCTAATGATGAGGTTTTATGTGATTGATGTTGATGTAGGTATTGAATTACAAAAATAAATACCTAATATTATAATACCTACTTACTAATAATAATGAACAAATTTTAAGCAGGTCAAAAAATAAGCATTATTAAAATATAACAAAATAAATAATAAATTAATAGATAAACTTGCACCTATAAATATTAATAGAATAAGTAGATGAATAGAAACATAAAATACGTAATAGCATATAAAATAATTAATTAATTAATAATTAATTTATAAATAACTTGAGAGACGAAGCGCGCTATCATCATCATTTCAGCCGAAAGACGTCCACTGCTGGACATAGGCCCCCCCAAACTCCTCCACTTCGACCGGTCTTGTGCTTCCCACATCCAGCGGATACCCGCGGCCTTCACAAGGTCATAAGCGCGCTATATTAATTATTTTCTCTCTAGTTATTTAAAATTTTGCTGTGCCCAACAGGGTCCATGATTGTTTCTATTATTTTATTTACCACCTGTAAATGTACATTATGGATGCAATAAACGATTTGAGATTTGATGTACATTGCTTACATTAAAAGAGCAGTAAAGAAAATGAGTAAACTATTCATTTCTTTGCCTAAAAACTAGGATAAAATCGTGCTTATTCAAATATGCGGTAGAAACATCGATGCGGAACCAGTGGCCATAGATTATGTACGTGATTCTGAATCCCCCTGAGTTGAAATGTTTTTGTCGGTTATTAAATAAAAATCAGCCGTTTCATATATTTTGACCGAAGTGCAATACCTCCCTCCCGTAGGTGTTGCACTTCGGTCAAAATGTATGTGCACATGTATATTGTACTTTTGTATGAAATAGCCGAATTTGTTTTCAATACCTAATCGACGAAAAATTTCAACGCTAGGGTATGTAGAATCTTGTAATAAATTAATGATTCAAGTTTGCGTGTAGATGTATCCGTGCCACTCTGTATTCAGAGTGATCTTATTCCGAGATCCTATGCACTATTAGAGCTAACAGGTCCGTACTCATTTGTTCACTCACTTCTTCAGATAAGCGCGACGCTACACTTGTGGAACAATATCAATGAAGTTTTCATAAAAATTGCTCTCTGTGAGTCGCGTCGTGCTGTCGCGTCGCGCCTGTTTGCAGGACCCTTAAATATGATTTTTTTTCGCCATCTCTTAGCGTAAAGGTTGAATCAGAATACAAATACAATGTATGTACGTGGAACTGATAAGTTGTACTATGTATTCCAAAGAGTGTGGTGAACGGAAGTACGAAGTTTGAAGCGGGATATTATAATATCGATTTATTTGTGTCTTTTTTGTTCTAATTCCACGAGTGCCGAGTGATAATTAAGTCGTTAGTATTCCAAAATCTTTGAAAACCAGAGCCTTGAACTCTTTTCCTTCATATGAGGTCAAAGTCAGTCTCTATTTTCCGTGATGTAATTATGTATAGTCAGCCGACAAGAATTCATTTAATTTTCTAAAATCTTTGTTCTATAATATCAATAATCATCATCTGCCTAGCCTTTTCCCAACTATGTTAGGGTTGGCTTCTATTCTAACCGGATGCAGCTGAATACCAGTATTTTACATGGAGCGACTGCCTATCTGACCTCCATAATAAATTGTAGACAATCAAAAGAATTGTTATCGATGTATATCATATTTTTGAGGCTGACTGTACCTGCCTTCTTAGCTGTCCTCTTAAGCGTCATGACTTGTAGACGAAAAGTCGTAAAAATAACAATTAGCAACCAGTTTGATTTTTAATGATAAACTTATGCAGCAGAACCAGCATGTTGCAGCTTGAATATCTTTTTACAGAGTACTTCTACTAAATTAAATTAATTAATTAATAATGATATTAATTAATTAATTTTAATTAATTATGATATTAATTAATTAATTTTAATTGATTTAGTTAATTTATCTGACTGTCTCGGTGGTCTAGTGGTTAGAATCGTTACTCCTGCGCACGAGGTCCTGGGATCAGGCGAAGTTTTATGGGTTTTGCACAGGAACTTCTCGGTAGCAGCCCAGAGTCTGCATTTTTGTCCAGTGGATGGCAATAGGCTCGCCCCCAATTACATATAGGACATAAACATAACTGGTGAAATGTGGGTATACTATAAGGTACAACTGTGTCTAATTTTCCAGGGATTGCGTTAATGATAAGTTATTTGTTCTGATTTTTTAACAACTAGCTTCCGCCCGCAGCTTCGCCCGCGTGGAAGTCGAAAATTATCCCGCAGGAACGTACTACCGGGATAAAAAGTATTCTATATGTTAATTTAGGTTATATAATCTGTCTGTGTGTCAAATTTCATCCAAATCCGTTTAGCCGTTTTTGCGTGATTGAGTAACAAACATCCAATCATCTTCACAAACTTTCACATTTCTAATCTCACGGACTACCCTTTTTTACTTTTAGGAGTAGATTTTCGAGAAACCCTGATACACGGTTTTCTTTATTTTTGGTTTAAGGTATAAATACTGAGTTTGGAGTTAATCAGAGCGCGCGTTAAAATTCTTCCATACAAATTTTGACACCCCCCAATCCCCCTTTAGGGGGTAGTTTAGAAAAACAATAAATGGCCAACCTCATAATTTACTTAACTTAGTATTTGTGCCAAGTTTCAAGTTTATTAACTCAAGGAATAAGATTTATCATACAAATAAAATCCCCCCTTTTCACCCCCTTAAAGGTCGAATTTCCAAAAACCCCTTCTTAGTGCTCCCCTACATTATAAAAGGAAGCCGTGTGCATTTCACGTTCCTAGTCCTAGTAGTTTCGGCTGTGCGTTGATTGATCAGTCAGTCAGTTTCTCCTTTTATATATTTAGATATCCGATTTATTTTATGATTTATGAGGAATATCTGATTTATTTCTCATTTATTAACAATATCTTATTAATTTTCTGATTTACTAAGAATATCTGATTTAGGTATATAGAATATGCTGGCTATCATAAGGATTGAGCAATGAAACAACAAACAACTATGGCGCGCCCATTTGGTCTGATTTGATTGACTATTCAGTACCCATCTAACATGTTTGACATCGGCATACGCACCAACACTTCTTAGAAACGTACTTGAATATCATTTGTACGTGCTTCACTTAAGATCAATTGTTTATTTTGGGCAATTGGATCTTATGGTTGAACTAAAGTTCACAAACACTTGTAAATGTTTTTCGTGTTCCGTACCAAAATGCTGCCAACATAATTATGCTGCATGCATATGTTGTAGCATTTATACTATACTAAAGCCCCACTGTCCGTCCGCTTGTCTGTCACACGGCTGTATCTTTTAAACCGTTACAGGTATACATTTGAAATTTTCGTAGAGTTTGTAGTACAATGTGCAAACAAGTTTTTCTGGTCGATCTTAATAATGATCTATTTATATAAAAAGAAAAGTCCTGACTGACTGACTCATCAACGCCCAGCCCAAACCCTTGGACCTAGAAAGCTGAGAATTTGCACAGAGGTTCCCTTTTTAATATAGACAAGGAATAAGGAATATTTTTTCAAAAGTGAAGTTCCGCGCGGGCGGCGCCGCTGGCAAAAGCTAGTATAGTTATAATGCATGCTCTTTTAAACAAAAGTTATTTTTCTAATGTAATGTTAAATATTATACGGTGGTACGGCATCCTTCTCGTTCCGATCCAACTCGTACTTGGCTGCTCTTTTATGTAATCATTTCTGAGTATATCGGTCTTGGTTCGTTAATTATGGTTAGTTTGTGTACTTACTTGTGGTTTACTTTAGCAATACAGTGCTCGGGAAATCCCGGTATGTAATTCGCCTTATTCATTGTTAATAAAAAAATGTGAGGGTATTTTTTGCGGAGTTGAGTTACGTACTTTGTTGTTAGTACCTTCACTGAGAGGAAGTTCTCTGCTCAGTAAGTGCCTTAATCTGTAATTTTAATTATAGTTGGCTAGGTTTTATTACGCTTTATCATTTGATGATTTGTATTTCTTTTTTTCTTATAATGTATTTTACGTCTCACCTTCTTTGGGTAAGAGCTGCCCCACAGAGCTGTCCCATGCAAAACTTCAACACATTCTTGACCCAAATGTATGGGATACCAGATTAAGTATAATTTAATCACCAGATTAAGCATATTCCCATTTCTGGGACACAGGCCTCCTTTCGATGAGAAGGATTACTTTTTCACAATTACGGTGTTGGTTCCATGGGGGAAGTTGTTCAGTGTAATGGTACAGACCATTGCACTGTTGACCATTACTACAGACCATTACTAAGTTGTTCAGTGTAATGGTACAGGACTATTACACTGAACAACGCTCTTAAATACGACAACACTTACAGATACACGCTGTATAGGTTAATGCCGTTTTTCTCGAGAGATTTTCGGGAAAAATGTGCTCTAAGTGGTTGTGCCATTGAATTTAAACTCGCTAATAATAATCGCGTGCTAGTAATAATATAACTACCTAGTGACAGCAAAATCTAAACATTGTGATTCGATTAGATTGGTGATATTAAAAAAAAAAACTAGATTTTTTAATTACCTACTTATGCAAATATTGAGTAACATTTGATAGTTTATTAGTTTTATTCTCAGATCCTACGCTATTTTTTTTTGTTCTACATTATGTATTTGCTTATCCTACTTAACATTTAATTTTGCATTCTAGTTTTATCAAGTTTGAGTTTAATATAGATCGTAAAATTATTAAAATAGTTTGACTAATAATAAGTAAAACTGTCTCATAAAGAGTAAAAAAAAATCTTTTCTATATTCAAAAACAGGCCAAGTGACGGCTGGGTTTATTGTTTATTTTTCTTAAAAAAAAAACAAAGATTTTGTTTTTGACTATGCCATATTTATTAACTTTAATTAACGATGCTTTCATGCATATTTTCTCCAGACATTTAGTTTCGATCCCACCTAGTACGATGACTTTATTATATTTTCCATGATAACAACTATAAATAAATATTGAATAGATTTTTTTTTTTTCTGCACCAGTCAACGGCAAAATATTGACTTGAAATGATGGCTCGGCGTGAAGCGTCAGAAACAGATATTATACCGCAGGTACTGGTAGGCGTCAGAGCAGTGAGATACGAACGTAAGCGGGCGGGTGAATCTAATCTTGCCAATCTTTTTGACTTTGACAGCCCCAACCAAGTGTACTTTTATAATAATCGGGTAAAAATGTTATTCAATCGCTAGCCTTTACAACATAAGGTCGTCTTTTGTGGACAACCTTTACCTTTACCGTGGGTACAATACGATTCAGCTATAGGACTGACCTTGCGTCGTGGTGATGTGTTACTCTAAGCTGTCAATTTTAACAAAAGAAACAGTAGCTTTAAGACTTCAATAGATTTAGTAATATACCAAGACTCAGTTAAATAAAGTGAAACTAATAAGCAAAGTAATTTTCTTTGCAAGCGTTACTTTTCAAGTGACAGTTGACAGATCGAGGTCGAATTGACGTTTTCATTCTTAGTCGAATCGAATCGCACTGTACAACATTAGCTTCACACTGTGGATGAAGATGATAATTTATATCAGGCAGAGAAGGTACGGATTGTGTCGAATCATTTTAACCAAATAAGAAACTGACATTATAAAAGACTCGATTATTTGTTCAGCGCTTCCAGCATCCTAATTGTGTAAAACACTATAATGATATGAGATAGGAGATGAAAGTTTTCATGTAACTTCGTGATTTTTTTGCGAATGTGAAATCCATTCACCAGGCTACAAATGAAAAGAAAACTACAGATAACTACTATACACCAGTAAAAGTTGTAAAGAGCTAAAAAGTTAACGCAATAAGCTCCAGTAGCAAGATCCTAAGCCTCTTGATTTTAATTTCATTTATTAGGTACAGCCAGCGACACAGTGTAATGTCTTCGGTGATAGCTTACAAATGAAAAAATATAGCTTATCCATTCGATAAACATAGTTCCAACAAGTCCTCATACGACAAAATTAGTATTATTATAGTATTTTCTAAATCATCAGGTGTGGACCAGGCTTTATATGGCTGTGTCGCTGACGCTCATCATTTTTCTTGTTACCGAGTAAATGTATAATTTCATTGTTTTTTTCTTATCACAATAAAACGTTTACCTGCTGTCAACATCAAATCATTTATTTCAGGTAGGCCATTAAAAGGCACTTTTGAACGTTAAAATTAACAACAAGAAAATTGAATTGATTCTAGTCGCCCCTTCCAAAAGATAGATTAGTATGGACTTCGTATTGAAAGTTGCTCTTTTAACATGTTTTACAAAATCTTTTTTACATTAATTATGTGAATACGATGTATTTAGAATAAAATTCCTATACGCAATAGGTACAAAAGATTAAAGATTAAGCAGTGACAGATAAAATTATTAAATTGGAGGTGCTCCTACGTTCTGGGCTACTTTTAAAATCAATTTCAAAATTTCCGTAAGGAAAAAACATTTGACTTAATAACTCAACCTTCATTAACTACAACTATATAAGTTGTAGTTACTGATAACTGTCTACCTACTACGGAAAGGGTACTTAGACACTAAGTAAGAAAAACCACATAAAAAGTGTATGTGTATTTAAGAATATCAACAATCCATACGTACGTAATATTATTCATGCGTAAGTAGCTGTGTTGGTCTGTGTGTCCTTATTTCGGAACAAGATTAAATTTGGCAAATTTTGGCACTCAGTTTGTTGTAGTCATGACATGGATTAGGGCTTACGGCATAGTATCGGATATTTCTTATCCCAGTAGTACGTTCTCATGGAATAATTTCTGAACGCCATACTCCTCCTTATTCCAACCTCCTCTAAGTACATATTGACGGTTACCGACGTTTGTCAAGTGGTTGACTCAATTATAAAGCACAAGAACAAATTGTTTTTGCATACATTAAAAAGCAGTTTGGTAGTTATTACGCATAACTAGTTGTTTCTTTTTTTTTAATTACGCCATCACGCAAATAAAAACCCGAAGATGGTTTCGGGTTTTTATTTGCTTGTTGGCCGTGGTTTTCCTGTTTATAAAAAGAAGTGATGATTTCTTAGCAGCATTCCTGTTTGGGTTGGGACCGAGTATTTTTTAAACAATTTTTAGGTTTCATTTTTTAAATAAAGTATAAAGTTTCTTTTGATTCCTTTTTTGTATTGTTATAAAACAACAAAAATTGTGTCTTTTTATTTCGGGAGGACTCTGCTGCCTGCTGTGATTTGTGGATCTTTCACAGTCGTTGCGGGTCGTCAGAAGCCCGAAAGTCTGATATCCAGTCTTACCAAGGTGTATCGTGTTACCCAGTAAGTGGGTTGTGGAGGTCAGATAGGCAGTCGCTCCATGTAAAATGCTGGTATTCAGCTGCATCTGATTAGATTGGAAACCGAACCCAACATACTTGGGAAAAGGCTAGGCAGATGATGATGATGATGATTGCATTGAATAAATATAGTAATGAAATAAACGAGATATTGTATTGATACTCCAAAACGATTGTTCATCAATTGCCAAAACAATAGGATCAAGTGTTAGGGTGATGTCAGAGTACTGACGATCAGTCATTCAAATTCGCAATTCGTTGTTTTAATATTTGCCAATTAAGGCGAGAAAGGTGTCACTGCAGTATCAATTTTTTTTTAAATTTTTTTTTAGTTATCCTACCATCTTTTAGACGTTACTTTTCAATTAAAAGTGCACGATATACATTTATAAGTGCAAAAACTTCTTACAGGCTAACACCAAATGCACTCATTTATTTATACTATACGTTTTCAATAAAATAATATAAAACAACCATAAATCTATAAATTTAACAAACATATTAAGAAAATCGAATTAGATATATTATATTGATGTGTAATAAAATAACAGATATATTAATGAAACTAGAGTAGGATTAAATATTTGGTTTACATTAGAAAATAATTAAAAAATAAATAACATTATAAAAGTATAAAAATTGGCAGTTAATATTGTATGGTCTTCGTTGTGAATTTACAAAAAAAATTATTTCTGTCGTGGTGAACGTCAATCAGGTTATTGCAGCTGTCTGGGATTGTACACATTCGCGGTATTAATATACCTGCCGCAGATAGTGAAACTCCGCATGAGATGGATATCGAAATCTAAACATGATTAATTAATGATCCAATGATATATTTCGTTTGTAGTTAGGAATTACATAAACATGAGTTGAGGAAATCCATTTATTTGTTTTATCGTGTTTAGATATCAATAACCTGAGACGTCAGAGAAAAGTGGACAAAAAGTTTTTATCAAACTGATATTTCGAGTTTCAACTCCGCTACCTACGTTCGATGACCCAAAAATATTATCAAATCGTGTTTTTTGTTTTATTGATGATTTGCTTGATGAGATGCTTTGTTGAAAATATTACCGACAACTTATATATTATAATTGAAGGCCCAATACATTTATTTTTTTTACTTTTTAGAGTCTTTTTTTATTTCATGTGGCTGTGGCTGACCTTTCTTTTTCTTGTAACTGAAACGAACTCTCTCATCTTTGTTCCAGATTGCCAAGCGGTGTCAATATGGACGCTCAACCGCCATGGCAACAGGAACCCTGGCACCAGCGTTACTCTTGGCATGAGAGAGGTCGCACTCTTGAAGGATGAAATTGTCAACAGCTGGGATACTGGCGCCAGCAAACTTTGTTCTCAGGTACCTACTTACACCTATCGTAAATTATGTGCGAATGTTGAATGTTGGTAATAATTTGTGGGCATCATAACGTTGGCCTTAAATTGTACGGTGATAAAATAATCAGATTAAAATCATTGCTTTTGGAATTTGCGAGGGCCAGATCCCTCTTATATGCAGATGACTTAAAACTGTTTTATGAAATAAAATCGGAGCTTGATTGCCAAGCTCTGCAATCAGACATTGATGCAGTGTATAAGTGGAGTTTAGAGAATCAAATGGAATTTAATAAATCAAAATGCTGCGTGATGTCTTTTGGTCGAGTGCGGCGCCTGGTCAATTTCCAATACAAACTGAATGGAGATACAATTACAAGAACTGATTCCATGAAGGACCTGGGTGTCATATTCGACCCTAAGCTCACTTTTCACGACCACGTCACATCCACTGCTAAGGAGTCCTTCAGGCGCCTTGGCTTTATTTTAAGAAACTGTCGTGATTTTCACAACCCCCACGTAATCAAGCTTATTTTCGGGGCACTGGTCCGTAGCAAGCTTGAGTCTAGTGCGTGCGTATGGAATCCTTTTGAGAAGCAGTATGCGTTAGCTTTAGAAAAAGTTCAAAAAGCATTCCTTAGATACCTCTACAAACACTTGTATGGGTTTTATCCTTTCTTATATCCCACTAAATTCCTCTTGGGTTGCATAGGTTTAAATTCTCTAGAAGTAAGACGGTCGCGTGATCAGATGACTGTAATATTTAAAATTCGAGGGATTATTGATGTTCCTGATATACATAACGAAATCTGCAACCTATTTGTCTCAGACAATTACTGTCGCGGCAGAAAACATCGCTTACTGGCTGTTCCAGCTTGCCGTACTGTTGCACATTCCAAGTCACCTATTCCTCGGACATTAACTGCTGTTAACGCTCTCCTGAACTCTGAACTCGAATACAGATTTCGACATTTTCGCGAATGAATAGAAGATGATGCTGTCAGAATGTTTGAATTTTTGTGAGAAGAATGCATGACTGTTGAATAGATTGTACTGTATGAATATATTCACATGTTTAAATAGTGTAATTGGCTTTGGCCGTTCTATTTAAAATAAATAAATAAATGTGTGTGTGTCAACACACACATTTATTACACAACATACAACTATGTTGATTAAAATATTTCGTGAAAATGTTATTTTCGATTGGATACTCGGTAACTCATGAAATATATGGAGCTATCAGAATCAATATTGCCGAAAGACATCGGCAATTTGTGGTTGTTGCTCCAAATTGCTCCACTTAGTGGATCCAAATTGATCCATTAGTGTTGCCGAGCAATAATTGCTTAAAAAATTGCCCGTGTAAGAGCACCTTTAGAGGGTTTTATTGATGATTTGAATGATTATAATTATGTAAAGCCTTATTTGTTACGGTCGCGAATCATATTTTGTTCAACATTTATCCTGGCAGTGTCCTGAAAATTGCAAAAAAAAATTTCAAAAATTTGAATTTCGTGGTAACCTCAGAGGTTCCAACTTACGAACTTTAGTATGTGAAAAGGTAAAATCAGACAATCTGAGTAGTTATCAATAAAGATCTTGGAATAGGGATTTTGTTTGTTAATATTTTAGCCATGTTTCGGGTTCTTCAATTTATAATTAGTGGCGTCAGGTCAGACCATACTGGTCAGCTTGTATTGTTTGACTTAGATCAAAAGTTACATCTAGATAAAACCATTGAATTGAGACCTCTGACTAAAAATAAATTGAAATCTTTTAATAATAATGTTCTTAGCAAGCTCTCAACAGCGAGTTTTGATTCACAAGACCCCAATATAAACTATGGCACATTTTTTTCTACAGTATGCAAAGAATTCAATAAAGCATGTCCTGTAAAAAAAGTTACGATTTTGGTTTAGTAGCTACTAAACTAAAATTTAGCGAATGGGCCACTGCTGGCATTAGAAAAAGCAGAGATATTTTTCATAATTTGTACCACGAAAAATCATTGACTTCTGATCAGGCCCTTCATAATTATATAAGAAACTATTCTAAGATATTCAAAAGAGTCTGCGTTCACGCTAAATCTAAATTAATAAGTAACAAAATTAGTATCTCTAAAAATAAAATAAAAGCTGTGTGGCAGGTAATTAACAAAGAAACTGGAAACAAAACAGCGAGATCAGAATGAATTAGCTCTAAAAATTGATAATGAAACCATTTCAGATAAGTTACAAGTTGCTGAGACTCTAGAAATGTTCTTTACCAACATCCCAATAGAAGTTACGAAATCTCTCCCCTCATCATCTGTATTAGCTGAATCTCTTCTTAAAGAAAACTTCAGCAAGGACATTCCAAGTTTTGAATTCAAACCCATCTCTATTGCCACAATTAAAACAGCATTTAAAAGTCTTAACATAAAAAACACTGAAGACTTATGGGGGATTTCCGTTAAGGTTCTCGAAAATATCATTGACACAATTGCCCCTGTCCTAACAGGCATATTTAATCAATGTTTAGACAGCGGTACGTTTCCTGACTTAATGAAACATAGTAAAGTAGTACCAATTTTCAAATCGGCTAGTAAGAGTGATCCCTCTAATTATAGACCTATATCTGTGCTTCCAGCATTGAGCAAAATTTATGAAAAAATCATGCTGGACCAGATGTTATCACACTTTAAGTCGAATGGGATTTTACATAGTCGACAGTTTGGTTTCACGAAAGGTAGGTCGACGACTGTCGCAGGAGTAAAACTCATCAGTCACATTTTGGAATCCTGGGAGAATTCCCAGGATGCCATTGGCATTTTCTGTGACCTCTCAAAAGCGTTTGACTGCGTTGACCACAATACACTGATCTGTAAATTACACCACTACGGAATTCGTGGACAAGCTGCTGATCTTGTACTTTCCTATTTATCAAACAGGCAGCAAAAAGTAAACGTTAATGGGGCGACGTCCTCGGGGTCTCTAGTTAAGATGGGCGTGCCTCAAGGTTCAATTCTTGGCCATTTTTATTTCTAGTTTATATTAATGACCTTCCTTACCTGATGGCTAAATTCTCGGATATAATTTTATTCGCTGATGACACTTCTCTTATTTTTAGAATAGATAGAAAAGATACGGATGTCTTACATGTCAATGATAGTCTAGCTGTTCTTTCGAAATGGTTTGCTGCTAATAATCTTTTACTCAATGCGAACAAAACTAAATGTCTTAACTTCTCGTTACCAAATGTACCCCAAGTAGGTCTAAACTTAAAACTTGATGGCAAGAAACTGGATGCTATTTCGGAAACTGTATTTTTGGGAATTACTTTAGATTCAAAATTGCAATGGGATGCTCACATTAGAGCTCTTTCAAGTAGATTAAGCTCAGCTGCTTACGCAGTAAGAAAAATAAGGCAGTTGACTGATGTAGCCACAGCTAGATTAGTTTACTTTGCTTATTTTCACAGTATTATGTCTTATGGCGTTCTGCTGTGGGGATTGGCAGCTGACGTAGATTCAATTTTCATTTAACAAAAGAGAGCAATCCGCGCAATCTATAAAATGGGGCCTCGCGAGTCTCTTAGAAACAAATTCAGCGAAATAGATATATATTAACTTTGCCTTCTCTTTACATCCTAGAAAATATCTTATATGTTCGCAAAAACTTAGGCCTTTTCAAAAAACGATGCGATTTCCATAATCTGAATACACGTAGTAAAGATGAAATTGTGATTCCAAAATTTAGACTGACTAAAACTAGCAAGTCATTTCTAATAAACAGTATCCGCTTCTATAACAAGTTGCCAAAGTCGGTTACAGAACTTAGCGATGGAAAGTTTAAAACGCACATCAAACGTGTCCTTATCAAAAAAGCATATTATAAGATAAAAGACTACGTTGAAGACAGAGAAGTTTGGCATTAATTCCTTCTGCACATGTGGCTTCCCTGGTACCTCATTAACAGCATAACTATGTGAAAATCTATTAACTGCTCTCAAATACAATGTTCTTTTTTATTCTTTTTATTTTTACAATGCTGACATATTCTCGTCATTAATTGACATTATACATCAATTTTATTTAGGTTCATTTTATATATGTAGATTATTTTACATACTGTGAATGAGAGAACGTTGTAGGCCTTACTGACTGTAGATTTGTAGACGATATTCTATTCTGTATTCGTCTAAGAACCTGGTACTTATTGACAGGCCTGCGCTGTCTTCCCATACATTTTATCTCTGTAATTTGAAAATATTGTTAAAGCCAATTATTTTTAAAAGACCGTGGAGTTTCTTGCCGGCTCTTCTCCATAGGAAACAACAATTTGGAACCGTGCACCTAGCTTCTGACGTTTCATAAGTGCCCATGCAGGTTTATATGAAATAAAAATATTTAGATTGATTGATTTATCATGTTCTGCACGTGCAACTTTTCATATTAGGTACACAAACTCGCATAATCTGAAAACGTTAATCTATAAACAATGAATTATCTAATTCTAGGACATCGAAGGCTTCAGAAACTTCATATGGAACGACACGATGGACGTGTCGACATCTTACCTCACAGGAACCGGATACGATGAACTCTTTGACATCGGCAAGAGGATCCGGGAGAAGTACCCACATCTACTCTTCGGTCAGGCTGATAAATTCTACTTCAGGCCCACGAATGAACAGAGGACTGTCACCAGCTGTATGGCGTTTGTGCATGGCTTAACAGATGGCATCAACTTAAATGTAACTGTGGAGGAATCAAGGCAAAGAGATGATGTTATTAGGGTGAGTTTGGATAAGAAAATGGAAAAAAAACTTTTTAAATATTTCAGTTGACTTAATTGCCCGTTGTTTAGGTATACAAATTACTGCTTACTGCTGTTTGCAATAAAAACACGATTACTAGTAGTGGTTTTGTATCATACAAACTACATAATTAATTGTTTTCCATTCTGATCAGGCTAAATGTAATTTTCCCTTTCAAATAAATATGAGAATTTAAATAGAACAATGAATCTTTCGAACCCAACCAGGCGCATTATTTGTGTAAATAATTTCATCACCACTGCTCTCAAACGGTGAAGGAAAACATCGTGAGGAAACCGACATGTCCTAGAACCAAAAATAAGCATAAGCCTCCCCCAAGACGGGGGGATTTGCCATAATCGCCACGCTTGGCAGGCGGGTTGGCGATCGCAGTATGGTGGTAAAATGCATAGAAAACGCTGCTGCCCATTCTCTAGTAAGTCCCTTAGTCGCCTTCTACGACACCCACGGGAAGAAATGGGATGGTGCTATTCTTTTACGCCCGGCACCACACGGGACTGATGGGTAGGCTGATGATGTATGTAATGAATCTTCGCTGCTGAAATAAATGTTGGTGAGATCTGTAGAAATTTCAGATTAATATCTTTTTAATTTTCATCAAAACTATTCTTTAGCACAGGACATTGAACTGGGAGAGGTGCCAAATATTTTCTAAATACTTTACTAATTAATTCTTATCTTTTTTCAGCCGTATGAGAACTGCGATCGGTATCAGCAGGAAGTGAAAGGTGGTCTAACTCTGGCGCAGCAACTGGACACATATTTTGTTACTCCAGAGTATGTTGTTGTAAGTGTTATTTGCTTTAAAATCTAGTATTTCTTTAAGAACAAAAAGTCATCGGTTAATAAATGTATATAATTTACAAAATTATGATGTTTTTATGTGAACATGGCAACAAAAAAAGCTATTTGCAAACATGGCAATATTCTTGAATAGGTTTGCAAAAAGTGTTAATCATAGTTCATAGTTTATCATCATTGAATTGTTTTTTTGCTCATTACTTAAAACATTTTCCAATAATTTTCACAGGTTCAAAACGCAGTCCAGGGCCGTCTAGGCATCACTACTAAACTGAATGCTTCCATGGTCTTTTCTATCTACGAGATGTGTCGGTTCTTCCGCTCCTGGGAACCCGACCACAAGTCCCCGTGGTGTGCCGCCTTCACTGACGAGGAACTCGCCGTCTTAGAGTACTATGATGACATCAGGCATTACCATAGGAACGGCTATGGGTCGTGGGTGAGTTTGATTGTATTTGTGGATTGGATTTTTAATTGGGCGGGATCGCTATTGGCCGTAATCTCTTCTGATTAAAGTGATGATGCGTTTGACGATGACGCTTGCCATGTTACCTATATAGTAAACTTGTTACATAATGATAACGTTTTGCTGAATGATCTGTCAAATAAACGGTTGTTCTCACTTCGCTAACGCGATCTTCGTTATTGAGCTCTCAGAATTGCTCTGAGTTTGAGTTTCAATCAATTGATTGACACTTAAATTCAGAACAATTATTTCAATTAAACTATCTACAGGCACTTTTGTAAGTCAAGGATTCGGTTAGTCCCCCCCGAGTGGGTTTCCGCATTGTCGAGCAGGGTTCAGTAGCCGTGGTCTCCTAGCCACAGTGAAGCGATGAGGAACCCAAAGGTGGGGCCACTCGTCAGGGCTTTTGCCTTTTGGCTTTTGCCTGTCCCCTCTCTTGTGTATAACGACTCTGGTGAACGACCGCCCTCTTTAATACTTTCGGGAATACACCCTCGGAGATACAAAGACCACAAATGTGTGCGACGAGAGGCACAAGAGTCTGTCTACACATTTTTAGCAGCTGTGAACTGATTCCATCCCATCCCGGGGCAGAATCAGAACGGAGACCCATTAAAATGGTTTCAACTTCAGCAAGATCCGGAGGGAGAAGAACAATTGAGTTCACCTGAGCGTCGTTCCTGACATATGGCTCATGTAACGTGTCAGCATTTGTATGCTTAACTGCAAGTTCTTTGCCAATATTCACAAAATAATTGTTAACCAAGTTTAATGAAGACTTGCTGTCTAGGTTGGCCATAGACAATAACTCATTAGGAGGAGATCTGGAGATTTGTTTATTAATTATGGTGTTTATAGTGTTCCAGGTCTTTTTAGGGTTATTTTTAGCTTTCAGGAATTCATTTTTTCGTGATTATTTTTTAGCCTATGTAGAAGCTTATTGCATAAGTTGCGATAGCGAATATAGGTTAGTTTCAAAGTATAATTGTCCGGTGTCATTTTGTGTTCTCTATGCATGTTGTCCCTATTCCTAATGCATCTTAGTAGACCTGGTAAATTCCTGGTGATTCTGCCTAGCCTGTTCCCACCTAAGTTGGGGTTGGCTTCCAGTTCTACAGGATGCAGCTGAGTACTAGTATGTTACATGAAGTCTCTGCCTATTTGACCTCCACAATCCAGTTACCGGGTAATACGATACCCCTTGGTAAAACTGATTGTCAGACTTTCAGGCTTCTGACGACCCGTAACGACTGTCAAAGATCCATGAATGACAGCCAGGACCACCGATTTAACGTGCTTTCCGAGGCACGTTAGGGGCCTTGGATGGTCACTCATCCAAGGACGAAGTAGAGTTCGACGGATTGAAAAATTTATTAAAAATCTTTTACTCGAATTTTAGGTGAACGAGCACCTTGGCCGTTTACCAATGAAGGACCTGTACGACAACTTTGCGGCATTTATCGAGGGTGGAAGCAGGAAAGTGAGCGGCCACTTCACACACGACACCATGATGGAGATGGTGTTCTGCGCCCTGGGCCTGTACAGGGAAGACGCTCCCCTTCAGGCCTTGAGCATGGATCCGCAAAGGGTGTGGAGGACCAGCTACATTGGAGCGTTTTCTGTCAATATTATTGCTGTGCTTAACAGGTTAGTTTTTATACTTTAAATAGTAAAATGATACAGGGTGTAAAAAGACACATCACATGGTCATCAACTGTACATCATACTAAGCAATATGGCAAAAAAATAAAATGCTTGGAAACTACTTTTATTTTTGGAGTCAAAATTTGCTTTTTGCGGTAGTGCGCAAAATAGTGCACGCAAAACATTGTGCATGTAATATGGGTATATAACGGCACAGGGGTCAAGGAGGTTTTTAAAGATGTGTTTATTAAAAACTTGTTAGCAAAGTTGGAATTTTGATCTTAAATGTCTCTGTAACTATAACGTTCCCAGGTATGGTCCAGAAAAAGAAAATGATTATATTGACTTCGTTAAGTGTGTTTTACATCGAATTAGCGGTTGACTTTAAAATGAAATTCTCTGTAACATTGATAATTTCACCAGTACGTTTACCTGCGTTTACCTTTTAGGTGCTCAGGTCACTGTATATTTATATCGTGTCTACTGTCTATTTTTAGGCAGTCTTTGTTCATTATTAGTTTTTCGGCAAAAACTTCACCGTCGGAATAATTCGGTACTATTTATTCAGTAACCACAGAAATAGGATTCAAAGTCAAAGTCAAAGTCAAAGCATTTATTTCAATTAGGCACTTAAAAGGCACTTTTGAACGTCAACATTAATAATCACATTTGTATAATTGCCCAATATAGGTACATATATTGCATTATAATGCAAATTATCTAACCGTAGCAGCGCTCCCCGGTTTCACCCGCGTAGTTCCCGTTCCCGTGGGAATACGGGGATAAAATATAGCCTATGACTCCCGGGAATAGAGTAGCTTCCCAACTGTAAATTAATTTTTAAAATAGGTTCAGTAGTTTCGAAGCCTATTCAATGCAAACAAACAAATCTTTCCTCTTTATAATATTAGTATAGATTATTAATAAGTATAGATTAATTCGAAGCCATTTTAATAGGCAATTGATAGGATTAATATATCACGCAGGAGGCCATGTCTCATTTTTTTTATTGACATTAACCATAACTGTGTTATCGTTGATCCAATGAATTATATCATTTTCGAGTACTTTATCAGCTGTTACATAGATACAATGTCTATTGATTTCCATTATCTATGCACGAGCTTGTCATTCATTGAAGAGTTGATATTTACTGTCAAAGCGTCCTTCTTTATCTTGAGTCCACTCGAAAATGATATAATTCATTGGATCAACGATAACACAGTTATGGTTAATGTCAATAAAAAAAATGAGACATGGCCTCCTGCGTGATATATTAATCCTATCAATTGCCTATTAAAATGGCTTCGAATTTTTACGAGTGCTATCAAAGTCTAATAATATCACCTTCCTGTGTAAATATTTATGACGTCTTGTTATCTGCTCGTCATATTTTATTTGGATTGTCAATCATTCTTTCCTACGGTTTGGCTGCGATTTAGTCTTCAAAAATTATTAACAGTATATAAACAGGTTCAACACTTTTCCTATTCTCTTCCTATTTGTATTACATGTGTACTATCTTTATTATTTTATATTTTTCACTCCAGAACAAGATCAACTTTTCGAATTAACTCCGCTTGACCAAGGTCAATGGTTTGAAGAAATGCTCACATCACTTATCTTAATTCTTCCAGGTGCGACGAACTCGGTGGCCAGCCTAATAGCTCGACCTACCGTGTCCAATTCTTTATCAACGAGAGGGAGTCTCCTATCTGCCCCTTGGAGGGCTGCACGTGGCAAGAGTTCCAGGACAAATTCAAGCCTTTCACTGACGCTAACTTAGACTTCTGCAGTATGTCTTACGAGCCCGTGGAGAATGAACCGTCCACGAATAGCGCGGCGCCTAAATTAAAATTTTGGGGGACTTTTTAGTTATTAAAATTGTGAATTGAATGAATATAGTAAAAATGGAAGTGTTAAATTATTGACATTACTACCAACAACAGTATTTAAGACGGTACAATTAAATTTAGGTCCGAAACCTGTAACTTACACTCGGATGTTAGACATTAACCAAGCATAAGTTTCATAGATTTGTTATTCATATCCTTTTAGGCTGTAGCAAGGACTAGAATCTGTTCATCTGTTAATACTATGATTCAGCAATCCGATAAGATTATAGACTATTAAGAACTGAGCATAAATTGTACAATGACGGGATGGAGTTAATGTTGGAAAGAAGATGTTTGTTATGAATCCCGACTCAACAAACAATCATCAATACATTGTGAAGTTATCATTCATGTATTTAGATTTTTTTCTTTCTTCAACCGTTTCCTTAAATCAGCGAGCATGAATGTATATGGCATCTGTGATGCATGGATAATTATCTGATGTAGTCATGACAATATTTATGTAATTCAATAACACGGTCTACTTTACGATGTTCCATTAATTACGAACGTGATAAATTAGATATGTTATAAATCTTGAAGATGAAGTGACGATGTGTGATCATCATCTGTTTATGTCACAATACCTAAATACTTAATATTGTATAAGGATGTCAGTTCCGAAAATAACTGACGAAACTCAGTTATTCGAGTTGTTAAAATAGATGTAAGATACTGTTGTTTTAAGATAGCAACGATATTTATGTTGTGTAAATTAAATGGTTAAGTGTACGGGTGTATTTTTTTTCAGCTTTCCTGTGTAGGTTTTAACCTTCGCAAAGGGTAGATACACATGTTCGCGTTAGCATGCCTCGGCACAACCGGGCGACACAACCGAGCCGCGCGACTGTGCAGAATCGTGCCGAATTATGTCTCTTTTTGTATCTATTTCTGCTTCAATGAGTATCATTACGACTGGGCCAAAAAAATATCCTAATTGTGTGAGTAGACCCTCTTTTAGTGGAGTTCCAGGCAAACTAAATGCAGCTTAGCCCTATATTTATAAATAAACTAGCATCCGCCCGCAGCTTCGCCCGCGTGGAAGTCGGAAATTATCCCACGGGAACGTACTACCCGGATAAACTCAAACCAAACTCAAACTCAAAGCATTTATTTCAATTAAGCCTTTCAAAGGCACTTTTGAATAGTCAAACAAAAATCGAAGTTGAAGCTAGGTGCCCATTCCAAAAACGTAGATCTCTATGGAGAAGAAAGGGCAAGAAACTCCAAGGACACTCTTTTAAATCGTGGGTATTACAAAATTTTGGGAACATTTCTTGGTGCTTCTATATGTGAGAACAATGTAAAAAATAAATAAAAAAAATTAAGATTCAAAATAAGCCATGGCAGATAAGAGATGACCAGTCTCAACAGACGGCGCCCGTTCACGAACTTGACGCATGGATCAGCACCATCCAGCTCAACCATTTTCTAGGGAACCGAATGATCCAACACACACGCCACCATCAGTGAGACATTTAAGTGAGCATGATAAAAAGTATTCTATATGTTATGTAAGTTATAATCTGTCTGTGTGTCAAATGTCATCCAAATCCGTTTAGCCGTTTTTGCGTGATTGAGTAACAAACATCCAATCATCTTCACAAACTGTCACTTTCTAATATCACGGACTACCCTTGTTTACTTTTAGGGGTCGATTTCCGAGAAACCATGATACGCGTTATTCTTTATTTTTGATTTAAGGTATAAATACTGAGTTTGGAGTTAATCACACCGCGCGTTAAAATTCTTCCATACAAACTTTGACACCCCCCAATACCCCAATAGGGGGTAGTTTGTAAACCAACCTTATAATTTACTTAACTTAGTATTTGTGCCAAGTTTCAAGCTTATTAACTCAAGGAATAAGATTTTTCATACAAACAAAATCCCCCCTTTTCACCCCCTTAAAGGTCAAATTTCCAAAAACCCCTTCTTAGTGCTCCCCTACATTATAAAAGGGAGCCGTGTGCAAAATTTCACGTTCCTAGTCCTAGTAGTTTCGGCTGTGCGTTGATTGATCAGTCAGTCAGTTTCTCCTTTTATTTAAATAGATGACATTGCGTCTGCTATTTCATTTGAAACTGCATTGCTTCATTCTGAAGCCACTTTTTTGAGTGTATTTTTTTGCGGGTTATTCTTAGTTGTATGGGCTTTGAAATGTGAATGTGCGTAGAGTCAAATTTATTCCCACGACTTACATTATGTCTTACGAAAATTGTGATCATTTGTTGGAAATATTATTCAGTGAAGTGATCGAAGTTTCATGTGTCATGTGTGTCACCTTATTAATTAAGTTTATCTGTATTAAGGTTATATGTAGTAGTAATAATGGATTGGGGATTGATAAAAGTAAAAGTCGAGTAATAGTATTTTATGACAACGATATCGCTTTATTAGATGTCAAAATGAGGCAAGCGAGAGAGGCGCGCGCGCAGGCGGCGGTGAGGGGGTGGGGGGCGTGTCTCGGACGAGCAAGCGCACGCACGGCTCGCGCGCGTCACTCGGGGCCTCGCACTCTCGATACATACTCCACGGTAATAAATAATATAAATAAATATCAACAAGTTACAAAATAGCCTTTGGTAAAAAGATTAGATCACTAAAGTGTATATTTTTTTTGTTTGGCTTACAAAATTTTTTTTTTACAGTTTTTCGTTTCACGCATTCGTAACTTTCAACTGCTATGTATAAAAAAAATTAGTTACATTTCAACGAAAAATCTGTACAGTCCGTTTTTTTTCTGTAGTGGAACGTTTAGAAATCTTCGGGCGCCAGGTCGAACCTAGGTGGGAAGGTGCCGAAACCGTCAGCGAAGCCGGGACGCGAGCGCTGGGGCTGCGGATGAAAATATACATTAATATCTTACTCAATCACCAGCGAAAATAAACGACATGCGGGACCTGGATACTCGAACATGCCTAGGAATCAAAGATGCAAGAGTTTAATAAAATAAATAATTATGTATGGTATATAGGGAAAACTTCCACAGGTACTAGCTCTACATCAAGGGGCTGCACTGCTCATAGTGCTGTATGTGGCGTGCAATATATTGCCAACTTACATATTACTCTCCAGTGCTGAATTAGGGACGCCCTTTAACGGACGCCTGAATCAGAGAATGATGCTTAGTATCTCGAATATGTATTGACGGTTTGGTAAAGACTTAGTGAAGGAAACTCACCGCCGGACTGACTCCTCTCGCGGCGGAACCTGCGCGTCCCTTGCCACGGAATTTGCTGATGGCCTGCTCGGCAAGGTCTGCCCTTTCTTCGGCCTCCTCCAACTCCTGCTGTGCCTTGCGGAACTTAGCCAAGTTGAGGGCGGCGATTTCTTCGGCCTCCTCGATCTGCCTCTTGTAGGTCTTGATCTTTTGTTGCAGTTTGTCGACCAGGTCTTGCATGCGCTCGTGGTTCTTGCGGTCCTCTTCGGCTTGGAAGGTGAGCTCCTTGATGCGCCTCTCGGACTTGCGCAGGTTCTTCTGGGCGTCGGCGTGTCTCCTCTGTTCACCGTCAAGCTCGTTCTCGAGCTCCCTGACCCTCTGTTCAAGCTTCTGGATGGCTTTCTTGCCTCCCTTAAGGGCGTTGGCTTCAGCCTCATCCAGCCTGACTTGCAGTTCCTTGATCTGTTGTTCGAGAGCCTTGCGGAGTTTCTCCTGGGTCTGGGCGTGGTCCTGTTCGGCGCGCAGCTCGTCGGCAAGACGGGCGGCGTCAACCATGGCCTTCTTGGCCTTCTCCTCGGAGTTCTTAGCCTCGTTGAGGAGCTCGTCGAGGTCGGAGTGCAGGGTCTGCAGCTCGGACTCGAGTTTCCTCTTGGCGGCGGACAGGGAGGCGCTCTGGGCGGACAGCTCGTTGAGCTGTTCGTGAGCGTCGCCGAGTTCCTGTTCGGCTTGGCGGCGGGCGCGGTCGGCCTGTTCCAGCAGAGTGCGGGACTCCTCGAGCTCGTTCTGGAGGGCGTTGGCGCGACGCTCGGCGATGCCGCACTGTTCGCGGGCATCGTCGCGGGCACGCTGTTCCTCTTCCAGGGCGGTCTGGAGGTCCTTGATCTGGGCCTGGTAGCGCTTGATGTTCTTCTGGGCTTCAGCGTTAGCCTTGTTAGCGTGGTCAAGAGCGATCTCGAGCTCGTTGATGTCAGCCTCGAGCTTCTTCTTCATGCGAAGGGCCTCAGCCTTGCCCTTAGCCTCGGCTTCGAGGGAAGCCTGCATGGAGTCGAGGGCACGCTGGTGGTTCTTGCGAGTGTTCTCGAACTCCTCCTCCTTCTCTTGGATGCGCCTGTCGATCTCCTGCCTGACCTGGGACAGCTCAAGCTGAGCGCGGAGGACCTTGTTCTCCTCCTGTTCGAGGGCTGACTCAGCCTCCTCGAGGGCGGCCTGGAGCTCATCCTTCTCGGCCTCGAGGCGCTTCCTGGCCTTCTCGATCTCGTGGATGTTGCGGCCACCTTCGCCGATCTGGTCAAGCAGATCCTTGACTTCGTCGGCGAGGTTCTTGTTCTCGCGGCGAACAGCCTCGAGTTGTTCCTGGCCTTCCTCGTAGGCACCCTTGAGGCGGAAAAGTTCCGTGGAGTAGTTGCGGCACTCCTTCTGGCTGGCGTCGAGCTCGGCGGCGAGGTCGTCGACCTTGAGCTTCCATTCTCCGATGATCTTGTCGAAGGCCTTCTGCTTCTTCTCGGCAGCGTTGGCGATGGCGGTGGCGCGGTCGACCTCGAGCTGCAGGTCCTCAACCTCGGTGGAGAGGCGCTGCTTGGTCTTCTCGAGAGCGACAACCTTCTGGTTGAGGGACTCAATGGTCTCCTCTGCCTCGGCGAGGCGGGCCTGTAGCTTGCGCTTGGCCTCCTCGAGTTCCTCGGAGCGGGCGACGCCCTCGGACTCGTACTTGGAGCGCCAGAGCTGGGCCTCGGCGTTGGCCTTGGAAAGCTGGCGTTGAAGATCAGCCTTGCCTTCGGCCTCCTCCTCGACCTGTTCGCGGATGTTGTCCAGGTCGTGCTCGAGGTTGCGGAACTTGCCAAGAAGGGTGGCGCGTTCCTGTGGATAGAAAGATGCGATTAGTCTTTGTTCAAATAAAATTTAGAATAAGTGGAAGATCCTTTAGTAAGTGTACATACCCTGGCCTCCTCGTCGGCGAGCCTCTTGGTGTCCTCGAGCTGGGTGGTGAGGGACACCTTGATCTTGGACAGCTGAGACACCTGGGACTCGGCCTCCTCCAGTTGGCGGAGCAAGTCGGAGTTCTCGATGGACAGCTTCTTCTTGGCGGCATCCAGGTCGTTGAGGGTGCGGTTGGCCTCATCAGCCTTGCTCTGGACCTCGTTGAGCTGGTGCTGCAGCTGCTTGACGATCTTCTCTTGCGCAGCCTAGAGGATAAGTGTGTTTTAGAATGCATGTATTCATGATGTTGCATGTTAGTTCATTTGTAAAAGTAAAGTGTAAACTGTTGAACATTTCTTTATTTGTTATCAAAATCAAAATGAATTATTGTTAATTAATAATTTATTAGTATTTGTCCAACTGTATAAAGCAATTCCTTAATTGGCCTAGTAACATTTAAAACCAATTAATATTATTCAAGTAACACAAAGTTTATTTTTCATTCAAACCTATTTATTAATAAATCCATGCATGTTTTTTTTTTTGGGATGTTATTGTAATATACGGGTAAAATACGGTCACTCAAACGTCGAGGCGGTTTTAGCTTCCATGCTACACCTAATCAAATGAAATTATTAGTTTATTATAATGAGTATCATTGTCATGGGATGGATTATGTGTTTCATGTGTGGTGTTTCGACATTTATTCTCCTTAGATTTAATAAGCTGCAAAGCGAAGCCCTGTAATGGCAAAGGCCAACAAAATTTCCTTTTCATCCTTTGTACCTTTTCGTTGGACACATGGTCGAGTCCGGCACGAAGGTCATTGACTTCGCTAAAGTACTGAGAGCGCTCTTTCTCAGCCCTGGATAGATAAATAATGACAAAACATTTTAGTATAATGTCAACAACCGTCTAACACAGTCGAGGAATTAATAGAGAAATATCGATCGTATCACAATGCCATGTGATGTGTAATGTGGGTCGTAAGGTTCCATGCAAGGTTCACCCCAGGCGGTACACATGCCTCTATGGACGACATGTTACCTTCTCTCTCGCTACTTGATCGACAGCCGCGCGAGTGTTGTTAAGCTCGTTGTAGCAAGACGCGCGGTCATGCTCAGCCCTGGATGTTGCATTATAGTTCAGTAAATGTAATCTCTATATTTAAGTCGGACATAAATCTATCAATCCCACATGTATCCGTCGACCGATTTTGATGAGTCACGCGTAGGCGTTGAAACATCACATTTATTTTATTAGCTATTTTTATAGTAGTGTAAAAATATACTCACTTGGCCTTAAGCTTGTTGAGTTGGTCGAGCTGCTCACCCATCTCCGAGACGGCATCGTTGTGCTTCTTGCGGAGGTTGGCGAGGGTGGACTCGTGCTGGATGTTGGCCTCCTCGAGGTCGCGACGCAGCTTGCTAAGCTCAGCCTCGCGCTTCTTGTTGAGCTCGATCTGAGCGGAGGTGGCGCCACCGGCTTCCTCAAGGCGCTCACCCAGCTCCTCGAGCTCGCGGGCGAGGTCGGCACGCTGCTTCTCGGCCTTAGCGCGAGCCTGGCGTTCGGATTCGACCTCCTCCTCGAGCTCTTCGATGCGGGCTTGCAGTTCCTTGATCTGTTTCTGGTTCTTGCTGACAAGGGACTGTTCGTCCTCGAGCTTGGCGGTGAGGGACGAGATTTCCTTGTCCTTGCGCTGCACGGTCTGCTCGAGCTCCTTCTTGTTGCGCTCGAGGTCGGCGACGGCCTCCTGCGTGAGCTTGAGGTCGCCCTCCACCTTCCTCCTCTGCTTCTCGACGTCGGCGCGCAGCTTCTTCTCGCGCTCCAGAGAGTCTTCGAGCTCGTCGAGGGTCTGCTCCAGTTTCTGCTTGACCTTGTTGAGGTGGTTGACCTTGTCTTCGGCGGCCTGGAGCTCCTCAGAGGTCTTCTGGGTGGACTCTCCCTGGAGCTTCTTCTCCTTGTTCAACTTGTTGATGAGCTCGTCCTGGTGGGCGATCTCGTCGTTCAAGTTACGGATCTGGTGGTCCTTGGTGGCCTTGTCCTGCTCGGACTTCTGGACGGAGAGTTCCAAGTCCTCAACATCCTTCTTCAGGCCGGAGACTTCCTGTTCCAACTTCTTTTTAGCCTGGAAGAGCTGGTTGCGGGCATCCTCCTCCTGGGTGAGGCGGTCTTGGGTATCCTACAATATAAAATGTTCGAGTCAGTTCTGTGAATCTAGTTTTGTTTAAAATAAGTATTACCGCACGCGTCTGCTTCTCTTCAATTAACACTTCTAAGAATGAAGCAATTAAAGTTTCGCAATAAAATCCTTTAGGGTGCAGACGTGCAGTTATTTTAAACACGATCGAACTATTTCCCGTGTAAACAAACCTGGAGTTTATTTAAAGAATCGCGTCAAGCATACTCGCGGTGAGTTAACTCGCTACACTGTATAACTTTACATATTTGGTTTGTAACACTGAGTGATGTTCATGACCGCAGGAAACTTCACTAATTTTAATGAGATTAATTAGCTGCAGACTTTCATCGCGTCACTTTTCACGACCTAACTTCTAGTTGCTATTTCAGTTCCAGTTACAAAATTTAAAATATCCATTTGTATAACACTACATCTCATTTTAATTAACGATAAGCGCACTTGTTTCTATTAGCAAAAATGTAAATGAGTAGTACTCACCCTGAGCTGCAGCTCGAGGTCGGCCTTCTGCGCGTTGAGCTTGGCAGCGCGCTCCTGAATTTCGGACAGGTTGCCCTCCTTGCCTTCGATGGAGGCCAGCAGAGCGGTCTTCTCCTCGAGCAGTTTGCCGTTGAGGACCTCCAGCTCCTTACGGAGCTTCTCTTCCTTCTCGAAAGCCTCCTGGGCCTTCTGGGCCTTCTCCTCAAGTTTCTGTAAATCGTTGACACCTTTAGTTTCCCCGTTCCATTCCGATAAGTGAACCGCGGCCGCCATGGTTTATTAATTAATGAATTATTTATTAAAACATCAATACAAAAATAAATAGGAATGCAAATGTGTTCGGTCGTTCGTAAGTAAAGAGTAGGGTAGGAGGTGCGCGCGCCGCCGACCACTCCGCTACTGAGCGGCACTGGAGTTTTCCAGCGGGTGGAACATCGCCCACGCGCTCAACATTGTGAGGATGGAGAAAAGGCGCGCGGAGGGGGCGCGGTTCCAGAAATGGCCGCAGCACCTGCTGCGGTGTCGCGTAACCGACAGGTGGGCGCGGTCGGGGCTATTTGTAGTACCTTGATTCACGCGTCCTATATCCGTGTATAGTGGGTCAGAGTGTACGATCTAATTAATAACGATGATGGATGCTTACCGCGAGCTCATCCTCGGCGCGGGTGACGTTGAGGAGGGGCTTGACCTTCTGCCACAGCTTCCACCAGGGCCAGGTGCGGAGTTGCAGGTACTTGCGCAAGTTGCGCTGGACAACTTGGAGAGCCACCCTATAGAAAAATTATCATGATAAAATTTCGTCCACTTCCTAATATGGTGGTGTGTCAAACTGTCATTGTCATGTATGCCTACCTCTGTTCCTGCAGCTTCTTGTACTCCTTACGGGACAGGTAACCACGGATGTAGGCCTGGAGCCAGGACACGATCTTGGACAGCCTGTCGTCACGCAACTCTTCCATCTGACCCAGGACACCGGCGCGGAAGAATACCTGCTCGTACATGGCAAGTGTTAGGGGAGGAGCACGTCTTGGCGTGGAGGTAAGCAATATACACACATTGATTTCATTGAACATTACAATATTGAATTTACCTCTTATGGTGCTTGAAACATTTCAAAACGTGAAATTCATTATAAGTAGTCTTAATAAAAAAGAAAAAAACGATAAAATCTTGTGTTAGTCATTTTCTCGTATGAGTCATCAACGAAGAATTCACTAAAACAGTAAAGTGGTACAAAACAGACCGATAGAACAGAAAGATAGGGTTATTTTAGTTACTGCGTCATGCAATGAGGATATAGATGGAAAATTAGTTTGACTATGCTTGGCATGCTTGAGTTCTACCTTCGTCTTTCCAAGCCTGAAAGACTCCGAATCCAATGCGGTATGCTCGAGAATTTTCTTAGTAGCAGTCTCGGGTGTAATTGGTTCTTTGATGAGGTTCGGGCACAGAATTTTGTATCTGCGTTATAGGAGTACTTACATTATGATAAAAGTGTTTATTATGTACGTGAAGGGTAAGGAAGGATAGGGTAACACAAACAGGAGTCTAAGTAGCTTGGACTCTGAGGGCGAGCACAAATAGTTTTAAGGTCAAATTATGACACCAGTCTCATGAGGTGCTGAATTCGACAAAGCACATTTAAGCCTCGCGGTCCGAGTGTTTGGGGGTTTTGGACCGCTCGTCTCAAACAGCTAACTACTTTCAGGGTATAAAGACATGCCTTGGTGTGACCCAGACGGTAGGACTCGACGTCTAAGGCAGTCGCCTCCAGGATGACTTGAGCGATTTTCTTAGGATCGGTTTCTTTTTCCACAGCTTGAGGGGCCAGGATCTTGTAGCTACATATTCAAAATATATGGACACACAATGAGGGAATGTACTGATAATATGTTCATGAGTATACCAATACATAGATACAGCGTCCTTGGTATCTTCAGGGGCAATGGATCGGCGGATCTAAGGGCAAATCAGAAGTTTCCAAAACAGCGTTTAAGTTCTGGAAAATTCTTAAATTCGGGGTAAAAGGGTTTGTATGACTAGATGGCAACATCTAGATTACAGGTGCTTTCTACGGATGCATACCATTCATTACAACTAGGTATGATACATACTCGGTAGGAGGCAAATCATGTATGGTAGGATCTAAAAACAAAATCTAGTTTCTTATAGATTTTCAAAAATCTATAAACTATCACATGCTATCTCCATTCTAGGATGGTCAATCAATGGTCAATCTCTGCCTTGCCTTTGTGTGGCCAATACGATAGCTTTCGGGGTCGAGACCCACTTCTTCCAAACACTTCCTAGCGGCCTCTTTAGGATCTTTTTCTGCTGTCATGGCGACTGGTGCAAGAATCATGTAGCTGTTCATTAAATAACAAGTTAATTTAGTTCATCATCATAAAACATGAGTGGCTTCAGTATAATTATAACGTCGCACCTTGATCAAAAATATAAAGGTGCGAGTGAGTGGACTCATCAAAATAATTTTAGATGTTATTAGTCACGCCTGCACGAATGTCTGATGACGTCAGTCTTAGTCAGCTGTAGTACCAGAATAAAATCTTGTCGAATATACCAGAGTCCAAAGAATTTGTTTAGACTCCCCAACCAAAATTATGTGCGTGTCTTCATAAATTTAATCTCATATATAAAAATAAAATAAAGTTATTTGATGACTGCAGATACCATAAATATTTGCCGAATGGGCACTTAAGACTGAAATAGATTTGGTTGGTATCCTTGAGGTTGGAATCTTACCGGAGCTTGAAGTCAGGGTAGACCATCCTGTTGGGGAAACCTTTACGGCAAATACGGATGCCTTCAAGCACACCGTTACAGGTCAGCTGGTGCATCACAAGGTGAGAGTCGATGAGACCTGCGCGACAAAGTTACATACCGCATAAAACAAAGAAAACATTTTTGTACGGGACATGGAGGAAATTCCAAGTATGATGACTGTAAATCTAGAAATTTTGAAGAACATTTTAAGTAGGTTTTTCTTGGAGAAAAAGTTCAACAGATGTAAAAATGAAAGAAATCAAGTAAATTACTCACCGGCCTGCTTCAACTCGTTGGGGATGATACAACGTACGAAGTGAGGCTGGGTAGATTTCAGGGTAGTCATCAGGTTGTTAAGTTGTTCCTGTAGATATAACATGTATTAGAAATCATGAAACTGCTACTAGGAGTTGCACAACAAATGATTTTGCACTCAAAAATTGCGAGAAAGTTTTTCCTTGTAAGCTTGATGAAGATCATTTCTGTCGTCAATCTTCAGAAATTATCTTTGAAACATAGAGAAGCGACACTCAAATGTAACGGCACTAGAAGTATATTTTGATGAAAAGGTGCATAAACATAAAATCACACATTTAGGTTAAAACATGAAAACACAACAAATTTATTAGTTTTACATTCAGCAGCAAATGTAGCATAGTAACATTTTTTCAGTAACTACTTTGCAGCAACGATTTACACTTAAGACACACTTTAGTATGTAGAGTGCGTCTACAATGGATGATGGTGAATTATACATACCGTACATGTATCATACAATACAATACATGTAGATTTGCTAATGAGGTGATTCTAAATTACCTTTCAGTCAATCCAGGTATCGAACTACAATAAACTCAAAATCCGAAGCAGATCTACACCCAAGTAGTTGCTTCTGCCTCGGTGGTGATAGAAAAAAAAAACAAAAAAAAAACAAGTTCAACGAAATAATTTGAAACATTTAAAAACCTTGTAAGCGGAGGAGACAGTAGCGAAACCACCGCCCTTCTTACCGCGACCGCCTATGGACGTACATTAACAAGCAACATTTAGTACCAGGACATTCACAATGACGTCACTTAGGACACTACAATACTCGTAGACAAGACATCTGCGGGACGACGTAGACATGAGCTGTGTTTATATAGACATGGACAGAGACATGATTATAGTAAAAGCGTGCAAAGCTGGCTCTATCGTCCTGGAATCCATAAACCATAATCTTACAAATAAACTTAAATAATTTCATGAATGATTCCATAGAACGGGAGCCAGCCTTAAGCGTGATAGACGAAGACAGTAAAGCCACGTAGGAGTCACAGAAGCAAATCGCGGTGGTTGTATGTTCTGGTTTACCCTGTAGAGTGATGAAACAGTCTGGAAGGCAGAACCCTTAGCGCGCTTGCCACCTATTTTATTGAAAACATGTGTCAGAATAAAGTAAAAGCTGCAGAACAAACCGCTGACGTTTTGTAGTCAGTGTTCATTCTAGATAGATGCAAAGTATGAAATGGACCAAGTATTGAAGTATAAATCTTGGTGTATCGGTGTGAAGTTCTGATGAGTGATAGTATAGATGTGTATACGTATATGATGGTGATGTATGATCGAGCTCATGGTACCTGTCGCCTTCAATACGATTATTGTCATTTCGGTTTTTGTGATTCAAATATTTCATTAAGGTCAAGTGTCGAAATGATACATACCCTTGCCACCACCACCAGCATCGGCACCACCAGACTGACCAGGATGGTCAGCAAAGATCTCAATAAGCAACTTGTTCTGTCCCTTCTTGAACTGATCAACGACGGTGTCGTTAAGGGGGTCCTTGTTCTTCTCAAGCCATCCAGTGATGTTGTAGCCGACCTGTTACAGGATAAATTGAAGAAGTTAGCTTAGAAAACAAGGGACACAGTAGGGCCCAATGATGATAAGGTAGTTGAAGTAGAATGTGTTTGAGATACTTACGTTACCGGCGTAATGGCCAATGGCGAAGTGGGCGGCCTGGCAACCGGGCTTGGGGGGCTTCGGCTTCAGGTAAGGAGGAGATTTGCCCAAATGGTTGTTGTTCAACTTCTCAACGAAGGTAAGATCGGTGGCTTTGGGGAACATAGACTCTTCCTCAAGGATGGAGAGGATACCCATGGGCTGTAAACGTACGAAGGAGATTAGAACACGAAGGTGGCGCGGGTGATGCGAAGAAATGTCTCATGTCTGTAACTTTAGGGGGAAGAAAGAGTGCATTATTATACAAAATACTTTAAACAGAGTTTGAGTAAATTCTTTGAATACTTAAGAAGGAGCAATGTTTTTTAATATTTACTGCATACTATGCAGAACCAAATATGAAATGAGACATTGTAGTTTAAAATTAGATAAAACTATAGGTAAGCAGCGTGCAACTTGCAAGTACTCAAATGGTAAGAAAGTTATGATAGTGAATTAAATATCGTGTAAAAGTGTATTGTGGTAAAAAAAAGCTCTACCTCAATATTTTGTACAAAAATATGTGCAGATTAAAAATAATTACAAAATAGTACCCAAGCAAATTAATTATGAAAAAGTTACTAAATAAATAATATCGTTTGAGCTGTGCATTTTATATTAATTAGCGAATATTACAAAATTAACTGCGTTTCGCGTGCGATCCTGAGAGCGGTGTATTTATTTTACTTGGGACGCGGTAGCTAGTTGCAGTAGCTCGCTTGCATATTGTTTGCGTGTGGTACAAGCGGATACTGTCATATCTCTGCCTAGTGATACTGTGGCACGGGGGTCAGCCAGCAATTTGCACTTGCAGGCGATGGCTCAGCCTGAAGCTCTCGCGACCCTACTTCCTCAAGCTATGCACTGATAGTCTCAATACCTTCTCTATTAACTCTATTGTCGCTTGGAGGTCCATACCAAAATCTATGAAGGCCCATTGGATCCCTTCTCTTTCATATTCCTCTTGTTCTAGGACGAACATGAAATGGTTAAAGTACTGTTGCAATTTTTCGTTGGTAAAGTTAACACAGAGCTGATTAAACCCGTTCATCTGGATCGCGAAGCGTCATGGAAAAAACGATCGAAATACGGTTATTAGTTAACTGATTATTTTAAGAGTAGTGTGTTGCTTGTTCCTGAATATTTTAGAAATGTAACATTATATTATTCCAGAAAAGAAAAACACACAGAAGAAATCACACAGAAAAAACACCAAAGGCAAACAGCATTGGCGAGGTCGCTCGAGCAATATCAAGCTGCTCGAGGGCCCCTGTGGCGTGAGCAAGCTTTCATTGTTGCGTTGACGCCAACTACCTTTTCAATAAGGTCAATGCAATTTTGCAGATCCATGCCAAAGTCAATGAATGTCCATTCGATGCCTTCGCGCTGGTACTCTTCTTGCTCCAGAACGAACATGTGATGGTTAAAGAACTGCTGGAGTTTCTCGTTGGTGAAGTTAATGCAGAGTTGTTCAAAACCGTTGAACTGCAGGGAGATAAGTAATGTGGAGGGTTAAGTTTAGGGGTTTGGACAAATACGCTACGGATCTCATTCCGCAGTTGTTGGATGACGTGATAGACCAAAGTGAAGTATGGTACCACCAAGCCGGTCTCACGTGGCTTGGCATGTTAATATTACACGATATCCCGTCAAGTTGCTCCCTGCGCCGACGGGCTACGACGAAACATGACGACTATTACCTTTTCGATAAGATCGATACAAGCGAGCAAGTCCATTCCGAAATCGATGAAGGCCCAGTTGATGCCCTCCTTCTTGTACTCTTCTTGCTCGAGTACGAACATGTGGTGGTTAAAGAACTGCTGCAGCTTCTCATTGGTGAAGTTAATGCAGAGTTGCTCGAAACCGTTGTACTTTGATAACATCATGAAGAGGGTTACACACACACACTTTAAAGCATTTTACTATTCTATATCGCTGTATAATACATGAGCGAGCTTATAGCTGAAAACTGAACACAAAATAGATAACAACCGAGGATGCTGCACACTCGGTATACCTTCTCAATGAGATCTATGCAGGCGAGCAAGTCCATTCCAAAGTCAATGAACTCCCAGTGAATGCCTTCCCTAGTATATTCCTCTTGCTCCAATACAAACATGTGATGGTTGAAGAATTGTTGCAGTTTCTCATTTGTGAAGTTAATGCAAAGTTGTTCAAACCCATTGAACTAAGAAATAAATTTGGATTAATATCTTACGAAATGATTGATTTTCATTTCTTTTTTTTTCTTACTTTCTAAACTAAATCTAAGTACTACTTATTATTATCATCTTTTAGTTTTTTTCCCAATAGCCTTAGCCTTTGAGGCCGGCTCAAGTAATGATACTCACGTCGAAGATCTCGAAACCAGCGATATCCAGTACACCGATGAAGTGCTGCCTCTTCTGCTTGGTGTCTAGGGTCTCGTTACACTTCTTGACGAGCCACTTGAAGAGACGATCGAACATGCCCTTGCAGAGAGCACCGACGGAGTTGGTGACCTGGTCCTTGTTACGACCCTGGGTGACGAACTCGTTTCCGACCTTGATGCGGGGTTTCAACAAGTTCTTGTACAGATCCTGCATCTCAACACCGAGGAGCTTGGCGACCTTCTCACCATCCTGTAAAGAGAGAGAGCAAAATATCGTTAGATATGCGATAATAAATAATTATGGGATGATTTTGGGACAAATACACATTTACAGTTTATTAGAAATTCATCGATGTTACAACTCAAAATATAGAATAATTAGATACTGACCTCAGTGCCGTCGGCCTCAGCCTGTTCCTCGCGACCCCTCTGCTTGAACTGCATGCGACCCATGTGCATGACAGCGGCAGTGATCTTGTATACGTTGTCCTTCTCCTCTTGGGTGAAACCAAGGACGTCCATGGCTTGCTATATTACAAAATATACATTAGTATAAAGTATGGGATAGCCCGTGTTCAGCAGAACGTTTGTAGGCTGGGAGGAAGAAAGAAATAATTGTGATCGGAAAAAGAAAAGGTTACAGAAACTTCAATTTTGTGATAGAATTTACAGATAAGTTAGTTTTTATTTACTGTGAAGCTTAGTTACACATCAAGTTAAGTTTAAATTGCAAATAAAGGGGCCGAATAACATTAGAAAATAGTTTAAAGAAAGAACAGCTTAATTTTAGGAAGTACTTACCATATTAGACAGGTTAGTAAAGTAAAAGGGAAGCGTTAGCAAAATTAGGCATTTGTGTTGTTGTTTTCGGAGTTGGTGCACAGGATACCGATTTTGTTTTGTTTTTTTCGTAGGTTCAGAAGGGACGGATATACTTACTAGACAAATTTTGATACACATCATGTTTAGTTCTAAAGTGTAGAGGATTGGAATGGTGTAACAATTTTATGGTTTCATAAACTACGGACATTTTCCATTAGCGTCAATTTTAATGGTACGTTCGACTCTGTATTATCTTATTCAGATATTTTGTGCGTCTCGTGACTACATCAATGGGATCACTTTTTCTATTCTCATTCCACTTACGTCCGTCAACAATGATTCTTCGCCGTCATCGATGTTGGGGATAGTAATCTTACCCTGGGAGACGCTATGGTAATCGTAGATGTCGTCTGACAACTTACACATTTCTGCCGATTAGATCATAAAATAAGTATTAAAATCCAGTAATAAGCACCAAAACCTATGGAAATTTGCCTGAAAATGCTATCTAAAACCTAACCGTCCCATGTCGTGTATTTAAAAATATTAGTTCGTGTGGTTGTGCTTGTGCTGGATCGGGTATGGTGTGTCACCGTGATCACTGAAAACCTGTGCATAAAGCCCTTTGAACACTTGCAGGGAGCGGGCAGCATGTGTATGTCAGAAATTTAACATGACCGACAGTCGACTACGCAACGTAAGACACTAGAAGACAATAGTTTTCTCAAGAATAAACTTTTGGATGACATAAATGGACATCCATCTTTAGTGTTGCAGACAGGGATGGACATCCATAACCAGACCATATGCTACAAGTGTATTTATGCCTTTCGTTGTGGAATCGATACAGTCATCCGAAATCGGACCCAATACACGGATATCTGCATCAAGACGCACGCTCCTTGCGCAGGTTCAAGACTTACGATCGTGAGATCGCACTCTTCCGCGTCGTTGATCCCAGGTATTCGTGTCTTCCCTTGACTTATGAGGGGATAGTCCGAGATGCGGTTGCTTAGCATCGTTATTTCTGTAAACACCAAAATACCTGACATACACATGCGAAAACCGAGCGCCGACTCAGAAGTAAGCGAAGCAAGCAGCACTGAGATAGACGAACACGATAGTAAGGATAGAATGAGTGGAGCCAGTAGTCAAGCTCTGGACTCACATCGGTAAGCCTCATTTCCTCGCCGTCGTCAACGCCAGGAATACTAGTCTTGCCTTGCGACACGATGTTGTAGTCATTGACGTCGTTGGATAGTAAACAGATTGCTAAAAATGACACCAATCATAGTCATAAGTGAAAGGTGTCTCAAACTAAAGGTAGGAAGGGTCACTCCACAGTCTCAGAGTTTGGTTGGAACTAAAACTAAAAACTAAAGGTAGGTATCTCGTGGTAGTACTGAGGCGAGATACGCCAGCCACCAGTCGGTTATATGCGAGCCGGTGGCTGGCATCACACAGGGCACGCTCTAACGACCTTCTGCTATACAGAGGCCGGACTTACGTCGGTCAAAAGACACTCCTCGCCATCATCTACGTTGGGGATGGTAGTTTTTCCTTGCGATACGATGTTATAGTCATATACGTCGTTTGTCAGCAAACACATGTCTAAATTTCAAATAAACAAATTAATGATCACAACATGAACAGCATGAACACGTTGTGTATCCAATGATTTTTTGGTCGAAATGTGTAGTTGTGTGTGTTACTGACCCAGGCTTTGCTAAATGGAATAGGGGAATTAAATTAACACATCCTAACGTTGAAAATAGGATAATATAGTCGAACTATAATGATTTCAGATCTTGAAAGTAAGGAAATAATACCGAATTATAAAAAAACATATTCTGATAAATTAATTTTGAAATATATCGGTTTTTTCTTATGCATAATATTTATCAAATAGTAGTGTCATGGGACCTTTACTTTGATGTTATAATGAAGTATTCGTAAATAAATTATTATTGACGATTGAATTCAATAAAAGTAAAATGTAGTCAAGTATCAAAGTTTTGTAGCTAACAACAAAGTCCCGTGACCCTAGCAGACCTTGACTCAGACCTGAGTCTATACGCACCCTTAAGTCCGGGCACGGAGCCAGACATCATCTGGTAGAAGATGTGGTAAGAACGCTCAAGAGCTTGCTGGGAGATGACACGGGCCTTCTCGAGCAGATCTGGCAAAAACAAGAACATTAGGACCAAGAACATGAGTTCAACGTACGAAGTGCCTCAAGGGACCAAAGTGTGAAAAGTACTTACAGGTCTCGATATCAGCTCCAGCCAGTTTACCGGAGGCACCGAAGTGGATACGGATGAATTTACCCTGGGTGAGGACGAAGAAAGGTTTAAGTATATTAAAAAACAAGTCGACAAAAATGTGCATTGGAATAATTTTCGATGATTGCGATTATAGATATTGAGGGCATAAAATAAAAAAAAGGAAACTTTTAACAAGAAAATGTTTTTTTAAAGTCTTAAGGTTCTTTTACTATTGATTGTTCTTCTAAGAAAAGTTTAAAGTTTTGTATACTTACGAAACGAGACGAGTTGTCGTTACGGACGGTCTTGGCGTTACCGAATGCTTCAAGCACAGGGTTAGTTTGTACGACCTGGTCTTCAAGGGAACCCTTCTTCTCAATGCTGGGGTCCTTCTTCTGGGAGGCACCGACGGTGGCGAAGTACGCAATTACCTTCTTCGTGTTCTCAGTCTTTCCGGCACCAGACTCTCCGCTGTTGGTTTAGAGGGTTTTTTCTTAGTGGCCGTGACGAGAAAAACATTTTGTGGTAGAAGGTTTTTGTTTGGAAAAAAACAATGTCTCAGACATTTACCCTCATTTTTAGATCAAATTTTTGATAATTTTGCTTTTTTTATTTTTGTATTGACTGAATATTTTTTCTCTTCAAATTTCGCAATTTACCAAAAAATATAAATGGCGACTTTTTTAGGAGAAGATAAAAAATAACAAACTTACGTAATCAACATAGATTGATTCTCGTGGTTGGTCAACATGTTGACGTAAGCACCATCGGAAATGGCGAAGATGTGGGGTGGCACCTCCGAACGACGCTTGCCACGGTACAGCCTGGCACATCGTGTGGTGTACACGGGGTATCTCTTGTAGGGGTTGATAGCCACACAGAAGAGACCCGAGTAAGTCTGTGGTAATTGTGAGAAGATTAGATATGCTGCTGATAATGGAGGTGAAGGTGATGTGGTTGAGGTTGGTGATAAGAAGCTTCGGGAAGGACAATGTGGTAAAAGGGATAAACGAGAATTCTTCAAAGAATACGTTTTCGAAGGGTTTTTTGGACATATTGTTACAGTTACATTTGCACGTTGATATGGGAGAATGGGAAAGTATTGGTAACAAAAAGAGAGATTTCAAGGGAAATAATTCTCTAAGGTTTAAAGGATTTTAAACAGGGGTTTTGGGACACAATGTAAAAATTACATTTCTGTAACTTTCACTCGGTGAAAAGGGTAAAACCATGACTGGTATAACCAAGAAAACACAACCAAGAGAATTTTGGTAATAGAAAGCAAAAACAAACCAGAACGGTTTATAAAAACATGGAATAATAAATTAACGTTTTGAAAAGTAGGCATACAAGTTTAGGAAAATGGTGCAGAATATAAAACAGGAGGATAGTTCATGACACATGGTTATAAAAAGTAAAATAAAGCTAAATCTAAAGAAAACACCAAAACAGAGACGGGTACTGTCCAAGTACTTTACGTCTAAGTTCTTGAAAAAATAAAACCTTGAAAAAACGCAGGATTCTCTATAGATTTCATATTTTGTCATTCATATTTATTAGAAATGTTCGTGTAGATTGTACGTATTTTTATAGAGAATCCTGCTATTTCTAAAGCTAACATGTTTCGTTAAAGGGACGTCACTGAGTCCTGTAAAACAAATTATGGAAAAAGTGCAGAGCGAGGGTACAGTAATGATACCTTTCCGCTCCACGTGAAGAAAGATAGAACCACTCCCAACGTCAGCGACGTGGAAGTTAAAACACAACACAAAACTATTCTAGACAACAAAGGTCTCTGTTCTAAGAAAAGAGATGCTAAAAATGTAGAAAAACAACCACAAGAAGATCCTCCGGACGCTGTCGAGTCCTTTTGCACCGACTTGTAAACAAGAACGGCCCAGGAAGTTTTTAGTTACAAAATGGGTCAAGATTTGGCTTGTAGACACATTTACTACGATAAAGAACCCTATTGCTGATAGGAATAAAGTTAATAAAGCTATAGCGGAAGCTACCGAAATTAATTTACAAAAAATCTATTTTAGGACGCTTCGGCAGTTATTTTTCTTATAGCAATCTTTATATTTCAGTATCATGTGTGTAAATTTACAGTTAGAACACTCCAGTGATTTCTGACTTTTAAGCTATGTTTATAAATATTACAATTACTATTGTTAACTGGTAATAATAACTTCAATCATTTATCATTTCTACAATAATTAGCAGTCATGAGTTAAAACGCCAAAAGAATAGCGCCAAACGAGAGTATTTTTTTTATATCGGGACAGAAATATCGAGATGCTAAATAAAATGTACTAAAATAGCATCAGCTGGTATGTCTCAACTGCTATTTATATACCAAATTGAGACATCAATCCAAGATTAATTGCGCCTTTCATGGACATCTATCGCACTTTAAAACTTGGTATCAATCCAATACTATCGAGAAATGTGTCTACTGTGATGAAAGATAGGAGAGGTGAGGTGCATGCACACTGCAAGGCCGGAACTCTTGACCGCTCCCTAGACTTACGTAAATGAGTTTATGGTAATATCTCTGCTTCAAGTTATACAAAACAGAAGCGTCGTTGAGGTATGTCAAGTTGGACATGTCCTCGGCTTTCTCGTACTTAGGTGGGTTGACTTGAGCAACAAGATCTTTCTTGAAGTCTTTGGTCTGTGGGATAAATGATTACGTTATTTTATAGTAATGGTAAAGGCGCTTGGAGCGCCTACTTACATAGATGAGTTTCGCATAGTATCGTTGTCGAAGATTGTGAAGTACAGCAGCATCGTTAAGATAAGTCAAGTCAGCCATATCTTCGACTTTCTCGAATTTCGGCGGGTTTACTTGTGAGAGAAGTTCCTTTTTTATCGTCTTTTCCTGCTCATTTAATGTAATGTTTAGTTAATCATTAATACATAAAAAAAATATTGAAGCCTTCCTCTTTGATAATGATTCATGTTTGTTTATCTTTAAGGGCCCTTGCCAGCAAAGTTAGAAAATCATGTTTATCTAAACAAAACTTTGTAACTCTTCAACAGAAAAATATATTTAAAAAGCTGTTACGTCATCATCATGTTTACTTAGAGTTAAGTATTGATAACTATTAAAAGTACGTCAGTACGTCATCATTCTGCGAACCTAACCCATATTTTGAAATAATTAATTTCACTGATCTGAGTTCAACTTGCATCAGCTCCATTTTCTAAGTCTACTAGGATATGCAAAACTGAATAATTACCTCGCCACCCGGCAGGTTGACGGTCACCAGATCACCCTTGGTGGCCTTGATCTCGCCCTGCAAGAAGCCCTCCTTTTCGTCAGGCACCCAGCATGCCTTTTTGCCATCGTACGGCTTGCTCTGGTCGATACGCTTCTGTTCCAGAGAAACGAACAGGTACGGAGTCGGATCGGGGTCCTCGCCCTCTTGGACTACTGGCTTCGGCATTTTCGGAGGGCTAACGAGACTTTTGGGCTAGTCGAGACACGAGAACGTTGCCCTGGAGCCTTCCTGTAACACACCCGGTACGTTAGTGAACCGACACGACTTTATCGACGGAGATAAAGCGGCCGAGAGGCGCGTGCGGCTATTTGTGGCTGTAACCCGAGTAGTGGCCGCGCGGGAACGGTGCCAGCTCGCTAGTTTGCGTAACGCCGACTTTTATGCTCGCGTTTTTTATTAGCTTACACCGTTCGGCCCTTCGCGGATATTACGTCACAGAGGTATGTGAGCCTGGAGGCACGCCAACCGATTTATCCGTCAGTGGATTGTTTATTGTCTTTTATGGTGATGGCTGATGGGCCAGTGTTCACAACACCTGTTGGATCATTGATATCGATTGCGTTGTTATTATCAATTATGAAACTCGATTGATTTCTGTTGTCAGTTAATCACTTCTGTCAATTTCATCGACCCTGTTTTGTGTCAATGCTATTTACAAGAGCTCCAACATCAATTAGTTTCCTAATTTCTTTTTAAACTTTAAGATCAAAACATTGTGTATCGAAATAATTTATTACATTCAGGACAACAAAAATTAAATAACCACTTCAAACTAAGAAATGTTCAATTTGTTTTGTCATTAATTTCAAAAAGTTATTTAAATTCAATTGCTATTAAATTAACAACAAATCGATTCGGTATCATAAAATTCATTTCAAATAACAAATAAATGCACTGAATTTCAATATACCCTCAATAATCCAAAGGTGTCGAGTGAACCCAAACCAACCACAAAGCACGGAGACCACTGAACAAGTGAACACAATCAATCCAATGCACGCGATAGATCAGCTGTCGTCGTGCTACGTCACTAGCAGCTCCTTGCACTGAGGCACTCGCGAGGCCACTCGGTATGCACTCCACTAATAGTCGCACCACGCGGGGCGTGCGTCGTTACTCACGTTAGAAGCCGTTCTGACCGGCGGCGGGGTGCTCCGCTGCTTTTTATACGCGCAATACGATACCACCGCGCGCGATCACCCCATTTTAGGCGGATGCCAGGCTGGGCTTCAGCTACACTTTCAGACGAGCTTAGCTTTCACTTGGGCGGCAACGCGCTACGGAGCGCTTCCCGCTGCCGGCGTCAGAAAAATATTTAAATAAATTATTGATTTTCGTTAATGAATGTTTTATGTTTATCGAACAGCGTTCCAGCAGATGACCGGTGGATGGAGCGGTAATTGAAAACAGACCTATGGTTTATACTGTGTTTAAGTACCGTTGAATATAAACATTGGAGCGTTTACACGTTTGATATTGAAGGTAACTGTATTGATGATTGGGTTAAATGGTTTGTCGTAAATTTAATTTAATTAGATTCAATAAAATAAAATATTTCTCGTTACCGTGTCATTGACTTTTGGGTAGATTCTGCAAAAAATTGCAATTATTTTGGTTGTATGTTATCATAATTATTGTTTATTTGGCGTATTATAGCACATATTTCAGTAGCAAAATATTTCAATGACATGTAATATGACTGAGCTTAAAGTCATCATGCCGTGATCAAATCTGTGCTACACAGCTTTGCACTCGTATCCCGATCTGACAAAATGCTTTTCTTAATAGTTTTTTCGTTGAAAAATCCAGTACATCAAAGAGAACATCCATCATATAATATAAAGCTGATTTGTTTTTATTAATTCACGACTTGCATTCACCTATGAGCATGTTTCAGTTTTCTGGTAAAGGTTTGGTATAATTGAGCATGGTGTTCTACGTTTAGGTAGCAAGCAGATCGGGTTGATTTGAAGAAGACGATGATGATAATCAACATCATCTTCTACTAGAGTCTAGACTCTAGTACCACAATATAACCATTTGAAGCTTGTAATTACATGTCATCATCCTCATCATCATCATTTCAGCCGAAAGACGTCCACTGCTGGACATAGGCCTCCCGCAGGCTCCTCCACGCAATTACATGTAATCTTAGGAAAGTCAGAAAGGTCGTACCTAATGAATCCTAAGAGCAGAATACAAGCGTGCATTATATTTGAAAGATTTCATCATCTCATGGCTAGCCTTTTCCCAACAATATTCGGGTCAGCTTCCAGTTTACCCGGATGCAGTTGAATACCAGTATTTTACATGGAGCGACTGCCATCTGACCATCATAACCCAGTTATTGGGTAATACGATACTTCTTGGTAAGAGTGGTTATCAGACTTTCGGACTTCTGACCCGTAACGACTGTCAAAGATCCATAAATGACAGCTGGGACCAACGGCTTAGCGTGATTTCCGAGGGACAGAAGATCCTTGTTATGGAAAAATGGTCATCAATGGTCACCATTGTAGTTGAAAGATTTATATCTACTTTATGTTATCGCCAATTATTCCACTACACTTGTTATTTTAATTTAAGATTCTAGTTATTTACTGAGCCATAGTCTTAACAATTAAATCGGTGTTTCGCACAATAATTAATGTTAGTGTATTTAGAATAGCGTTTGTGGCCAAATAATAAACAAAACTAATGTTTATAAAGGTCTTCTATTTCTTCATTTCATGTTGATGGTACTCGTACATATTTTTTGGTGGTGGCCACGTTAATTGCGGCATCAGAGACATTCTATAGGTCTTCAGGTGAACGGGCACTAAGGACACTCCAGCAAGTGAGGCATGGTTCGATCATCATCATATCAGCCGAAAGACGTCCACTGCTGGACATAGCCCCCTCAAAAGGGGGGTATTTGCTATAATCGCCACGTTTGGCAGGCGGGTTGGCGATCGCAGTATGGTTGTCAAATGCATAGAGAACGCTGCTGCCCGTTTTCCAGTAAGTCCCTTAGTCGCCTTCTACGACACCCACGGGAAGAAACGGGATGATCCCTGCCACCCTGTATACCTATTATCTCTCTATCTGGTGCTACAACTTTAGAATATATTATTATAGTCGCAATTACGGAAACTTAGTACTAGTTTTGTTAATTGGTTTATGAAATACGTCACGTATTACGAAGTATAAGAGTACGTGTTTATGCAATATGTCTGTCTAGGTATGTGTCTGCCTAATGGGTTATGTTATAAATAATGTATAAATATTGTACAATAAATTATAATTTTCTTTGATGTAGCGTTAAATTAGCATGGAATATGTGAGATATTAGTTATTTATTTTGTTGAGTCAGTTCAAAAATAGTTTGCGGTGGCGAGAGGCATGCAGTGATTATATGTTTCAATCAACCTAGTTGTCCAGACAGGACAAACGTTTAGCCACAACACTCTTTCTACTTACCATAAATGGTTTTCAAAATATAACAACATTCTACCAATAAAAAATACAAATCCATTTATCTACATAAACTCTGACCATTTGGACTTTCTAAGTTTATTTCGGCTTTTCTTCTCAGAGTAGTCAGATAGAAACCGCCGACCACGACGACGAAAAGTGTTGGTTCAAATTTACTTACAGAAATAAAATCATTTATTTGTAGACACTGTAATGTTTTGACAGAAATAAGGAAAATATAGACCAAGTTGAAATATAAACATGAACAAATAGAGTATATAAAATCAGTCGAGTTTGTTTGCCCGTTACAGTTTCTGTTACCTGCAACCAGCGTGCATTTTTAGTTTAGTCTACAGCTACACAATTATTTACCTTTTAAACAGCTTTTTTTATAATCGGGAAGACAGATTGTATTATATACACATAATCAGCATATTTTACGTTAACCATGCAGTCTTTCAGTTTTCAGAGGTATGCATGACATCCTAACAATAAATATATAGAATGTTTGGAGTAAAAACATCAACCCAATATCTGCAATTACTGAAGGTTTAGCCATAGGTGTTCCTACACATGTGCACATGTGTAGCTTTTCCGTGTATAGAGCAAGCGCCTTTACATGTCGTTTAAGACATGTACATAAGAGGCATTTACTAAAATTGATTATTTATGCTTCAAAAGATGGATAAGTAATCTGCGGTTGATCCGTGAATTGGTCACCATCTTTAAATACCAAGACACTTCCGTGCTTCGGAAAGCATGCTAAGCAATTGTTCCCGGAGTAGTTTCTGTCATTCATGGTTCTTTGACAGCGTCAAAGACGCTGCGTCGTCAGAACCCCGAAAATTTGACGACCAGTTAAGACTGGCACAATACCCCTTGGTTAGCCAAGGGGTACCGTATTACCCAGTAACTGGGATATGGAGGTCAGATAGTTGGGAAGGGCTAGGCATATGATAATGATTATTTTAGGCTTTCTTACCATTCATAAAGCAATTCTATAAAATAGCCTTTGTTTTCCGATAACCTCGCAATCTTCAAGTTCTGAATGAATATGTTCCTTCTGGGCAAGCGAGCACCATCATCCATCGTATGAGGGCAAAATGTCAGCTAAGAATATAACACAGCACCACGCCTGTATTCCCCGAAGAGCTATTTTGCGTCTTTTATGTTTTAAACCCATGTAAGAGCAGGCCTGTTATTGTATGTTATTGTATAATCAGTAAACCACTTGCTGGAACACAAACTTACACTCTGTGAGAGGGAGTGGGCCATAATCCATCACGCGGGCTTAACGCAGGCTTGTGGATGTCCCATAGTTACATGCCTTCGACCTTTCCTTCTTCTAGGAGATAGCGGTTTCCTCACGATGTTTTTCTTCACCATTTTGAGAGCAGCTGTGATGAAATATTAAAAAATATATATAGTGCCTTCCTGGGTCACTCATACCCCCGACCTAAGGCACGTCGGGAACGTTACCACGGGGTTACCGCTGCTCGTTTAGGCGTGTCATTGACGGGACACAAATTGAGGCTAGGGGTTTCTACTGAGAAATTAGGAAAAACCTGCTAACATTTTGCCCGAGCATAATGCACAATAGTCGAAAATGTAAACCAAGTTACGATATCAAACCAGTATTATTCACCCAGCCTTGGCTGCTAGGTAACTTCGATCTTACCCTGTTAATGTACGTCGACGCCTTGGATATACGAGTATTATGCTGAATCGTTCCCAATCGGGATATTAATTGATGCACTAATAATTTTATGGGATTAGCCAATCGTTTAGTGGTTCTCCTACGGGGTAACAATTAGAAAATGGTTTAATGTATTTATACTCGTATGTATATTGTGTGGTTATATTATTGTGAGCATTGAGTAAATGTATAATGTAAAAAATACACGTCCCGTATGTGTCGCCGGGCGTAAAAGAATAGCACCATCCCTTTTCTTCCAGTGGGTGTAGTAGTCGCCTAAGAGACTAGAGAATGGGCAGCAGCGTTCTCTATGCATTTTACCACCATACTGCGATCGCCAACCCGCCTGCCAAGCGTGGCGATTACGACAAAACCCCCCAAATTAGGGGAGGCCTATGTCCAGCAGTGGACGTCTTTCTGCTGAAATGATGATGATGAAAAAACACACTTATTTTCAGCGTGATATTTGCCTAAATATTTCTAAATAGGCATTTATGTGACTTCAGTTAAAGATAATAACTAGTTATGTTCAGCGGAATCAGCATTCATGTGTTTATACAATAATTTTATTGTGATCAGCTAAAAGTCAAGTATGGCAGGAAATACTTATTCCTTCTCACCAGCAATAGTTTCAATACAAAAGATATTTGAAGTTCTGTCATACACAACAACCAGAGATAAATTTGGGACTGCATTAAAAATTAAAATCACGGTTGTATTTCCTGAAGAGTTTGGCAGTGGCGAGCCTATTGCCATGAACGTGCACTAATCCAGTTCAGAGTCCAGGCAGTTGTTTTCTAAGATACTAAATCACGAAATCATTTTGTTTGTGTCAATTTTCAAGCAAAACCGCACTCAAACTTGCTTGGAATTGTACAAATGATTCAACAAGATAATTAGCTGATATATCAGATTCCCAACCGGGTTAAGATTAGAAAAACAAAAGGAAAGCGTTGCCAATAAAAATAAACATATATCTAATGTCATGCGCCGTTCGATGGTAACGCTCGATTAAAACTAATGAGAATCAGTGAATCTCCGCCCACGACACACCTCTTTAGTCTAGTCTAAATAGTTAGTCTAAGAAGTCATGAGATGGCTATAGCTCAGTGGCTAAGGCGATGATCTGGCGACAAAAGGTCGTGAGTTTGAACTCCATCAATTGTGTAGTTTGCGACACTAGTTTTATACTTTGTATACTAAGTTGTAGGTAAATAGTACCTAAATGCATAAACGTAAGTTTTTTTTTTTGTGTTGCAATACCTCTTTGTCTGTTGGTAAGACTAAGAGCAGTGGTGGCCCATCGGTAACGGCCGCGATTTACGAGTTGTAGGTCGTGAGTTCGAACCCAGACAGGCGCTTTACTTTGTGTAAATTATTTCATCACCACTGCTCTCAAAACGGTGAAGGAAAGCATCGTGAGGAAACCGGCATGTCCTAGAGCCAAAAATTCGAAGACATGTGACATCTACCAACCCGCACTGGGCCCACGTGGTGGATTCCAGCCCAATCCCTCTCACCGAGAGGAGGCCTGTGTCCCAGCAGTGGGAACATTATAGGCTGATGGTGAAGACTACTGACATGCTTTACAAATATTAATAAGATTTTTAATGTTTTTAAATAATATCAAATTGACAGTATTGCCTCAAATGATTTTGTATTAATGACATTTAAAAAGTGTCTCATTTGACAGTTATCGAAAAGTACTGGTTTTTAACAACCGAACGGAACGGAAATATGATGTTGGGGATTCGCCTAGTTTTCTAAGTTAGATCTCTCCGAGCTTCGAAATTGGTAGGTTGTCTCAAGAAGTCTATATTATTATTAGAATAGAATAGAATTAGAAGAATTGTTATTATTTGTTGTTGTTGTTTAATAGAATTGTTATTCGAATTATTTTTAGAATACCTAATTAAACAGTTGAAATGTACCAGGTACATACCAGGTTTGTATGTGGGTAAGAGTTTAAATCACGGAAGTTTAAATACATAAATATTTATACTGATAAGGTGTTTTCCTTTCACAACTAAGTCCAGTTTTCCACACAGTGTTTTATTGGACCTTCTATGAAAATAATAAAACAATTCTTAATTCCACAATGTTTTGTAAAATACCATCCTTTTTGTGATGACTTCATTTACAAGTTTAAACAATTATACAATTTCTTTTCAAGTGTGTAAATATTCTACCCACCGATGTTTTTCAGAATCTTCGAATACGTACCTATCCAAAATCAAAATGTTTAATTTCACATAAACTGACATGCTAGGTGCACGGTTGAAATTGGTCGTTTCTTAAGCCGGCAAGAAACTCCACGGTTACTTAAAAAATGACCTACCTTACAAATCTTTCCCAACTTCGCCGGACAACCTCATAAAATCATACTTGTTATCGCATCGCAGAGATCGCCACGTGTGAGCAATATTTTCATTAGGATCCGTCCCCTGTCATAACACGTCAGATAATTTAGTTTGGATGCTCCTAATAGTAAACTGAGACAAAAATGTGTTACACACTGGTAGTGGGATTTGATAGTATCGTATACTACACGAGGATTTCTGGAGCTTGAAGCAGTCTAAGTGTCTACAAGTTTTTTCTTTAGTAATAGAAACAAAGAAGGAGACTGTTTTCGAAAATCGAAATGTACGGAAGTCAATAATAGAGTGCTTTTCACCTTGTTAATGTCTTAATTTTTTTACGTAAACTTCTTAAAGTCTTCTCTTCGAATTACCTTAAGTGAAAATTTTAAAACGTTGCCCACACCCAATGTCTTCGAAATATTTGTGAAGAAACCTATCAATACCGGTTAACGAAAACCCGAAAAAATATATTTTCCAACATGATATGGATTGAATGCAAAAGGTACACTGAAACAACACGCTACAATGTTTCTTCGATACTTAATTACAGTGATTCACTAAATCAAATCAATCAAAATATTTTTATTTCATATAAACCTGCATGGGCACTTATGAAACGTCAGAAGCTAGGTGCACGGTTCCAAAATGTTGTTTCCTATGGAGAAGAGCCGGCAAGAAACTCCACGGTTACTCTTTTAAAAATGATTGGCTTTAACAATGTTTTCAGGTAAAAAAATGTATGGGAGGACAGTGCAGGCCTGTAAATAAGTACCAGGTACTTAGACGAATCCAGAATAGAAAATCGTCTACAAATCTACAGTCTGTAAGGCCTACAACGTTCTCCCATTCACAATATGTAAAATAATCTACATAAATAAAATGAACCTAATTAAACATAGTGACATGATTAACATGACAATCACTAAAAAATAGTTGATATTAAAATTGATGTATAATGTCAAATAATGACGAGAATATGTCAGCATTGTAAAAATAAAAAGAACATTGAGAGCAGTTAATAGACTTTCACATAGATATGCTGTTAATGAGGTACCAGGGAAGCCACATGTGCAGAAGGAATTAATGCCAAACTTCCCTGTCTTCAACGTAGTCTTTTATCTTATAATATGCTTTTTTGATAAGGATACGTTTGATGTGCGTTTTAAACTTTCCATCGCTAAGTTCTGTAACTGACTTTGGCAACTTGTTATAGAAGCGGATACTGTTTATTAGAAATGACTTGCTAGTTTTAGTCAATCTAAATTTTGGAATCACAATTTCATCTTTACTACGTGGAAACTACTACTAATTGGAAACCATACACAATGTTAGTCCGTACCTGAGCAGATTAATTAGGTGTTGACACACACATTAGGTAAGTTCTGGCACCAAATAGGTATCGACTCCAATCTACGCGACTCTAAAATACAACAGGTATTTTACTTTGCATACCGGGAAGAGAGTGCGTTGATTTTAATATTGCGATTAATTAGTGACAGGTTTACTTTTGATAGGCCTCGGAGGCTTGAAAGCTTCACCTGTTAAACTTAATAAAGTCAGGTCTCTATCAATACATTGTCTTGCAGTACCTATGAGGAAGGCTTGCGTCTAAATTATAATAGCCACAGCTAAGTTTGCCGCGATTGGTCTATGTATGAGTGACCATTTTGACATGCCAAGACCCCTCTGTGCCTCGGAAAGCTCGTTAAGTTGTTAGCTGCAGTCATTTGTGTATCTTTGACAGTCGTTACGGGTCGTCAGAAACCCGAAAGTCTGGTGACGGGTCTTACCAAGAGGTTACGGTTTACCGAGTAACTGGGATGTGCCTCCCATGACCCCAACAGAGTTTGGAAAAGGCTATGCAGAGTGGCAGTACCTCCGTGCTTATCTGTGACACTGTCTGATTGATATTTAGATGCATTTGATTACGCAAAAAACGGACTCTATTTAAGACAGTTTGGAATGGTCTAGCCTGATGTAATACATGCGACCACGTCCTTTTAGCTAGTTACAATATGCTATAACCACCAACTGCCATTTGCAGTGTTTTAGACATTATTTCTTATCTTCTTTTTTTCAGCCGATAGACATCCACTGCTGGACACAGGCCTGCCCCAAAAAAACTGGGAGGGTTTGCCATAATCGCCACGCTTGGCAATCGCAGTATGGTGGTAAAATGCATAGAGAACGCTGCGCCCATTCTCTAGCAAGTTATTCGGACACATTGTTTTGACTGGCCAACTTGATATTCTGACAGTAACGATTTCAAGATATCTTCTTGCCATATACCCCTGTTCGAGCAGCAGACACCCACCACTCCTATGAATGATTGAACAGATGAATGAAACATAAAGCCGACAACGTAAAATCGAATCACTCACTTCAGATAAGACCTATGTATTCAGCAATAGTACCTACATCATTTCTCATTCAAACATTCCAGTAACGTCCAGACCAGACCACCGACTACGAAGTTCTCAAAAATATCTGCGCCGAATGTAATGCGTATGACACACACTTTATTTCTTGACACAGTAGCAGCTGCAGCCATTGCGCAACAGTTTGTTTTGATGCAATGCACTTTTATTTTTGTACTGTTTTTATCAAGATTTTTTCTGTAGCGTTTTCAACAGTCTATTTAGATTTTTGTTGAGCCATATATAAGTTTTTGTTTTAGAATATTCTTTGTTTAATCTTCGTCCTACATCATCAAATTCCACAACTTAACACAATATCACGCCTATAATACCCGAAGGGTTAGATAGAGGTGTATCACACTCATTCTACGACTTTGTTTGTTACATCGCCAGTTTGATGATGAGAATCAGAGGCCTTAATTCGATCCTTTTCTTAGAATAGGAGCCTAATTTATAATCCCACAGTATAGCTAACAAAACTTAAGTTTTTATTTTTAACTTTTTAGTTATAATAATAACTAAAAAGACAAAATAAAAACTTAAGTTTTGTTGAATAGTTTAGTTGAATTGAATTGGCGTGGAGTGGGTACTCCCACTCCACGCCAATTCATCATCCTTGGGGTCAAAACAATGCATATTTATGCGATAGCAGCAATCGCGGTTGATTTGCTGTCATTTTTTGAAGAGTTCCGTTGTCTATCTCCGAAACGCATCATCAGATCAATATGAAATTTAAATGGGACCATTTCGGAATAAAACCCTTTCTAAAAAAGAATTTTGCAAATCGGTCTATATATGACGGAGTTATGAAAAAAACATTGTTGATACCTATAAGATTTGAGGGTTGCCCTCGGTTTCCCTGGGATTCCATCATCAGATCCTGACTTGGTGCCAATGGGACCACCTCAGGAGTATACTCAATCAAATAAAAAAAGAATTTTGAGAATCGGTCCACAAATGGGGGAGAAATCGAGGAACATACATTAAAAAAAAATACGTTCGGTGGAACATAATAATCTCCTCCTTTTTTGGAAGTCGGTTAAAAAGTATAACTAGCAAATTCCATCAGCATAGACGTCTTAACTCCTGGTGTTCCTTAACAAGGATAAAACACAGCTCAGACTAAATCTGTTCTCACGGTACAACAACAACGCCCCCCTTCCTTCAGTATTGCAATGACATACACCTTGATTGATACAATAACAACACGGGGTGCGTCTTGCCCTCCGTGAGTCACTTGCTTCGCTCTTAAGCCGTTCCTTGTCCATCTGAGTCATGTTCGTTATGTTCCAGCTATTAATATGCATTTAATTATTAACGGTGCATTTGCTCTTATTTGGAATACGAGGAACAGGTATTATATACTAGGTATGTAAAGTATTGCTACGATCGACTATCGTGAACGATCCTCTGCCACTTCAGCCCTTTTCATACATGCTATCAGAGACCCTGAGAAGAATAACTGCAGAATGTAGGTATTGTAGCAACGAAGGTCAGTTGGAATTTATTTGGGATTAATTTAGTGTTGTGTGACGCATGCTGCTTCCAGTGTAATCATGGAGCGCCTTTCTGACCTCTAAAATGCAGTACCTGGGTAACACGATAACCCTTGATAAGATTGCTTTTTAGACTTTTGGGCTTATGACCCGTAACCATTGCCAAAGATCTACGATTGACAGATGGTAAAATATATTGTTATGAAACACTTTCACGCAATCATTAAGGATTATGATACAAAATATAGGATTTTCGATAGCTAACTAAATTAATACATGAAAAAGATCAATGAATGTAGACAAAATACCAAGGTATGCGAGGACGGGCTAAAATTACGTTTTACTTACGTCACCAGCCTTGATAGCAATCCCACAATTCGTCTTTGATGGCTTGAATCCCAAATATGAATCAGGTTCCCGCGTCAACATTGGTTGCATTGGAAGAGTGGTGTTCCAAACATAGTTCTTATTAAAATTTATTAACACCAGTGTGTATTAACTTTATATTATGTTTGTTTGTAAAGTATCTATAGGCCATTATAGCCTGATATAAATGTTTCAATATTTATTAATTCGCCGACTCGTATTTCGTTCATCATTCAACAATTACATTTTGGAATATTTCTTTCAAAACAAAAACATTATTTTATTAAAGTTAATAATATCGCAGACCATAATTTATAGTATAGGGCAAACGAAAGGGTATAAACCCCATTAGTTACAATTTTTTTTGAGTATTTTTTTATGCCTGCTCTTGACCTCGAATGCGCCTAATGAAAAGCGATTGATGAAGTCTATGATAAATGATCATCATTCATTATAATTTTAGCTAAAAGACGTCAACTGCTGGACATGGGCCTCCCCCAAAAAGGGGGTTTTGCAATAACCGCCACGCTTGGCGTGCGGGTTGGCGATCGCAGTATGGTGGTAAAATACATAGATAACGCTGCTGCCCATTATCTAGTAAGTCCCTTAGTCGCCTTCTACGACACCCACTGGAAGAAATGGGATGGTGGTATTCTTTTACGTCCGGCACTAAACGGAACGATAAATGATTTGGTGGAAAAATGATAAATTATAAATGAATTTATTTCTGTAAGTAGGTTTGTACATACACTTTTACACGTCAACCATATTTTAAAAACTAGATGAGATTTCTCGTTTCCTGAGAAGAAAGGCCGAAAGAAACTCAGAGTTCACAGTCTCTTTTAAAGTATAGACATAATCATCATCGATCATGTGAAGACCATGTAGATTGGTGTCTGAAATGGTCTTCTGAGGAAAGAACCACACAGATTTAGTGGTCTGTCCAATATCACCTTAAATAGTGCACTTTTGAGGTAGAATCTTTAAGTAGTCATGGATTGGTGGAGAAGCTGGTCCGGGGAATGACTTCCTTATCTACATTATTGTGATGCCAAGCAGTGTTATGTTTTGAAATGTATGAATTTAATATTATTTGCATGCCCATGAGGCGGTAGAATATGGAGGACTACTTTTTAGCAAAACATCTATGTACCCTTTACCCATGTTTGCAAAAATAAATGATTTGATTTGATTTGAATGCCAGTATGAAAAGGTAGTAAAGGTACAAGGTTCAGCGTGGTCTTTCGGATAGCTAGGCACCTAGGAGCTACCTATTGCAGCGGAGTTGATAGTTACCATGCGGCACCAAATAGTGACCGGGTCTGCTAGCAAGTGTCGGTCGTATTAATTCAACAGCTTCATCTTCATTAACGTCATATCAGCCGAAAGACGTCCACTGCTGGACATAGGCCTCAAGATCCGACACTTCGACCGGTTCTGTGCATCCCGCATCCAGCAGATTTGCTTTGGCCTTCACAACATCATCGGTCCACCTTGTGGGAAGACTTCCAACTCTATGTCTACCGGTATGTGGTTGCCACTCCAGAACCTTTCGTCTCCATCAACGATCTGTTCTGCGAGCAACAGCATAGCTAGTGTGCATGTTGCTATTCCACAATTACTCGGTAAGGACCTAACTTTGTACCAAAAGGCATTAAGTCTAAATCGGTAACTATTATGGCAATCGTAATATGGCACGAATCGTAACATTTTAAAGCCATTCTTGCTCACAATAAAGGGCTGAAATTACGTCTTAGGTTATCGAGTAATTATGGAGGTTTGATTAAATTGGCTATGAAAATATTATTCAAGGATTGCCCCGATAGACTCGTGGTCGTAAGTGCAGTCTTTTGTCTGTCGTTTTGGGTTCAACTTTCAGGTTGTGAAAATAATCTAAGCAGCCTGGCGTCTGATTTTGTGCCCGGTTCATGACAAAACTTGTCTCCCAGGTAGGTACGCCTCTGTCTACCCTTCGAGAAATAGAGGCGTGATGTAATGTTAATAATAGGATTTTGTTTTCTCGCTGATCTGTTTGGGTGAATGAGGTGACTCAATCGAAACTGGGTGAGGATAAATAAGATTATTCATTTCCGTTCTAATTTGGGAATGAAGGAAAAACACTGTTTATGTCTTGGAGAGATACTGGTCTAGATTTACGATGATTGGTAAAGTGTTCTTCAGTTTTGCACAAATAAAATGAATAATACTTAATTGAGTGAGCGAGAGGTCGCGAGTTCGATCCTCACCTGTGGCACTATTTGATTCGGATAGAATTTTAATCTGATACAAAATGCATTGGAATTAAGATAACATCCCAGTATGTCTCTATTCATTTCTTAATGTAATAAATCAAACCATACATCGATAAAAAATCAATAAAATGTCGTCACATCCCGCTAATAAAAATGAAAAAAAAAAACTAATCCATTCCAAATTTAATAGAAACATAAAATCTATAATAAAATTAGCAAACATCTAATGCAATTAATTGGATAGCCCATTAAAATGTGCTCAATCGAAGCGACGTCCTGTCATTACGGTGCAACTTGGCTCAAATTAAACATTATTTAGTGGCTCATCTTCACGGCATCCGATTAAATACGTGACTGGCCAGATGATAAAACTACACATTATATAATAATTTGTGTATTTACTGATATGTAGGGTCATAGATTATGTGATAAGACTGATGTTCAAAATATTTTTACGGTAAAATGTCATATCAGAATAAACTCGTAGACGGTCTACGAATTTTTTGGTTGGACCTCTACGAGGCTACGGCGTAGCTCTCTCATAGCACGTTTTGAAGAACCTGCAATTCACTACTATTTTTAATGAATATCGACGTCTACCAGTTAAAAAAAAGGTTTATTGGGGATCTATTGTGAATGCACACTTTTCGTTGCATTAGGTCATGAACAGCACTGATGAAGACCAGTAGGTAGACGCGGAGGCACTCCTATGTAATGCAAATAGTGATGTAGACAAATCTTTTCTTTACGTCTAGCATGTTGATTGGTATTATCAGCTATTTTGAATTGAGGTTAGGTGTGGTGTTTTATGATAAGTTAACCCCTATTATGTGCAGTTGCCGATCTCGCTTTACATCGCTCCGTAAGGATTCACACATCTCTAAAACATGGAACCGTCGCCTGTCCAGCCGTGGATCTATCCTACTATCACCAATCACATCTGCCCTCTCTCCGCTCCCTAATCTTTGCTGGCTGCATGACACATCAGCGCTACTGACGCGTCGCCAGGCGGTCTCCACTCCTCACTTACACTCCTCAGCTTCACCGGCTATTTGCCTTTAATCGGCCATTTAGGCACTTGAACAGTAACTGATTGTGCTGGAAATAGCAGAGCACTTCCAGGTGCATGGAGTGAAAGTTATTGGTATTGCTAAGTAGTTTTAATATGGAGGGAGAATGGGGTTTGTTCATAAATCGCAAAACATATTGTATTGGCGCTCTGTCTTGTTGTTCGAATGTTCTGTAACACTTTAGTAAGAAGCTGTAAGAACGAATCCATCAAATATGGTGCGGAGACGAAGATGGTCGTTTCGCATATTACCCTGTCTTACCTTTCTTGTGGCTAAGTAATAACAACCGTTCGGGCTGTTTGATCAGGTAAAGTTACGCTTGACGAGGTTGTTCCATAGATGAGTGACCATCTTTATCTACATAGAGACATGGAAGGGTCTCCGTGTCTCTGAGAGCACATTAAGCCGTTGGTCACGGCTGCCATTCGTGAATCTTTGACGGGTTACGGTTATGGGTTCGTTTTACTCAGTAACTGGGTTCTGGAGGTCAGATAGCAGTCGCTCTATGTATAATACTGGTACTTAGCTGCATCCAGTTAGACTAGTAGCCGAACCCAATTAATTTGGGAAAAGTCTACGCAGATGATGATGATGATAATATTAAATGCAGGTATACCCTGTAGATTTGTTGCAATAAAACAGCATTTTAATTAAGAAACATTACCACCACCACAACTACTAATAACTTGCTTGTTGGTGCCAACTTGGCGAAAACAATAAAACAATTGGGAATAAAATATGCCACTGTTTACTTCTTATACAGTAAACTTGGAAACGAGGCTGACTGCCCAGGAGCTTTGGATCTAAATAAGTAACATCACTGGTATATGCTTTAAATTCAACATTTAAATGCAATTATCCACATATCCAAAACACGTTCCCTTCCATATTGCTCGCTTTCTGCATCATTTACACATACAATGCCCGTTTTAGTGACCGCATTACTAAATGTGTGCCGCTCGCGTACCGTTTACATTGTAGTTTAGTACTGACATCAAGTATCAAGATACTTTGTGCTGTAATGTCCAGGTCTTGTCGTCAACATGTGGGATGGAAAAGCATTGATTTGCCAAAACGATTAATTCAATTCTCACTCCGTTTATATTTGCATTCGAATAAAGAGAGCATTTCCCGAAAGTTTGGACAGGCTTATATAGGTAAGTGGAGTGTGTTCAATCACCAAAAAGCACAACTAACTAGGGTAATCGAATATTAATAAAATTTGGAAAAAAAGGGTGTTTTCGAATGAAAAAAAAACTTCTTGTTTTCTAATAATTAAATTTAATGGAAAACATCCATCGGTGCTTACTAATTTATTTTGATGACCGTACCTACTTAACATTGGTATCTATCGCTTTGATGGCCTGCCTATCCCGAGTTATGTTTTTTTTTTTTTTGGGTGGGAAATCATCAAATAACTTCCCCGCTCTGGGTGGAGTAGGAGGGCGTGTCAGACTTTTACTGACTAAAACCCACCCGTGTTCCCTCAGTAGCCCGTATGCCAGGGGCTGTGGTATCTCTTTCGAACAAACCCGCACCCCTGGCAGGCATCGGCCCTTGCGGGCTCCATCATTTTGTGCTGACATCTCTTTGAGGCGCGCGTGGAACACAACGCGCCGTCGACTTGGGCTTGGTCCTTACCGGACAGTGAGCTACCCATTACTCGCCGTCCGCAAGCACACGCTTATGGTGGCCGGAAATCAGCCTGGGATTCCTGACGCCCAGGGCGCCTCCTACGGCGGTTAGGGCCGTGAGGGCGCATATACTGCCTCTCCCTCACGTGCGCCTCCCTTCCGCGTTCGCGAGCATTACTGCTTCGCTGAAGGAGGTGACGGCTACCCATGCACGAAGACACTGTTGGGTAACAACAGTGTTGTGGTCATTTATAACTTGATGTTTGCTGGCTATTTGCTTTTTAGTACTTAATATAGTCCTATAAATATAGCTACAACTGATAATAGGTTGTGTCACACCGGACATGACATATTAACTTGATTAATAACTAGTTGCTGCCCGCGACTTCGTCCGCATGGAATTTCTTGTTCTCTCGAGCCACCCTGTCGTCGCTTGCATCGCCTGCGCACTATAAATTTCTTCATCTTCGCGAAGCGTTCTTTTTGCTTGGCTCCTACAGATCGCAGCAAGACGTTAAGCAACTTTCAGCCTTCCTCAAGAATTGGTGTGTCATACGTATTTCTACAGGAAAAGTTTTTATCCAGTGCGCAAATAGTAACCATGAATTCAGCATATTATTCTAGAATCCCTGGCGCAGAAATTTTTCGCCGGTTGTACAAAAAAAATCTGCTGTTCCATACATTTTGACCGCGTAGGTATTGCACTTTTCTATGAAACAGCTGATTTTTTTTTTGTACAACCGGCGAAACTTTTCTGCGCTAGGGGGTCTAGAATACTATGCTGAATTCATGGTTACAATTTGCGCACTGGATAAAAACTTACCCTGTGTACATATATAAACACGTAAACTCACGCCTTTTTTCCACGGGGGTAGACAGAAACTGCAGAAAGCCACCTGCAATTATCCTTACATAAATTTTTTGGACTATCAAATGCAAAAATATTGATGATGATGTGAATTGTACCATCTTGCACACTGTTGTAACCTATGTTTACAAATAAAGACTATCGATTGATTGATGACGGGATTCCCTTTTCCGCACTTAGACTCTTATTCAATCCGTTGTGCATGGGGATTCTGGCAAACAAAGCCAGCCTAGCTCCGCCCGTACGCAAAAATATTTTTATTATATCTATAACTGAAATTTCCAGAGATTAGAACGTTCAAACATCATCATCTGCCTCGCGTTTTCCCAACTATGTTGGAGTCAGTTGCCAGTCTAACCGGATGTAGCTGAATACCAGTACCTATTTTACATGGAGCGACTGCCTATTGCCTATCTGACCTCCACAACCCAGTAACTAGGTAACACAATACCCCTTGGTAAGACTGGTTGTCAGACTTTCGGGCTTCTGACGACCCGTAACGACTGTCAAAGATCTGCAAATGACAGCCGGGACCAACGGCTTAACGTGCTTTCCGAGGCACGGAGGAGTCTTGATATGTAAAGATGGTCACCCATCCACGGACCAACCGCGGCAAGCGTAGCTTAACCTGGCCGATCGACTCGTGCAGCTATTGTTATTTAGCCACAAGTCCTACTGAGATCTTTGACAGTCATGTCAAAGATCCACAAATGACAGCTGGGACCAACGGTGCTTTCCGACTTTTTAGGTATTTAAAGATGGTGACCCATCCACGGACTAACCGCGGCAAGCGTAACCGGATCGATCGACCCGTGTGACAGTTATTAATTAGCCACAAGTCCCTCTCGAACGTCCAAACACTCAAAAAAAAAAATCTTCAGCTTTATTATAAGTGTATAGATTATTTACGTTCTATTGTTTCTTGAAAACGGAACGTTTGACGATCATTTTATTGTTCAAAGCAAACGCTTACTTTGTGATTTAATAGCCCTTAAACTTTTGTGCCAGATTTGGGATCTATTATAGTTATCGGAATGCAACTGTCTATTTTCTATGTTAGTGGGTTTGGTTTCAAGTTGGAACAATGTGCGTAAGCCATGGCGGTCGTCGGTGCAACTCCCTCCAGAAGTTATATATCCTGGTCTGTTAAGAACATCCGTGTAACATCTGGGTGCTCCGAGGGTTTCTGTTCTAATCTGGGCGACGCCTGTGTATTTGAAAAGCACATGCACTATTGTTTCCTCAGCCTCTATGCAAGCCCTGCATAGGGGACTGTCCAGACGGAATGCAACTAAAATGCATTTTAAAATTTATTTACATAGTCTTGTTGTATCTTAGTTTAGTTTTGGTTAAGTAGATGATCATACTCCCGCTGTAAGCAAAAGTGGTACAGCAAGCCTTTCATATGTCACAGGGTCCAGGTTGCAAGACTTTTTATAAAATTTCTTATTTACCTCCCAAAAGTAAGTATGTGTACCTATATTATTTTCAAAATTAAATCATTTACGTTACACGTCCGTGATTGTTGTGACAGACATTCATTACGTGTGCCTTTCAACAACCCTGACTAGATGACGCACCTTTTTTGTCTAATAAGGCTTATTTTGTTTTATTCATTTTCCTCAGCTGCAGTATACTATACAGCATTAACTCATAAGCATTGCTTAATTAGCCTATACTGTCCCACAGCTGGAACACAGGCCTTATTTTTTCGAGAGTGAGTGAGCTGCGATCTGCTCCCCGTGTCTAGTATGGGTTGGTTGGTAGATATCATTTGACGCTGAATTTTTGGTTCTAGGACATGCAAGTTCCTCATGCTGTTTTCCTTCGCCGTTTTGAGAGCATTGGTCTTGAAAAAGTAAAGCCAGTTACCGCTATGCCACACTACTCCTATTATGAAATGCATGTGACAGAGAAACAGACACCAAAATCACACCATCAGTTTTCTATATTTTCTTTTTAGTTTTGGCAGAGATTACAAAAACACATTATCCTGCATTTGTGCCATATTCTAGAGATCAACAACATACTACAAAACATCAGTATATATGTACATCAGTATAGAAGAAGTAATTACTATCTACGTATATACAGAAGTTATAAAGAAGTAAATTTATTTGTTTGTAGGTGACTCATTTGCTTATCTGTTCCCTCATAACTTCTAAACTACTCGTCGTATTTGGACAAATGGGTATCTTTGGAAGCGTCATGTTATTCCGGGAGTTAACTTCACATAAAATACGGCGTATATGAAAACGAAAGCCGATGTTATGTCTTGCTGTCCTTTGAAAGCTGGCATTTTTCGCTCGTAGTTAGGCTTTTAGTATTTTTTTTGTTCTATGCTTTTAGCATTTACTATTCCCTATATTCCGCTAAATATAATATATATTACATTTTAAAAATTATTATTAAAATATAAAAAACATTAAAAAAAAAAAAAAGTAGCCCACCGGTATCGGGAACAAGGTCCAAGCTACCGGCGGTCAGGGCTCCAGAGAGAGGAACCTCCTAACGATGCGAGCCGTGTCCAGGAGTACCGCTTTCTGGATCAAGCCCTTGACCCAGCTGCCCAACGAGAGCCTCATTGGGCATAGCATTTATTATTATTATTCGACGTGATTTTAATTTAAGTACCTACGACTTTCGTAATACAGTCAGCCACAAAACCTCTAGTTCGTATGATTGACGTACGAACATTCGTCGTGTATTGAATTCTGTACTGTCCGCTGCCAAGAATGTACGTTAGTCGAGTCCATGTTATTTCTGTAAAACGGAAAAATAAAATTGTTTGTTGCCAGCTATTTTATTGTTGCTGAGTCGTCACTAATCGTTATTTTGTCCCCGAATGACTTTTATTGGGTTAATAATTTTATTTTTAAGCTTTAATTGTCGTTAAATTGTACCTAGGTACATTGTTGTTAAGCTGTAGGTCCATGGTCCTGGTTACTAAATGTATTTTGGTTTTAGTGTAGAAAGTGTCCCTACAAAATAAAACCCTACTATCCCTACTAATAAAATAAATGCGAAAGTAACTCTGTCTGTCTGTCACGCTTTCACGCCTAAACCGCTGAGCCGATCGTCATGAAATTTGGCAAAGATATAGCCTGGGATATGGAGAAGGACATAGGCTACTTTTTTACGCGATAATCGACATACACGCGGGCGGAGCCGCTGGCAAAAGCTAGTAGTTATAAATGGATTTGGCTTACGACTGTACTAAGTTGGTTATTGTAGTTTAAGTACCTTTTAGGTTCTTACATGTTTTTCAGTAATTTACCACTATCCAGTATTTTTTTTTTGTGTTCCAGAAATAATAAAAATAAATAGCAATAGAATTAAAATAGAAACATTCTTGAATCAATACGAATTCTACGTTAAATCAATAAATCAGAACGTAAACGTTTGGGAGTGTATAAACAAATAGGTACATTGCATTGTATAATATATAAACTATCAGCTGTGTATCTGACGTAGACCATAAAACCTGACTAAAGAACGCGGCTTCTGCTATTTTGGTAGCTCGCTAATTTGTTTCTACGTGCATTCATTTTGCCCTACTTGGTATCAAACATTTTGTTTTGGTTCTTGTATGCTGTTAACCTCTTACCAGAACAGACCAACAAAAGTGGAGATGGACAGGCCATATATTTAGAGGCATTCAAGACAAGTGAAGTAAAATTGGTGACTGAATGGAGAGATATCAAAAGGAACAGAAGAAGACAACTTAAAAGATGGTAAAATAAATTAAACCTCACAGCGGAGAGTACCTATACTCTCTTAGCACGAAACACGGTCGTTCCCATCTTTGGCTGGACCGGTTTTGACGACAGGACATTCTCTGGCAGTTAACTGATGTTATTAGGAGAAATATACCCTTTTACCCCTTTTTTCTCGGTAGCACGTTCCCGGTATAACTTCCAACAAACAAGCGGGCGGGCACAATAAGTAAGTATAATATCGACGGTCCCTACGTATCATCCCCAAATTTTACAGGAGAGCGCTTCAAAGTTTCAAACACGTGTATATCATGTTCTTGTATCAAAATAAGTGTAAAATGGCAAAATGCACTTTAAATCCATCAGGATTTAAAGTGCATTTTGCCATTTTACACTTATTTTTGTTAAACTAAACCATAGTATAGGCTAGCCTGAAGGTCGCGAAAACAAAACATGATCACGTATCTACCACTTTGGGGATTGTACGTAGGGACCGTCGATAATTTTATTGATATTGATGATAAATCCATGCATAATATCATCAATTCTATTTCCAATTCTACCAACCCACATTCCGTTTTGGTAATTTATACATTTATACTCTGCTACCCAGATTTGGATCTCAAGCTTGACTAGATATATGTATGTGTTTGTATGGAAAACGTTCCATAAATGTTCGTAGCCAGATAAACGGAAGCCATCACTCAAGGTAACGCATAGGAAGACATCAATCCGCTGTAAGCTGTTGGGGAAGTTATATCGTAATGTTATGTGGTATTTTGTTGAACGATGGTTGGATGTAACATAATAGTTATGCTTGATGAGCTAAGGAAGAGATTGAGATGTCTATGCAGATGATATTTCATCTCATTGGGAAATCCCTACTATCGCTACTAATATTATAAATGTGAAAGTAAGTTTGCCTGTCTGTCTGTCTAACTATTAAATTTGGCGGAGATATAGCCTGGGATATAGAGAAGGACATAAGCTACTTTTATACGTGATAACTGACATCCACGCGGGCGGAGCCGCAAGCAAAAGCTAGATAGCTATATAGAAATATAGCGGCGATTTTGTGGTTCTAGGTAGTGTTAAAAATTGAATGGGTTTTCTCCTGACGTTGAGCTCCTAGTTGTGAGTTGAGCTATACAATTACTGACTGGACTGGTCCACTTAAATCTGTGTGGCTCTTTCCTCAAAATACCATTTCAGGCAATGACCACAATGTAGATTACATTGTCCTCACTAGATCGGACCAAGATTAAGTCTAAACTTTAAAAGAGACTTTGACCCCGCAGTTTGTTTCGCAATTCTTCTCAGAGGTAGTCAGATAGGAAATGTCGACACCAACTAGCTTATTATTTTTATAATAGATAGACGTGTAAAAGTGATTCCGAAATCCTATTTACATAATAAACCCTTTCATTTCACTACTATTTCGTTCACGTGTCCTATCATCTGCTGCGGCTGTAGTAGCGCAAAGAAAGTGGACATGGGCGGGGCACATTGCGAGAATGGACAAGAGCCGCTGGACAAGACGAGTCCTAGAATGGAGACCCAGAGCGGACACCCGAGGGCGCGGAAGACCACCACAGCGCTGGGTGGATGACATCCGACGACACGGAGGTCGAGACTGGATGAGTCGGGCATAAGATCGACAGGAGTGGAAGAAGAGGGAAGAGGCCTACATCCAAGATTGGATAACAAGGAGGCCACCATGATGATGATGATGATCCTATCATCTATATCATTATCATCATCATCATTCCAGCCGAAATGCGTCCACCGCTGGACATAGGCCTAACCCAATTTTCGCCACTTTGACCGATTCTGTGGTTCTCCCATCAGATTCCTGCGGCCTTCACCAGGTTATCAGTTCACCTTGTGGGACTATAGGTAAACTTAATTAATATGTCTAATGAAGCAAAAGTGCCCCTAAGGCCATGAGTAACACACACCGCTGCGTGGGCTTAAATTTTGGACTTTTATCGGCACTTTTATAACATCTTATAAGTACAAGAAAAGGCACCTGCCATGTAAGCTCTTCACCACTATTGGTTGACTGGTAGAGCATGCCTAAGGCATTAAGTCCGCGTTTGTACCTTTTTTGGTGTGCGAGAAGTTTAAATAAATAACACGTAGATATATCGTTGTCAGTAACTTTTTTTGTCTGTAAGTGAAAAGTTCATTTGGTAATCCTGAAATTAAAAAAAATAGGCAACTGCAGGTAAAATTTTCAGAATACTGAAAACCACTAATGAATGATTGGGCTCAGACGACGTTTCACAAGAGATTATAAGATTATAATCGTTACATTCGTCTGCCAGTCCGTCTGTCTGTCACAGTTTAATCTTCATATCAGCAAACTTAGTCTACAGACGGCCTTGTCACTGCACGCTTACAGAAATACTGGAAAATGTACTATGTTACGGTTTTGATGTGGTATCGAAATATGAAGCATTGATAAACGAAATTTTAGTTACTGTTTTTTCTATAATTTTTGTGTTCGTGTCTTTTTCTTTAAAATATGACATAAGCATTTAAAGAAACAGCTCTTTTCGATCCAGGTAAAAAAAATTACTGCACTAATCAGATTTTTACACATTCTTCATACCATCCAGACTCCTTTCATCTCTCTCACAAAAACACATGCATCTTCTCAGACTCCACACTCGGAACTTCCAGGAAAACTAAATATCAACGCAATTATTCATTTTATTTATACGTTCAGCTATTTTCTACCACAAACACATTCGAACACACATAAAAAAAATCAACCGTCACACCGTCACTACTTCCACACCTCACGAACACACAGGAAAAGACAAAAATTGAATCTGAATTCAAAAATTCAAACGGAACTTCTCAATTCAAAATTGAAACTGTCATTTGTTTTAATAATTAATTAAACGTCCGTTAATATTTGAGCCGGCGCTTGAATTATGCAAGGTGTGCACATGCCGATTGTGTATCGAAAGAAAAAGGTATCTCGACCCACATCGCGCCGCGATCTTTGTCGTGGTATATTTAGACCAGCTGAAATAGCCGTCAGGGCACACGACCGATTTAGATCGCGTTTCGTTTGTTCTGCGATTGTCACTAACGGAGGCGCCTTGTCGTTGCTATGATGTTACAACTGAATCGGATACGTGTTTCAAAAATGTATGAAATGTTTTCATTAGTGTGAGCTAAGTTTTAGGTATAAGGTTTGTTGGTTTTATTACCTACTTAAATCTTACAAAATTTTCAAAAGGCGCATTACTTTTTTTTGTCCGGATACCTAGGCTACCTGAAACCTGCATTCTCTTTGACTAACTTCCATTCCACATTCTCTTTTTCTTCACTATTTGTTTTTTTTTTTACTTTGTGAAAGTTTAAAATTGAATTCAACTTTTCATTAAAGATTTTGTGGCGAAATCTAAAACTTATGTTGTGAATTAAATATTGTTTAAATGAAAAATCTCAAGATTTCATACAAAAATTACACAAGATTTTGTAAATACTTTGCGAACAGCTGAGATAACGATAGCGCTCCGCTGTCAAAAATAGAGTTTTCTATATAACAGAATAACGACACAATTGACATTCTACCTACCAATGTCTACTGCAAATACACGAATTCCGCTGAAAAACTCACGGATTTATATCCTTAACGTACCCATTTCAGATGGTTTTTATTTATTAGTTCGTTCTATTAGAAATTAATATTAATACGTTTTTTTCTATTATCAATCAATAAATTTATTGTAATCCCTACTAATATTATAAATGCCAAAGTAACTCTGTCTGTCTGTGTGTTACGCTTTCACGCCTAAACCGCTGAACCGATCCTCATTAAATTTGGCAGAGATATAGCCTGGGATATGGAGAAGGACATAGGCTACTTTTTTATGCGATAACCGACATCCACGCGGGCGGAGCCGCGGGCAAAAGCTAGTTCTTTATATAAGAATATCATATAGTAACGAACAAAGAAAACAACGACGAAATAATTTAATTTAAAATAATTTAATTTTAATTGTGCTTTTAACATATTATATAAAGAGTAAACACTTGCAATATTCTTTGAATGTAAAACTCACAAACATACCGTATAAGTTTTTTGTTTTTTTTGTAGTAAGTACCTACTTATATTAAATTTATATTTTTGTTTCGAACTCACTAGCCATGTTTAAGCCATCAAAGGCTTCTGTGGTTCTTAGTGTATTATTTTAAACTCTGCGATCTACTTTTTGAACATTAATAAAAAAAAATAAAAAAAAAATACTAATATTACAAAGAGGAAAAAAAAAAAAAATCTAGTTTAAAAATCAGTTTATCATCACCTTGCCTTTTCCCAACTATGTTGAGGTCGAGTTCCAGTCTAATAGGATGCAGCTGAATATCAGTATTTTAAATGGAGGGACTGCCAATCTGACCTCTAAAACCCAATTACTGGGTAATACGATACCCTTTAGTAAGACTAGTTGTCAGACTTTCGAGCTTCTGACGACCCGTAACGACTGTGAAACATGCACGAATGACAACCAACAGTTTAACATAGTTACCGAGACGCGGAGACAAGCGCAACTTAATCGGATCGATTGACTCGTGCCGCTGTCGCAAACCTAAAACCTTAAAATTCAGTTCCAGGAAATAAAATCCTTTAGAATTTTTTCTCGTTGTACATTCCGAATGAATTATTATGACTAGCCCAGTCTATTAAGTATAATTATGGTTATACAGTCTATTCAATTCACCAAGAAACATGTTGTTTTAAACTGAAAAAAAAAACATCAGGTCTTGTAGATGTAATGTATTTCACATCGCCCGTGTTCAAGCTAAAATATTCTCTCACAAGATAAATCCACCTATACATACACACATTGATAAATCATCAATCTATTTCCATATTTTTCAGTCTCCGTTCATTTTTGTGCGAACGTTGGCAGCGCGCACGCGGAAGCTCCCACAGAGCACAGACTATTGAGGTCGAACTGTCCAACGTTTTGGGGCAAGCAGTGTGTACCTATTAGCAGTTTTAGGTTCCCTTTCGTTGGACATGGTAGTAATATGGAAGAAATGAAGGTCAGAAGAATGCCCTGAGTGGTGGGGTAGTAATGTTAGTCAACTGACAGAAAATTTGGTTTACCTGAAATTATCCAACAGCATTTTATAAATGGAATATTGTAATCGCCTAAAGCTAAATTATACACTGTGACATTTTAGTCGTCTTACAACGGCAGCCCACTTCATGTATCCAATGACTACAATACATTTAAATAATAAAAAATAAAAAAAATGGAACTTTTATGTATAATTTAATAAAATAAAATATTCACTAAAATGCATGACGCAGTTTGAAATACCCTGATGTGGAGGTAGAATGAATGATGGAATATGTAATGGTATAGGTATCTTCATTATTAACAGGGTGTATCATAATTCTAAAGCATTATTTATTATTCTTTGTACATATTATCTTAATTAATGGTAACAATTTTTAATCGCACCTAGAGGTATTTTTTGTCGGATATATTGAGTGGACCATCTTTGTGAGACGACTAAAATTTCACGGTGTATTTGCACTCGCTTTTGTCCACTGCTTCGCACGCGTGGCGTTTGGAAATTATCTGATGGGAACGTACTACCGGGATAAAACGTATAACATATGTTAATCCAGGTTATAAAATATCAGTGTGCCAAATTTAATCCGAATTCATCCAGCCGTTTTGACGTGATTCAGTAACAAACGTCTAAACGTACGAACTTTCATATTTATAATATTAGTGGGAGAAATAATGTAAGAATCTGGCTAAATAGCGCAATTTAGAAACATTAAATTAACATTGCTCTCTCCATAATTTTCTAAAGTAGTAGATAGGACAAGCCAAATGAGCTCAATTCAATTCAATTCAATTTATTCATTAACAATTTACATTGTGTTTGAAATACTACTACATTATAAATAAAATAAAACTCTAATAAAACACTTAACATACTGGTCATTTAAAATTAAAAACATAAGTCACATAAAATAATATTATGTCAACTCACTAAAATTAAAACAGTAGGTACTTAAAATGAAAACGCTCTATAACAATTTGATGTCAACATAAATAAATAATAGGAATAATCATATTTTAATATCACATATCGTCAACGGAGTAGAGACACTTATCTAATAGGAATGCTTGAACCTTTGGTTTAAAAGCAGATGTATAAATCAAGCTTTTTAAATGTAGTGGTAACTTGTTAAATACTTGCACTGCTTGATATTGTGAACTGTGCTTCACAATGTTGAAGTGTGGACTTATCTTATTTCTCAAATCCTTCCTACGTGTGCTTTCCCTAACCAGTCTTTCTTCATGTGTCTCATATTCATGTAAGTACTTTTTAAGATTAGTCAGGAGTACTAAAACGTAGAGACTGGGTACAGTAAGTATGTTTAAATCTAAAAAATGTGGGCGGCAGCTCTCTCTTTGTGAAATACGGACAATAGTACGTATAGCTCTTTTCTGAAGGACAAAAGCTCTTTGGCAGTTATAATGATAGCTGTTCCCCCAAAATTGTATACTATATCTTAATTTAGACTCAATTAGCGCGTAATATACTATTTTTAATTGTTTAGTGTCGATTTCGTCTCGAAGGGTTCTTAGAGCATAACACGCAGATGATATAGATGCATCTAGTGCGGCTAGTTCCTTTTTCCAATTTAATGAGTCATCGATGTGCACTCCCAAGAATTTAGCGTCTCTCACAAGTTCAATATTGTTATCATTTAGTCTTATTTCCATGGTGTCTTTATTACGAGCAGTTGTTTTAAATAACATAATTTTGGTCTTTGTGCTATTAATTTTAAGCTTATTTACAGTAAACCATGAGTAAAGGTAACTTAGGGCGTCATTAACTTTCTTCGCGAGTTCTTTTGTGTCATTTGCCCCAATAATGGCATTCGTGTCATCCGCAAAAACCACTAGTTTTATGTCGGGTAGAATTTTGTTTATATAATTGATTAAATCATTGGTGAACAAAATGAACAATATGGGCCCTAATATCGATCCTTGCGGTACACCAGCAACAATATTAAAAAAGGATGACTTATGCTTTTTTATATGTCCATCTTGCATCTCACTGATTTCTACATACATTTTTCTGTTTCTAAGGTAGGATAACAAAAGTTGGGAGGCTTTGCCTCTCACTCCGTAGTGATTTAGTTTAGCCATGAGTAGATCGTGATCAACAGTGTCAAAAGCTGAACTCAAGTCTAAAAATACACCAGCTACTTTCATTTTATTATTTATATGATTGACCACATCATTAACAAGAGTATATGTAGCGTCTCCTGTACCAACATTTTTTTGATATCCGAATTGCCTATTATGTAAGACTTTGTTTATGTTAATGTGTAGTAAAAGCCGAGTTTTGATTACTTTTTCAAATATCTTTGAAAGCGTTGGCAGCAAAGAGATTGGTCTGTAATTTTTAGGATCGGTCTTTGAGCCTTTTTTGTGAATTGGTATGATTTTGGCTATTTTCAGTTGTTCTGGGAATATTCCGTCATTAATACATTTATTAAAGAAGCAAGAAAGCGGTTCGGCAAGTATATTTAGATGATCTTTAATTACAGAGATTGGAATTTCATCATATCCACAAGAAAGTTTATTGTCCATATTTCTGACTATATTTGAAATCTCATTTGGAGTAGTAAGAGTAAAACAGAGTTGGTTTTCGACTCGTGGTGTACTCTGCTGTAGTAACAAAGTCGCTTCCTCATTTTTGTTTTCACAGGTGAGACATTTGTAATCAAAATATTTTGCTAGGGTGTTAGCTACTTCTCCGTGGTCATTAATCACTTTGCCGTCAATTTTAAGTTGTAGAAGTTCCGTATGCATTACTTTAGATCGGTTTGTGCAGTTGTTAACAATTTGCCAAATTTCTTTACTAGAGTTTGTTGAACTATTAATTTTTTCCCTTACTGTTATTTTTTTAGCTTTCGTGATAACCTTTCTATAAATTCTGATGTATTTATTTTTGTAATTTAGAACACTGGTTTCAAGATTATTACCATTATTAGCGCATAAAAAGCGTTTCATTTTACTAGAGATTTTCACACCTTTGGTGACCCATTTTATTTTGGTACTCTTAATAAGGTTTATTCTACGTTTCTTTTTTTTGTAACTGTTATTAAAAATCTGTGAGAACTTTTGTAGAAATGCATTGATTCCCACATTACTCCAGTTATGTGTCAATATTCCCTGCTTAAAAAGTGTACCGTTATAAGAACTGAAAATTCTCTTATTTATAACAACATGCTGGTTATTATTACTCGACTTGCTAGTCAGAGATTCTAAACAAAATTTTCCCAAAAGACCTCCATGTCCATCAGCCAGACCATTATGGTCTACTTGACATTCCTGTATAGAAGGTTCAGGCAGATTAGTTAAGATATTGTCGATGCATGAATATGAGTCATTTCTAATAAAAGTTGCAGTGTTAACAAGATGCCTAAAATTGTAACATGTTAATAAGCTGATAAATTCAGTGCGTTTTTTATTATCTAAAAGTATATCTATATTAAAATCCCCGCAAATTATGCATTTCCTATTAAATAAATGTTCCAGCAATTGTTCCATGCGTGTCATGAAAAAATCAAAATTCTTGTCATAAGGACTACGATAACAACAACATATGTATAGGCCAGTATCAATATCTTTAACACAACATATTTCAAAGCTGTCCATCTTATAAAGTTTGTTAATTACATCAATATTCTCCACTTTTCTATCCACATGTCCCAGGATTAGACTACCACCTCTAGTCTTTTTCCATCTGGTGTTACATGAAATCAGGTTGTAGTTGTCTAAAGTAAACGAAATTACGGACTTTTCGTTTAAAAAATGCTCACTAACGCATATGTAGTCTACCCCGATTTGAAGAGTTTGTATATAAGCATCCAATTCGTGTTTCTTGTTACTAATACCACACAAATTTTGGTGATATATGTTGATATTTTGCAAACTAGGTGTGATTATATTGTTCTGATTATAGTTCATACTAGCCCTATGGAAACCAGAGTCCCCTATTTTATTACCCACGAAAAAAATCACTAGCTTGCTGTATTGCATTGGCACAAGTTTGAGTACATGAAGGCTCTGAAATTATATTTGGTATAGATTTAGGAACAGATTGGAAATAATATTGTATAGTGCCTTTTCGTGGAATAATGTTACTACAAGTAGTAGAAGGGTTACATTTTTCAGTCTTCCAAGATATTATGTTTTTGCGCCCTATATTGTGACAGTATTTCTTATAGTTGTTTCGATACTGAATACGTAAAATTTCTCTTAAAAATAGGCGTGACTTGATTATTGTATTTTGTTTATATCCACTATCAATAAATTCTGCATGCTTCAAATTTTCACATATAAGACTAAGAATGGAATTAATTTGTAACGTGTTGATGTATCGTGCATTGTGTACATTTCCAACTAGTACATTTGTGTGTGAGATTTTATATAAATTATAATGTAAGAAGGATTGCATCGTAATCGGATTGTCATCGTTTGTGCCTGTCAATATTATTACAAAGTCTCTTTCGTCAAAGTTTTTACATAAAGAAATGCATGAGTTCACTATTTCATCCGTGGGTGCCTTTGGTTTTATTATAGACAGTACCTCATAGTCTGCTCCTAAGTCGCGCCGCAGCAAACTACCCATATCGCTTTCCTGTTCATCAGCAAGAATTAGAACGTTGTGTTTCCTAGATTTGGTGTTGTTTTTCTGTGTCTTAGTTTGAGCTGGTTCATTGGCACACTTTTTATATTCGATGAAGGATGGTCTTTGTATCATCTTCTGCTCAGGTACAGGTATAGAATTTCTATCAGAAGTTGCGCTTGTCGAGGGTTGCTCAGATTTAGATTCAGCGTCTGTCATACTGGTTACAGATTTTCCTTTCTCGGTGTTAGTAATTTCATTCGGTTTCAGAGGAGAAGCACAGAAACTATCAGTTAGCCGACGTCGCACACTCTTTTTAGAGTTTGATGACATGTTATGATTAAAGGTAGTCAACGGACTTCTACACAATTGTTTTAGTACGCCGAGCTCCTGATTCATAGTCGATACTTGTTTCTTTAAGACTATGTTTTCAAGAACAATATTCTCCATTTCATTTTGTGTACATATTAGTTGAGATTTTAATTCCTTGATTTCTGCCTTTAGTTCCAACATGTACGTGGTACAAATATTTGAGGATAGATCTAGGCTTCTGCCCAGTATTTCATCACAAGACATTAAACTTGTGTCAATTAAGCTGCGGTCAAGAGACTCCATTGATCGCGATTTAATTTTAATCGTTGGTTGCTGTTTCCTTGTTGTAATATTATTTTCTTGTTCCATATTAATAAAGTTGCAATTATTATATTTTATGTTCTTACAAAAAGTTTGCAGCCCGGTGGGGATCGAGCTTGCGACACTTGTAATGTGAATCCGGGGTCGCTCTTTATGTGCTACTGTGACGTTAATTATTTCGGGTCAAAATGGTCTTTAGTTCCTCAAACCAGCTAATTGTCACTATCGGTTTTATTTATATTTTGAAAAGGAGTGGGTAGGCAATTTCGATGTTCGGTTAGAGGTTTGTTTGCACTTTTAAATTAGGTTTGTGTATTCGTTACAGTGTTTTGTGAGCAAAAACAATATATACTCACTGCGTTTTACTAGTTCGCATCTATGTTTGCACTTTCACTGGGTAGAGGTTTTCTTTAATTATCCGTTGTTGATGATTTGTAATGTGCACTTTTTTACATGGTATTGCTCTCACCCAGCGTTTTTAGCACAGATAACACGTGTGGACCTTAATTAAGTCACATTTGATCCATTACTAGTATTAATAGACCGAAGAACTGTGTTATAATATTATTTACTATTTTTATTTGAAGAGCCAAACTAACTTCGATGACAGCAGCTGTCAAGTGAGCCACGTTCATAACGTTTGCATTTACATAATAGCTATCGCAAACACCTTAATGAAATCTGATTTTATAAAGGCATTCGATTCAAATACAAATTAAATTGAGTACTAGATTTTGCCCTCGCCGCTTGGAGGTCGGATGATATCCCACGCGAACCCAGGCACAAGTATAAGTAACGCCCGAGTATAAGGAACGCCACCCTGGTCGACACACTCTCGACCTTCACCACGCTGCTCACAAGGGACTTATGGACGATAAACCCGACACCACCTTGGGACTGCTGGTCGCCCTCCCGGAAATAGAGCAAGTTACGAAATTTGAGGATTATCGAGTCCCCCCCTCTCGTCGGACTTCAGATAACCCTGCCATATCCCATCGTAACTTGCTCAATTCTTCCTCGAGTTCGACGATCTTCTTGTGCGTTAAACATCGAAATCCGTTCAGATATTAAAATTTAAGCGTCAAAAGATGACAAACAGAAAAACGGAGTTTTTTTTTTAATCCGTACAAATGTGATGTATGGATTAGTATGGTTATCTGAACTGTAACATCGCAAATTGATAAATCTTCAATTAACATCAATCTAATTTCTTTTAGAAAATAATAGAATAAGCAACTGAAAATCACGCCAAAAATACGATAGATTTAGAAATAGATTCACAAATCATACGACCAATTTCCCGTAAGTATATTTAAAGCTTTACCCCACATATTAAATGTGGAGACACTTTAACACCTGGACTATTTGTCACTGGGCATTGCCAATAACCGGGAGTGGAATAACCGTATTAATGCTGTTCTACACAAAATAGTGCTTGTTTTTGATGGCTTAGCAACGGGAAACTAAGCGAACGTTTGTGCTGCAGTACAAACTTTAAAAAAGGCATGCATAAAGCATGCTGTTGAAATGTTTTTTTTTTTTAAGTCAGGTCCTTTCTAAACATGGTTCAAAGTGAATATAAATAAAGCATTTAACAGCAGAATATTTTTCATTCGTAAAACCACTTTGAATCCTTCTCTATCTGATATTTAAAAAAAAATACAATAACAGGAATACTAGAGTCACGTAAAGAGGTGCTCATGGCTAAGTAATGACTGCAGCACGAGTCGACCGATCAGGCTAACCTACGCTTGCCGAGATTGGTCCGTGCCTCGGATAGCACTATAAGCGATCCTGGCTGTCATGGGTGGATCTTTGACAGTAGTTACGGGTCTTCAGCTGGACTATTCTTTAAAAATCTCACCGTGAGGAGTGTAATAAGTGAAGTGAGCTTTTAGGGGTATGAGGAACAGGGTGTAAAGTTCACTCATACCTATGATGGTAAAGGAGGATCCTCCGACCAGACGGGTATTGTGTCTGGTCCGGGCAACTGCCCGACAGTTGATGTCGGGATTTTGTATACGTTCGAGTGTCGTGGAAAACTCTGATTGCGCGATGCAGAATTGCTCATTTCGTTCGCCTGTGGGATTGTAGATGGCGCCACTTTTTCTTTTTGTGTTTCTCGATATTTGTTGCGAAACATTTTTATTTGTAGTGCCGCTACAAGCTTAAAGTGAGCTGTCATTCTAACAGAGATGCTAGAAAGTGACACTATTGTCAGCCCACTTCAACTTAGTTTTCACCGTGATCTTTTTACAGAAGCCCGAATGTGTGACAAGCAGTCTTACCAAGGAGTATCCTATTGCCCAGTAATTCGGTTGTGGAGGTCAAACAGGCAGTCGGATCATGTAAAATACCGGTCTTCAGCTGCATGGTTAGACTGGAAGCCGACCCCAACATAGTTGGGATAACGCTAGGCAGATGATGATATTTTTCAATAATATTATTTTCACCTATTTATTTATAATTTTACCATTTTAAGGCAAATAAAGAATGTAGGTAACTGCGTCTTTCTTATCTATTGAAAATAATTTCAAAAGAAGACATAGAAATAGAAACACTCGGGGAATATGATTTTCCTTACAAAAGTTTACACCCCATTTCACCCCCTTAGGGGCTTTCTTGAAATAATTTCCTCCACTCTATGGCTTTATATTTGTAACTTTAGTGGTGTGTACTATCGGTTAGTCTTTCATCGAAGTGTATCGTTCGCGTAACCAAAAATGCTAGTAGTAGGTATGCATTGACAATGACGCTATTGTCCGTCATAGACCAGCACCCTAATTGCGTAACTCACGATTCATCATAATCTGTATCGTTTTGAAACGGATTGTTAAACCATTGCTTCATATGTTCGAAAAATGTGTCCGTTCGCCAACATAAATAACGCAATGAATATTGTTTAACTGTGAAGACGAAACCAATTATGATCAATCGTGAGTTACGCAATTAGGGTGCGGGTCATACTTCTATAATTGCTCGTCATAAACTTACACTGAGACTGACGGTTGTGATGACAGTCAGTTTGCCTGCGTCAGTCCTACGTGAGCAAATGAGAATGATAGATTTTTGAGCAATCTGGTTGATATGGTGTGACGTCTACAATACGCCATCAAAAAATATGCATATAAATTGATATTTTGGCTTGTCTTCCCAAATATGGTGGGTTCGGTTCCCCGTGTAACTATTATGTACGTATTTATGGACTATAGGTACCATACTATAGATACGTATGTAGTGTTTACCTACCAAATGTAAAAAATATATGGTTGTACTTTTATCTTGCAAATAAATAAAAAATAAAATAAAATATGCAAAGCAATTGAATATCAGGAGTACCAGCAACTATCGGAAAAATTCCAATGCCCAAAGGATTGATCAATACTAAAAACTTGGGGAATGGGCATCGACCAGCAACAAGAACAGTTCAAATCCACAAACAGTGCGTATCTGAAGTCCGATGTTATGGACCCTGCCTCGTGTCCCTCTTAGTCTGTATCTATTACACCTTTCCGACATCAGTGACTCTACCGACAAAACTCCAAAATCAATGAGACACGCAAACCCCACCACAACTACAACGTACCAGACTTTCAAACGCCTGCTTACCTGTGATGGCAGTCTTTAAATATTCGAATAACAACCAAAATCAATGGTAAAATGGACCCTGACGACTAAATTCCAAGAAAGCGATAAATAAATCAATTAGGTTTTAGTTGACCGTGACAAGGATCATGCTTTTTTGTCAGATTGATCCAGCGATGTAGTTGTTAGTGCCTTCAACTTCAAAAGTAAGTCCATAAGTTTTCGTAGAAATAATATTTGGCAGCAAGATGTTGACGCTTTAAAGAAACACATGTTTATAAGAATGTGGCATGTGTACGTATACCTTATGTACGTGGGCAACACGTCAATAGTTTTTGTTGAGGTTATCGCTCTAAAAATATAGGTAAAACGTCTTATTTTCGAAACCTGTTGCCGGAGATGATAAATGAGGATCCAATAGAAAACAAAAACAAAAAGCTCGTTACCATAAGCATGAATTGTGTTTTTATTTAAGTTCTCGCTCTGAGAGAAAATATCGTATTGAAACCAGAAATGAATAGTCTGAAATCACTGCTATGCAGTATACAGTAGGCAGGCGTAGTTACTCATCATCATCTGTCTGGCTTTTTCTCTTCTATGTTAGGGTCGGCTTCCGGTCTAACCGCTGCGATAATGCAGCTGAATACCTGTACTTGAAAAAGAGCGACTGCGTTTCTGACCTCCACAACAATGTTACTGAGTTAATTGATACCCTTGGTAAGAATCAGTCAGATTTTCGGGTTACCGACAACCCGTAACGACTGTCAAAAATCCACGAATGACCACTTTGGGGGCGAACGATGGTCAACCATTCACGCACCAACGGCAACAAGCATAGCATAACCTGATCGGTCGACTCGTGCGTCTGTAATTACTTAGCCTCGAGCCCCTTGCAGCAACCAGGCGTACTGATCTAATGTTTATTCTTTCTCGGAATAAGCATAAGTCTTTGCTCTACTGTCCCAACTCCTCACACGTCCCTCTTTCTGGTTTCAAGCCAATGTTATTCAGGCGTTCACATCAATGTTCCACGATTGCTAAAGAATCGACACGCCGATACAGTTAATGGGTATTAAAGCTGTCGAAAGGTGACATGATCCATGAAATGTCATTCTCATAACATTCATTGACGTCACCATTTCGCGGCCATCTTAAGTTTTTGACTGTCATCGTCCCTCCGGCGAAAGTAATGTAAATAAAAGTAAAGAGAAATGCCTTTTTGACACAATACGGATGTAAAACAAAATTCCTGCTCTTTTTTTTAAGTCCTGTCTAGAGCAGTACTCTTAATACATTATTGGCTAATAATATAAGCTACAAGCAAATATTCATAAATTCTAAGCTTTTCCTGGGTATTTTCCTTCTATTACCAACAATCATGCTGCATTCATCAGTTCATGCCAATAAATTATTTTGTTGCGGTAATAGACATGATGACAACTCTAAAAATGTGCAAGTATTGTACGTGGGGCGCACCCTGACATTTGGCAGAGAGAAGATATTACGGCATGAAGTTAGAATAGTGAATATGGCAATATTGTATTATACACGCTGGCGTACGTAACTCCACGTCGAACGCACAATCTTACGCGCCATTATGGCAATACCTATCTGCGGTCAAAATGTAATGATCAACAATTTTTTTTAATTATTGTCGAAAAATGTCAACGCCCCCTGCGTTGATATTTTTCGTCATTTTAGATGTTGTGCGTCGATGTCCCTACCACCCTGTTTATATATCGCAGGTTACATTTACGAACCGTCTCACTTTTCTTCATGTTACAGCAATTATTACATATTTTGTGATTGTTTATTAAAATCTCTTGTACATTATTGTACATATTTGCTGAAATAGTTGATATTGTTGAAGAATCGCCAAACCACGATAGATGTGTAACATTTAGCAAACAGCAGTATCAAGTAGCACTGCCATTGAATGCATTTCTTCTTGCCCAATTAGGAGACTTAGGAGAGACCAAAAAACATGCAGGTATTGGTACGTGTGTGTATCAGTTACAAGAGAACGAGGTACAGTAATGTTAATACCACAATAACACATTTGCTGAGAATGTTGGTAGCCACCGAGAAACAAGCAGCTGATGATTTTCTTTTGTTTGAGTTTGATTTAAAACTGAAATACGAAAACTATTTGGAAATGAAGAATCTTCAGAACTATTGGGGAACAAGCAAGCTGAAGTGGCCACGCGTAGGACCGATGACCGTTGGGGTAGACGTGTTCTTGAGTGGAGACCGCGAATCGGCAAACGTAAGGTAGGACGCCCTCAGGCTAGGTGGAGTGACGATTTTCAAAGGCTGGTAGCAGCTGGATGAGAGTTGCCGAACGACGTGGTATAAGAGCCCTATGTCCAGCAGTGGACTGTTGATGATGATGGGTAGGAAAATTGATTGCAACACAATTTGGTACCGATTAGGCAGATGCTGATTGACCTACGGAAATGCTGTGCAAGACCATCTCCGTGTGTCCTATTGGGCTGAACTATTGGCTGATATCTCGCCGTTCATATTTGTAAAAATAAAGTTTTATATTTTAGGAAGACGCGATGCCCCGCGTGCCAACAATAACTGTTTGTTTAAAATCAGCTGATTTTTCTTGCACTTATTCACATTACCAATTTGAAACATTCCTAAACTTCTGATGGTAGTCAAGCTATAGTTTTCAAGAAAAAAGGTAGTAGTACCTAGGTACTTTTTGAAACCTTAAGTCACTGTGACCGCCAGGTTGCTTATTAATTATAAAAGTTTCTAATTAATTATGCCTACATCATTTATTTTAGATAAAGTAACTAATAAATATTTTAATTTCTTCATAGTATGTGTTTTTAAGGAAACGTTTAAAGATTTATTGCCACATTCGTCAAAGCAATTCTACATATTTTTCATCAAGATTAATTCAACAAAACAACTCGTTAGTACCTATAATTTTAAAACGCCCTAATTTGAATAATAAAAAAGTAACTTACGAAACTACACTGTAGTCGTGTAATAAGACAAATCATACATTATGAATATATCTCGCCTCCAACCATATCAATTCATGAAATCTTTCTCAATGACAATAAATTACTTTCCGAAGAGAATACGAATGAAGATCCGCTTTCAGAAGACAGGTCTAGTTAGCCGACTTGTCAAACGGTGACTCAGCGCCAGCCAACGTCAGAGATCCTATAACCACCTCACAACCACAACCTGTTCCCTGCCAATTCTATTCTTAATAACAGGTAATGACATTATCAGATGAATTTAAACTTCAAATTGAAGAAGCTAAAACTGCTTTTCTCTTGGCACTATCCCCAAAATTATCTGCTTCGGGAATTTATGTTCTAAATTTGGAAAAGGAGAGTTGAAAATTGCTAGCAGCTGTCTCCTGCATAGTTCCAATCTAATCACGTATCGCCAAACGTCATTTTATAAAGTGTATCGAACGTAATCGAACATCATGTCTGGAATGTTCTTCATTGTGTAGTAATAATTTGCCACAAAAACAATGAAGGTTATATCATAATCGGTCCTGAAATAGCCAGGCGAGGTGACGAGGAACTCGATCTTGCTATTTAAATAAACGCAAGCTGTAAGCCGTCAATAGAATGTTCTACGTCATGACGGTAAACGTGTCACTACGCAGACCTATACAGCTCAGCAAGAGTGAATTGAATGGGGTGATGAGTTGATATAGATAAGTAATATTTAGCAAGGTCCACTCAGGGTTAAAGATATTTTAAATTGAACTGTTTAAAATCAAAAGTTATTTACTCAAATTAGGCTGAGTGTCAGCACTTTTTGAACGTCAAAATTACTAAAGACAGTCCCCCAAACGAGCAACTAACTCCCCAGCAGCACAACTGTCTGTTAAGTTAGAATCGTCTGTTGGCGGTTATTTGAAACGTTGATACAATACACTAGAAAACATGGCAAAAGCTGCCTACCTCCAGCATTTTTTTGATTTCTGCTGCATCTCTATGCTGCACTACGACATACAACATATTATCTAAAAGCTACTGAACAGTCCTCTGATCGTTGAATATATTGTTTTTTTTTTTTTTTTTTTTTTTTGGGTAAATCCTCATGCATGTTCCTTCTGGGGTGGGTTATCTCGGACTTGTACCGACTAAAACCCTACTGTTCCTTCTACTATCATAAGTGTGGTCGATCCCACGACCGCAAGTTATCTCTTAAAGGAGCGAATGCAGTACTGCGCGCCACTTATTTGGACCTGACGATTCGAGCAACGACACACTCCAAATTTTTGTGAACAAGCCCTAAGCCTTATACAAATTAATTTGGGATGGTCGCAGTTCTTATGTTTAAATACCTCAGCGTTCATCATAATGTCTTAGCCGTAACAAATGTGTTATGTGATAGGTACAGTTTCTACTTACCTTCTGATAATATTATATATTTTTTCAAAAAAACCAAAGCTCATGGACATGTGCATTCTTCCACCCTCACGTAAGGAGCGCGCACATATTTTTTTTTAAAGCGTCAAAAGTTCGCACTACACATGTCTGCCAGCGGGCTATGGAACGAAGTATACTAGGTGTCAAATTCACAGACTGCATTAGGCAGTCGAACTCTATACTTTGTTTCAAAACTCAATTAGCGGAGGCTGGTTACGCAGCTGCTGGACTAAAGCGGAACTGGGCTAGCCAAACCTGTCGCATGTCGGAGCAGCAATATGCAGAATCCACCAGACAGTGGATCCCAGGTATCAGGAAATGAATTCGCGGCTAGCTCAGAAAGTGATGGCGGGGTGAGCTGAAAACCTTCTTCACAGGATTGCCCCACAGTCGCAGTAGACCGGGAAAAGTGAAAAGAGGCAAGGGAGGCCTATAACATGCAGTGAGACAACGCAGGCTTATAATAAAATAATAATAAAATTGCTTCGATACAATGTCAGCTGTTTCATACATTTTGACCGCGTAGGCATTGCACTTTTCTATGAAACAGCTGATTTGACCGACGAAAAATGTCTGCGCTGCGGGGTCTATAACGATACGCTGAATTTATGGTTACAGTTTGCGCACTGGATAAAAACTTATCCTGTATAAAGCTCATGACGTTTACTTTGCTAGAAGTGCCAATAGTCGTGTCTAGACATATATTTCATTTAATTACTGACCTCCAAACCAATCTAAAATATCTACCCTAAGGTTACACTACATATTAATATTCCCTGAATATTTACTAGAATCCGTACTTTCTTAATGAGTATAACGCCCAATAGATTTACAGATTAATTAGAAGATGTGCATCATGTGAATGCAACAGTTGCCGTCTAATCAACGCGTTGAATCGTATTTGCCAAAGGTCTAAACTCTCTCGAAGTATTTCTTATTCAATCATGTTGGTATTTGTGATGAGTACTGCCCTATATCTTCCAAAGTCCTTATTATTTGTCATTATACCGGGTGCCAGGGACATAGACGAACGGACCAGTGTACGACTAAATTCCGATAGCCACTACGCCGACATACTGATCACCGACATATTAGGACCAATACATTAGGATCTAACGGTATTTACAATTTAACGGTGACTTGCGTCACTGATGAGCCTTGTCGGCGAAGTGTCCTGTCGGCGAAGAGTCCCGTCGAAGTAAAGTCTTGTCAGTGTTCAGTCTGTCGGCATAGTGCCTGTCGGCGTTTAGTCGTACACTCCGAGCGGACATTGGTCTCATTGGTACGTTAACAGAACCTTCTCGAAGGAGTTTGGCGCATTTCGCTAATAGTATGCTGCCTTGCGTTTTGTTTTTAATCAACGTATGTTTATACGTTCTCGTTTAGAGGAATGTAAAAATGAAACCGTTCTCAATAATGACCATTTCAGTACGCCTCATAATCGTAATCATTCTTTCTGCCTATGCTTTTCCCAATGTGACGGAGTCGGCTACCAGTAATCTGAATGTCGCTGAATACCAGTATTTTACATGGAGGGACTGTCTATCTGACCTCCATAGCCCAGTAATTGGTTAATACCTCTTGGTAAAACTGGTTGTCACATTTTCGGGTTCCTGACCACCTGTAACGACTGTCACAGATCCAGGAATTACAGCAATTATCACAACCATTTATTTGTCAGCATATGGTATTGTACATTATTATGGTCTTAAGATTAGTTAACCTAATTCTTTATAACCTTCCTGATTTTTTATAGGTTATAACTTTATCACGCTAATTTTAAACCGGGTTCTATACATTGTAAGATCATTGCTAAGATTTGATTTGAGTCTGGCAAAATTGATAAATTGCTCGTCAGTGGCTAGAATGTTTGGCTCGCGACAGTTTCGTGGCGCAAGCGCAATATCGCGCCTGACATGATGAGTGGCGCTCCCTATCGCTTATCTGTAGATACCCAACGTTACCTTCTGATCTATTGGCGAGAGTCCGCAGCGATTTCAAAATCGAGTCTGTTTCGATTAATTGTCTGGTCTTGCGTCAGGATGATTCAGACAGTGTTCTACATTTGGCTTGGAGTTTGATGCAACTCATCATCATCTGCCTAGCCTAGCCGACCCAAAGATAGTTGGAAAACTATCTTTAGGTCGGCTTCCAGTCTAACCGGATGCAGCTGAATACTAGTGTTTTACGTGGAGCGACTGCCTATCTGACCTCAACAATTGTCTGGACAACTGAATAAATCATCATCAGACACTTTTACTTAGGCCTTATTAGGCTTAGGTAGAAGTACGGCCACCAAAAGAGATAAACAAGTAAGTAGAGTTTAGTGAAAAACCGATGGATGTATTCGATACAATAATTATTTAATAGAAAACACACTTAAGTATTTATCAAATTAAAATACATACAAAACCATCCATCGGCTATTATCCGACGACTCTGGTTTGTCTATTTGGGTGACTTGTACCTACAAACTTACTTCCTTTTTTTAAGGATTTTTTAAAGGTTCTAGAAGTAAACTAAAGTAGCTAAGTTTACAATATACGAAGGTAAGATACGTAGGTAGTATGCTTGTTTACCAGCAATGCGATCTGAAAAACTTTCAGTCTTTACACTTTGTTTTTCTGCACTGAAAGTATCATAAAAAGTACAGCAATAAATTAGCAGTTTAAAAATATGTGTCATGCCTGCCGTTCGTGAGAAACACATAACATTATTGACAGAATTCTTAGCTGTTAACACTCTTTAAACTAAAGTTATATTTAATAACGGATTTTTAATCGTTATAAAAAACTGCAAGTAGGTGTCGTCTTAAACATTGTTTGCCTTTTTCACGTCCCTTAGCTTTCATGAGAAATTCTAGAAAGATTTTAATGGTTTTTATTATTTTTATATGCACGTCTTTCTGTAACAATGAAACAAGATTGCTTTCTTTATCTTTCTTTTTTGCCCGTTGTACACGATTTAAATAATGATTGAATTCAATAAATGCAATATTCTTCTTTTTTTTTATCGTGTGGATAGTAATTTAAATAAAGTCAGTCTAGAATTTGGCTACGATTTTAGCACTTTCAGCAGCTTCCATTAGCTCCTGCAGTGTGCAGACAGCAGGACACGCTGGACAAGATAATAAGTGCCCCATTGTTTGTGGGACAGCTCCACATTTACACTCCAAGGCGGAGTCATCGGAGAATCTCCACCTGCGCAGGTATTCTTTACTTCGGCCTACCTGAGTTCGGAGTCTATTTAAAGACTTCCAGGAAAGCCAAGGCAACTCATATAACAATATTAATCAGTATGTTTACTTTCACCGCTAAATAAAATGCTTGAAAAATGCAAGCAACCCCCATTTTTATGTGATAAAAATCGCCTCACACAAAATGTTAAGAAAAAACTTAGCTCCCTCAGCGACCTGTGGCATTGTAAGCATTGGCCTTTCTGACCTAAAACCATCGATACTACTCGTTTACTACCCGAGGTTGTTTATGAATGGTTCTCCACTGGAACCGCTCCAAGACGTCTTCAGCGGTATTTATAATCCGTGAATAATATAAATAATATAAAAAAGTAATGCATAATATAAATTTTATAAATTAAATAGGAATAGAAATCGCGCTATATATATTTAATGTAAACTTAATTAAAATTTGCACGCTTGCTTGAAGGCAGAATACAATTACACTTAGGTTATAAGAACTCATATTCGCCAAAAATTATGGTTTTCTTGCAAATAAACATTTGATTTGATTTGAATACCATTTCACCTGTTTATGTACTATTACCGAGTGACTTGGAAGAAACGTGATGAGGACGATGAAGGAATTGTTCGAACGAAAAGATACTTGTGGACAACTAACATGAAATTGCTTGGTTTGGTATAACCGTTACGAGAAAATGGAGAGTTATGTGTGTCGGGCTCGTACCTCGCCTTTTTTTTTGGGTCGGAAATCATCAAATAACTTCTCCCGCTCGGGGTGGAGCAGGAGGGCGTGTCAGACTTTTACTGACTAAAACCCACCCGTGTTCCTTCAGTAGCCCGTATGCCAGGGGCTGTGGTATCTCTTTCAAACAAACCCGCACCCCTGGCAGGCATCGGCCCTTGCGGGCCCCATCATTTTTTGTGCTGACATCTCTTTGAGGCGCGCGTGGAACACAACGCGCCGTCGACTTGGGCTTGGTCCTTACCGGACAGCGAGCTACCCATTACTCGCCGTCCGCAAGCTCATGCCTACGGTGGCCGGAAATCGGCCTGGGATTCCCGACGCCCAGGGCGTCTCCGTATCCTGCGGCGGCTAGGGTCGCGACGGCGCATATGCTGCCTCTCCCTCACGTGCGCCTCCTCCCTCTTCGCGAGCATCACTGCTTCGCTGAAGGAGGTGACGGCTCCCCGTGCCCTCTCGCTCCGTACCATGGCCTGGACCAAGGCCGGACGCGAGAGATCGCCGCCGCCGATCGCCTCCACGAGGACACGGCGGTGCTCCACCCAAGCCGGGCAGACCGCCACCGTGTGCTCCACCGTGTCCTCAGGGCGATCTTCGCAGTGGAAACACCCGGGCTCGTACCGCCCCTCGGTGTTACTCAACCAAACAAAGGAGTAAATAAACATTAATAAAAAGGAAGATTAACATTATTTATTGTAGACCAAAACTTAATTTCCTTAGCCATTTTTTATTTCTTAACTTGGTTTTTAAATTGTAAGTGGAGAAAGCTATAATTACCTATTTTTGTCTTTTCAACGCTATAACCTCTCTAGATTTAAGGAATATTCTTCGAGGCGGATTCATCTCTCTTTTATCGTCTTCAAAAATCTTCATTCATCATATTCGTCTAGTACTCGGAACTCCAAGTGTCTGCATAAGCTACTAAGAATGCAGTTCAATTGAACAGGACTTCAAACAGTAGACTATCAACAGATGCATAGCCGGCACTCGAAATAACTCACATATTATTAGCAGCTATTTGGACAAGCACAAATGTTTTAATACTAGGTACCGGCCTGGGATGAGTTTAATTCGAAGGCTGTAGTACCTACCTAGTGTAGGATATGATTAGCTGTCCTGTTAAGAACCCCTGAATCGACGTTCAACTCAAAAACGATTAAGGTGGATGGACTACGGTAACACGCGATTTTTTCTTTGTAATTTGCAGTTCAGTGTCCTTTTTTAATGTTGATTAAAATATGAATCGAGAACGTAAAAAATATGGTTTTATAGAATCATAATCATGTAAATAATCAAAACACGGTAGCGAATCATAATATGTTAATAGAATTTAAAAATACCTTATAAAAATTATTTCCTGGTGTTTCCCCTTTAAGTAGGTAACTAAGATTATGGACACGATTCACGAGAACAATGCATAAAAGTTACTATTGGTACAATTTTCAGACAGATTGGAGATTCCAAAAAGAAGGTATGAACCAAACGGCAGGACACATAAATCTGCCTAGAGGAAAATGTTTATAAATGGTTGTTAATCTAGTGATCTCCTTTCCTCAACGCAGTTCTACTTACAAATATTTAGCAGAACCTATATTTATATTAAACTCAGCGTTTCCTTCACCTAGTGCCTCAAATCGACAACTAAAGAGTGCTAAAGTAAGACTTCCAACAATTTAAACATCCAAAGAGACACCTGCATAATATATTACACATTTTAGGCCCCTCAGCACCACACGTCAGCATAAAAACCATATTTTAATTAAACAACGTAGTGCTGGAGCAGCTAAAATGTATCGTTGAACCAATTTATTCCTCAGTTCTGAGATTCAGCCTCTATTTATTTTTAATGTAACACAGCGCGGGTATATGAGTGTTTGTTTGATATTTTTAGCACTAACGTATGTTACGTTTGAGAAATCTATGAAATTATCAGCTTCAGTATTCTCTGTAATGCTGCATATGTATGTACCTATGTATTGCATGTATGTATGTGTGAGTTGCATTGTAAATGTGTGTATGTATTGTAAAAATGTATTAGGTTATTTTTGATAATATCGGTTTTTGTTGGCAGGTGTTTTCGATCAGTATTCAACAGGCATTTAATTGTGTTAATGATAGATGGAGTTATTGTGTTTTTGGTATTGCTCATTGGCTTTAATTGTAAACGAATTTGTTTTAAGAGAGTTAGAAGAATATATTGTGCTGGGTTTAGATGTCAGACTTAAGGGTACACTAGTCGCGGGCTCAAACTCACTGGTGGCCCACTACCGTGCTTTTTAGCACAATTACTAATGGTGCTAAAAAGCACGCTGTCTCACCAGGCTTCGAGTCCGAAAGAGTTAGTATCAGCGATGAGCAGTTAGACGCTAGTCTACACGCACAACATTATTGAGTGAGCTGTAGGATCAGTTATAGTAAAACAGGTGCGTAAAAAATTAAGAAAAGTCCTTCGGAAGATCGGGTTTTCTGAAAAAACCACTGCATAAATCAATGACCAATTAAATTTAGTGAACTTTTCGATAATTGAGCTTTGTCGGTACCGATTTAGTTTTGGAGATTTTTACACTTCTTTCATAACTTAAACATGCCCAAAGTTACGTTAAATTATCAAGAACGCTCATAACTTTTTAATGGCATTTTATTTTAGTATTCTGTTTCCGTACCGACAATATTAATAATGAGACAAAACCATACCATGATTCAGCGGGATCTCATGGTGACATGGAGAGAGCGATTGTCGCAACCCAGTGCTGGGCACGCCACGATTGCGGCGGTAAGTCCCCTCTTTGAGGAGTGGTTTGAGAGGCGGCATGGCGTCCTCACCTTCCGCCTGACGCAGGTCCTCACCGGACACGGTTGTTTCGGGAGGTTCCTGTTTCGGATAGGGCGGGAGGAAACGCCCGGGTGTTTCCACTGCGAAGATCGCCCTGAGGACACGGTGGAGCACACGGTGGCGGTCTGCCCTGCTTGGGCGGAGCACCGCCGTGTCCTCGTGGAGGCGATCGGCGGCGGCGATCTCTCGCGTCCGGCCCTGGTCCAAGCCATGGTACGGAGCGAGAGGGCATGGGGAGCCGTCACCTCCTTCAGCGAAGCAGTAATGCTCGCGAAGAGGGAGGCGGCGCACGTGAGGGAGAGGCAGCATATGCGCCCTCGCGACCCCAGCCGCCGCAGGATACGGAGACGCCCTGGGCGTCGGGAATCCCAGGCCGATTTCCGGCCACCGTAGGCATGGGCTTGCGGACGGCGAGTAATGGGTAGCTCGCTGTCCGGTAAGGACCAAGCCCAAGTCGACGGCGCGTTGTGTTCCACGCGCGCCTCAAAGAGATGTCAGCACAAAAAGTGATGGGACCCGCAAGGGTCGATGCCTGCCAGGGGTGCGGGTTTGTTCGAAAGAGACACCACAGCCCCTGGCTTAAGGGCTACTGAAGGAACACGGGTGGGTTTTAGTCAGTAAAAGTCTGACACGCCCTCCTGCTCCACCCAGAGCGGGAGAAGTTATTTGATGATTTCCCACCCAAAAAAAAAAAAAAAAAAAAAAAAAAAAAAAAAAAAAAAAAAAAAAAAAAAAAAAAACCATGATTAAGTTTCGATGTACATTGTCAAAGAGTGGAGTAAAACCCTCCCGAAGTTTGTATGGAAAAAATGTGGAGTTGTTTCACCTTAAGTCTTGTTCTTTACTTTTTGTAAAATAGAAAAAATAGTTCCTCCATTCATTTGAAGAAGTTTTATCTAACACAGGACACTGAGCAGTGGTGGCCCAGCGGTATCGGCTCCGGCTTACGAGTTGTAGGTCGTGAGTTCAAACCCAGGCAGGCACTTCACTTTGTGTAATTAATTTCATAAAAACGCTGAAGGAAAACATCATAAGGAGACCGGATTGTGTTTTAGAACCGGAAATTCGAGGACAAGTGCCATCCACCAACCCGCACTGGGCCCGCGTGATGGGTTACTGCCCACTTCCTCTCACCGAGAGGAGGCCTGTGTCCCAGCAGAGGGAACGTAATAGGCTAAATATGCTATGCTTATCCAGGACACTGGATAGTAATATGACATCCAGTGTGCTGACACCAACAATCTTTCAGACTGAATAGAGACAGTTGCTATGGTAACAAGGTAGGTTTGGTAGGTAATGTAGGTAGGTCCAGAAAGCAGATACTAAAGCCCATAGTATACATCACTGTAATTTGTAAAAAAGTATGCAAGTAGCTTGCACGCCGTTCTACCATAACAATGTCTGATTGCAATGGTGAACGGCACAATGGCGTGCAAGGTACTTGCATATTTTTGTACAAGTTACAGGCTTGTGTATTATTTAATGGTCCAGAACTGTTGGCCATGGCATAAGATATATTGCAGTTAAAAAAAACAATGCTATCCCCTCACCAGATTATCTCATTATGAAACAGGCACTTCCTCGTCGTGTTTATCTGATGATTCATAAAAAGCACCAACTGTTTAACAAATTGTACTATTTTTATTTGGAACTTATCTTAAGGTTATCGCGGTTCTCGCACATCCAGAAAAGCTTGCAATTTTCTGTAAAAGTTTTGCTAATTTAGTGACACTCAAACTTTTACAAAGGTTTACCGTCTGCCAATATCGCAAAAAATTGTCTCTCTTTGTCTAAAACTTGACATTCGCTGTTCTTAAATGATGAATGATTTTATTTCTGTAAGTACGTTTGTACAAACACTTTTACACGTCAATCTTCTATCTATCTATATAAATAAAAAGACAAGTCCTGACTGACTGACTGATTGACTGACTCATCAACGCCCAGCCTAAACCCTTGGGCCTAGAAAGCTGAAATTTTGCACAGAGGTTCCCTTTATAATATAGACAAGGAATAAGGAAGGATTTTCCGAAATTCCACCCCTATGGGAGTTAAATAGGGGATGAAAGTTCCACGCGGGCGAAGCCGCTGGCAAAAGCTAGTCATTTATATATTTGAAAAACTAGATGAGGTCGGATTCCTATATGGCTACTGTGAGAAGAAACTTATAAGATCAGTCTCTTGTAAAGTCCAGACAAAGGTGATCTTGATCTGATCATGTGAAGACCATGTAGATTGGTGTCCGAAATGGTCTTTTAAGGAAAGAACACAGATTGAGTGGACTTGATTCAAGTTCATTTGTATCATTTTACTACAAAGTAAAAGTTGTATTCTATTCCAGTGGTAAAGGTTACTACGTAATGTTTTTTGTTGAAAATTATATGAGTTTAGAATTATTCATCATTATTCTACCGTAGTAGGCTATTCTAGAGGAAAAGCAGAGTGGAACTACGGTTTAATGAAGTCAGTGTCACATTGCTGCCAGAACACTTGACTACCTACGGCATCTCCGACCATCTTCGTTCAGAAAATCATCATAAATTCTCCCATGCTGCCTTGTAAGGCGCATTCATAAAAGACATGTAATACTCAAATTCCTGTGCGGCCCGGCCCTCGGTTGTGAGTCAGTGCGGGCTAAAATTACCATCTATGACGTCATCCGCGTGTGCCACTGCCACAAAAACGGATTAGCGGCCACTTGCCAAATTTAGTTGTTATTGCTCTGACCTGCTTGAGAAGGCGGCTCCAGGAGATGGTCGTTAGTCTGAGAAAACAGAGAATATTTCTAAGTGTTGACAAGAGCAGCCGCAATTTGAAAGCATGTGTAATTTGCAACATAAATTGCGATTGGGAATTAAAGACAACGCCCACCACCAGAGGTGCAGCATCGGCCAAAGTAATTTTCCATGCTCTGCCATCTTTATCACTTGGTTTTAAATCATCCTACAAATGTTATAAATTTTAATGTGAAATTTTGTATGTTTAGATGTTTGTTACTCAATCATGCAAAAATGGTTGAACAGATTTGCATGAAATTTGGCACACAGATGGTTTATAACAACATAAGATACCTTTTATCCCGGTAGTACGTTCCTGTGGGATAATTTCCAATCTCCACGCGGGCAAAGCCGCTAGCAAAAGCTAGTTCATACATATATCTATCCCGGAATCAATTTGCAGGTACCTATAAAGTACCAAAATCCACCAGCGCGGCGGCCAGCTCCAAGGAGTAGTAGTAACTTCTTTCTTGAAATAGTTATCTCTTTGAAGAAAGAAACTGCTGCCTTCGATGGCTTTGTCGATAACATATGCATTTTCAAGAAACGAGTGAGTTACTAATGCTCCTATATGTAGCCGAGTAACAGGTCTGGTCTACCTTTGCCACAGGTATTCTTTTAAGACTGCTTTCCAACACCTGGGCATAGGTCTCCTAAGCTACTCTGTTTGATCTTGTTTGATGTACTGAACCTGATCATCCAGACTGAAAATGAAAGTGCCTGTTTCAGAATCAGAGTGTCTAGCTGTCTGCAATAACATCTACATCAAGATTAAATGTGTGTAGAAATGGGAATGAATGCGTATTGACGATTTACTGATTTACAGTCTATAAAACAAACCTGTTTGCGGTCACAGTTGCTCCAGCAAACGTCGATGAAACTATAAAAATGATCGTTAATCGTAGATTTATGTTCACAGGAAAAAAAGAAAATATGTTATTCACCTTAACGTATTTATTTATTCGTGTTACTACTATTTCCTCTGTTTTTATATACAATAAACAAACTAAAAAGAACGTCAACCTAGACAAATCCTAACTTATATTAAAAATGTGAAAGAACATCACCTATTATGCTGCTTTTTATCTTGGATCATAAACAAAGTCGCGGGCAACAGCTAGTATCCAATCCAATCTACTGCATAAAAGATGCAAGATGACAATATAATTGTAATGTCTTCAAATGCCCTAAATCCTGATGACAAATTAAAACGCTTAGCTTGTATTATACAGGACGTCCCACGGATATGCCACATGGAGGGAAAGTACCTTGAATATTGTAGATGGAACATTTTACTGTTAGAAGACATTATTTGAATAAAAAAAAAAACTGCATTCATAGATATTTAAATAATTACATGGTTAAACCGGAAATCGAACCGGTTACACAGGAAAAATAATCACCCTGTAGTTTTATCATACCGATCGAAAGGCTTCATCATAAGGATATTTTTTTGCTAAATAACATAGTGTCAAAAATAAAAGGAAGACCATGAATTTTAACATTAAATATCTATGAATGCAGTTTAAATTGTTTTTTTTTTTTAATTCAAATAATGTCTTCTTTCAGTACAATGATCCATCTATAATATTCAAGGTACTTTCCCTCCATGTGGCATATCCGTGGGACGCCCTGTATAGTCGAACTCCCAACTTTTGACAATAATGCCCAGGTAAAAAAAACTCCACTAAGGTAGAAACTTTATTCACTGTCAAATAAACAATAGACCATGTTGTTTAATGATGTGCATGTGAAATTCAACCTTAGGGTTATAGAACTATTACGAGGTCGACATACGAACGATACATTACTGTAACTTTGTACCCGACTAGTCTAATGGTGAACGTAAGCACCATGAAGAAACCTAAGCCATCAAACTTAGGTTTCTCCACAAGAGAAGAGTTTTTCAGTGGGACAGTTCAGGTGAATCTACGCCTGTCGCAATTTGTCCATGAATGCGTCACCATTTTACATCCCAAAACCCGTCCATGTCTCGTAAAGCAAGTTAAGCCATTGGTCCCGGCTGCCATTCGGGGATCGTTGATAGTCCTTGGAAGCCCGAAAGTCTGACAACCAGTCTTTTCAAGGGGTATAGTGTTATCCAGTAACTGGGTTGAGGAGGTGAGATAGGCATTCGCTCCATGTCAAAAACTGGTGATCAGCTGCATCCGGCTAGACTGCAAGCCGACCCCAACATAGATGGGAAACGGCTATGAATGCTACAGATGATGAATTTCAGGAATAATCAATCTGCGTAGCCTGTTCCCAACTATATTGGAGTGCGAATAATTACGGTCTACTATATATAATAACCACCAAATTCTAAGCAGCGTATTCTTGTATTCATTCTATAACTTCCTGGTTCTTATCAATTATTTTGCCAAAATAATGATCATTACAAAATGGTGCTTCTTATATTGCCAAGAGTCAGCTAATCCTTGTTTACAGTCAAATATAATGTACTTTAAATAGCTTGGCGAGACTGTACGAGTGTTTGTGAATCATGGCTCAAGCTCGTAGTTACGTGGTGGGACTAACGTAACTGGGCGTGGGATCAAGAGCCCTTTGGGGAGCACACGTGAACTGGTGGTAGCTGGTACAGGTGAGAATTCAACATTGATATAATTGTACTTAGTATTTATGTGTATACTTAACGTGTAGTTTCTTTTCAGTTCTTTAAATGGGAAATGACAAATAAAATGTTTAAGTACCTGTAACTTTCTATATGATAATTATTGTGTGGTTAGTTTTAAAAACATTTTTGCAGGGAAATATGAATGTAGAAAATGATGATGTTGGTTGATGTCTTTCGGCGGATTAGTAAGGGTTTATTGCACTTAAGAAATTGTCTATATAAATTCTTACTTAGACAAATTATGGGATCTGAGTAAACCTTTATAACAAGGTACGGGGTCCTACACTAGTTTACAAAAAAAAAACTAATTTTGTGAGAAAACCACTCATGTTAACAACTTAGCTGTACTGTAAGCAATTTGGTGTTTGTACATGCGCTTTCCAAAACGACGAACGGTTTTTTTTAAGTTTTTGAGGTTTGTGTGTATGTCCGTTTAGAATAACTGACCTAGTAATAACAAGATTACATAAAAGTCGTATTGACTGCTGAAAACTTGTATATTTTTCCTAACCGCAACGACCACATAACCGACACATTAAATAAATAAGTCATGAAATTAATTATTTTAAAACATTTTAAATTAACTAATTAAGATAATTTTAATCAACTATAAAACAACACAGTCGCAACGTCGATCACTCAACGTGTTAATGTTGTAGCAGATCGTCGAACGAATAATTACAAGATATTAGAGACAGCGATAAAATATTATCCAATCGCTGATTGATCAGTTAAATGAGCTGCCACCGAATTAGAACATTGACACCGATCGGGTGTGAGTAACGCAGGTGATGGAGCGGGTGCACTGCATAAGCTGAGCGCTTTAGTTCGAATGCAAGAAGAAAGTAAAATAACGCTATCACACTTTCATCATAAAGAAAGAAAGTATAATAGGGTTATTATACTTTCTGCCTTAACGATAATTATATTTTCAAGCCGTTTTCGGTTGAAAAGGATACCCTCGGAACTCGGGGTCCGAGTGCTCATGGTCCATTGAAAATATCCAAAAGGCTGGCTCGCACTTCCCATGAACCAAGGGCTGGCTTTTACTTTGGCCATAGGCTAAGCTTTGTCATACAACAACGAAATGCCGCTAGTATCTTGAGTAGTCCTCCAGTCGAATATGACATTACCACCCCTGTAATGTAATTTATAATTGACATGCATGTAATTTTTTTTTATTTATGATTGATTAATTATTTATTCATACATTTATTTGACATTAACTACAATATGATGAAATATGACCTATCTAACCCTTTAATATAATTTACCATTGACATGCATGTATGTCCCGTATGTGTCGCCGGGCGTAAAAGAATAGCACCATCCCATTTCTTCCAGTGGGTGTCGTAGAAGGCGACTAAGGGACTTACTAGAGAATGGGCAGCAGCGTTCTCTATGCATTTTACCAGCATACTGCGATCGCCAACCCGCGTGCCAAGCGTGGCGATTATGGCAAAACGCCCCATTCTGGGGGAGGCCTATGTCTAGCAGTGGACGTCTTTCGGCTTAAATGATGGTGATGATGATGATGATGCATGTAAAAGTAAATTGTAATTGATTAATCATTTATTAGTTCATATACTTGACATGACTTTGTATTGTATCTTCATTCAGGCTTATTACTAAAAAAACGAATATATTTCTACACCAATTTCATTGGTAGGACATAGAGCCCGACTAAAATGTAAATATAAGACCTATAATGTAATACGTTCACAAATAAAGATTGATTGATTGATTGAATTTTTCGACGCAGTTTTTAGTTTGTTAATAGTTAATTGCATTTTTATTTATATTTATTAATTAAGTGTAATTTGCTAGAAAAGTACATTTCATATAAAAGAAAATGAGTAAGTATTTTTTAAATTGAACAGAAGGAAGGAAGCTGATACGGTAAAAGAAAATGAGTAAGTATTTTTTAAATTGAACAGAAGGAAGGAAGCTGATACGGAAAATGTGCACGGGCTTGAAGGAAAGTCGGTATTACCTACAAAACGAATTTTGTGTTGTTGTTATTAAATGTTAAGCTTAATAAGAAAAAAATGTCAGCACAGCATTTTATCAAAAACCACGAAAAAAAAACTTAAAAAACAAAATCAGCATTAACATAAACTTACATAAAGTCAGCCAAACTGCTTAACAATAGGTAGGTACATTACAAAGAACGCAAAATAATTGTATGACTTAACAGGAAAGTAAATCTTTCAAAATCAGATTGAACAAGAATTAAATTATTATGTTTCGTGTAGTGCCGGACATAAAAGAATAGCACCATCCCATTTCTTCCCGTGGGTGTCGTAGAAGGCGACGAAGGGACTTACTAGAGAATGGGCAGCAGCGTTCTCTATACATTTGACCACCATACTGCAATCGCCAACCCGCCTGTCCAGCGTGGCGATTATGGAAAATCCCCCCTTTTGGGAGAGGCTTATGTCTAGCGGTGGGCATTTTAAGGCTGATATGATGATGAAAAAATTGAGAAAAAAAAAACTTGAGAGGTGTCAAGGGTCAAGGGTTTTAAAGCCCATCATCGTCATCATCATCATCATCGTTATCGTCGTCACCATCGTCATCGTCGTCACCATCGTCACCATCGTCATCGTCGTCACCATCGTCACCATCGTCACCATCGTCACTATCGTCACTATCGTCACCATCGTAACCATCGTCATCATCGTCACCATCGTCACCATCGTCATGATTTTTTTCCGTCTAGCCCCCTTTCACAACGCGCGATAAGGAACTTCGTTCCAAAACAATTCTTTGTATACTTAATATTATGTGAATTTTCACAGAATTTCTTTTAACATCCAAATCGCTCCTCCTATGTAGCGTAACAGCGAGACAAGCGCATGCGTCACCTGCGATGCATTTATTGTTCGACATTTGCCAACAGTTTCGATTTGTTTCAACATGACACTCATTGCTAACATTAGGAATACTCCCGGGTTCGCTCGCATTCCAACTAGAGAGAAATGGCGAAATTCTTGTCAGGAAATTATAATATCTCAATTCATAGATACCAAGAATATAGGGTAACCGCCTGAAAAAAAAAAAAACCTGAAATCACTGGATTCTATAGAAGCCTCCCTTGGCCTGGCCTCCTCTCTGTGTGGCGGGGCGGGCCCTTTGTGGGTTGGTGGTTGCCATATTCTGTCTTCGATTTTTTGGTTCCAGGACATGCCAGTTTCTCCATGATGTTTTCATTCACAAAATACACAAATTAAAGTGCCTGCATACGTGCGTAAACCTAATACTTATTTTATTATAAGCTGTTTGACTCATTTAGCTGTTCGTTTATTCACGGGATTGCAACAGCTGAAGCAAATTTATCAGTATTTGCATAACTTCAGTGAACATGGTATGTTCGGTATGTCAGAAGTACTGTGAGAGGGACTTACGAAAGTGCTGTTAAGTTTTTACTTTGTATTATTTCCTCTCTATGCAATTTTATTGATTTTTTTTTGTTCTTTTTTGTGCAAACTGTCTTTAATTTCTGTAATTGGTACTAAACCGTTTTAATTAAAGAATTAAATAAATAAATAAATAAAAAAAAAACATTTGTATTGATTATCATTAAAAGAATACCAGGATATCTAACCTCTGTAGGCATTGTGGGATGTTTATAGACATTAATCTTGCAAGCACACATACCTAGACATGGAAATTCTATCTTTGTATAACCAGTAAATCAAAGAGCGAGAATTTGAAACAAAGTATAAAAAGAGTTAAAACTATGGTAGAAATAGAATAAAAAAAAGTATTTACTTTTCTTTGGGGTCCCAATTCGGTTCCCAGGCCGGATAAAGTATAATTGCGCTTTTCAAATTTTTGCAACTTGCTTTTCCAAAAGGAATTTCTTTGAAACGGCCCGGAATCTGGATCAGGGTTCACTTTATGGCAATAGGCTCAACCCTCTTAGTCATCTACCTTACCTTAGCCCCAAAAATGTTGAGGGCGTCTGCCAGTCTAACCGGATGCAGCTGAATACCAGTGTTTTACATGCACCGACTGCCTACCTGACCTCCACAACCCACAGTTACTGAGTAACACGACACTCCTTGGTAAGACATGTTGTCAGACTTTTGGGCTTCTGACGACCCGTAATGATTGTCAAAGATCCACGAATGACAGCTGGAACTAACGGCTTAACGTGTTTTCCGAGACAATCACATAGGAATTAAACAGAATTGCCAAAATGTGCCTTACCTTTTGGGGAAGAGAGGCGTGTTGTCATGTGTATGTAATGTATATATCACTCTCATTTCTTCTAAATTCCCTCATAAATGCCCACGAGAATAGTTAAACCTAAACAATGTTTGTAACGTAGATGATGTGAAAGCTCGAGCTTCAAACATTTACTGTTGACGTCATCACTTTATATCTATGGGTTAGGTAACCTCGCATACCACGTTGCGTCTAAACATTACGTCTTCAGGAACGATGGTAAATTACTGACGGTTAGTGGTCATCGGTTATCGGTTATCTTTCGAACAGTTGTTAGGTCGACTATGACAGTGGTAACCGGGCGTAGTTTCGTCTTAATCTTCCCCATATAAGTTTAGAAAGGCTTATAATTTCCTAGCCCATGTTACTGTTGCCTTATATTATCCGACTGCTGAGCTAGACTTCCCCCCATGACTTCCAATTCTAGCAATCCAAGACTAATGTGGACCACTGGTCTTTTGTTTTGTACGGCTTGTCCCACCATTCCGTCCCGTATTCAAAATGTGTAACTCTTTTGGAAAGTGAATGTGATCGTTTTCACACTATAAGGAGTAGGTATCTCGCTCTGCAGAAGAATACTTGTCTACTCCAACAGCATCCTGAGTACGTGGAACTATGCAATGCTGTGTTACCACTGGTTACGACAGCAGACGTAAACAGACAGAGTCACAGCTTAGCGCCAGTCCATAGAGTCTACCGTGCGAAGCACAATGAATATCATACAGCTATCTATCACAATTAAAAACCATTAGGTAATTATAATTTAATTTATTGTTGGCATCATTGGCATCTGGGCTGTTGTCATCGCACGATGACAGCCGGCCAAAGTATTGCAATAGCCGGCTCAACGTTTGACTAGATTTTAATAGGCATCACTCATCAGGTACGCGGTATTATGACAGTCGTCATGTGCGTGATGATGTAGTATGATAGATGAGAACCTTTCGATACTTCTAACTTGTAAGTAACTATTAACCACTTTTTTTCCAGGGTGGAATATCCTCATGTCGCCCCGGGGTGAGCAGAGGGGTCTTTCAGACTGTTACTGACTAAAAACCTACCTGGGATCATGGGTACTTGTGTGCCTTTCACAATACCACCTCAGGCCTTCAGGGGGAGTAAAGTGTAAGACTACCCCGCGACTTCCAATAGGGACGCGCGTGTAGCACTACGCGCTGTCGCCTCGAGTCCTGCTGTATAGGGGGCGGTGGACGTTCCCGAGTTACTACTAACGTATCCTAACCTGACCAGACGATGGCCCACTTGTAGCAGTGTGGAGTGACCCTACTCCAGTACATTTGAGGACGTAAGTAACGCTACTGACGCCGCGATCTATGTGACCACCTGCTGAACTAAAATAATCTAGTTAACATTGTATCATCCTGCCGCCCTGGGCGTCGGGAATCCCAGGCCGATTTCCGGCCACCGTAGGCATGGGCTTGTGGACGGCGAGTAATGGGTAGCTCGCTGTCCGGTAAGGACCAAGCCCAAGTCGACGGCGCGTTGTGTTCCACGCGCGCCTCAAAGAGATGTCAGCACAAAAAATGATGGGGCCCGCAAGGGCCGATGCCTGCCAGGGGTGCGGGTTTGTTCGAAAGAGACACCACAGCCCCTGGCATACGGGCTATTGAAGGAACACGGGTGGGTTTTAGTCAGTAAAAGTCTGACACGCCCTCCTGCTCCACCCAGAGCGGGAGAAGATATTTGATGATTTCCCATCAAAAAAAAAAAAAAAAAAACTACCAAGACTACTAAACAGTATTAGAATACAATTATGACATAATACTCAATGTAATTCCATGTTTTACATGCCCCACATGTTGTTGTACCAAATCGCGAGACACCATGTGTCACGCACAGAAATATGGCAGCTAATGATTCATGAATGCTGGGTATTATCACGCCGACAAGATTAACTTGATGAGCAGTATTTATATTGATATAAATTGTTTACTTTTTAGGCTTAGGAAAAGAAATGACAAAATAGTTACGAATTACTTTTTTCCAAACTTTTACATTTCTTTTTTGGCTATTTCATCAACAATTTCAATTTCAATTTATTCATTAACAATTTACATTGTGTTTGAAATACTACTACATTATAAATAAAATAAAACTCTAATAAAACACTTGATATAATAAACACACAACAAAGCGTGATGTTATGTTATGTTATGTTATTTATACGTAATATAACATCATGCTTTGTTACCTCTAAGGGGACGGCACAGGTGTACCTATAGTATACATACATTTCGCAGATATGTACATATAAGTCTTATTTAATAGTGGCGAGGATATTGCCATCAAGTGGGTACACGGCCAGGCTTCGGGTTGCTACTTAGAAATTCCAGATGAGCAAACCCAATAACACTTTGGCCGACCTGGATCTCATGCTCGGCAGTTACGCTTACATCCACTACACCAACGCGGTTACGAGGCAGTCCATCAGTGTACTTCCGACCACTACACCAACGAGGCAGTCCATAAGTGTGCTTTCATTTTCGCCTTTTCTTAATGAAAGGTATGTATCTAAAATTCTCTTTTAGAATATCAAGTTATGTATCTCTTAAGGTACTGATAAAAATAAATGTGTTGATTTGAAGTCTGTCCAATCATATCCAAGCGTCACAACTTGCTTGTGATCATCACATATGTTTCTGTAAATCGCCTTTCATTTGTAGCGGCAGCTACATCGCCATAAATTCAAACTATGCATCACGTTGACCGCACGCAAAATCCTGCATCACGCAAGCTGAGTTTGCCCCGCGCAACTAGCATATACAACGTGTAACGGAAAGAGTATACACATACCAAGAGCACGACTTCTTTGAATTATATCAAACGATATTGGAAGGGTTTTTTTTTATATTATCCTCTACATGTACGTAAATTAAGAGAATTTTAATACATTGATACCAGAAACCGAACTTTTCAAATTGAAATAAACACCTATCTCGGAAGAGGTTTATCGTGATATTGGCAAGTAACGTGGAAAGTTATTGACCTACGTAGTGCGGTGACACATTTATTATACATATGAAACCGAAAGTTTTGTATCAACTCTTAGAGCATTTTATTTTCAGCTGAAACTATGTATAGTGATTCTATACCAGCTGTTATAAAAAGTGCATGTTATACCCTGTATACACTTAAGTCATGACACCCATCGGGTCGGAGGTCGTCCCTTTTCTATGGAGTGAACTTTACATCCTGTTCGTCATACCTCTAAACACTCCTAACGTTTGTGATCACAGTAATGTAATTTTGAACAAAACAAAAAAATACAATTGAATGCTCATTATTATAATAACTGTTATCAAATAAACTATTGATCAGCCATATTCTTTTCATTCCATTTCTCGATATACTCGTGTCTGACGGTCTTAACATCGACAGTAGCCCCGGAGACGACGCTGCCAGAACTGATGGACTTCTTCTTACACCTGATAAACGGCTCTATGAAGGTGCGCCAGGTCTTGCCAAAGATCTGCATCAGGCCTATCACGGAGAGGCCTAGAAGGAAACCCTGGGAAGAAAGGAGAACTCTTGAAGACAATTCATTATTATTTTTACCTTAATTAGCATAGCAAACATAGTTACAGGCAAAAGTTTGGAAGTCATGTTTTACAGATAAATTACACACCTACTCCCTAGATCCGATAGATAACGTCTGAACGTGATCTATCTGAATAAATACAAGAATACCATTTATTATTTTGTACTACCTAAAACTTCATGTCAGTAAGCCGCTGGTCCCGGCTGTCATTTGTGTATCTTTGACAGTCGTTACGGGTCGTCAGAAGCCTGAAAGCCTGACAAACAAAGCTTACCAAATGGTTTCGTATCACCCAGTAACTGTGTGGTGGAGGTCAGATAGACAGACGCTCCATGTACAATATTGATATTCAGCTCATCGGTTTCATCTGGACTGGACATGCACTGGACATCCGGTTAGACTAGACTTCCCAGCATATTGGGGTCGGCTGACCCCAACATTCTAGGAAAAGGCTCGAAAGATTGACTTTACTCCCTTAAATTAACATTAAATAAAACCCTCTCTAAACGTAGCATGTCAACAATGAAACTTTGAAGACGTATTTTGTAATACTTATTTTATATCGTGGCTGAATCATTAGCACCAAAATACAGCCCAGGCTTAGTTTGAGATTTAGTATCAGATTCTTACAATACAAATGTGAACTATGTACGAGGATGTGTACTATTTCCTTTTATTTTTTTACATTTTGTTTTTATTATTTTTGTATTCCTGTTTAGTTCTATCACATTTACATTAAATCATATTATTATTTTTTCTATAAGTTCGCTGTACCAGTACAGTGTCCTAATTATTGTTTGATGCACCGGGTGACGTCATTACGTCAAAGCCGGCTGTCGCTGAAAACTAGCGCTGGGGCTCTGTCTTGCATAGGGTCGCAGCATAATGCTGAGCGATAGCCGTTTTGCGTGGATGCGACGCATGTTCCCCTCAACCTTTTCTTATTTTTGTATACCTGTTTTGTTTTGCGTCATGTTTACCTCAAATTAACGTATTTTCTTTCTTTTCTTCTTCTTTCTATGTTACAATAATTATGACTTTCGAATTGATTGTCTGTTACATGTATTCTCAGTGTCATATAAACTTATTTTATTTCAAGTAGTAGTAACTGTAAGTACTGCCTTCAAACATAGATGTATCAGTCAAATTAGATATCACTCAATATAATTTGCAATGTTCCCCAGTTTTATGAGTATTGAGTATAATGAGTATTAATTTTAAAGGTTCTGCGTATACTTAACTGCAATTTTAGTGTTTATCTTGAATCTAACCGTTTTGTAAATTAATAACATCAAAAAGAGCTGGGTGACACCTTTCTCTATTTAAGATTGTGCATTATATTATTCAGTGCCTGTTGTGTGTGTTGATGTTGAGATAAATAATGATTTGTGATTATAATAATTATTTATATAAATTATATCAATTTATTTCAAACACACCAATAAAAACCTAAACGTTACGACAATGTTGCCTTGATACTTTTAACCGAGCTGTTATTTTTACTCTTCACGTATACTTATGTCTCGAATTAGCTTCTTACACATACATATAATATCATGCAAACAAACAATATGAGATATATCTCGACCTCCAAATATCCAAACTCTAGAATTACTGAATTAAACAATAAAGGTTAACGCACATGAGAGCATTTTTCTAGCGTTTTTGCAATTGGAATTCGAAAAACAAAACGCGTTTCCGTTTCATGCGTTTGTGTGAGTACCTATACAACAAATGCCTTTTTTTGTTTTTGTCAAATCAATATAACTATCAGAGCGCTCTCCTAATTAAAAATCATGTGGTAACAATTTCTTACATTTCCTATTTTGTTGTGTTTGTTCCACAAGAGGTTGGACGAGATGCGCAGGAGCACCAAGGTAACCCATATAACTCGAAAAATTGTCAAACTTAAGTGGCAGTGGGTACATTACTCTTAGAAGGTTCTGCAGTGGTGAACGCAAATTGGAAGACCTAGCGTTGGAAGGCCTCCTACAAGATGGACCAATGATCTGGTGAAGGCCACAGGAATTTGCTGGATGCGAGAAGTACAGAACTGGTTGAATTGGCGGTGCATATGGGAGGCCTATGTTCAGCAGTGGACGTATTTCGGCTGAAATGATGATGATGATGAGGTGCAAAAACTAACAAATTGGTTGACGCTCATTACCGGTAAATAGCCTAGTCTGTATGCACCATAGCATTTCATTCCAAAGACATAGAGTTACCTAGTCTTTGAAATGGCAGCATGGCAGCTTGCCAGCCGCTGGCATAATCAATGGCATCATGTTTATCTCATCGGAGTACGAGGGTGTTTGTGTAATATCTAGATTGGCAGAGCTTAGGTTTGAGCCTATTGAAGACAGAGCCGCGGTTCCGGGTTCAGGGAGAAATTAGGGTCAATTAAGACTTAGCATTACTGTCGGATCATGTGGAGTGTCTGATATTTGGACGGTGCTTCAGGTGTAGTGATACTCGCAATGAGAACTATCAGTTTAAATTAATTTATTATTATGTATTTATTAAACTTTGTGCAACATAAAATGTACAAAAGCGGACATACTGCCTCAGACCTTCTCTAGCAGTCCCAGGGTGATGGTGAAAATTCCAATGTTTCCTACAGGATAAATTCTGAATGGATTTCTTTCTTATTCATACAAATCTTAAAACATATCTGTTCATTTCTTCTGCTATCAAGATCTCACATTGACTGGATCTACCAGAATAGTCTGATAGTGTCTTTATATGCTAGATTCCATACCTCCATATGCTGCATTACCACTACTACTGAATAATTTAATTATTTTTAATATAATGCTCAATGCACCTAGCTTCTGACGTTTTATAAGCGCACATGCAGATTTACATGAAATAAAATATTTTGATTTTCTTTAACGTTTTTATCAATTTGCAGGACAATAATTCTTACAAAAAAAATGTAATTCAATGGCGTTAACTGAACTTAAATGGTCGTATTGACGGTCGCTAATCATATTTAATTCAACATACAACCTGGTATTGACCTGCAAATTGCAAAAAACTTAAGAAAAATGTTTTTTTTTTTTTTGTAGACGATATTCTATTCTTCATTTTCATTCCTCTAAGTACCTGGTACTTATTGACAGGCCTGCGCGGGGCTCCCATACCTATTACCTATCACTGTAATTTGAAAACATAGTATAAGCCAATTATTTTATAAAAATAACCGTGGAGTTTCTTGCCGGCTCTTCTCCATAGGAAGCGGCAAATTGGAACCGTGCATCTATGTAGCTTCTGTCGTTTCATAAGTGTCCATGCAGGTTTATGTGAAATAAAATAGCGCATCCCCCTGAATTCTAGATATTGTTACCAACAAAGTAGTAGGTACTTACAATACTCCCGCCGAGGTCTGACACGAACAGGTTCCAGTCGTAGTTGTAGCGCTCTTCGTACACCGCCACCATCATGCTGTTGAAGTAGAGGTACAGCTGCGAACAGACATACACCATAACACCACGCCTTGAATTTCATTGAGACCTGCCTGGCTTGATACTTTAATTTTTTATTACTAACAAACATTTGTACGCCCTCTGGCATAACATAGCGCACTCTATATTACCTTTATATTTAATCATTATTGTACCTGCCTATGTTAAACAAATGAATAAATGACTTATGACTTATGTCCCCGAAGGGTGGGGCAGAGTTCCATCCACATTTCGCTTTTGTTTTGTTCAAGTTCCATGTAATTGGCACAAATCCAGACTTCAGGCTAGTACTGGGAAATTCCAGATAGAAAAACCCAATAGAATGGGAATCGAACCCAGGATGTCATGCTTAGCAGCAGCACTTATGACTACTAGACCAACGAGGCAGCCATAAGATACATTAATCATCAATTCTTCCTACTGATTCATCATCATCAAAATTGCAGCCGAAAGACGTCCACTGCTGGACATAAGCCTCCCCCAGGCTCCTCCACTTCAAACGGTCTTGTGCTTCCCACATCCAGCGGATTCCCGCGGCCTTTACGAGGTCATCGGCACACCTTGTGGCAGGCCTTCCCACTCTCGTTTTCCTGTACGCAGTCGCCACTCCAAAACCTTTCGGGCCCCATCGCTAATCTATTCTGCGAGCAATGTGCCCTGCCTTTGTTCTCCTGCGGATCTCTTCATTCCTGATTCGATCACGTAGGGAAACACCAAACATAGCCCTTTCCATTGCCCTTTGGGTGACTTTAAGCCTTCTAATAAGGCCAATTGTGAGCGATCATGTTTGTGTGCCACTGGCAACACACAAGTTAAAGACTTTAGTTTTGCGACACTGCGGTATTTGGGACGAGAAGATATTGCGAACGCTGCCCAGTCGAGTCGGATTCGACGATTGAACTCATAATATAACGTTCAAAGTATTCAGCAAAGACACGTTGACTTATTACTTATTCATGGACCTTCTTATGACTTCTCTCATTATTATTTTCATTTCACAATGACACAATGATAGATACTGCTGGCCATTCACTTGGGAGGGGATTTGAGGGTGATGCTGCATATTATCCTTCATTTTTCCAACCGTGAAAAGAAAATACAGAATATTGCTGACGAAACTGCACAAGACAGTAGACCAGCAAGTGTTAGAACTGTTTATAGGAGATCCCTTACTAGAGTCAATAGACTAAGGAGATCCCTTACATGTGTGTACAGACTTGGGTGGTCCCTTACATGCGTCTGCAGAGTTGCTTCACCACTACTCACAGACCACGTCTTGGCCGAGCTGTCCCAGAAGTAGAATTTTTGCCTGTCAGTCACGAAGCCGTTGTAGAGGAGTGAGTGGCAGATACGGGGACAGTTCTTGCAGGAATGGTTCTCGTACGTTCTGGAATATGGAAAATAATGTTTGCTAACCCGCTTAATCGATCATAGAAATCATCAGTCGATTGTCTCTCACAAAAATTTGTTAAAATGGATTACTTCTATTCGCTATCACCACTATATGAGAGTGTGCGTATGATGAGGCTTCCCTAAATGTAAGCCACTGAACGCAATTCTTTATAAATATTATTTTAGTGCACAGTAAAGTGCGCCCACATATAATTAACACAGGTTTTGCTGGGCAATCGATTTCTTCGTTGTGCTTGGCAGATGAATGAACATGTTCATATATAGGCCAGTCATTAACAATCTGTAAGACTAATAACGAAGTTTGTTTTTACTTTTATGTCTCGTTATCTACACAAATAGACAAAATAGTACTAGACTCTCTTGTACAAAGTGACATTTATTTGCTTCTTTTTTTTTTTTATCGCGCCATACAAATCTTTCTACGATCGGTCATGTTGTTTTTTCTGCATCATGCTACGCGTATAAGGATTTCTAAAATAAATTACGTTGATGGAAAGACTACGGTGTGTTACAAGCTAGTCTTTTCCATCACCGTAATAAAGAATAATGAAAAGGATTAATGCTCACTGGCCGTAATACGAGATCAGAGCCCTCATGCTAGAGTAGTTGCTACAATGGGGCACGAAGCTCTGCATCCAGGGTCCAGAGCATCCCGCATGCTGCACCGCCTTGTCCCACACGTACTTTGTGGTGCACTAGAAGAACATAATAATAATAATAATAGGCTCTCGTTGGGCAGCTGGGTCAAGAGCTTGATCCAGAAAGCGGTACTCCTGGACACGGCTCGCATCGTTAGGAGGTTCCTCTCTCTGGAGCCCTGACCGCCGGTAGCTTGGACCTTGTTCCCGATACCGGTGGGCTACTATTTTTTATATTTTTAAATGTTTTTATATTTTTATAATAATATTTAAAAATGTAATTTATATGTATTTTTAACGGAATAAAGGAAATAATAATTGAATTAGCAGTCCCACATGACGTGAACTTCGTGAAAGCTGAAAAAGATAAACAGATCAAGTATCTTGACCTAGCACGCGAGGTTGTCGACATGTGGGATGTAGATACAGCAGTCATTGTGGCGATAGTCGTGACGGCCAATGGCTTGATAGTCAAGAGTCTCGACCAATACCTCAGGAGGCTCTCGTTAGGCAGCTGGATCAAGGGCTTGATCCAGAGAGCGGTACTACTGGACACGGCGTGTATAGTGAGGAGGTTCCTCTCTCAGCAGCCCTGACCACCGGTAGCTTGGACCCTATTCCCGATACCGGTGGGCTACATTTTTAAATATTTTTAAACGTTTAAAAAAATAATTAATTTATATGTATTTATTTAATGGAATAAAGGAGATAATAATACCTGCTTATTAATGTTCCACTGTTGGGCAAAGGTCTCTTCTCATACAGAGAAGACATCACCACTCTTGCTCAAGACGGTTTGGCGATTTCAGACTTATATTGACTATAAGCCAGGGTACCTTGTGATGTTTTGCCTTCACCGATATCAGTAATGTTCAAAATATACTCAGAAAGTACATATGAATTGAAAAAGTCACATTGGTACTTGCCCGGATTTTAACCCAATGTCTCGTTGCATGAGAGGCTAGGTATTTACCGCTGGGCAAGAAGATATTTTTTTCATTTATAAAAAAAAAAAACTTGAACAGAAAAATCACAGAAATCTCAAAGGCTTCTTCGAAAAAAAAAAAACTAGTTACAAATAATTAAGTATCCCTGCTACTTCAATAACCTAGTACCTAAGAACATCGGATTACGAAGACACGGGGTAGACTCGCTTTTATATTTTACCATCCTTTTTACCGACATTAGCCTTCATCTAAATACCTATTATATACCAATCCACTTGAATTCTAAACTGGATTACTTCTAATCCCATAGCCAATTTAGACACTATAAATTGTATTAATTTGTTGTAGCTATTAATTTCCTCTGCATGTGCAATCCAGTAATTTATATTACGCGATTAGTTGCGATGGTCTGGATATATCGTGGGATATACGTGAAGAAATTATATTTAATTATTTCATTGACCTGTTCATTGGTAGGCGAGGTTAAGCTACACTTGGCGCGGTCAGGTGTTGGAACTTTAAAGGTTAGAGAGCATGCATCCGTCAGTTTCGATTGCTATACATACATAGGTAGCTGTGTAGTTAGGTTGGAAACATTGAGCTACATGAAGGTTTTGATGATGATGATGTTAAGCGGAGACAACAATTAAATTAGCGAACGATCTAGACATAGAAAGGGAGCGCAGGGCGTTGTCAATGAGGAGCAATATGCTTGCCCGCAGGTTCGCTCGTTGTACTACAGACGTCAAAGTTACTCTTTTTAAGGCGTTCTGTCAATCGTTTTACACGAGGGGCCTGTGGGTGGCATACACGCGTCGAGCTTACAGCGTCCTGCGTGTGCATTTTAATAATGCTTTTAGGATGCTGTTGGGACTGCCATGCCGTTCTAGCGCCTCGGGAATGTTCGCGGAGACCCGCACAGATGGTTTCCATGCCATCATGAGAGAGAGAGCGGCCTCCATGCTATAGCGTTTGCATGGTAGTGACAACAGCATTCTAAAAATGAGCGCTGCTAGAGCAGACTGTCCCTTTCAGGGTCACTGGGTGGCGAAAGTCTTAGGACTAAACAATTAATTAATTTTGTGAAACTAACAATATTAACCTATATTTCTAAGCACTATTGTTACTAACACCAAAATACTAACAAAAAATATGGACCTTAGCCTGAAATAAAGTTCAATTTATTTATTTTATTTATAGACTTGGTTTGGCAAACGTTGCCCAGACAGCCCCACTCCATCTTGCTGTTTTTACACCGGAGAAAGTATAGTATTTTAGTAGTTTTGCACCGGAAAAAACCATAGTGAGAAGGGGAATCGGACTGTCGACTCAGCAAACTCACGGACGAGTGTTTTCTCAGTGACTATAGGAATTTACCATCCTGATGGGAGCACATTAGACCGTTAATTTAGATCAGCCTGACGAGCTATGATTTCTCTCAAGAACATTGATCATTTTATAGTCTTTTTACATCGGCATAAGCCTTATAATTTTTTTTGTTGTATCGTGCTGATATGAAAGAAGGGGAACCACCAACCTTTAAAAATCATGCTTAATTAAAGACAAGATACCTCATTAGCGCTGTAGTTAACCTGGTTAATACAGGGGTCGTCGTTGCTGCTGATCATCTTGTACTGGTCTACCTTCAGCTTCACGGTCAGGGTCTCGCCCACGTTCACGTACAGAGAGTCGACCATACCTCCGTTGTACACTGTTACCTCTAGATTAGAAATCAAAATAAGACGATACGACGGAGGAAAAGAATAATAATAAAAAACATTCAGAAATAAGCGTAGCGGCCGCTTAGATAAGTATTTTCTGGTGTACAATAAACCATACATACATTAATAAAATAATAAATGTACCGTGTGGTGCCGGACGTAAAGAATAGCATCGTCCCATCTCTTCCCGTGGGTGTCGTAGGAGGCGACTAAGGGACTTACTAGAGAATGGGCAGCAGCGTTCTCTATGCATTTTACCACCATACTGCGATCGCCAACCCGCCTGCCAAGCGTGGCGATTATGGCAACCCCCCCCCCCCCCCCCCCCCACCCCATATTGGGGGAGGCCTATGTCCAGCAGTGGACGTCTTCAGGCTGAAATGATGATGATGACATTAATAAAAATAAATTATTATTAGGCGGTAATAATGGTATTGGGGAATGGGGCCAAACCATAGAAATCTAAAAAGCAGGAGAAGTGGGAAAGGGGCGTGTCTGTGTCCGCGCGCCATGATCAGAATGATCATTCCTAAAGCAAATGGCCGTCTCCGCGAACTAGTGTGCTTTCGACCGTTGTCGTGATAAATCATAAGAATGCCGTGTTGTTCAGTGGTTTCATGTAAAAACCAAAGCCAAAACAAAAACTTTGTGAATCATGGAATCACTTACTATAAATAAGTACAAGTATTTTTCTATATTTGTCTTTAAAATCATGAAAAACAAGAAATCGGAAAACATTTCATGCGTTTACTATGTTATTTTTGTTTTCAAATATCACAGCGACTGTATTATTTTTGTACTAAATACATTGCTCCTAAACCACTACCTAAATATTTTGTCGCTAAGTGACTGGACAAGCAATGTAAAAATCACAAAACGATAAAGTATCTATGCGGACGCATTACGTGGTACGGCCGCTGGTTCTTGCGTCGAGCTAGTGATGTGCTCGTGCAGATCCACTAACTTAGGCTATCGAAAATGTCGATTCGCGAATAAATTTATTGCTAGATCGATGTGAATTAATGTTTTTACTTAATTTGATTATTTTACAGCGTAGTAGAGAAATGCGTAAACAACAGTCGTAAAGTTAATAAAATTTTAGATAATGTCGGTGGAGTGTTATTGGGTTTGAATTATCGTATAATAAGTCTTATCCTCGTGCTATTTCCTTACTTTTTTATGGTTTTGGCATTTTACTTACGTTAAAGTCTTCAAACACTTCGTATGCGTTATTGTTATCGGCATTGTTCAGATAATATATTAGTGACGTATTACGGTTATCGTTTTCATTTTATCCTATTTTCTGGACCCCAAAAAAAATTGAAGTAGTACAATAATAAACAGAAGTATCGACAACTTTCCGATTTAGTCAATCACTAGCGTATATGTAAAATTAATTGCTTTTGCACAGCACAACGGTAGCAACCGTTGTTTGTGTGAGTGAGTTGTACTTAAATGCACGCTGCGTTTGAAGGGATAAGGTCTATATTTGATTGTGTAGTGCGTTCTGATTTATAAATTGCGAGTGTGAGCGCGACTTTGTATCTATTGGTTTTACTAAATTGCATGTGTAGTTGTGGCGCGGTAGTGGGGAGCAAGTGGAGACACCGGGTTCCGATACATTTGCAACTACTTGGCATATCTTCTTCTTTCTTAAATCTATGGGCCAAACCAATACATATTTTCAGTATAACGTTTTTTTAATTTAACATCAGATAGTTTCATGCCTTAGTTACCAAAATGTATGTCACTACTGCTGAAGGAGATGCAAGGTCTCGTCCATTAGCATTGAGGTGAAAAGAGAAAATCTAAACCAAACACGTACCGGTAAATGGCTCCTTCGAGTAATGGATATAGACGTGGTACCCAGGTGGTATGATGCCGGTGGTGGTGGCGATGTCCCGGGCGGTATGCTTCAGCGACACCGAGTAGCCAAGGGGCTTGGTGGCGTGGGTGCTTAGGATCTTAGGCGTCAGGGTATAGCAGCGACCCAGGGCGAAACCCATTGTTTGGGTCAGTTTTACATCTGTTGAGGTTCGTTAACTGGACAAATAGCACAGGACAGTGATCGTTGGGCGAGGCCTTCACCCAACTTGGGATTCTTGTAGATCAAGCAAAATATAATGTATAATAATTTTTAACAATTACTAACAAAATCAAAGTACCCTAAATATATATAATGTAAAACTAACAAAACGAAATTGGAATATTAATACTAGAAATAAGAAACTGTTTTTATAAAAAAAAAACATAGGTAAAGATACATAAGTACTACTATTGTTATAGAATAGATAACTAATAAGGATTTATATTGAGTAAAGATATACAAACATGGAAACTGAATAATCTACTGTATATATAAGGCGTTTTTAGAGATAGTAAAAACTGTTTTTGAAAGTATTGACTGTGTGTTTTATTATGTGTATTGCTATCGAAATGATCCCTTTCCTAATTTTTTAGTTTGTGGTAATGTTAGCCTTTTTGTCGTAACAGATTAGGTACTATTATTAATAAGGTTTCAAAACATGGGTAGCAAGAACATTCTGTCTACTGAACAAGAAACTGCGACCACCGATTCGTTTTTCAGAGGAAAATAAAGGCAATTTTGACTATCACTCTTCTTTGAACGGAAATGAGTCATCTGCAGTTTGCTTTCGGTGACTATCTTAATTTATTTTAGAAAGCTTAGACAAACTCGGAAAATGAGAATAAGAAACACCAACACAAGTAAAACATCTTACTTTCCGGCTCTCCAGCGAGTCCATAATGCAGAAAGAAGTCCTCCTCATTGTATGTGATATTTTCCCACAAGTCGTCCAGACTATTGTTTTCGAAGTCAAAACGTAGCCAGGGGGATGTGTAATGAGGATGAGCTTGCAGGCCGTATTCCTGGAAACGGTAAATATGACAGATTTTAAGCTATACTAGATTTTGTGGTGGAGGTCGTACATTATCCCACAGGACCGTACAACCACTATAAGAAGTATCCTGTGTCTATAACTCCATCGAAATTTGTTCAGGCGTTTAGGCATGATATGATAAAGTGACTTTTGTATTTATAATATTATTAGTATAAACTACTGCGTGAAGTAGCGGTTAAGAGAGATTGAGAGATTCTATTGACAGTTATACACGTCAACAAGAAACCCTGTTACGGATCTGGCAAATGACCCAAGAGCTGGATTGACACTATACTATTCTCAAGAGATCTCGGACGTCAGCTTGTAAGAGATTAGGATGGGTTTGTGAACAAGGCGTCGGCGCCGGGTGATGACGGAAATACGGCCGAACTCCTAAAGGTCGGCGAGAAACCCCTTCTTAAGGCCCTGCAAAAGCTGTTTGACGCCGTAATATTCAAGGGCAAAACGCCACAGGCATGGAACAGAGCTGTGGTGGTACTTGTCTTTAAGAAGGGTGATAATACCCTGCTTAAGAATTATAGGCCCATATCACTTCTGAACTATGTATACAAGCTGTTTTCGAGAGTCATCACGAACCGTCTCGCGTGCAAGTTTGACGTCTTCCAGCCTCCCGAACAAGCCGGATTCCGTAAAGGCTTTAACACCGTAGACCACATACTGCGGCAGGTTATACAGAAGACCGAAGAGTACAACCTGCCTCTCTGTTTAGCGTTTGTGGACCAGGAAAAGCCTTCGATTCGACCGAGACATGGGCGGTACTGCAGTCCCTCCAACGGTGCCAGATCGACTATCGGTACATCGAGGTGTTGAAAAGTCTGTACAAGAACTGTCAGTTCGACTCCAGGACCGAACCTCGAAACCTGTCCTTTTGCAGCGAGGTGTTTGACAGGGAGACGTTATCTCTCCGAAAATGATCACCGCACTGGAAGATGTCTTCAAGGTTCTGGGCTGTAAAGGGGCTGGCATCAACATCAATGGGAAATACATCACTCACCTTTGGTTTGTCAATTTAACTGCAATAATAATGCCGAGCCTGTCTGTCTGTCGAGCTGTCATGGCTGAGACTATGGAGGATCTCAGTAAAATGCTGGATCACCTCAGTGGAGCTTCCGAAAGAGTGGGTTTTAAAATAAACATGGACATGAAAAAGGTCATGTCGCTGGATGCGGGAAGCACAGAACCGGTTGAAGTGGCGGAGTTTGGGGGAGGCCTATGTCCAGCAGTGGACGTCTTTCGGCTGAAATGCTGACTTCGTGAAGCCTGAGAATAGCGTGGGTACCCACACAAATCTGGAATAAGTTCTGTACAACCACAAGTAGATCCAACTGCCTAATGAGTCTTGGGACTCCACTGAATGTAGGCAGTACAGGTCAGGTCGTTGAGCCTGACGTCGACAGCTCGAGGTCTCCCTATAACTGTACGAAGTGCTTTTTGAATCTCTATTTATTGCAAATTAATGTAAATATTCTTTTCTATGGCCAGATTAAGGAAGAGATGCATTAATTTTCCTTTGATGCGCGAGATTTGCGCCAGTTGTTATATTATTTACAGAACACACAACCGATTTCTGAAACCAGTGGCATGCGCCATAGGATAAAGATATCGGTTGTGTGTGTAAACTCTGTTTCATTCAAAGAATACGTTAGTCTAAAGGGTAAGCAGACTCTCACCCTCATTTTATCAAACTTGTAGGGCGGTTCCCTGCAGAAGGTGACGCTCGGGTAGATGAGGGTCTTGTTGAAGTCAAAGTGCGTGTACGTGGTGATAGGGACATCTATAAGTTTGTAGATGCATGTTGATATCTGAAAACAGGATATTTTATTAAGTGTTGAAGTAGGTGGGTATATGCTTTGCGTGGTAATATTTTCGAGGAAAATATTTAACTTATCCTCTTTTTAATGTGGGCTTTTTAAATTAATGAACTTCTAATTTTTTTTGGCTTCTAGTGATGCCCACTTTTATAAATAAATAATCCTTTTTTAAACTTTCTGAAGTTCCTTACAGTTGGTAACTAAGCTAGGGTATTCCAACCAAATAGGTTAGGTTAGATCAGATATTTGAGTCTGTGACCCACGCACGAGCCAAAGGACCGAAGCGAGCGGTGCAGCAGCAGCGGCCGGCGAACGCTACATCCTAGTTGGTATTTTTAAAATCAAAATAGATAATTATTTATCCTGCACTTAAGCAACGTCGAAACTATACCTAGACCCATATTTGGAACTTTTTGGACGCCTATCCTGTGCCTAATAATTCTTTACTTTGATTGTTTTACGTAAGTATATATGACAATATTTAAATAAGTACCTGCTGCACTACAACTCCAACACAAACAATAATGACCACCGTTTTGATTAAATTGGGACCTTGAATACATTCTGCACACTTCTGCCGTATCTTCCATCTAGGGTCTTCGTCAACCTGAGGAAAATAAAAAAGCCTTAGAAACAAACAAAGATACTAGCGTTTGCCTGCTGTGAGGATTGCCTCTAGCTAAAGTGGTATCACCCGACTTACGAATTGTAGGTCATGAGTTTGGTCCCAGACAGGCACTTTACATTGTATATTTAATTTCATCACCACTGCCTGACTGACTGTGTCATTGATCTAGTGGTAGCAAGCTCTACTGCTGAGCAGGAAGTCCGGGGTTCCATTCCCGAGTCTTTATATTGCAATGTAAAGACGCGGGAATGGAACCCCGGACTTCCTGCCCACCAGTACACAATGCATTGTGTTATTTGGTTTCTCTATCTGGAATTTATAAGTAGCAACCCGCAGTCTAGATTTTGGCCCGGTTGATGGCTATAGGGTCGCCCCTATTACATGAGACTTAAATATAACTTGCGGAATGGGGATATAGTTACTCCTCTGCACAGCCCTCCGGGGGTGATGTTAACACTGCTATCAAAACGGCGAAGTAAAACATCGTGAGGAAACCGGCATGTCCGATTGGGTTAACACTGAGAATGGCTTCCTTTCTAGTTTTTGTTTTTTGTTTATCGGCATAATTTTTTTGTAGACTATTATATGCCTGTTATTTCACCGTCAAAAGTGCGCCTTACAAAGTAAACACAACATAAAAACAATACAATACCTTCTCTCCAATACTCATCTTCTGTGTTGTAATTTCCTTCAAATTAATATCCCATATTGCACGACCGAATTTCCGTCCACAACAAGGATATAACAAAGTGGAAGTGACCATCAAACGCGATGTATTATTCCCTCTAGGGTAATTTATTGAGTCGTAAATAGCATTATATTAATATAGATAGCGCTTATTGCAGTTTAGTAGATAATCTAATGGTGGGATTAGGTATATCCAGGTATTCTTTTTTATGTTATTGGATGCCAACCAAGCCGACGAAGGCCCACCTGAAGGCGCTTTACATACTAGAGGCATCATAATGCGTGGGCATCCCAGAGGCATCGTTTGAAATAATGTCTTACAAATATAACTGGGCATAAGTATCCCTTACTTATGCCCAGTTATATTTGTTACCCAGTTATGTCTGTAATAAAAGGTCGTGGGGAAGCAACGCTGTAAAGGGTCTTGTTCGTGAAAAAACAGAGGCATACTTCAATAGTAGATGTTTTAGTTGTAGCCCGTTATATTTCTATATGACAGCCATTCTACGTGGAACTGGCAATCCATATTATTTCATTCATAGCAATCAGATTGATGATATCTACTACTTTATAAGATTTGATAGAGTGTTTTTAAATAATACTAACTCTAATTTTCAACATTTTCTATTTTTACGAACAGCGTCATCTGTCTGTTATTGCAGGAAATATCAATGCAAGCAACATCTGCTTATAGATCACTACAGATGGCGTTGATCATGACAATGGTGTTGAAATATAAATATTAAAATTGGGAAATCAAGCCTTATTATCCAATGGGTTGTGCAAAGAACCACAAGTCCAGTGACAAATTACTGGATATAGAAAACACACAAATAGTTCATAATAGAAAACAAGTTGATTGGTAATAATATCATCATCTGCCTAGCCTTTTCCGCACTATGTTGAGGTCGGCTTCAGCTGAATACCAGTATTTTATATGGAGCGATTGGCTATCTGACCTCCACAGCACTCCTCTTGGTAAGATTAACTGCCAGACTTTCGAGCTTCTGAAGATCCGTAACGACTGTCAAAGATCCACGAATGACAGCCTTGACCAACGGCTTAAAGTTTCTGAGGAACGAAGGGGTCTTGGTATGTAAGGATGGTCAACTATTTACGGGTCAACTACGACAAGCCTGATCGAAGGACCCGTGCGGCTGTACCTACTACTAAGCCACAAGACCCTCTTGCTAATTGCTAATATTAGCCAGAGCATACCTAATTTCATGCAAGAATTAAAAGTTCTAGTAGAACAGTTAATTAATACTTCTTTACTGGCAATGGAGCCTTGTTTGTTACCGAGGCCGAGGTCAGCGTTCTTTATAAGGTCTGGGTCACCGGTCATTTACCATTACAGTGGACATTGGACGTGAACCAGAGCTAAACGAAGCGACGTCCGGTGTATACACGGTGTAGTCGGCCCCTCTACCGAACAATACTAACTGGTTAATCATTTCACGACATACATATTTGGGTTTTACCTCATGCCACGTAAGACTACTCCTGTACATGTCGCTGTGCAGGGAAACCTCGGAAAATAGTACATTGTTCACCGAGGGGAGAAAAGTGACCGATTACTAACGAGGATGTAGTGTGAGGCTCAGTTACACGCGAGTTGGGATTCTCAGTTTCTTCCGAGTGATACATAGTGCTGCTATACCTAGCTACGATTAAAAGCTTCCTAACACAAAACCAACATTCAACTATCATTTTTGTGTTAACAGACTTATTTTTTGAGATTGTGAAGTTTATAACAATGTTCAGCAAAACTATGGCCAGTATCATTTTGCGCTTGATGATAAAAACTTTATTTTAATATTTAATTATGTAAGCTACTAAATTGCCTCACATAAAAAAACAGCATGTTATCAATGGATTTAATACAGTATGTCGATGAGTACATCTACTAGGGTCATGAGTAGGGTACATAAATTAGTTTCTTTCGGAAACAGGCAAGAAAAGGAAATCGAAAGCCGGATCGAAAATGCCTGATCCTTGGAGACACTAATGAAGGGCGATCTACCGATTTCGCTGAAGCGAAAACTTATCGATGTGTGTATCTTGCCCGTCCTAAAGGTGTTCAGACCAGGGTGTTTACTCTGGAATATAATTCCGATAGATCGACATTGGAATTGTCAGTCAAACGTCAGGGATTGGCTAGACTCAGTGAGTCCAGCCATTCCCTGACGTTTAACTCAACCAACTGACGTTTGACCTATGTCGATCTATCGGAATTATATTCCAAAGTAAGCACCCTGGTCGCTCACCGAGCCGCAAAAGTTCCGCCTTGGGGTTTGCCAAAGAGCAAAGGAGCGCAGCATTTTAGGCGTAAGACAAACCGACCGAATACGAAACACCACGCTGCGCTCCAAAACGGGAATCCTAGACGTAGGCAAAAAGGCTGCCAGGCTAAAATGGGACTGGGCGGGTCACACCAGCCCCATGCGCAGTAACCGCTGGGCAATTGTCGCCACACAGTGGGTGCCTGAGGATGGAAGGCGCCACCGAGGCCGGCCCAAGAAAAACTTGCGTGACGATCTAGACGTGTATTTCAAGTGCTGGATCGAGGTGGCCCTGGAAAAGGATGCCTGAAAGAATTTAGGGGAGGCCTTTGCTCAGCAGTGGGACAGTGTAGGCTAATTGAAAAAAAAAAAACAATGTCGTACAGACATCAGCAGGTCAAGCTATCCCAAACTGTCAAATTTTCCCAATTCAAAATGAACCTTATTCCATTGTAAAAAGTTGAAAAACTATCAAAGAAATGTGACAGATTGGGGTACCTTGATGTGCTGGCCTCTGTACCTAATTCTGCCTCATTTTTATTAAACAAGTAGGAATAAGGTACTTTCCGAGCAGGTGTAGTATTAAGAATGTTCATAGAAAACCATAATGACGCGCCCAGTCCTAAGATGCTTGAGGACCTCGGAGAATGGCAATTTCAGACCTTTCATTGTTCTGTTTTAATTTTCACCTGTTAAATAACGTGAATTGCAATCACAAGACTTTCACTGCACAGCGTAGCGATAAGAAGAACATAAATAAAAAAGTTTTACAAGCTTTTAGCATTTTTAATAAAGTTAATATTTACAAAATACACGTACCGTGCACTATTCTAGATTATCTTATAACATGTGATATCACGTAAAGGCACAAACTAAGTACGAATAAAATAACATTATATGCGATCACAATAAATAAAGCGGTAACATACTTGTTACTGTATCGCTGTTCATCACAGCTGATTAATTTTAGGATGTTTGTACACGAGGCGATGGAAGTACCCGGTACCTGACGGGTGAAGTTTCTATACCTAGACTAAGGTAACATTTGACGACTCAAATGTCAGGCGCGTAGGCACGAAGAGGATCAATATATTGGGTTGGTGACCCGCCTAGTGACAGTCAGTGGTTACCTCCGCTTATGGACGGCAACACCAGTAGTAACGCATATGCGTTACAATCCTACAGACAAACCTGCATTGTTTTTCACAACAATGATCTGCTTCCGTACCGAATCGAGCATCAATCAAAGTTATCGTAGAAATCCTATAAACGCAGCTCACAAATCCAAAACCGGAAAATGTTGTTTAAACAATTGTTATTACTCCGGAATGTTTAAAATCGGAACGCAGTAACGCTGCTTGGCACCTCGGTGTCGTCTCCTGTGAGATATCTATCCAGGTTTTTAAGTCATCGAGTAGGTATGGGAAACTTGCATCACCTTGGGTAATAAAGATGTAAGGGGACTGAACTATACTAAAATAATTAAGATTAATTTAAAAAAAAATACACCCAGTCGCCTGGGTTCCACACATACACACAATTTGTAAAAGTCAAAGCCCTTATTTATAGAAATCAAAGTGTACGGTCACCAAAAGGTCGAAAAATTACTAACAATAAGCAATGGCGTGTTGCCGATTTTTTTAAATAGCGTTACTAATAAAGATTAACGGTCTTATTCATAAAAACTTATCGAACATCTAAATAGTTGCTAAAGTCTGGTTTCGTATTGAAAACCAGACTTTAAACAACTGTTTAGATGTTCGATAACTTTTTATGAATAAGACCGTACGCATATAGCACATAGACAGTGATTGCAGCAATGCATAGTAGTACATTTCAGATAATAACCACTTTGCCTTTCAAGCAGGCTCATAGTTTAATTTTAAACAGCTGTTTTCAAACCTGAATTCAGCTTTGCTGCTAAGCATGCAAACATCAGATCTACTATATTATTCAAATATTTTGGAATGTGTTATAATTTTATAACATTTTCATAAAACCACAGGGCACCTAATAATAAAATAGACAATAATACTAACGCTTCCGACTAGCATACGAACTGGGATGTCAGTCCCCTGTCACTTCAGACTCCAAGCCACAAGCGCTCAAACATTCTGGACGCCAGTTATTATTCCTAAGTTCACAACCTTATATTTAAGTTCTTAAATATCTTAAATTATATTCCGACTCTTCCCCACTTCCAGGCAAGAATAGTACAGAAATAGTGCTATTAAAGTTTGTATAACTGACGTTCAAAACGAAACTTGTTCATAAAAGCAACGCAACTGCAGAGACCTAATATTAATTTGTATCAAATACAGTTTAACCAGTAAAGGCGATAATCCAACTGACCAGTAGTACGGTTACAACAGACAAGGGACTAATAGCTGCACTACCAGAATTCTGCTTAATCTTGGCAACGATCGAGTTTGTAGCATTCTTGACTTTATTCAAGAATTTATCCAAGATGTCAACTCTTGGTGTGATATCGCAAGCGGTATGACTGATCGCGTCTACAACAGGAGCTGAAAAGACTCTAAAGTTAACTTCGTTAGGGTCTAAACTTCCGTACATCCAAATTGGCATCCGGTTTGATAGAATCCACAAGTTGTCATTATAGTCTACTTTTATGTCCGTCGGGTACACCATTGTGACTTCATTCATGTAGATCCTGCCTTGGTTCTTCATCAAGTACTCCTTGTTCGACGTCTTCCAACACGCAACAGCGTTTAGGTTCACCAAAGAATAGAACAAGACTCCTGTTTTCGGATCGACAAACGAAGCACTGGATTGAGCGTTCGGACCGCGAGTTCCCAATACATTGAAAGCGTTGAAATTATCTTCAGTGAGCGACTGGTTCCTCAAATATTTCGTCGAAACAGAGAACTCATCGTAGCTCGCCATCGGATGGAAGTACAGGGTGCTGTAGTTGTCAGCGTTGGGGGCAGAGAGGCCAAGACCGAATATCGCGTCAGTCCAACTGAAGTTAAATCCTTTGACGCTGAAGTCGCAAGCTAGTGGATCGGGGTGGAAGTAGTGGTGGGTGATCCTCCAGGATTCGTTCTTTTCCCAAGAGTACACAACAATTGCAGGTTTCCCCAGATCCCCTGCATAAGCATAAGTATTCAAGCAGTCAGCATCTTCAACGGCTATGTTCGCGAACCCAGAATCCTCCTTGACCTGGTCTGCAGGGAACACGTATTTCCTGAGTAAGTTATCGGTTTTCAAGTCGTAAACGATAATTGAAGGTGGGTATTTTGTCACGTTTTTCTCTAGGTTTCCCATTTTCCCGTTGTCGAGGACCCAGAGACGTCCGCAGCGATCGGCCCTGACGCGGAAGGGGGAGACGATCTCCGGAGGTTTGCCGTCCATCCCTATGGAGTGGGCTGCCCAACTTGGGTACGGGATTAGCTTCGGTGAGTTTGTTGAGTTGTCTGAAATGAGAAAAATAGGTTAAAGCGTGTAATTTATTCCGTTTTGTTTTTTTTACAGTTCAGCTCGGTTCGGTCGCTCTTGAGTCTCGTAAACAGATAAATCAGTATAAATATAAACAATTAAAGTGTTTTTTATCTAACGGAGCCACGCACACTTTGCTTGTGGTTACCGCAGGAGCTCTGGGTAGCTTCCGCGACAATGGCAAAGACAGAAGTGTGTGCGTGTGTTATGAGATGACGCTACTCGGCTTCACGCAGACATTTACAGTGTGTTTGTACACTTGGTTACCACTTTCAAACGCGCATCGCTTCGTGAAATAAAAATACTGTTCCCAGTTGGTTATATTTCCTACTGATCTATCATTTTACAGTGATCTCAATATACAGCACATTTCTGTTTCTTCTTAAAGAAGTGCCTAGTTACCTACTACTGGTTTTCCAAAATAAAATACACTTAGCAGGAAAGAGTTGCACAAAATTCAGAAATAGATATAAAACGCTGTTATCCTTGACATCTTTACATTGGGCAATGATGGTTATTTTGTAACCGATGGTAATTTAAGCATACCCACATTAAAAAATAGTGTCAATATGCACCGAAATATAACTAGGTTTATTTGTTGCCTGATGATAGAACTATTTCATGGTGTAACTTAACTAACCTTAAATAAAATTACTCATTAGAGTGACACATTCGATACTAAAAGGATCAATTATCGTAATAGTTTCGGAATAATAACTGTTTTCCATTTATTTAGGTAATTACTAGAGATCGGAAATCGGATGCATATTTATCTAAAGTTAATTTTTAGTTATGAAAGTGTGGAAGTGGCTTCTTAAATTATATTTTTTGTAAAAAATATCCCGGGATTCTAGGAACACCGGGAATTTATAAAGCTTTCTAGTCAGGTGTGTAGTATGGAAGCAACTTCTAAATTATTAGGGTTGCATTCAGATGCATATTTATTTAAAATTAACCTCGATGCAAATAATATTTATGTGTATGTAGAGTGTAAGTCTGTAAGAGAAGGAGTGGTTTGAGTTAGTTACACATTCTTTCTTTTTTTTCATTAAATTAAGATTTTTTCGATAAAAAAGCGCGTTCTATATTAGCCAACACCTCAGCTTTAGGTGAATATGCATCCGAATATCCGATCTCTGGTAATGACCGAAGCCTACACTCGAGTTTATTATTCGAATTAGGTACATTAAAAGCTACTAATGGGATTGTTAATTGGTCTCCCCATTGTTGAATGGTAGAACACAATAAAAATATTAGCAGTTCCTAATGATGAAATGATTTCTAAAAATGAATCTAGAGTTGTTAATCTTAAGAAACCCGAAAAAGACTAATTAAACACAGAAACTTGTTCCAAAATCAGAACAATGCATGTAGTTTCAGATTAAGCAGATAAAGAAATCTTCCCTTTCAATGACAAAACTTTTTGTTCTAACACACCAGATAAACAGTAAAAGATTTTGGTGCAAGTTCGAAAAGATAAGGAGAAGAATGAACAAAACACTTTTCTCGAAGGACACAGAAAGCATCATAATCATCATCAGCAATGATGATAATGATGATGATCAGAGTAAAGAAATAATTCATTCTAACGACTTGCACTGATAGTCGTCTCCTTGGCAAATTAAAATAACTATTGTGCAAATAATACCTACTAAGTAAATAATTTATTCTCATCTTGTGCCGTGACAACCTAATTTGCAAGCATAAATGTGTGAGATTAGCAACTTAGATGTCATTTCTATTGTTTGCAGGTCGTATCGAAGTAAATTAAGTTGAAAGATTGTGTAAGATTTAAATGTAAGATTTAAATGCTCTGTTGTTTCTAGATAAGAAAAGGCAAGAATTATGTTTTAGACAGCGACAACAACAGCTAGATGTTTTTTCACTTTTATATATTATTTGCGCATCACAATAAATGTTTCTTCTGCATCAACTGCATCGTTATCTTTTTTGTTGGAAATACCTACAATTGTTAAACTCATATACATATCATTGTTTTTAACGGTATAAAGATACCGGTGTAAAGTAAACCTTATTAAAATTTGCCGGTATCTGAAGTCGTATTGCAGAAATGCAAACTAAATTAACCAATATTGCTTCTAATCTCCAGCATGCTTCATAAATCCAAAAGTTTTTGTTTATTGTGTTCGGCATTCCAGTATTTTCGGATCGGAAACACACTAGGTAGAAATAATATAATTGAAGTCTTGTATATTGTATTCGAAACAGACCTTACCCTAAAAAAACGAATACCCCAAAAATTACCATCCTGTCTTATAATTTACTCTAAATCTAGAGTAAATTACCCTAAGTTGGCAGCACTGAGACAATCAGTCAAACTGACAGTGACATTTCACGTAACTTTTTTTACTCTGGTACGTTCGAAACAAATATAAAAACGTTCCGTTATATTACGTAGAAAAAGAAACCTATAATACATAGCAAAAGGTAAATAAATATCTACTTTGACAAAGAATAATTTGAACAATAATAACGTATTAACGTGGAATATTGAAAACAACAGTTGAGTGTCTTTTTTACTTTATAGTAATTATACTGAGTCGAGAACAAATAAAATGTTACTTGCTTCTGAACGTGTCTGACACTAAAATGTGGGCGAAACAAACATATACAACACTAATAGCGTTGTCTCTTTTTCACCAAAAACGTTTCAAACGCGGTTCAACGACAAATTCCGATCTTTCATTCACTTTTAGCGATCCAAATGCCGCTGAGCGTATTTGACGTCATGGTACGAATTTGAAGCGATGCAGTTTAGGAACCTAAACTGAAATGTCTTGCTTTTGAATCGTTTTTAAGTAGGTCATGGTAGGACTCCTGGGGCATTTCATAGATATATGTTAAATGCTCTGTTGTTTCTAGATAAGAAAAGGCAAGAATTATGTTTTAGACAGCGTTATTATCATTCTTGCCTTTTCTAATGTACTCTACCTAAGCAGTACCTTTAGCAGGCTTCTCTTTTCCTTTAGTTTTTACATCATTTGTTTACGCGATATGATTGCCATACGACCAACAATACTTCTCTTTTGTACCTTGATACCTTTGCAAACTGAAAACAGAGTCGTTTTTTTTTTTTTTTTACTAAAAGCATAATATTGATGATCCTCTATCTAGAGATGTGCAGTTTCATAGTTTTCCTAGAGAACAAGCTTCAAAATGAAAAATTACAATCATATGTGGTCTATACCTAAGTGGTCCCAGTAATAATTGGCCATAGTTGCGAGAAACAGGAGCTCCTGTTTCTTATTAGGCGATGTTTAGACATAAATATATAGCAACGTTGATTCCAAATGACCAATTTGCTATACTGTTTTATATCAGCTATAAAGCAAAAGTTCAGTGCAGAAATTGAAACGTGTGCAGTTTAGGAATGATGAACACATCTCACTGAGAGTAAAGCATACGAAACAATTTCGCAAACAATGTGGTGATCATTAAAGAAGAAGTGGTGAAAGCCAAACAATTAATTCCCGGTAATAGCTCATAAAACTGCATTGACTGTCTTAATGATTACCAACACCTCGCAGTTGCAACTAATTGTACACGTAACTCGAATGACGTTTTATTTGACATTTTAAAACAAAGATATGTTCTCAGCTGTAATACATATATTACTTACAAACATCCTTACATGAATAATAAGTAGAATATTTAAAATTTAGATGTGTCCATGTGAGCAGTAATAATGTACAAAGTTTTAAGTTTTTTTATTGTTATTATCAGAAGCTTTGGTACTCTGTCAAAGACTTAACATCAACCATCATAATTTATACGGTGTCTTCGAAAGGATTCTTTATGCCAGCAAAAAATATCTGTTTACTGCACGATTAGCATATTCAACGTCGCGACATCACTCATCAGAGAGTTGACCACCAGACACAGCACCCGTCTGATTGAAGGTTCCTCCCTTTTCTATGGAGGATGAGTGAACTTTACACACTGTTCCTCACACCCCTATACAACCAGACTTCCTTCTTCCTACGACACTAACCTGACGTAGTATTGTCCATTGTTTTCCTTCAATTCATAATTACTACTTCCGCCACTCCTTCCTCGTTAAAACTGTCTCTTACTAGCACATCATTACAAAATGATCATTACTATTACCTTTCAAATTAATGTAGTTCAAACTAGCAGGTACTCCCATCTTCCATCTTGGCACAGTTATAAACAGTCTGTCTTCATATATCTCCAGGCCCATGGGAATATTGTTCTCCGGGATGAAGGTCTTGGCTTCTATAGCCTGGGCCCTGGCTGCATCGCTGGGGAACTCGAAGTCGATTTGTTTCCATTCGTAGACGATGTGCAGCTGATCCATGCACACGCAGAAGTAGACCAGGTGCAGGAGAATGAGGGTCTTAAGGCCCCCCATTTTGAAGAGCTGTAATTTAGAGAAGGAAATTGGTTAGTTCAAAGTTTAAAAGAAGAAATACTGGTAGACAAGTTAGAGATTCAGGATTAGAAATTGGATGTAATGGATTACTTTATGCGAGATGGTCGTGTTGGCAACGTTGATTACAGACATTTGTATGCGAAACTTAAAACGACACAAAACAAAATTAGTGTTTGAGAGTTATCTGTCTATAACCATTGTCTAGACTAGACACAAAATCAACTACTAAATAATCAGCTACTTGATCTCAATCTTGAGATCAAGTAGCAAGTAAGTCATCACCTGCCTAGTCTTTTCCCAAGTTTTTTAAGAGTCAGCTTCCAAGTCTAACCAGATACAGCTGAATATTAGTATTTTACATGAAGCAACGGCCTATCTGACCTCCACAACCCAGTCACTGGTTAGTACGATACCTCTTGGTACCTCTGGGTTGACAGACTTTCGGGCATCTGACGATCCGTAACGACTGTCAAAGATCCACAAATGACAGCCTGGACCAACAGCTTAACGTGCTTTCAGAGGCACAAAGGGTTCTCGATACGTAATGATGGCCACCCATCATCGGACTAACTGCGGTAAGCGTAGCTTAACCTGGTTCTTCGACCCGTATGGCTGTTATTACTTAGCCACGAGCTCCTCGTAACAAGTAGCTACTAATAAAAAAAAAAACACTTTAAGAAGTCCATCTCGCATAGTAATTACATTATTACGATCAGAGTGTGCCAGTGGACAAATTGAAAGGAGTATGGCCTTGGACGAGGTCAGAGCATATTTCTTGTGACCTTGGCTTATAGGAAGTAGGCACTTGTTTTGGTCGTAAGGTTAAAACTGATTTATTATGTAACTAGTGTGAAATTGTTTTTGGGACCTGTTTGCTGTGCTTGTTATTATCTTTATTTATTGCGTATTGTTATTTTAAATTATGCGAGAGGTTGAGTCCGGAGGAGTATCTATTTAAACAATTCTTATTGCTAAGTAGGTTCTAGCGTGATTGCTTTTTTTTTTGGGAAATGTTTCATTGGTTTTCTAAAAACTCTTGATGTTCTGAAAGGTATTACCTACTTTTACATAAATGAGCCTCTTTTTAATTGTTTGGCTTTTTCCAAAGTTGGTCGCAGTTATAAAGCAAGGTCACTCTGACCAAACTAGTTAGGTTAGTTTAGAACTGTGACCAACAGCGAGCGATACATGCCGAGCCGAGCGAGCGAAGCAAGCTGTGCCGGAGCAGCGGCCAGCGATTCGAGCGCTACATGCAAGTTGGTCGCAGTTACTTGGCTATTTAGTTCTTTTAGAATACCAAAATAGGAATTATTTGAGTGTATCAAAAAGAGCCACATTATTTGAACTATGGGTAAGATCTCAAAGGGAGTTATTCGAGATTTGGTTCGATTAAGTACACGCCTTCAAGAAAGATTCTGACGAAGTTTATAAAATCAAACTTGTATCACAGTTTCGAAAGGACTATTCATATTCTTGTCCAATGACAAACCAAACAGTTTGCATGAATAACTTTTAAAGTGACTTAAAGTATGTGTAAGGTATAGGCGACATGCCAGGGGTGCGGGTTTGTTCGAAAGAGACACCACAGCCCCTGGCATACGGGCTACTGAAGGAACACGGGTGGGTTTTAGTCAGTAGAAGTCTGACACGCCCTCCTGCTCCACCCAGAGCGGGAGAAGTTATTTGACGATTTCCCAACCAAAAATAAATATAAAAAAAAGGTATAGGCGATGGAAGTCCCAGTAAAACAAAAGGCCATAAGGAAGCTAAATACCCTGTCGATTTTGTATTTCGCGTCAAGCGGATGTGAGTCATGGTTTCAAAGAATTTTCACTTGGGGTTTTATCAATTCTGGCCTTTAAAGCTCAATTAATGAAAGTACATTCTTTAGGATATTACCTGCTGGACAGCTTTGAAATAACAAATACACTAGATACTACTATCTAGTAGGTCTCCTTGAAATTCATGAAAGGCCATTGAACCAAGACCGAATTCAAAATTGTAACAGAAAAAACTAGATTTGAATTAAGATTAGCATCAATTTTGTCAGTTTTTAATCAAGATTCATGAATCTTGGCTTAACAGTCATGTCTGAGCATCGTTCTAGAATACCAAATACCTAATTACATGATCTTTTACAGTAGTAACGGGTCGTCAGGAGCCCGGAAACGCCCACTGACAACCAGTCCTATCAAGGGGTATCGTTTTTCCAGTAACCGGGTTGTGGAGGTCAGATAGAGAGTCGGTCCTTGTAAATTACTGGTGTTTTGCTGAATTCGGTTGGACTAGAAGCCGACCCCAAATCCGTCGCCCCCTACTTCTTAGGACCCGAGATGGCGGCGCGTAGTGTTCCAAGCGCGCCTCTCTTTGATGTGGGGGGGAGTTTAACACCTCACTCCCTCCCTATCGCGAGGTGGCCCGCATAGGCGGGCCGGCACTAGCCGGGGATCGCGGAAGACTTACTAGTTCCCGTGATCCCTGGCGTAAGTGGGAGACGGAACACCGGGGTGGTTTTAGTCAGTAAGAGTCTGACAGACCCCTCCGCCCTCCCCGGGGCGGAGGACATCCATGAGGATTTCCCCCCGTCATCAAAAAAAAAAAAAAAAAGAAGCCGACCCCAACATAGTTGGGAAAAGGCTAGGCAGATGAAGATGATGTATAAGTAGAGCCAGAGTTTTTAAAAAGAGGCTGGTTGCAGCTGGATTTAAATGATTGAAGCCTGAGTTACGAGAGTTACGAGGGATTAGTGAGGCTTTTGTCCAACATTGGACTGCTATAACCCGATGATGTTGACAAGTTCACAGCTCAGCATTTTTAAACATCCACAATACGTCTAAATATCCAATCAAGGATGATTGAACATGTTTAATACACCCTTTAATGACACTTAAAGATCAATCGAAAAGACAGAAATGGGTAATCATAATAAATAATATAATGATCAAACCAAGCCTCCGTCACAATGCGAACTTACAGTATCCTATAAACATTAGAATTCAATGCGAGCTGCGTGCATAATAAGCTATGCCTACCATTGTTGATAACCACAAAGGATTTTGATATCTATCGCCATCAGGTTAAAGGCAACAGTTGAGTGGTTTTGTAAATGTGTCGCCGACCGATTGATTCCTTCGTTATCGTCTATAATAATTTTATGAAGTTCTGTGATCATGTTTATAAAGGTTTTGTCGCCATAGTTTTGAATTCCTTCTCGAACGCAACTAGAATGCCTGATGGACATTGTTAAACATGTCTTGTAATGGCTGTGAAACTATCTTGAATCGTCCGTTATGATGAATCATGGCGAATAAAGCGTAAACTTATATCGACCAAGCACAGTATTTGGGATTATCGAGCTGGTTGTAGCCTTAGCTATTCATTTGTTCCCCCCCGAGTGGGTTCCCGCATTGTCGTTGCGGGGGGGCTCAGTAACCGTGGTCTCCCACCCACGTTGAAGCCAAGAGGAACCCAAAGCTGGGGCCGCTCGTCAGGGCTTTTGCCTCAAAGCCGACGACGTAGCGGCCAAAAAGTAGGTTGCGGTGAGGTGCACCGCAACTGAGGTGGGCCGCGATGTCGAATGGGAGGCATCGCGGCTGAGGGTTACGGGCTGCGGTAGAGGAGGAGTGCCGGTGCTTCTGAGCAGCGCTCTTCCCTTCCGTGGCCTGGACGGGGCCGCCACCGTTTGATGGCGGACGCGGTGGGGCCGCAGGGGAAGAGGAGTGTCGGTATAGCGTCAGCCGCTCTCCCTATCCCCTGCGGCCGAAAAGTGGTAGACGGGACGGCGCGTTGTGTTCCACACGCGCGCCGTCAAAGATGTCAGCAACCACCGGTAGGGTCCGCAAGGGCCGATGCCTGCCCTCCTGCTCTACTCAGCAGGAGAAGTCATTTGATGATTTCCCACCCAAAAAAAAAAAAAAAAAGCTATTCATTTATTAGAACTTAATGCACAATTAAACCTTTTAAAACATTAAATTATAATATGTACAGGATATATAAAAAGAAAATAAGGCATCAAAAAATACATCCGCATCGTTGTCAATGGGAAAAGTGCCCAAAAGGCTGGCAGCATTGCCACGTTGTATGGCAATGCTGATTCTTTGGCCGAAAAATAGGCCAGCTTAGCTATTTAAAACTATTGGATCGGATTTCACCAACGAAACTGAACGCGTCTAGCAGATCTAAATCACGCTCAAGAGTTGTCAGTGTCATTGCGGTCCGCAGTCTGGTTAAACTCCAGTTTATGACCAAAGACTCACTCACCCCTCAGCATTATCTGCCTCAGCTTTTCCCAAATTTGTTGGGGTCAGCTTCCAGTATCACCGGATGATGGGATTGCCTATCATCATTATTGTGTGACACTGACAACTCCGTTAAAGTTTAACCGTGCTGCGCACTCAGTTACATTAGGTGGAATTGGCAATTAAAATTATCTCAAGTCATTTAGCAAACTGGAAAACAGAAAAGCTGTTTTTTTAATTCAAGTTTCTTGGAAGAGTTACCTTCTCATTTCACAAAGATATTAAGTTCAGCTTTAACAAGTCACTGTTTCCTCTTTAGTTGTAACTTGTAAGCTCTTTCTATTTACTCATAACAATTTCACATGTAAGTGATGCGAGGCTTTCTTCGTTTTCCATTCACAGTGAAATGTAATGTGCGAGCAGATGTAAGTTGGAACATAGCGTTAAAAGAAATATTTGGACAGAAATACATGAATTGAAACAAGCTCATTGCTTTTTAACCGACTTCAAAAAGAAGGAGGTCATCAATTCGACATATTTATATATATTTTTTTATATACGTTCGGGCATACCTCCGTCAAATATAGACGGATTTGCAAAATTATATATAATTTCATATAGGATCTGATGATGCGTTTCGGAAAGAGACAACTCTTCAAAAAAATACGGCAAACCAAACCGCGATTGCTGTTATCGCATAAATATGCATTGTTTTGACCAAGGATAATGAAATTTCGAATTGGTTTCGAGTTGAACCTTTTCAAAAAAAAAAGTTTTTTGAAAACTTTTACCCGGTAGTTTCCATCAACTCAAGCAACAAGGCGTAATATCAACAGCAATAACGTAATATCCCTGTGGGGATATTACGTTATTCAAAATTTCAATGCCATTCATTTGACAATTCAACAACATTCATTGCGTTATTTGGGACGAACTTTTCAAACATATGAAGCAATATTTATTGAACTTCCTTTAAATACCTTCGGATTGTGAAAGAAGTTAAATAACGGAATTGGGGTGCAGTAATTTTGTCATAATTTCTATGCTGAGTGTGCTGATATGTCTTGCTTTATTAGACACTGATCGTGGACAACAAGTCACCTTGTCTTTTAAAAATGCATAGAAAATATGCAAATTAAAGATAATTCGCTAAATACTTGTACAACATTGTTTACATAATTGTCTTGTAATAAGACACACATGTGACTGGTGACCTGTAACAAGTGGTGACCTCTAGCGAGTGTTGCAATTACTATGTGATGACATAGATGAAGCTGTGAAGTTATGGCACAGTGGCATAGGAAAATGAGAGAAGTCGCCGTAGTGAGAAAAACAAAAGTACAGCCGATCTATTCTTTAACTGTTTGTTGATCAATTGTCAATAGCATCAAACCCCTACAATCAGGCGATCCAAAATTCTCACCGTAAAAACTCAGTTGAAGTGAGCTGTCAATCTCTAGCTTTAGATGGAATGACAGTTCACTTCAATCTCACTTCACCTAAGTTTTCACGGTGAAATTTTTACAGAATAGTTCAACACATCGAGCTTTATACATGAGACTTGTCACTGAGGTGTAATTGACAGAGAATAAATAACAAAGCTAATTTTCGGTCCTAAACTCGGTAGCTGTAGGTTTTATTCAGAAAGATCTCTCGATTGAGAGATCTTTCATTGTGCTCAATATAACTGAATTTTTAGGGGCCCGTTATGAAGAATCTTGACCGAGTCATAGGCACTAAGTAAGTTCTTTGCAAACTAGTCTCAGATTGAGTGCAACAATGGAAAATTATGTGAAAGACAATGGAATAGATAGACGATAGTGTAGGAGTAGTAGCTCGGATTCCGTTATTTAACAAAATCATTAATCGTGTTACTGTTATTGTTATCTGACCGACGATGGTGGGTCGTTGGAATGGCATGTACCTACTGTTAAACAAAGAAGGCATGTACATCTTTACACTATTAAATAAGTAATTATATACACAGAGACAAATCATAGGTTTGCGACTTTGATTGAACACATCGTATCTTTTAGGTAGATTTCTAAGTAACATTGAGTATATTATTACTTTCAAATTGTTAAATATCAAATTGGGTTAAGTAGTAATTTCACAGATAGACTGTAATCCTTTTATAATTATAAATTGACACACTTATACACCATGACGCAAACAGCAATTTTATTAATTTTATCGAAGGTTCTTTCGCGAATGCCTTAGGTATACGCGGTACCTAACAGGTATCGTGAAAGGGTCTAGGTTACAGTACTCGTAATATTTATTATAAAACATTATAATTGTGAGAAAGGCACCTTTGATTGTTTTGTATTGACCTGATTTAGGGATGTAACCACACGAAACCTTCTGATCGTTCATTGTGTCAGGCATCATGCTATTGCAATTCAGTACCAAATAACTACAAGACACATTGGCATTTCAAATGTCTGCATTCCGATTGTCCGTAAATGAATTCGAATGTTCAATAACAAGTTCCGAATTCATTGTTTAGTTTCCTACAAGTAAAAGCCGTAACGAAAACTACATTCAAACTATACTTTTTCACGCATTTTCAAATTAAAATCCCGTTCGCTCGATTTCGCATTTCTAATTTTATTAGTTTATTCCCATGACAAATTGAAAGATGGAGTGAGTCATTTGGTTGTCAGCTCTTTACCTAGGATTGGACAAGAATAGTATTTTTAATTGTACTTACGACACTATAATTAATCGATAAATTGATGCTGATAATTACTTTTGACGTGGACACGGAAATCCCTTGATTGAACAGAGTATCCGCAAAGAATTCCGCTTACGACTAGATTTTATTTATTTTTATTCCTACACCTACCTATGTTTATGGAAAACCGACCAATATTATTATGAGAAAATAGACACTGCTGTATAAAATAATCTGGGTAGGTACTACTCTTGTAACTCTTGTAGGTATTAAACCAAAAATCTTAATTTTTTTCTGCCCTTGTCCCATGTTCCTTGAAGTCGGCGCAACACGTTTCCTTCTTCTATTCTCCCCTGTCTTCTCTTTCATATCATTCCTCCCACAATCCATTCATCTTTTCTTTGGCCTTCCTCTCCCTCTCCTCTACTCTTATAGCCATGCACATTCATACTCATTTTTTTTTCCAAACCCTATATCATCATCATTTAAGCCGATAGACGTCCACTGCTGGACATAATTGCCACGCTTGCGATCGCCAACCAGCCTGGGTTGGCGATCGCAGTATGGTGGTTAAATGCTTAGAGAACGCTGCTGCCCTTTCTCTAGTTTGTCCCTTAGTCGCCTCCTACGACACCCACGGGAAGAAATGGGATTGTGATATTCTTTACGTCCGGCACCACACGGAACAAACTCAGTACAATAATACTAAGTAATACAATGATAAACTGTTTGTTCCACTGTTCCCGTGACCAAAGGGTTGGCCTATTTTTCAGCCAAAGAATCACCATTGCCATACAACGTGGCAATGCTGCCAGCCTTTTGGGCACTTTTCCCATTGACAACGATGCGGATATATTTTTGATGCCTTATGATTATTTTCTTTTTATAAACCAGTACATATTATTATTTTAAGACTGTTGACTGTTGTTTATAAAATTAAAAATAAAAAGAACCCCGACCCTAACCAAAACTCTAAAAAGTAAAAATAATAATATTTATAGGCCTTTTAAGATGAAGGTAATATTTTGATCAAGGCATTGTAAAGGCGGGGGACGGCTAATGAAAATGCTAGGCCTCTGTTTGGCGTTTTCCTTGACCGTCCCCCGACTTATAAATATTATTATTTTTACTTTTTAGAGTTTTGGTTAGGGTCGGGGTTTTTTTAAATTTTTAATTTAATTTTTATTTCCTGCTTTTTAAACTTAATGTCTCGCTCGCTTAAATCTGCGCATCGTTGTGTATTTTTCCCACAGTGAAGTTTGTTCCTAATGTATTCTCATTCCTCGTCCTGATCACTTTAATCTATAATTTATTCATTGAGACCTTTTCAGTGAACCCAAACACGATACTTTTGCTGTTTTTTGGTGAGTAACTTGGGCATCCTGGAAATTCCAGGTGTTGCTCCAGTATCACTTCAAGGTTACTTTGTTCGTCTAATATCATTGAAGTAATAGAATACCAAATTTCGAGTTGATCAGACCCCTGGAAGATGCTCAAATCCCTTCATCAACCAGAAAAGAGCTGATAATCTTCAAACGGCTGAACCGATTTTGATGAAACATGTCTAAGAACACTCCCGACTAATACACTTTTCAAACAAAAAAAAAACAAAATCAAAATCGGTTCATCCGTTCGGGAGCTACGTTGCCTCAGACAGACACACACACACACACAGACACACACACACACACACACACACACATGTCAAACTTATAACACCCCGTCGTTTTTGCGTCGGGGGTTAAAAATGGAAATATAAGTAACACAAAAAACCATATGATGAAATATGTCATAGGAAATAAAAGAACCAGTGTTGTAACTTTTTGAAGAATTAAATGTAATTTTAGATCATAACTTAACATCCGGCGTGATGATGTTCGTCACGCCGTGTTTTCCCGAAGGTTAGGTCAGAGATATACCTAGTACACCCACATCTCGCCAGGTATGTTTGTATGGTAAGTCCCATGTAATGTAACGGTTTACTACTGATAGTTAATTCCAGATAGAAAAAGAAAACGCAATAAGGCCTAACCTAGGATTCGAACCCAGGACCAGTAGTAGGTAGCACTTACAACCACTACACCAACGAGGCAGTCACATCAATTTCCATAACATTTAAATTGGCAGCAATAAAAACACAATGCCAAGACAAAAACCGAAAAAGAATGGCTGAGTTCAAAACACGATTAGAGGTGGCATTCTTGCATAATCGTAACATTTGTCAGGTAAGTCAATAGATCAACAAACCTACGAAGAGATAGTAGAACCGCACCTATTTTAAGTACTTATTGATTGCACAATGCAAACTAGATGGCGTGCGTAAAAATTCCGTTGGGGACAGCGCAAGGTGAACCGGTCGGTTTAGGAGTAATGGGCCAGTGATATACGCGCCTACACACTTACCCACTGCCTTCTTTTATGATTCGTATGATAGATTCAATCACCTGGTTGGAACTATGTTAAAAGTAAGAGTCAATTGAGATAAGTAGGTTCTCAAGAAGATGAGAGGTGACCCCTGTATTGTGTAATGGAATTATCAGTTTTTGTAAAACTGTGAAACGTGTCATTAAGAGGGAAATTGACTGTGACTCGAACTATAAATCAATCAAAGTCATTTATTCAAAATTACATAAGTCAGTCCCCCAAAACGCCCGCTCTTCATCACTAGATGAAACGCGGGCGGCACTTTTACCCGGTAAAGCACTAGCTTTACCGGGTAAAAGTGCCGTAAGAAACTGCCCAGAAGATGCACTGCTCTGATGCACTTTCATCACTCTCTCTTATTTAGGATGAACAAATAAACTTGAACAACTAAATAGGCAACTTACTGCAATAACAACTTACGAATTTTGGTCCAGACAATTGCGACTTTTCGTAAAAACGAGTTCTACACAGGTAACAAACTGCTACAATATATTCAAACAGTTCTTTTTTTCTTTTTAAACTTTATTGTTTTATTTAAACCTCGACACGGACGGAAGGAGTGATTATTTTTAATTGGTTTTCCTTGTTGCGAAACTAATTATTTAACTAAACTATATAATTCAGCCAGAAGGTAAGTCTCAAGTCTGAATTATTTATAGACCCAATCGTAAGTGGAAAGGTTATGGGCCGTATGGAATAATCTCGTGCCTTTTTTAACTCGACATTTCCTTATAAGCGAGTGCATCGCGGCCTTATAGACCTATAGAACCATAATGAGATGGGTTTGGCTTGGTAAGCCAGTTTTTATTTTATTTTATAGGTTGGTCTTGGTATCGCACCTGCTAAAGGTTTAAGTTCATCACATACCTATTGGATCTCGTTTGGATTTACATGTCTGGGCCCCCTTTAGATCGTAATATGTTTTCGCACACCATTACATATACGAGGTAGCACTGACATGGATGCACATTAAATGCTGTTTCCATGGATTCAGTATCTTTTTGATTCTGAAAACCAGAAAGAAATAAAAAAAGAAACTGTTTAGTACATTTTGTCCGCCTATGTAGGTATTGCACTTTTCTATGAATTAGCAGGTTTTTTGTATGACCGACAAAAAAAAACTACAATTAGGGTTCTAGAATCATGTGCTGTATTTACCCCTAAAAAGTAAATCTACATTTCCCTGAAACACTGCAGTTTTGTTGACCTTTAACCTTACGTTTCATCACAATTGATAACCATCAGACTTCCCGAAGCAATGCACGGCCTCTACAATTAAACGTCCCAACATATTAATGTTACTGCAGGTTTTCCTTGAATTCAAAAATGCCAAACAATTTACTGCATCATGCAATTTTGCACCACGCGCCTATGAAGTTTTAGGGTCGCAAAATTATTTTGAGGTAAGTATCTACTATGTAGCTATTAAATTGATCCCTTCAATAAATGGGAGGGACGGCGATCCCTGATGTTCCTGAGTTCTTTAAATCACCACTAGATTGTACCTTGTGGTGATTTGAAAAAGTCTGACTATCAATCTGCCTAGCCGTAAAACACCATAGTTGTAAGAAGGCTGCTCCAGAATACCAGTATTTTACATGAACCGACTGCCTATCTGACCTCCTCAACCTAGGTATTCGGTAACACGATGTGTCGTGGTATTATAAGACTGGTTGTCAGACTTTCTGGCTTCTGACTACCCGTAACGACTGCCAAAGATCTACGAAGAAAATTCGGGACCTGCAGCTTAACGTGCGTGCCGAAGCACGGAGGAGTCTCAATTTGTTATAAATGGTCACCCATCCACGACCGACCTCGACAGCGTAATTTAAGCTTCGATCAACCCGTACAGCTGTTATTATTAGCCACGAGCCCTTCTTGAAGAAGTCAGTAACTAACAGAGTAAAATGCAACCCAAGAGTACCTAAGTTCCTTCCATAGATCTCTTTTTTTATATATTTCTATGGTTTCTTCCAAATTTGCTTGGAAATCGGTTGTCATGGTAAGAACATGTGATACGGAGGAATGAGGAAAACATCGTGAGGAAAGTTTTGACTATGAATGTCGATGGCTATAAGAGTAGGGGGAGACCAAAGAAACAATGGATGGACTGTGTGAATGATGATATGGTTAGAAAGGGTGTGACTACGGAGATGACGACTATTATAGAAGTATGAAAGAAAAAGATATGTTGCGTCGACCACAAATAAATTGAGATAAGGAGAATGATGATGGTACCTTCCAAAGGCGAAGCCACGCGATCGCATCCATGTCTTCCGTACAAATTATCTTTGCTTGCATTTATGTAACATGTCGTGTAGATAATGTACGATAAAGTCGATCAATTAAGTGGGCAGGCTTGCAACGAAATTAGTGGGTCGAGGCGAGCGGGGCGAGTTGACCGGCGCCTGCGCATGGCTGCGGAAAAAATGATCGGCATATGTCGCGCTCATGTGACACGCTGGTAATATTGGTAATTATGATAATGTCACTGGTTATCGAGGGTCTTTGCCAGCCGAGCTTATGTTGTGCTAGACAAGTGGCAAGTGGAAATTATTTTTTTCGAATAGACCGTAGATCCTAGACTCAGGCTCTCAGGTCGGTTCGGAAATGTTTCAGTAATTTAACGAGATACCAAGTCAGTTACCATGAAAGTTAGACCCCTAGCGCAAAAATGTTTCGCCGTATATACAAAAAAAATTCAGATGTTCCATACATTTTGACCGCGTAAGTATTGCACTTTTCTATGAAACAGCTGATTTTTTTTCTATAACCGGCGAAAAATTACTGTGCGGGTCTAGAATGATATGCTGAATTCATGGTTACAATTTGCGCACTGGATAAAAACTTTTCCTGTGTACATAGTATCATATAGAACAGTTACAAACAATTGAATGTCGTGTAATATACAGAAATAACTATGACCTATTTAACATAAAAAAAAACCTTGTTAACTTATAATTTATTTACTGACTTCTTCTGAAAAGGAGGAGGCTTTCATTTCGTTTAGGTTTGTTTTTGTATGTTTGTCCGTGATATCTCCGGCAATTGTAGATCGATAACAAAAAATCTTTTTCTACTTATTCATAAAAATATCAAAGGATTTCCAAAAAAAAAAAAAAGAAAACAGACGCTGGCATAAAACTAAAATACAGATCCAAAGACAGACTTCGAAATTAAAGTTAATTTTAACTTGGATTTTTTTCAGAAGTCGGACAGACTTCGAAATTAAAGTTAATTTTAACTTAGATTTTTTTCAGAAGTCGGTAGTCTTTTTTCTACAAAAGCTCGTTCATCAAATTATGTCCAATATAATTTTGCACCAGTAGGTACACACGGCTACACATCATCAAACTATACATTTCCAGTTTACGCTGATCTCGCATTGTACGGAAATCGTTTACAAATGCGAGATCAGCTTACACTGGCAATGTATAGCTTGATGTGTAGCCGTGTGTACAACATTATATTTCACAATTTTTATAATTTTACTTCACTTCATTTACTTTTTATACAAGGACAATATGATTTGTTTGAGATATGTAGGTATAGTCTAATGATCTCTGAACATTTTAAGATTTGCTGCATAGGTGTGACGGAATAGCATGGAAAAATGAGACATAATGAAACAACCCATGTCTCTGCCTATTACAAATGTTACAACTCTTGGGTTTCCTGACGTCTCAGCCATCAAGGACATCTTCCCGCATCAGCAATTAGCAATAGGAAGAGCAATTAAATCAAATAAATACGACCTGACCAAGATTATGTCTGATTTTTTAAAGAGACCTCTCTAGTTTGTTTCGGTATTTCTTCTGAGAACAGTCAGCACCCTTGCTTAACACACTATCAGAGAGAATCTGAATCACTTTGAAAGATATTGCTAATTCATTGCCTACTAAGTTCGATAAAACTGTCTGCTCAACAAGTGAGCCGTCAAATGAACTCCGTAATGTATTTTAGTGTTACTGTTAGTGTTTTACGTTTTGAAACATAATTTATTATTGATGGGTAAATATGAGTGCCAGGGGCGCGGGTTCGTACGAAAGAGATACCGCTGCCCCTGGCATACAGGCTACTGAGGGAACACGGGTGGGTTTTAGTTAGTAAAAGTCTGACACGCCCTCCTGCTCCACCCAGAGCGGGAGAAGTTATTTGATGATTTACCACCCAAAAAAAATATGTGTTGATATGTTTTTTTTACCTATGCAGGTATGCGGTAGTTAAAGTGCATTATTAAATATCATTTTTCCAACAATCCCTAACGAAATCTTTCCACGTTCTTTTCCAAGTGCATTACTTTCGAACACACACACCAAAACGTTGTTTTGTTTTGGTTTCCTAGCCATCATTGACCATATTCCTAATAAAATACGCCATAATTGATACAAAGTCTACGCAAAGTGCTCTAGAAGTTATGCAAATATTAACCAAGGCCAATTTGCCGTTCACGTTTGTTAAAAAATAATTAACGCTACATGCTCCGCTAAGTTTCGGTCTAGATATTTTTCAGCGGGGAATTAATTAGATCCTGGTAATTCGTTACAAAACTATGAATGTTCTGGTGTAGTCTTCCTGATGTAATAGACACTGTAGCTCAAAGGTATCGAAACTCTCATGGCTTCTTGTTTAGTCTACTAAACTAACATTGGTGCCGATTCTGTTGTCACAAAATTCTCTAAACTAGACTAAAAATCACCAAAATTTAGTTTCTTCCTGTCAAACGACGATTTCCCATTCTGAAATTGACTAAAGTGACATAACTTAACTATATTTTAGTTTGACAGCACTAAGATTGCACTGAAAATGGCAATTTTGCTATTTTGTTGTTGTCAATTTAGTGATGCGTCCCTCACTCATGAGGCCCCTCATTTGAGGTACTCGTGATCGCAAATTGAAAGAGTTACTCGAATTTCAATATTGAACCACCTCATTCCTCATCACCCCTCATTTAAAAATTGACATTGACATTATTGACAATAGGAAATCGAGGCAAGCGAGTTCGTGACTCGCGAATGAGGATTGAGTAATTGAGTGAGCTCAGTGAGCGAATGAACCGACTCAAAAAATTGTATGGAGAATTGAGAATGAGTGAGGTGAGGTGTGATCTTGAAGTTTGGACAACACCGTGGCACAGTAAACATTATTTAAAATTATTTCAGCTACGATTAATTATTATGAACTCTAAAAGCATTAGTATTAGATTGGTAATAAAGGGTCATTGATTCGTTTATTTTGGCGGTCTAAAATTTATAAGTGAAAGAAAATGATGTGTGTGAGAGAGTGAGGACGTGAATAATCGGATTATCGGAGAGTCGTGACTCGTGAGTACTCGTGAGTCGTCGTTGCACCCGCCCGCCTCGCTCACTTGGAGCTTCGTTTGAGTTCGGCTCGGACTCGCGAGTCGTGAGGCGATTACGCCGTCGTACGATTCCTCACCTCAAATGAGGGGTCCCTCGTGAGGACCTCACGAAGCAAATTGAGGGGCTCCCTCATCCTCACATAAAATTGATGAGTTACCCATCACTATGTCAATTTCATTATTCCATTCAACCTAAAATTTTGGTTGTCTAACTAAATCTGACTATTTTTAATCGCGATTAAAAAGGTGTGGAATAAAATTAGTTGTCAAGAACTAAAATTCACACCGGCACCGACACCTCGACTTTTGGTGCAAAAATAGCACTGTATTTTTGTTTCTTTTCTTTTGCTTATATCTCGAAAGTGGTGTGTCCTATCGCAAAAATAATGAAAATTTCAACCCCCTCTATGAGACCCCAATACACCTCTAAAACTCAACATGTGGCTAATAATTATTCATATTTTCCATGCAAAAAGTGAAAATTCCATATAAATCACGTCGAGGCTGCCGCCCCTGCGAACAAGTACCACCAGGGTATATATGTTCTGTGAGTACCACGTTGCGAAGCCAAAGCATAATACGTGCGAGTCGCGATTGTCAAATTCGATTTTAGTTGTGTCAAAATTGTTTTAAATTTAGAGATATTTTTTTGCAGAATAGCGATTCTCATAGTCAAAAGTAAGGAATTTTAGTTATAGTTTAGTTAGGTGAACAACAGAATCGGCACCATTGTAAAGAGTAAAGACTTCCCCCCCGAGTGGGTTCCCGCATTGTCGTTGCGGGGGCTCAGTAACCGTGGATTCCGGCTACGGTGGGGCCGGGAGGAGCCCAAGGGTGGGGCCGCTCGTCGGGGCTTTTGCCTTCAAGCCGTTGACGTGCCGTTGGGGTGGGTTGCGGTGAGGTGCACCGCAACTGAGGTGGGCCGCGATGTCGAATGGGAGGCATCGCGGCTGAGGGTTACGGGCTGCGGTGGAGGAGGAGTGCCGGTGCTTCTGAGCGGCGCTCTTCCCTTCCGTGGCCTGGACGGGGCCGCCGCCGTTTGATGGCGGACGCGGTGGGGCCGCAGGGGAAGTGGAGTGTCGGTATAGCGTCAGCCGCTCTCCCTATACCCTGCGGCCGAAGAGTGGTAGACGGGACGGCGCGTTGTGTTCCACGCGCGCGCCGTCGAAGATGTCAGCAACCACTGGTGGGGTCCGCAAGGGCCGATGCCTGCCAGGGGTGCGGGTTTGTTCGAAAGAGATACCACAGCCCCTGGCATACGGGCTACTGAGGGAACACGGGTGGGTTTTAGTCAGTAAAAGTCTGACACGCCCTCCTGCTCTACTCAGCAGGAGAAGTCATTTGATGATTTCCCACCCAAAAAAATAATAAAAAAAAGAGTAAAAACTTGTTTTTTTATATCTTGTTTTGTTCCGCTTTCATGCTAAAACTGCTGAACGGATTTGGATGAAATTTGACACATGGGTAGCCTGAGGACCTGAGGACTTAGAATATTTTTATCCCGGTATTTCCACAGGATCGAGGCCTATGCGGGTGAAACCGCGGGGTGCAGTAATATCTCAAAAAGAATAGCGCAAAAGATGAAGAAGCTAGTTCGCAAGAAGATAAAATAGATGATGGATACCTATTCAAGTATCTTTAGTTCATGCAGCTAAGATAATAAGTTATTTGTCTGATTGATATTTTCAGAGGTCCGTTATTTCGGAGAGCTATGGGCACTATTAGAGGTACCGTATTTTAGAGAACACCTTCCATGCTACGCTACATATCCTGTCACCTGTGCATTTGATGATCTTATGACTCCGTCAGCGAGTAGTGTTCGCGCAGCTGAGTTTTGGGCCAAAGATGTTTGATTTGAACTTCTTGTCATCGATACGCTTAGAAGTAGAAGAGGTATTTCATAGAACATTGGGACACTATCAGCGCGGCAGCGTCATAAAATTAATGTCCACGATTACTTTGGATGTTGTGTGCTAGCTAGTGTTGGCCGTCATTTTCTAATTCTTTTTTTGTTTTGTTTGTTTTAATATTCTTCATATCTCGCCAAAGAGCTGTTTTACCTTGACATTGACAAAATCATAGCAAATAAAATGATGACATAAAAGGTCGCCGATTTCGAATGATATCAAAATATTGTGCAATAAACATAAATGTTATGTTATTTTATTGTGTTGTATAAATAAATACTTAAACGTACGTTTTTACTTCGGTGTATTATTTTAAATAGTTTCAATTTTATGTAAGAAATTATTAAAAGAGCCTTCCTTTCACGCTAGAGAGAGATTTATTTATTTTTATCATTATAAAAATAAACTCAGTACGTCGGAGCCCACAGTTGGACATAGGATAAGGCGGCGGGCCCGCAACATAAAGACGTTTGGGTGCGACAGACTTTGTAAGAACTTGAAGAAGCGAATTTATTTAAAACAAGTAAAAAGTAAAGGCTCAAGGTCAGAATACTAAACAGGTATTAATCTAAAGTAATAATGACAATAAACTTTTGTAGCATTTTTCTCGCATATTCGATATAAATAATGTAGGTACCCAGGATTTTATTATACCTACCTAAATTGATTTAAAAAGTGTCCATGGAGTTTGAGTTTGTAGATAGGTAGGTAAGAGGGGCTTGTGGCTAAGTAACAATAGCTGCGCGGGTCGATCGATCAGGTTAAGCTTCGCTTGCCGCGGTTGGTCCGTGGATGGGTGACCATCTTTACATACCAAGACCCCTCCGTGCCTCGGAAAGCACGTTAAGCCGTTGGTCCCGGCTGTCATTTGTGGATCTTTGACAGTCGTTAGGTACCTACGGGTCGTCAGAAGCCCGAAAATCTGACAACCAGTCTTACCAAGGGGTATCGTATTACCCATTAACTGGGTTGTGGAGGTCAGATAGGTAGTCGCTTCATGTAAAATAGTGGTATTCAGCTGCATCCGGTTAGACTGGAAGCCGACCCCAACATATTTGGGAAAAGGCTAGGCAGATGATGAGATAGGTAGGTAAATACTAAATACACAACCCACCTACCTACTGAGAGCAGCGGGGGCCCAGTGATAATGGCCGCGAGTTATGAATTGTTGGTCGTGGGTTCGAACCCAAACAGGCACTTTACTTTGTGTAAATTACTTCATCACCACTGTTCTCAAAACGGTGAAGGAAAACATCGTGAGGAAACCGACATGTCAAGACATGTGACATCCGCTTACCTGCACTGGGCCAGCGTGGTGGATTATGGCTCATAGAGAGGAGGTCAGTGTCCCAACAATGGTAAAATTAAAAAAAAAAAATTGGTTAATAAATAGGGTCGTGCATGCTAGAGTCTAGCGCGGCCTCTGCTACCTTTTCATTACAACAATGTCAGAACGTACCTACGACCGACATTAAACTTGCATAGACCGTTCCTCAGAAATATGTACATACCTACGAGCTTTTACAAAGTGAATAGGTACCTAACACCGTGGTAAAAGTCCAAAGGGGTCCCAGTCTCGGTGTGTTACCGTGTGTCACGTAGGTACTACATTTGAAGGTTGAAACTTGAACATGTTATTAAATAGTCCACGTATTGACAGGTTACTGGTTTATGGTTTGAACTTGCACATTATACAAGGCTGAAAGTAGTTTGTTCAAATTGAATACTAAATCGATTTGAATAAATTTTAATATTGTTTTTTTTTTTCGTATTTTGCCATACCTACCGCTGATTTAGTCAAACAAAATTCAATATTATCTCAAGGCAATAAGATCAATTTTAAATGCATAAAGTAATGCTAGAGTCAACACGATTTTCTTAATAATAACAGTAAGCTTTCAAAAAAATAAATATTGCACATTGTAATCATTTTATCTCAATACTCTAATTGGGCTGTATGAGGTCTTGCGTTGAAATGTTGTATTATGCATACCTATATTATAAATTCGAAAGGAACTCTGACTGCCTGTCTGTCTGTCTGTATGAAGGTACAAATATAGGTATGTTATCGTTTCACGCCTAAGATCGAATTTCGATCAAATTTGGCAAGGAGATAGATATGTAGCATTCTAGGGAATAAGGGAGGTTTCTTTTAGTCTAGAAATCAATCGCGGGCAGAAACTAGTTATACTTTATGTTATTAGCTGTATCCACACACGGTCCCACTCTCGTGGACAAAAAACATGCAAAAAACTTATTTTATTAATAAAAACAATACCTACTACAGTCAGAAACCTACGAAACATGTTTAAATTTATGGCGCCGATGAAACGTATTTTTGAATAAAAATAAAAAACCAAACCAGCCATAATACTAAATAATAAATTTAATATTATCTGATGTTTTTCTAAACTACCTACTGACACTAGATTCAGAAATATCACTGTAGGTACCAATTCTATGGATTTTAAATACTCTGAAAAATAATTTTTGATTCAACAAAAAAATACTAAAAGGAGTTTTTCACTGTCCACGAATCAGACGCAAATGCATCATAAAATAATTATACATAATAATGATGTACCTATTATGATTATTTATGATATGTTTACGACACAGGGAAAGGATTCAAATTCTAAGGAAAATGGCACACCCTTCCATCATATCCGCCAACACCAACATAAAATGAATTTTCAACCACAAGCAACCACAGATTAAAAATAATGTACAGCAAATGAACTGTGGTTTGCCAGTAGGTCCTAAATGTAGGTAAATAGGTACATTACCTACCGTATAAGATTGCAGAAATCCAACTGCGCTGCAAAATTCTTTCCTTACTTGTACGTTAAACTTAAGAGCAATTAGGTAGTCTTTAATGAAATGAATATGTATCAAATCATGAATAAATGTTTCGCTGAAGTAGATAGAGCAGCTAATATTGTATTTAGTCATAGATAGTTACACTTTAAAGTAATACCAAAAATAATACTTAAAGACATTAGTTTGAAAAGGTTGAGTTGACGTTAAATATTTGAAGTTGAGAAGTTGTTGTTGAAAGAAGTAGATACAATGTCTCACTAAATAGGAACCACTTTTCACCGTTGCAATTTGAACAATCGTTGTATTTAGTAACGCCTTACTTCCTTATCCCTAGACCTTGAAGGCAACTTCTCAAGGGTGAAGAATCCTATGAAGACACGACATATGTAGACACAAAATAATGAGCGACAAAATAAGTAAGTTTTGATCAAAAAGTTAGATAGTATCAGACACTAGTGGTTACGTTGTTCGGAACCCTAAACTGCCAATTAATACGACGTAATTAAAGTCCCCTCTACCAGGAACTGCTCATCCCATTGGGAATCAGAAATGGAATCCAATCAATATAAAATGTGTATAAGGAGCAATAACGTATGGTTTATAATACCATACATATATCCAGCTATATCGAACAGTTGTACTACCACTAGTGGAATTCCAAAGGCAACGCAATCGAACAGTCGTAAATACCAAGTTTCCTATCAACTCGATGATTTCAGTGCAAACTGCGGGATTTAATGCTAAATTCTTAACATTCCAGTTAACTTTTATTACTCACCGGTTAATTTTAACGAACGGTTAACAAAACATGTCGATTTCAATTCTAGAAACAGTTATTACGATGTCGAATACGATTTTATATGCGCATTGTGTTTACCAGAAATTGCTATGAGATTGAGTAGATAATAGAGGTTTAAAATAAAATCGTCGTCATCGAATACAGAAACTACTGCTACTCAGCTGCACCTAGTTAGACTGGAAGCTGACTACAACATATTTGGGAAAAGAGAAGATTATGATGATAAAGGTTTTATATCGAGAAAGTCGTGAAAACTGAATAAAAGCGAATTTGACCCTGATAGTAGATGTCTTATACTACGAATAAATTCTGAATTTTGTCTGATTTTACATACGAAAACTATCAGACATCAAAAAAATATTCGTCGGGTAAAGCAAGGTAGGAAAACTTTTGGGCGAATTAGGCCTAAACTACTTACTTAGACTTAGCAGATTTGACACCTACGGCCAGCTACTGCGTAATTATTTCCTAAGGTAAAGTTTGTCAAAAAATACCCTATTGTGGGTTGTGGGGAACCCCAAGCAATAAAGGGAACACTGATTCACCATGACGCCACCTCTAAAGCCATCAGAGCTCTATGAAAGGAGACGACACTCGCTCTATTGTTCCAGGAACAGGCACATGAATCACGACGATGCCCAATTGGTGACCACAACATAATTAAATTGAATCGACATTGTATCCAACCAAATTAATCAATCTACCTAGCCTTTTGTCAATAGTTGGGGTTGGCTTCTAGTCTAACCAAATATAGCTGAATACAAGTATTTTATATGAAGCGACTGCCTATCTGATCTCCACAACCCAGTTACTGGGTAACACGATAAGGTTAAGACTTTCGGGTTTCTAACTACCCGTAACGACAAATATTGGCTTTCTGAGACCCGGAGGGTTCTCAATATGTAATTGATAGTCCCCATCCACAGACCAACCTCGGCCAGCATAGCTTAACCTTCGATCCACGTGCACCTATCTAACCAAATTATTGTATTTACCATACATATTTAAACATGTAGCTATATATATGCAAATTGGAGATATAAATCATGTGATTATGTCACTAATGTAAGAAAATTACGTAGGTAAGTTTATGAACAAGTATTTTAAATTGATGTCATGTGTGTAGGCACTGATTTCCATGAAATGGTGGCAGTAGAAGTAAAAACAAGATGTCTGATGGGACTTCGAGATAAATTTTTACTTTATACGAGGTTGTTAAGGAGGTCGTCAATAACAGCAGGTAATACAAGTGTATCACATACAGAGTTCAAGGTGTAGCCTATAATATTCCCACTGCTGGGACACAGGCCTCCTCTGTGTGAGAGGGTATGGGCCGTAATCCACACCGCGGGCCCAATGCAGGTTGGTAGGTGGTACGTGTCTTCGAATTTTTGGTTCTAGGACATGCCGGTTTACTCACGATGTTTTCCTTCACCGTTTTGAGAGCAGTGGTGATGAAACAATTTACAAAAAGTGAAGAGCCTGTCTGGGTTAGAACTTCAGCTCATAAATCGCGGCCGTCACCACTGGGCCACCAAAGCGCAAGGTGTAGCCTATAGACATGAAACTCTCTAACATTTGGGGCCTCAACAGTCTTGATTTCTGAATTCCAAGTGCACAAAGATGATAGTTCTGTAGGACTAGTCTTTTATAAAATAAACCACCCACTTGAAAATCACAAAAACCTTCCGTCTACGTAAAACTTTGGACCTGACGATGATGCAATTTCCAACAAAGAATTATTTTTTGCAAACAGACTGCGTCCGCGCTTTCAGCAGGCTGACAAAAAGATACAGAGCATGTGCGTCATCAAATATAACTTATGGTAAATGGTTCGCACGCGAACCAGTTTCCTATTAAATAAGAAATGTGGGTACTCTCGTCCCAATACGTGACCGCACGCATCCCGTCAACGAAAGCAATATCATTGTACAGACACCGTACGTACAGCAGTGGTTAACTGTTTGACATTGAAAGCACCTTTATGTCGTAGCAGTAAGGGTGGTTTTAGTAGTTCAAGTTTGATCATTTATGTGCGGTTGGTTGTATCACGGTCTCACGGACGACCAGTATTACAAACTGGCACGCATTGGTTATTTATCGGTACCGGTACCGGTACCATCTTTAGGCAAAGATCATTGCGATTCCATTAGATACTTTTAAAAAAGTGTGAAAACAAGAATTTCTCTAGTTAGTACCTAGTTTGTATTAGCAGAAGCACTATAAGGTAAAACTAGACAACAAATTAAGCAGATATACGAGTGTGTAGTGAGTAACTGCGGAGCCTATAATCGCGAAAAGGAAGGAAAATGATAAGGCTAAGATTGTACCGTCTGTACATTGTGCAGTTTACTTACGAGAAGGTATAGTCATTTATGGGCCATGTGTAGTTACTGGAAGCTAGAATGTACAATGGCAACCAATTCTAAAACCGTAGAAGCATTAAAGCTTGGCGAATCCTAGATAATGATTTAACTGCCTTCGAATCCACGAGAAAATTAAAATTAGGAGCAAAACGTGAAAAAAAAACATCGCTTCCTCATCAAGCAGAAGACAGAAAATTATTTTCCAAAAAAAAAAAAAACAACCGACTTCCGGAAAAACACTACAAAGTGAAAAATAACTTTAATTTCGGAAGTCGGTGACTTTGGGTTATTATTTTTATTTCTTGTCATCGCCTTCCGAAATTAAAGTAATTTTTCACTTTTTAGTATAAAGTACCTATCCCACATTAATTCGAAATTTCATCATCATCGGGGTCAAAACAATGCATATTTATGCGATAGCAGCAATCGCGGTTGATTTGCTGTAATTTTTTGAAAAGTTCCGTTGTCTGTCTCCGAAATTCACTTTCAGATCGATATGAAATTTAAATGCCTCCGGACGGATTTGCAAATCCGTCTCTATAAGGAAGGTATGCCCGAATATACATTAAAAAAAACCTGTCAAATTGAAAACCTCCTTCTTTTTTAAGTCGGTTAAAAAGAGCACAGATGTTGATTTATACTATGCTAAGAAATCAGCACCATTTCCCATTCAATGGTTTTTTCGTGAAATAGTAATTCTGTGCGATTAAATAAACTTTAAAGGATTGCATTAGTGTTTTTAATTATTACTAGCTATTGCCAGCGGCTTTGCCCGCGCGGAACTTTCATCCCCTATTTATCTCTCTTAGGGGTTGACTTTCGAAAAGTCCTTCCTTATTCTTTGTCTACATTACAAAGGGAACCTCTGTGCAAAATTTCAGCTTTCTAGGTCTAAGGATTTGGGCTGGGCGTTGATGAGTCAGTCAGTCAGTCAGGACTTTTATTTTTATTTATATAGACAATTGTGTAAAGCCGTCTTTCTTACGTTTGCGAATCATATTTTAATGGACATATAACTTGACACTGAACTGCAAATTGCAAAAACGGGAATTGTTTTGTTTGTTTTGCAAACTACCGTATCGCATCCATATTAAGACCATATAATGTATCATATTCTGTCACATTTACAAATTTAATTTATACAAGACGACCCTTTCGGTCCTTCCGATTCTAGAAAGTTTGAAAGAATTTCCCTTGAAATCAAAGGCTTCGGTCAAGAGAGATGCGTCATGCTTAACGTGACCATTTATTCTTTGACTCAAAACGGGACATTGGTTTAGGTATTTAGGTTAAATAACAGGTAGGTAGTCAATAAAATAAAAAAAACACTTTTTTAAAGTTCTGTACCTACGATACTTTTCGCATCTGACATCTGAGGGAGTAGGTATTTATTTGCTTGATAAACGAATATTTCGCTTGTAAGTTAATATTGAACGGACAGTTGTGTTTCGGCATCTTAACTTATGATTCCAAAACAAAAGAAGTTTAATTATTATCAGGTACACGAACATCAAACAACAACAAATAAATATCGAGAAGTGGGCGAACGAAAAATCTGTCAAACAATAGGATATTTCTAATTTATTAAAAACTATTTTAACTTCTTGAAGATTGGGACGAAATATTTAACAGAAAAATAAAAATTAATTGATTTATATCCATTTTCTCAATTAAAAACGATTACCTATGATAAAATTTATTTTTCGTTGTTTTGAATTTACTGCCAAAACGCTCCTTCCGATGACATTTTTATGACGTGACCAGACGTGACGTCAGATTTCAGATTTGTGTAAACGGCACTGGTAAAAATAATTTAAATGGCGCAGTTTTAGAAGTATTTGTGCACAGAGGCACCGCACACCAGTAATACCATTTTCCATCTATTAACAAGCTTGTTAATTATTAACTCGACATTCCCTTGTTTTACAACTACTTTAGTTTACACAAAGGTGACGTCACATGTGTTTTTTTTGGGAGAGAAATCGTCAAATAACTTTTCCCACTCTGGGTGGAGCAAGAGGGCGTGTCAGACTTTTACTGACTGAAACCCACCCGTGTTCCCACAGTAGCCTGTGTGCCAGGGGCGGCGGTATCTCTTTCGAACAACCCGCCAATTGATAAAAAATGTCATATTAAGGAGCATTTTGGCGGTAAATTCAAAACAACGAAAAATGGATATAATAAATCAATTTATTTTTCTGTTACATATTTCGTCCCAATCTTCAAATTAAAATACTTTTTTAATAAATTGGAAAATACCCTATTAATCAACAAAGCGCAAGCGATGACGACTTGGCCACTCTCGGCTATCGTCGTGTCGACCGACGACGCGGTCTCGCTCTTGCACACCGTTCGCGTCCGGCCGGCTCGACTACACAAATTTTCGCGCGGTTTCAGAAAACGGGACATTTTTGCGTCCCAGAGTCCATTTCGGGGACACCGGGACTCTTTATTATAAAAAGGGACAGTCCCGTTCAAAACGGGACGTCTGGTCACGTTAGTCATGCTTCATACAAAGATACTCCTTCATTATAATCAGACACAATGCCCAATGTCGATGTTAAAAGATTTTATGGAGCTGCAGACTGAATTCATTCACAATTTTGAAACGGTATGAAAATTACATGTTAAGTGCACGTTAGCTCTCTAATAGATCAATTAATGTTATTAAGTTATCAAAACGAACTTCCGTTATTACCAATCCGGCGTGTTTGAGCAATCAAATGATTAGAATCAAGCTGAATTAGACTCTGTTGAACCGTTGTATGCAAAAGATTGTGTTCCTAAAACATTGTTAGTGTTTTAGGGGGAAATGAAGGGTGCTCTAAGTACTTTTACTTTCAGGGTTCATAGTTGACAGGTTAAAACTTCAGAATGTCATTCATAGATCTGGCTGCTTTGGGAATTTCATTCTTAGAACTGGCTGCTTTGAATTTGATGTTGGACCTTTTGGGAGTATACATAGTGTATACTCGCTATTATAGTTTAGCTCGTCTCCATAAGGTCTAGAATTTCCTTTTTCTTTTCTTTTTGAATTGCTTCTTCAACAACAAATTCGAATCCACCTGTGCAACGGCATTACCTTAAGCCCTATATGTAAGTGTTGCGAAACGTCAAAAATGCATGGTTAAACAGTAACTAATCATTACTTAAGTTTAAGCATCGCTTATTAATAAACCCCAAAATCTCGACAGCGGTTTCACCTCTAAGTGTGTGGTTTCACTGTTCTATCCTTACCTGTACCTTACCTATAGACGATCTGATCTTAATTTTGAATTTTAATTAAAACAATTTTTATTGCTGGTAAACTTGGACCAACAACCATCAACAAGATTAGGTATTGAAAGACGGTTTTGATCTTAATGGAAAGACTAAAACTTTGCAAACCACGAAGTATTTTTACCAAACGTTTTTGTATCATGCATGCCTGTCTCCATAGCCAAGTTCTTAAGTATCTTTATTCCAACAGTATTCATAATAAGTGTCGTATCTATCCATGTACCTACCTAGTTACTTAGTCAAAACATTGAACCTCTCAATGGTGAATTGGCAATAAACCTTTTCAATTCTCAACGTGTCTCATTAACAATGAAATGTTAATGTGAAAAAGTTTTTATTGTATTAAGAGCTCTATAAAGTTACTGAACAAAAAAAGGACATGCTCTGACTCATCGCCAAGTCGGGTAGGTAAAATTTAAGGGCACGCATACCATGAGGGTCCTTGGTTTATGTCCCGAGTCACGTAAGCAATTTGATTGAGGCTTGCTTTTTGTCTCTAATATAATAATAACTAGGAGTTGAATTATAAGAGTGTTTTTGTAATGAATTCTGATGAACACATTTAATTCTCAGCTCCTAAGGATACCTAATATTAGAAGCCAAAAGCGGTCTGTTGAAAATAAAATGCAAATCTCGTTATAGAAACAGCATGCCTTTTTAAATATCGGAATATTTTGCAACACTGTGAACTCTACGCGCCCCTCTATGGAAAAAGCGTGGGTGACACTGTTGCACTAATCGCTAAGAACTCTACTTGAACTAGTTTGCATTAAAAACTGGGTTACCAGCTAATAAGAATCTTATTAGCCAAGTAGACAACACACGTCTACTTTACATCGTCATTATTTTCACTATAAAGTTAAGACGGTTTTGTGAACCTCCTTTAAATTCCTCAAAAAAAAAGTTATGGCGGAATTTAAAAAAAAATCTCCAAACGTTTCCCAACAAACTTTGAAGCGAGAGCGAGACCGTTAATCGGTGCACGCTATATTTTAGCTTATCAAACTAATTGAAAGAACCAAAAACACTCACCTAAGAATCTCTCCGATAATAATATTAGTTGAAAAAACAAGCACTAAGTTATTAAAAGGTCGTATTTTATTATTTAAAAAACGAACACACAGCCGCTCAACGTAATAGCGGTACGCAAACTGAAGCCGAGGTAACAAGCTAAACAGCCTATTGCCTCGATCGCGGCGGGGTTACCATCACACACTCGCGATTCTTTTAAAAATATATCTCCGACCTTTTCCTTCCTTTGAGAAACAAAAGAGAGAGAAAATGTTGTGATTTGATTACGAGAATTAAGTGAGTCATTGCCCCGTAGTAAAGCCGCAATGTAAGTGCCGTGAAGGGTACCGACAGTTTTGGAATTCTTGAAGAGATTTTCTTATTGGTGTTATGAACATAAACCGTAATGGTTATGCTCTTTTACATAACAAATGCGAGTCAGGAAGCGGAGTCAGGCCTCCTTGCGGTCTGTCAATGAATAGGTGAGTATTTCTACGAGTTCTATTGTAGTTGTATGATTTTATGGCTTATTAAATCACTATCAAGGTACTCAAGTTTGTAAATTCAGATCGCAGAGTTTGTCTTTTAAAAATCGCTTAGGTATCTCAAAAACTGCTTAACGAATTTTGATACAAGTTTACAGTGACACCAATAATACAGGTGGTACACAAAAATCCTTCCTGTGATCAGGGGCTGGGCAGTATTGGGTTTGTACATACATTCCTCGCAACAGTTAGTAAAAGTAATTGGATGTTCACAAGGGCTTAAAAATATCGTGGTACGATATTATTACCTACGTCCGTGCGAACGTCCAACCACGTTTTTTTTTTTTTTTTTTTTTTTTTTTTTTTTTTTTTTTTTTTTTTTTTTGGGTGGGAAATCATCAAATGACTTCTCCTGCTGAGTAGAGCAGGAGGGCGTGTCAGACTTTTACTGACTAAAACCCACCCGTGTTCCCTCAGTAGCCCGTATGCCAGGGGTCGTGGTATCTCTTTCGAACAAACCCGCACCCCTGGCAGGCAACGGCCCTTGCGGACCCCATCGGTGGTTGCTGACATCTGTGACGGCGCGCGTGTGGAACACAACGCGCCGTCCCGCCTACCACTTTTCGGCCGCAGAGGATAGGGAGAGCGGCTAACGCTATACCGACACTCCTCTTCCCCTGCGGCCCCACCGCGTCCGCCATCAAACGGTGGCGGCCCCGTCCAGGCCACGGAAGGGAAGAGCGCTGCTCAGAAGCACCGGCACCCCTCCTCTACCGCAGCCCGTAACCCTCAGCCGCGATGCCTCCCATTCGACATCGCGGCCCACCTCAGTTGCGGTGCACCTCACCGCAACCTACTTTTTGGCCGCTACGTCGTCGGCTTTGAGGCAAAAGCCCTGACGAGCGGCCCCACCTTTGGGTTCCTCTTGGCTTCACCGTGGCCGGCATCCACGGTTACTGAGCCCCCCCGCAACGACAATGCGGGAACCCACTCGGGGGGGAACGTCCAACCACGTTTAGGCAAAACGGCGCTATGCGACGCAATTCTGGTCGCACAATTTCCATGAAGTTTTCCATAGATATTTTTTCACAAAATTCGCGTCGTGCCTGTAGATTTCTTGAAATCACTCAAAATGCTGGTTTTTTTAAACCAGTGTATCTCTTTAACCATACATAATTTTGAAAGATTTTTTTTTAAAATAATATATTCAAGTCTTATTTGCATACAGTGATGGTACTGAAAACACAATTAAACATACTTTAGTGCATCAAAAAAATCATCAGTCACCTCTTAATTATCTTTAAAACCAGTTTATCCGTTCAATAACAATTATTGTATTAGTTAAAAATATACCATAAAATTCTAAATGCGAAACTGCATCCAGTGATGGATTATTTATTATCAAATAGTTAATATCTAATTTCATACGGTTTCATTTCCATTTTTACGACAAAGCTTGCTCATTTATTATTCGAATTTATTACATCAGATTTTAACTCATATCGGATTGCAGTAAGAATTATTATCGCTCATAACGACAATACGACGAGTACATTCAAAATTATAACGTAGCCAAGGAAATCCTATATCACCTAAATTATTTTCAGCAGTACTGGAGATGATCATCAGGAATCTAAACTGGACTAAAAATAGCCTCAATATAAATGGCGGAAATCTCAACCATCTACGCTTCGCGGATGATTTGGTTTTGTTCTCAAAAGATGCAGGAACTCTGGCACTAATGATGCAGCAACTATCCGATGAAAGTGTTAAGGCCGGCCTGACAATGAACCTCACTAAAACCAAAATAATGACGAATTCCCAACAAATAGATTTAACAGTAAACAACGAACAAATTGAATATGTAAATGAATATATATATTTGGGCCAACTTTTATCTGCAGATGATTGCATGAATAAAGAAATAGAACGAAGAATAACTAATACTTGGAAACGGTTTCGGTCTCTTAGGGAAATAATGAAGGATAAAGATATGCCAATGAAAGGAAAAAAGAAAGTATACGAAATATGTATTATGCCATGCTTACTATACGGGTGCCAGACATGGGGGTTAGCAGAACTACAAGAAAATAAATTCAAAGTCTGCCAAAATGCAATAGAAAGGAGTATTTTAGGTATAAGAAGAAGGAATAGAGTCAAATTACAAGAAATTAAAAAGAAAACTAAATTAAAAAATGCACACACAGCCTAAAGCCAGACAGGAATACGTGGAAATCTTTAGAGGAGGCCTTTGTCGATAGACAAGCTGTTTCACACAAACAGCCAGTTTCCGATCACTCAAATGCAAGTTAGAATAGATAAAATCATTTTAGAAAGAATTGTAAAGAAAGAAACAGCAATAAAGGCTATTTTATTTTATTTATTTAATAACGTAGAAGTCAATGGATGATTGTATTATTCAAAAGACTATCAATGACCTACAAGCCTCCTCACTAAGGTCGCAGAGTAATTAATTATAATTATCAGTTCTTCAGTGTCTGGCTACTGTTATTAAGAAATTAGCTTTAATTTTGTTAGAATTAAAATAAATAATGAATTAACACATTTTTGATGATGGCTATCAAATCTGGGGGCAGTGCCCTACATTCTGGTCCTGCTCCATAGAACAATCTAGAGGTAAGACAATTTTGTAAAAAATCGTCTATGGGTGCAAAATTTTTACAAATATGTGAGCACCAATTCAACATAATTAATCCATCCATAATTGTTTCATTTTTAATTCTTTGTAAGAATTTTTGTAGGTAAACCTATTTACTAATTTTATTTCAGTTACATCGTCATCACATATCGGCTTCCAATCTAACCAGCCAGATGCGGCGGAATACCATTATTTTACATGAAACGACTGCCTATCTGACCTCCACAACCCGGTTACTGTAGGCAATACGATACACTTTGGTAAGACTGGTTGTCATTTAGGGCGTCTGACGACCCGTACCTAACGACTGCCAAGGAGCCACGAATGATAGCCGGGACCAACTGATTTCTGAAGCACATAGGGGTCTTGATATGTAAAGATGGTGTAAAGCTTGTCACGGTTGGCCCGTAGATGGGTCAACCGTGACGAGCATAGCTTAAATCGGATCGATCGACCCGTGCAATTGTTATTACCTAGCCACAAGCCCTTCGGGCCTTTGTAATAATGACCTATGTCATCATCATTTCAGCCAAAAGACGTCCACTGCTGGACATAGGCCTCCCCCAAGCTCCTCCACTTCGACCGGTCTTGTGCTTCCCACATCCAGCGGATTCCCGCGGCCTTCACAAGGTCATCGGTCCACCTTGTGAGTGGCCTTCCCACTCTACGTCTTCCGGTACGCGGTCGCCACTCCAGAACCTTCCGGCCCCATCGGCCATCTGTTCTGCGAGCCCTGCCCACTGCTACTTAAGTTTGGCAATTCTTCGGGCTGTGTCGGTTGCCTTGGTTCTCCTGCGGATCTCTTCATTCCTGATTCAACCACGTAGGGAAAATCCGAGCATAGCCCACTCCGTTGCGTCCTTTTGGTGACTTTAAGCCTTCTGATAAGGCCCATTGATGACCTATGTACTTCAAATAAATTATTTAATTTTGACCACTGACTATTTATCGGTCTACCACTCTGGCCACCGATGCGTAGAATTTAGCCGGCGTAATTGTGATGATGTTATTTTAGAAGAACGATAAGTATGTACAGTTAAATTAATTACAGAAAGAACGAAGCATTTTATTTTTGAATAAATATATAATAAATTTTTACAACTTCAAGAAGCTACCAATTCGACATGTTTATTTATAATTTTTTTATGTATTTTCGGGCATAACTCTGTCATATATAAACAGATTTGAAAAATTCTTTTTTCGTTTGAAAGGGGTTTATTCCAAAATGGTACCATTTAAATTTCATATAGGTCTGATGATGGGTTTTGGAGACAGAGATCTGAACTCTTCAAAAGATAACAGCAAATCAACCGCGATTGCTGCTATCGCATGAAATATGCATTGTTTTGACCCTAAGGATGATGAAATTTTGAATTGGTGTGGGGTAGGTAAAAAGTGAAAAATAAAATCTTTTTCCAAAAAAAAACAATCGACTTTCGGAAAAGCACTACAAAGTGAAAAATAACTTTAATTTCGGAAGGCAGTGACAGAAAATGTAAATACAATCCAAAGTCAGTTTTTTTATACAAAGAACTAGCTGACCCGACGGTTACGCGCAACCATCTTTTATTTTTCTTTCTTATGAACCACCTCCTGGCAAAAAAGAATTAGCAAAATTGATCCAGCCGTGACCAAGGGAAATTGGGATTAATTTTATAAATACAGATATAGATTATTCTGAAAGGTGATATTGAAAACTAGTCGTCAATATAAAATAATAGCGGGAAATCTTATTTCAAAAGATGACATTTTTCCAATCAAGGCAAAAGAGATGTTTTCACGTTTTTCAATTGCTCTCGTCAATAATGACTATAGTCTATAGAACTACCCTTTGTTCTTTTATGGCTAGGTATATTTTAAAATATGATTATTGACCGTAACACGTAGGCACTTATGTATTTACAAAACTATAATAATTAATATCCGTGTGGTGTCGGACGTAAAATAATATCACCATCCCATTTCTTCCCGTGGGTGTCGTAGAAGGCAACTAAGGGACATACAATAAATGGACAGCAGCATATGCATTTTACCACCATACTGCGATCGCCAACCCGCCTGCCAAGCGTGGCCATTATGGCAAAACTCCCTTTTGGGGGAGGCCTATGTCCAGCGGTGGACGTCTTTCGGCTGAAATTTTGATGATAACTCATTAATATCATAGTAATTCAACGGTATTAAATGAACTGTTTTGATGATTTTAATTACTGTACATACAACCTGGCACTGGCCTGCAAATTACAAAAGACGTAAGAAAATTTTAATTTTGCGAGCAACCAGCTTCAACCTAAGGGCCTGTGTACACCACGTTTTTTAAACGCGCCGTTGACGCGCCTGACTCGCATGCGCATCGCGTATGTATCGCTGCAAACGCGTGTCAACGTCAAAAAAACGTGGTGTGCATTGGCCCTTAAGGTGAATCTAGTCGATATTTTTTCCATACAAACTTTGGAAGTGTATTACTTTTACTCCCCTGTTCGATAATATACATCAAAAATTAAACATAGGACGGTTTTGCGTCATTATTAATACTGTATCTGCGGAAACAGAATACTAAAATAAAAAGCCATTAAAAAGTTATGAGCGAACAAAGATTCGTTTTTCTTGCCAATTTAACCTAACTTTGCAAATTAAGTGTAAAATCTCCAATACCAAGTAGGTCTGACAAAGCTCAATCATTAAAAAATTCAATAAACTTTATTGGTCATTGATTTATGCAGTGGTTTTTTCATAAAACCTGATGTTCCGAAGGACTTTTCTCAATTTTTTACGCGCCTGTTTTGCTATAAATGATCCTGCATCTCACTCAATAACGTTGTGCGTGTAGGCTAGCGTCGAGCTGCTCATCACTGATACTACCTCTGTCGGACACGATGCGTGAGACAGCGTGCTTTTTAGCCAGGCCCACCAGTGAGTTCGCCCGCGACTACGTCCAGATTTCTTTATTGAACCACCGGAGAGCCTCCCACCCGGGCACAAGTTATCATGGTCTACTAGGAAAACCTTAATTAAACTTCGAACGCAGTAGGCCGCAACAAGGGCAACCTCCACAAGTGGGGTTCATAGACGGCTTAGACGTCCGGTGTGTATTGTATGCGGCGTCTCTCCACAGACAATGGCTGATCTCCCATCTTGCACCGCATGCTCTGTCACTAGCACACGTGATGATCAAATGGCTGCGTCATCGTATAGTATACGCGTTGCTTTGGGCTATAAAAAAAAACTAAAAAGTTTTTTTTTTTTGCCATCGACATGCTAAGAAGAGAACACCTATCACTATTCTGCGATGATGTACCTACTTTCAGACGTACCATTAAACATTACCATACTCGTTTATTGGGAATAAAAAAAGCAAAGACAAACAATGTTAAACGACGATAGCTGCATAAGTTAAAACTGTGGCGCAGCTACCAATTCCCGACTCCTAGTGAGAAGATAGGTTGTTCTAAGACATAACAAAGGTATTTTGGAAAATATTTTTTTAATAAAAATACGTTTTGTGATATGTGCCGTGTGAGTAGGTACCTTATAATAGAGTAAGGGAGGGTGATGGTGTGTAGTGTTTATGTATTTTATCGTATCCTCAATTTCCACACAAAACAAGTCACCCTAGCCATCTCCGCGTGCACGCTACCCGCTGCGACCAGCGACCAACATCAACTTGGCCGCGACTGGCCCCACCCTAACCCATTCTCACGACCACTGTTACACCCTGAAACAACTTAAATGATTTATAAACGCCTATTATAGTAATTATCTAGAAAATAATTAGGAAATCCCATAACTTTTTGAAAATATTTGAGCCAGTCACGCTTACTTTAGGCGTGATATCATAATCTATATCTATATCTATATCTATACATATAATAAATCTGTAAAGGAACTTTTTCTGTACATTTAAAATATTTCGAAAATAATTGCTTGGGGTGGTAAGGGATAATCAACAGATGACATTTTAACCCTTATCAAAATTTTTGTCTGTAGCTCGGTTTTTCAGTTTCTATGTTGAATAGATCAAGTATCACGTCAAAAGAACGAAACTAATATGGTTATCTTTCATACTCAAATATTGTTTATAATTCAGAGTTTAAATTAGTCTTTGTTTCATCGCAATCGCTTCGGTCAACCTATCTAAATAATTTAAAGTGTTCAAGAAGAATTTATTTACGTAATGTTGAAACACTTAGCGACATCTATTGGCGTGAAACGGTACTAACGAATACTTAATATTAACACGCCATTCTCATTTAAGTTACTTACTGTGTCTGTGTTATTTCAAAAAGTAAAATCGCTTTCCGTTGGTGGTTGATTCCCACGAATCAAAAAAGCTAAAAGAATTTCAAATAAAAAGTTGTGATAATAGTAACTGACGTGGTGTTCTGAGTCATATACCTAGAATGCAATGTTCGATAAATATTTATTAGTTTTATCAATCAAATTAATACAAATACAGGGGAAGAAATCTCATTTTTAATTGTGATAAAAGTCTTAGTAGCGCCATCTAGCATAATATAGCAAAATTAGAGCGGCTAGAGGAACATCTCCATAGAAATTCTTAATCTCTAGCGTCAGTAACGCCATCTAGGTTTGAATAGCAAACATGCAAAGACAACAACTTGATTTCGCGCGAAATTTGATAATGTTAAATTTAAATGCGTGTTTACAGCATTACTCGATTCAAATAATGGGAGTTTTGGGAGTAAAGAGTTGTAAATACTTATGTGCTAATTTTCGTGATGTTAGTTTTCGAGGTGGCGAGGGGTTCAAGCGAGGTCGGATGGTGAAAATCAGGAAAAAAAATCCAAAATTGCGACCATAACTACTGGTGGATTTGAGTAAATAGATAGGTTTTCACACGAGCAACTGTAGTTATGTCGGTGCTCTTCCGAGCAACATCGCTTACAGAGAAGCATTTTCTTAGTTAAAACAAGTTTAAAAATGTATTTATTTATCCATTTGGCATCTCCAACAAAGGATACATTACCTACATAGGAACAATAGAAATCACAATAGTAAAATATTGACAATTTTAAAGTCGCTTCTTTAAATATAATTATTTATTGGTCTACAAATAAATGTATGGCTGAACAAAAGAAACACTGAAACATTTTTGATTACAATTTACAATAAAAAGGCATCGCAACTGAGAGTCGCGGAGGATCGCTCTGTTACGTCCATTATCCTCGGGATCGGGCTCTCTCTCTTCCTGCTGCCTGCGTCAGCAGCGGGGAGAGAGGTGGGGGCGCGCGCGGTATGGCACTACGTAGCAACAACATCGTACTTACTATGTTCATAGAAAACCCGTGCTATACAATTAAATAGTTTTTTTTTTGCCTGGTTTGTTTTTTTTTTTCAACAGCGCTTTTAATGTGGATAATGACCGACGTTACGGGGCGTAGGTAATGTAACATTCGCAGCGAGCATGTCTTTACGCCGTGTGCTAAAATCAGTGTTGCTCGCTCGCATGTTTTGCCGTAGGTACTACTGACTGCACGAATACTTGCTTGGTAACATATTAGGTGCATTTTGACCCGTGACGCCGGTCAGTATCCACCTTTACAGTTTGATCTTTCTTCATCGTGATAACGCCATGGTCCCACGGGCCGTTAACTGACAGGTGGCGTCAGGTGTTACTGCACTGCTACCTGTCGAGGCCTATCGCAGTCCGTGCAGAGCATTGCCACTGCTGTGGTTTTATTCAGTGGTCAACGTTTGATAAACAAAGCTAAAAGACACGCGCCTGTACGGGCCGAGATAGGCGCCCGCCCCCGCGTGGAATAATGCTTCAGCACACTCAACCAGACGCGCAGTCGATTTATTGAGTAAGTACAGTAAAAGCTCCTTATTCGTGCTTCCTTCATTCGCGTTTTCACTATTCGCGGATTAAAAAAATGCGACCCAATTCCTATATCCGCGGCTAAAGATTTATTTATTTGCGGGTCTAATCGGTACATCGGTACATACATATTAACAAATAACAAAAAGGATTCCAATAGGTATCCAACCCAATATCCTTTGTAAACGCGTCGTCAGATGGACTATAAAAAAGTAAAATAGACCTCATTACAACTTCGCCTAAAGTACATTGTCAAATGATATCGCCGCTGTATTGGTTCGACCTTTGACATCTACAATAGCCGCCTTCGCCGCGGTCGGTGTTTTTAACCGACTTCAAAAAGAAGGAGGTTGTCAATTCGACATGTTTATATTTTTAATGTATGTTCAGGCATAACTCCGTCGTATATGTATAGACGGATTTGCAAAATTCTTTTTTTTTTCGAAAGGGGTTTACTCCGAAATGGTCCCATTGAAATTTCATATAGACAGGGCCCGATCTAGCTATTTAGCCGCTCCGGGCAAAAATAACATTCGCCGCCCTTTGCACTAACACCCTAAAAGTCATGAGCTTCTACCAAAGATGGTATGACCATAATTATGTGATATTCTTTTAACTATATAATATTCACATACGTTAGTCTACTACAGCTTCTGAACAAGTGTACAAAAATTCATGAGAGTAGGTATGTTTGTAAGTATACATTTTGCCGCCGCTCATTGTTGCCGCTCTGAGCATTTGCCCGGCTTGCCCCCCCTTAGATTGGGCCCTGCATATAGATCTGATGATGCGTTTCTGAAACAGACAACGGAACTCTTCAAAAAATTACAGCAAATCAACCGCGAATGTTGCTATCGCATAAATAAGTATGCATTGTTTTGACCCAAAGGATGATGAAATTTCGAATTGGTGTATGGTAGGTAACAAAAAAGTGAAAAATAAAAACTTTTTTCAAAAAAATAACAACCGACTTCCAAAAAACACTACAAAGTGCAAAATAACTTTAATTTCGGAAGGCGGTGACAAATAATTAAAATACACATCCAACGTCACCGACTTCCGAAATTAAAGTTATTTTGCACTTTGTAGTGTTTTTTGGAAGTCGGTTGGTATTTTTTTGAAAAAAGTTTTTTGAGAATGTAAACAAACATAATGAAACCAACCTCATCACCATAAAGTATATTTATATATCATCATCATCATCATTTCAGCTGAAAGACGTCCACTGCTGGACATAGGCCTCCCCCACATTTATAAATGCTGCGACATAATAGACATTCCATCCTTTGGTACGAGCCGCTTTGCGTGTTTTACCTATTGTTTCATCTTTCCATTCATTGCAAAATGTTAAAAAAATTTTTTTACTTAAAAACGATTTTCGACGCCAAAAAATCTGTTTAACGCATAGAAATGCTTGATCGTTTACGCCTTGGAGAGTCGCTTGCATCCATATCACGCTCATACAATTAATCAATATGGTCAAAAACTTCAAATAAATTGTTTTTTTTTTTGTCACCTAGGAACGTATCCCCTATAATCCCATATAAATTACCATTCCATAGTCACGGTTTCTGTATTCGCGGTAGGTATTTTACGGAACGTATACCTCGCGAATAAAGAGCTTTTACTGTACCTACGGCAGGTGCACATTTATTATAAAATGAGCCTCGACCAGGCGCTTTGATCTATATTTATTCTTAAAAATCTGAGTGAGACTTCGTCGCAATATCATTATAACCCCTAAAGACGCCTGCAGGCCTAGACAAAACACCTTTCTGTTAACGTTCACGCTAAACTCTACGCCAGAATATATGGGAATGACATTACCTGCGGACAGGACACGTCGTGTCCTTTCCGCAGGTAATGTCATTCCCATACATTTTGGCGTACCGTTTGGCGTGAACGCCAAGAGTAATGTGTTTTGTCTGTAGGCTCTGGACTCCATTCGAAAGCTGTGGTAGATTCCTACCAGGATAGATCGGAAGATCGGAGGAGTGGTACCTACACCGTCAAAGCGACACATTATTGTTTTCCGACATGCACGCGAACGAAGTCGCGGGCACAGCTAGTTATAAATATGTATATACCACTTGGTGATTTAGGTACTAGGTTAGCCTAGTAATTAATTAGCCTAGTAATTTACACTTTCAGCACGAGAATACGTAAACGTAACGTAACTTGTGGCTAAGTAATAACAGCCGCACGCTTCGATCGATCAGGTTAAGCTACACTTGCCGTGGTTGGTCCGTGGATGGGTGACCAGATTTACATACCAAGACCCCTCTGTGCCTCGGAAAGCACATTTAAGAGCTGGTCCCGACTGTCATTCGTCTACGTGTCAAGAATCTGAAAGTCTGACAACCAGTCTTACCAAGGGGTATCGTATCATTCGTATTACCCAGTAACTGGGTTGTGGAGGTCAGTCGCTTCATGTACCTAAAATACTGGTATTAAGCTGCATCTGTGTTGATTGGATGCCGATCCCATCATAGTTAGGTTTAGGTGATCTGACCAAGATTATGTCTGGACTTTAAAAGAGACTGTGACCTCTGAGTTTGTTTCGGCCTTTCTTCTCAGAGTAGTCAGATAGGAAACGCCGACCTCACCTAGTTTAAAAAATATGATTGACGTGTAAAAGTGTTTGTACAAACCTACTTACAGAAATAAAATCATTTATCATTTAGGAAAAGGATAGGCAAACACTTTCATGAAGACCGATCATTTCCTAGAAATGAATTATTTCATATCTGCCTACTTTTGTAGTGAACAGGAGTAATGTTAGTTTTAATCTTTAGAACAACAGCTATGTTAGAGAGCATGACTGGTAACAGCATTTTGTTCTGTATGGGAATCGAACCGACACCCAGCCGCATAATAAGTCAAGCACTGCATCAATCGGACAATATGGGACAAGGTAATTCAGTAACACTTCATTATTTATTTGAATGATTTATCCTTAAATACATCATCTTGATGTCAAATAAACTAGTGTTCAACGACGTAAAGACCAGTCCGCACTGGTCGTCACTGAGGGTCAGTTCAGACGGAACGGAAAAATGGCCAAGCAATTGACTGGTTCCATTGAAAATAGGACCGAACACCCATAGCTTAAAGTAGAAAATTGTATGAATATCGACACAGTCGGCTCGCGGGTGGTCGCGACTCTGGTGCAAATTTTTTTTCAACTTCAAGTTCTAGCTATACGGCCTATTTTAATGGAGCCAGTAAGTTCTGTCTGATGAACAGACCCATCAGGTGCGCGTAGACTGTTAGACGGCGGCCTCCCCTTAGGTCCGAAGTTCCCTTGTTTTTGAACCGACGAAAAAACGGAGGAGGTTACTCAATTCGACGAGTATTTTTTTTTTTTTTTTTATGTATGACCACGCATAACTTTTTCCAGAGTAGTCCGATTTTGATAATTCCTTTTTTATTGGAAAGGGTATACCTCGAAGTTGGTCCCATATAAATTTCGCCCTAAGGGTAAGAAAACAGGGGATGATTGATTGTTTACTCACAGATTTTAATACTGAGTTGTGTATTAAATAAATCAAAAATTAAGCAGGTAGTAATTAGTAGATTATAGCCACAAAAAATTATAAAATAAAAACTTTTTAATAAAAAAATTAAACCGCCGAAAAACCGAAAAGTTAAAAATAATAAACTAGCTTTGTCCAACCCCAATAACTAAGTTCGGAAGGCGGTGACATATAATTAAATACATATCCAATGTCACCGACTTCCGAACTTAGTTATTGGGGTTGGACAAAGCTAGTTTATTATTTTTTACTTTTCGGTTTTTCGGCGGTTTAATTTTTTTATTAAAAAGTTTTGTCTTACATAACCATGTCCTAAGGCTTAGGACATGGTTAATGGTTACGTAAGAAAACAACATCCGCACTCATGTCGCATTTAAAAGGTCACAACGAAATTCAATTACAAGTGTCATTCGTTTTATTTTTTGCTCATTATTTAATCAAGTGGTGTTGTTGTGGTACGGTGACAGTGTGACGATGGCGGACTATTTTTAGTTTTACGAGTAGATTACCTGTTTTTTTTTCAACAACTGAATGAATTGTAATAATAGAAAAAAAAAATGGGAAAGGTTCATTGATGGAGATTAAGAAAAATAATACACATTTTAAGGTTTTCAATATTAAGGCTGATACCTATACCTTTTGATAGGTTCATCAAGAGGTCATCTTACTAAAAACTACTATGAACAGACTTTTATTGGTCCCAGGCAGCCCCTGGGCTTCATTTAGAAAACCATTAGAGAACTAAGTCAAATCAAATCTCTGTTCCCTTCCGCATATAGGTAACCCGTCTGCCTTCAAAGCAAGAGTGAACCTATCATCTGGACACGCTAGTTCCATCATAGACCTCATCAACCGCTTTCCATCAGGCATGATCGAGGTCAGGAGCCAGAAAAAAAATCTAAAATAGAATAGACAACACACTCGTACAACCTCCTCTTGCCTCGCGAGTCTCTTAGAAACAAATTCAGCGAAATTGATATTCTAACTCTGCCGTCTCTTTATATCCTAGAAAATATCTTGTATGTTCGCAAAAACTTAGGCCTTTTCAAAAAACGATGCGATTTCCAAAATCTGAATACACGTAGTAAAGATGAAATTGTGATTTCAAAATTTAGACTGACTAAAACTAGCAAGTAATTTCTAAAAAACAGTATCCGCTTCTATAACAAGTTGCCAAAGTCAGTTACAGAACTTAGCGATGGAAAGTTTAAAACGCACATCAAACGTATCCATATCAAAAAAGCATATTATAAGTTATAAGACTACGTTGAAGACAGGGAAGTTTGGCATTAATTCCTTCTGTGGTTTTCCTGGTACCTCATTAACAGCATAACTATGTGAAAGTCTATTAACTGCTCTCAATGTTCTTTTATATTCTTTTTATTTTTACAATGCTGACATATTCTCGTCATTATTTGACATTATTTATCAATTTTAATATCAACTATTTTTAGTGATTGTCATGTTAATCATGTCACTATGTTTAATTAGGTTCATTTTAATAAGTAGATTATTTTACATATTGTGAATGGGAGAACGTTGTAGGCCTTACAGACTGTAGATTTGTAGACGATTTTCTATTCTGTATTTTCATTTCTCTAAGTACCCGGTACTTATTGACAGGCCTGCACTGTCCTCTCATACATTTTATCTCTGAAAACATTGTTAAAGCCAATCATTTTTAAAAGAGTAACCGTGGAGTTTCTTGCCGGCTCTTCTCCATAGGAAACAACATTTTGGAACCGTGCACCTAGCTTCTGACGTTTCATAAGTGCCCATGCAGGTTTATACGAAACTAAAATATTTTGATTTAAATATTTTGAACCACATAACAATGGATTGCAGTAGTGGCTCCCTGGAATCGGCCTCGAATTACGAGTTGTATGTACAGTCGCCAGCAGGTCAAGCTATCCCAAACTGTCAAATTTTCCCAATTGAATGTAAACCTTATTCCTTTGTAATAAAGTTGAAAAACTATCAAAGAAATTTGACAGATTGGGGTAGCTTGATGTGCTGGCCTCTGTACGTCGTGAGTTCGAAACCAGGCTGATTCTTTACGTTGTGCAATTTGCATTGAATTTGTGCATTTATTTTCATCACCATTACTCTCGAAACGGATGGAAAACATCGTGAGAAATCCGGCATGGCTCAGAAGTTGAACCAGTTTACATATTGTGAGATCCACCAACACAGGGCCTGCGTGGTGAATTATGGCCCACTACTTCTCACACAGAGGAGGCCTGCGTCCTAGCAATGGGAACAATGTAGGCAGATTATGATTATGCTATTGTGGAATCATTGATTCAACGACGTTGAAGAACGTAAAACTTCAAGTCATTGCTATTATTACTATTGCAGGCGATATAATGCATGCCGCTGTCGATCACTTTGCCCGTCGGTCGGGAACCAGATAATTTGATTTGATTGAAAAGTTGGTGGTGATGGGCAAAGTAGGTGGGAGAAGACATCGCAGCCGGTCACCTAACTGCTGGTCCAACCAACTAACCGCCCTCACTGAACTATGTTTCAACCGCCATGCGAGAAGCCGAGAACAGAATGAAGTGGAAGAAGGACATCGTACAGACGCCAGCAGGTCAACCTACCCCAAACTGTCAAATTTTCCCAATTGAACATGAACCTTATGCGTACGGTATAAAGTTGAAAATGTATCAAATAAATTTGACAGATTGGAGTAGCTTGATGTGCTGGCGTCTGTACATACAGCCACGAAAGTCTTTCAGGGACACTTCACTAATGAAGTACCTACGTGACTAAAAAGAAGAAATAAAAGAACATTGTTTACTGCTGGTTATTTTAAATCTAGATATTTTTTATTATTACCATAATAATAAAAAATATCTAGTAAACAAATCAAGTATCTTGACTTGGCTCGCGAGGTTGTCGACCTGTGGGATGTGGACTCAGCTATCATTGTACCGATAGTCGTTTCAGCCAATGGCTTGATAGCCAAGAGCCTCGACCAACATCTGAGGAGGCTCTCGTTGGGCAGCTGGGTCAAGGGCTTGATCCAGAAAGCGGTAGTCCTAGACACGGCTCGTATTGTCAGGAGGTTCCTCTCTCTGGAGCCCTGACCGCCGGTAGCTTGCTTGGACCCTGTTCCCGATACCGGTGGGCTACTATTTTTTATATTTTTAAATATTTTTATATATTTTATATTCTAATATTTAAAAATGTAATTTGTATGTATTTATTGAAATAAAGGAAAAATATCTATAAAAATATATTTACATAAGTTAGGTAGTAAGTTTTTTTTTGTGTACAGAGGCCAGCACATCAAGCTACCCCAATCTGTCAAATTTCTTTGATTGTTTTTTTTAACTTTATTACAAAGGAATAAGGTTTATGTTCTATTGGGAAAATTTGACAGTTTGGGATAGCTTGACCTGCTGGCGACTGTACCTGCTTACGTAGTCAATCTATAACACAGTAGGAATAACTCCGTGGTAGGAATACAACAGCACATCATTACCTGCTTTGCAAAGTTTAAAAATAATATACTTAGCAATCCTCCTTATTCCTTCGAATGAAACATCCAGTCTTACTGGTTAGAATTCTAAAAAAAAAACAAAACTGCCCAATGCTTGTGTTAAAAAGAAAAAACTTTTTTCTTTTCTTCAGTCTATAAGGCTCTCTCTTTTTTTTTTGCATTTTTCCACCAGTTATTATCCAAATAAATTATTTCAAAGGCAACATTGGTGATTTCTTGTCAAAATACCAATCTGTCAGTGTCCAACGTAACTTATGCCGTGTTCCGAAATGCAACAAAAGTGATAATATCGCGAACCCGACCAAATTGAATAGTCAAAAAATTTAAGAGCTATCAGATCATTAGTACTGATTTTTATTTTGGTTGGCTTCGCGATATTATCATTATTTGTCTAATACGGAATGCGCCCAAAGTATTGATTTTGGAACCTTGGTGTCGTCGATCTTTGTCTTACTCGTGTAATTTGATATTGCCATCTCTCTTACAGCTTACCCTGTGCTGGAATTCAGTTTTCGTATTATCACTGATAACAATGATACCTATTAAATGAAATGATCGCAACAATTCTGTAATAAATCTAGAATTTATTGTTAAAATACACGGCCAATGTGACATTTGTGTAAATTATCAAAGTTTTAAACAAGCTGTGTTACATCAAAAATATAAACATGTATTTCTCTTTTATTGTGTTGATGTCTTGTTTCACATATATTTCTGCTAGTGCTTGTGTTTTTAACGTGAAATTGAAACAAGTTCTCAAGAATCAAGGCTTCCACAGGTACCTACATCTATTTATTTAAAATCATAACTTAAAAATATCATGGAACCAAACATTTGAGTCTTATTTTTAACCAATTTTTATTTACCTTTTTCACAATTTTGGATATTTTCGACGGTGTAAAAATATGTTTTACAGTTAATTATCATTATAACAGTACCTGTAAGCTATTACTGCTATTTACCATTTTCTTAATTCTTTTTTCTTACAACTTCTCTGCATGGTAAGTACTCGTGTTGCAGTTTTATAGCTTTCCCAGGTTTCAATCTATTTTTAGAAGTTTTAGTACATAACTTCATATGCATATGCTTCTGTAGTTATGATTAGTGATCCATTTTAAACAATTTTCAGGTTATTGAGTAAATACTTTTACCATCTACTTAATACAAATCATTGTTGTTGCAGGAACATAACCTATGGTATAGTGTTCAACAGTGATGAGGACCAATGCTGGCTGTACAAGGACTGCGTTGTAGGACTTGACCAGACCCTGCCGCATGGAGTATATGCCAATCCTGATGAACTGAGCACCTTGAGGAGACTGAATAAGGTAAATTAATATAATCAATATCATTCTCCTGTTTTTATTGTAATTAGTACTCATTTCTTATTCCATCCTTTCATGTAACACCACACAACCCTCTTAGCATTCTCATCTCAGCTGCGTGCAATTGCCTTTCATTCATCTTTGGCATTATTTTGGCAACAATAGTAGACAGGTAAGATAAGTTAGGTTCTGCAGCATAGGTCAGGATTTTTTATAATATTATATTTATGTCCAGGAACTAATAAAAAAGTAAGCAATATGCTTATTGCCTACTTTTCTCTCTACTAGCACACTTATTTTGTTTAAAAAAAAACATGGTTTTGCATATATCGCCATTAGTGTATAATAAATAAATAAGCACAGTTTCCTAATCTGTATGTAGCTTATAAACACTATGCACTGCTGAATCTAGGGTAGATTCAATGGTAGCTGTAACATACTTAGATGAGAACTGACTTGGGCAGTCTGAGAGTCCACTTGAAAAGACAAAACCAAAAGATTTCCCTTTATAAAATGGGACTCCGTATGTTAAATAGAACACACCAAACTCATATCTATTCAATAATATTCTAGCTGAATGCCGTACCAAAGAACCGCATAAACACTGAGCTGCCGGCAGAACACTCACACCCCACTACAACATACATCACTGAGAGGATTAAGGACTGCAAAGTGTACATGTGGCTGCCTGTTCATGCGAGGTATCATATGGCCATGCCTGGTGGTGGGTGAGTAAAAGTAGCAATAAAATGTATTGGTTTAGGAAGCTATAAATTAACTAGAGGCGGCATCTACATCGCCAATGCGAACTACGCAACACACTGACGTCACTTTACCGTGCGACTAGCATATTTGTAACGTCCCGACATCAATTGTTGGTCAGTCAGTGACCTATCAGACACAACACCCGTCTGGCTCGGAGGATCCTCCCTTTTCTATGGAGGATGAGTGAACTCCACCCTGGTTCTCATGCCTCTATAAACTAAATCTATTACCATTATTACATGCTCAAAAAAAGGTTCAATAAACATCCTTATTTACTTACATGATTATGACACTCAGGACCAGAATCCCTTTTGGGTTAATAGAACTTGTGAGATGTTGATGCATGATATCTATTAAATATATGGATGACGGAGCTTTACGTTTTCTAAAAATGAAACCTAGCTAGATCGATTTATCGCCCCCAAAACCCCTGCATACTAAATTTCATGAAAATCTTTAGAGCCGTTTCCGAGATTCAGATTATATCTATACGAGTACATATATACAAGAATTGCTTGTATAAAGGTATTAGATATACTGGTACTTCTAGATCATTTTTAGGGAACAAATGATAGAAAAGCTTGAAGCAAACAGCAGGCTTTTTGGAAGCTAGAATGTTTCCACAATAAGCTGCAGTGAGTATAATGCTTTTAAATATCCTAGTTGAACATAACAGTGACAGGACCAGATCTATCTTTTATTCTATCTGCAGAAGAAAATACGTTTATAGTTTGTGCCCAATAAAACTTGAGTCTATTTAAATTACATTTTCTCGTTTCTAATTACAGCATGGCGCGAAACACCATTGGTCCACCAAAACTGTACCTCCGATGTCCCGACCAACGCCTGGACATGTGCGGCAAGGAAACAGCTCCAGTCAACTTCCTCTGCAACGGCAGCTCCAAGGAGAAGTGCAGCTGGAAGGTGTTGCCTTACACCTTGGTGAGATAACCTCTCTGTTAACGGCCAACTGACCTTGCATAACCTTTAAGTATGGATGTCTTTTTTTACGACTACCTTGGACATGTAGCCTTACAGGCTTTTTTTACGACTACCCTGGACGTGTAGCCTTACAGACTTTTGTATTAGCATGTAAGTACCCTTTTTTTGACAAAATGAATTCACTATGGATTCATTTTGTCAAAAAAGGGCACATGCTTGAAAACTATCATCATCATCATCATATCAGCCGAAAGACGTCCACTGCTGGACATAAGTCTCCTCCAAAAGGGGGGGATTTGAAATTTAAAACTATGTTTAAATCAAATTGTAGGTACAAAAAATATACATACATTAAATCAAGCCTTTTTCTCATGGGGGAGGCAGAAACTACAGGTCTTTAAGCCGGTTTCAACCTTAATGAAGTTGGGATTTACTGAGATTTGTGGTCAAAAGGGGAAAAGAGGTAGTTATACAGGAAAAAAACTACTTATCAATATTTTGAAACTCTATTTCTCTCTTCCACAGCTAACAGACACGCTGGTGTGGCCGATACCGGTCGGCAACATGGAGCACTACCACGCCATCTCCATCGGCACGGCCGTCATCATCGCGGTCGGCTCGCTGTACCTCATCAAGGCCATACACGAGCATAAGCTGGTCACCATGGCCTTCAACCCCTATACTTCCTTGCAAAAACAACGCTAGTTCGCTGCAGGAACAAGACCGGAAAATTTGTGAGAAAATTGAGTGGAAATTCTGGTTAATTTGTTGACTTTTTTTTTACTCTGCACATATTCGACGCCCAAAAAACGTCATTCAAACCGTACAGTTTGTTGCAGAATCCTGTGTGAACAGCTGTGGGAACATTATAGGCTAATTACGAAAATTATCGGTACAACCCACAAAAATCACAAAGCGTGGAATTATTAATAAAAAAATATTAGGAGTAGAAAGACACGTGGAAGTAAAGAACTTAAGACTGATATAGAAGCCCTAAGGCGCTCTATATTACGCATCATATAGGACGGGATCTAAGATGTCGTTGCAGTAAGATGGATTGTATTATATTAAAATAATAATAATTGTTACGGCTAAAAGTTGAAACACGACTAAACTTGTGTTTTTCATATTGGGTCATTAATTAGAATCTGAATAATTTAGAATTTTATTTCCAATCCATTTCAGTCGTTCGAATAAATTGTCTACTTAGCTGCTTAGCAGACAATTTGCTAAGCTTTAGCAACGTAAACAACTCCCTGAATGTAGCGACACTGTGAAAATGAAAGCGATTCCTTCTGATAGTGTACATTGCAATAGGATGTTTTTCAATTTATTAAAAACTAGCTTTTGCCCGCGGCTCCGCCCGCGTGGATGTCGGTTATCGCGTAAAAAAGTAGCCTATGTCCTTACCCATATCCCAGGCTATATCTCGGCCAAATTTCATGACGATCGGTTCAGCGGTTAAGGCGTGAAAGCGTAACAGACAGACAGACAGACAGACAGAGTTACTTTCGCATTTATAATATTAGTAGGGACTATTTAAATTTGAAGATTTGGACGAAATATTATGTAACAGAAAAATTAATTGATTTATATCCATTTTCTCAATTAAAAACGATTTAAATGAATCATAGTTTTCGTTGTTTTGAATTTACCGGCAAAATACATAAATCTGACGTCACGTGTGGTCACGTGATAAAAAAGTCATTGCAAGGAGCGTTTTGGCTGTACATTCAAAACAACGAAAAAATGTTTGATTTTAATCGTTTTTAATTGAGAAAATGGATATAGGTAAATCAATTTATTTGTATTTTTCTGTTAAATATCTCGTCCCAATCTTCAATTTAAAATAGTTTTTAATAAATTGTAAAATACCCTTTTACTCCTCTGGTCTCAGAATAAATAAAATAAAGTTCAAAGTACGTACTTCGCTCTTTAATAAACTTTATTACAAGTATGTGAACTGTGTAGGTTTGTTTTTTGATTATTAAAAAGAAACAACTGTTCCACACATTTTGACCGAGGAGGTATGTGGCTAAGTAAATAATGTGGCTACGTTTGAACTGTTAGCCGTAGCACAACGTTTCAGTATTACATTTGTATTTATTACATAATAATTGGTAATGAAACTTTGGTACATTTTAATAGCATAATTGTAGTTTTTCTGTAAAAAATTGCCCATTGTTATCTTAGATCTAAGAAATATTTGGGTGGGTTGACAATATCTCCTTGACATTCCTTTTATTGTATGTAGGTACATATGCATCTGCAGTCGACGTAAGATAAAATCAAAAGTCATTTAATCAAACTAGGCTGACAGTCAGTAGATTTTTAAAGAGAAAAAATCTTTGGGCGCGTTGAGCACTTTTTGGGTGAAGAAAAAATCATGGAACTCGCATCATCGTCACAAGACGTCACCTTGAGAAGTTAACAAACTAGATATAAAAGGAGAAATAAGAACAAATATCTTAGTGTAATTTTCCTGTGACAGATATTTATATTTATTAGATAAATAATCTTAATAATTGTCTAGTCATATAGAAAATATTAAGTCGCATGCACATAGTGATAACATTGTGAACTGCAAGATTTTATTCAAAATAAAGATATTGTGAATAATTTATAGACTTTGTTTTTTTTTTTTCTATCAGCCAGCACCGTTTTATGTTGCCAAAGAAATATCAAGCTTACGTAAATTAAAATATAGTAGAATTTATTTCTTTGGCGCTGTGCGCTGCTGGTCTCCTGGTATAAGTACTAACCTAACTATATGAGGTGCTAACCGTTACCCACACACCCACTCAGCAAATAGTAACAAGAACGAACTCGAAACAAATCTTTGTTTTTCAGTAGATCACGCTCATAACCAAGACCGCTTGCCTTCCCATCAGTTCCCGTGACCAAATCCATTGCTTCATATGTTATTTGCGTTGTTTAGCAGACAATTTTTCGAACATTTGAAGCGATGGATTACCAATATACCCCTTCAAAATGATTCAGATTCTGCAATAAGGCATTTTACTCTATATGAGAAAACAAAACTAAAAATATATTATTGAGACAGCTTAGACAAAAAGCAGTCGGAAAATGTTAATTTTAGTTCATAAAATGACAAAGTAAATTTTAAATTTGAATTCAAAGAATTGAATTTTTTGTATTATGTTTTTGAACACCATTAAGTGTGAATTTACCTACTGTCAACTGAACAACTTTGTATTTTTATTATTTTCGTAACCAACGTATATTTTATTGAAATAATATCTAAAATGTAAATACTTCCTTTTTTTAATAATATAATTTTTTTAGATCTGTTTTTGAACACCATTAAAGTGTGAATTTACCTACTGTCAACTGAAAAACTTTGTACTTTTATTATTTTCGTAACCGAAGTATATTTTAATCAAATAATATCTTGCATTCAGGGACAGCAAATCATTTTTTTTTTTATTATAAACAACTAGCTTCTGCCCGCGGCTTCGCCCGCGTGGATGTCGGAAATTATCCCGCGGGAACGTACTACCAGCACTCTAATTGCGTAACTCACGATTCATCATAATCTGTTTCGTTTTTAAACGGATTGTTAAACCATTGCTTCATATGTTCGAAAAATGTGTCTGCTCAGCAACGAAAATAACGCAATGACTATTGTTGAACTGTCAAAACGAAACCGATTATGATTAATCGTGAGTTACGCAATTAGGGTGAATATGTATATGTGTTAATCTAGGTTATAATCTATATGCGTGCCAAATATTATCCAAATCAGTTCAGCCGTTTTTGCGTGAAAGAGTAAAAAAACATCCATACATACAAACTCGCGTTTATTAATAATATTTTAAAACAGTTGTCCTTATCATACAAAATAACAACGCATTTGTTTACACAGCAAACTGACGTCATACCCACAGAGCAATATGGCGTCCACTACGTCCAGCGTTTTCGTCAAATTACGCGCATAATTTTAAATTTAAATGCAATTTTATGGCACTAATTAGATAAAAAAAGAATTGTTTTTTTTTTTTTTGTGGTTTATTAACACGATATAATCGAATTGAGACACTTTTCAAAAATGGGCTGTATACCCTATTAGGGTGCTGGTTAGTCACCTCATTGCTTTAACTTGATAAGTAGGCTACTGAAACGGATCCTTTATCACCTCTAACCGATAACTAATACCAATGACGCTTCACATATCTACCCCCACTTAATGTTGTATGTCATAATTCTGGTCCTTCGAGACGTATGAAGTAAGTAGGTACCTACCTACTTAACAACTCTACGATTCGTAATTGATTCGAGTCTTGGATGCAAAAGGATGGGAAGTTTAACTTTGAGAAAAATAAGGCATTTGATAATAAGTTAAGTACGTTTACATATAATATACACCTACGTACTCAAATTCCCATAGACGTACTACGTATATAATGTTATAAACACAAGTGTCCCCTCAAACTGTTATTAGCGTAGTTAATAGAAGTAACAGTAGCCTCTGTAGCCGGTAAGACGTTGATAAGTAGTTCAAGTGAGTCACAGAAATATCAATCAGTATTTTTACCAGTCCATCGCAAGATTCCATTCATCAAGATAAACACCAGGGTAAAATGTATGGGAATGACATTACCTGCGGAAAGTTCACGACGGAAGTTAGGTTGGGTTAGTTAATAGTTTTAAATTTTATTGAACTGCAAACGGTCGAGATCACAAAAACGTGATAGCATAGATAGACTTTACCTTAATTGTTTCAAAGAAATCTTTTCATACAAATGACATGGCCGGATTTTGCCAATTAGAGCTGTTTTCAGCTGATAAGCTCCATCTACCTGCATTGTACGAAACCGTGAACATTTGTTACGGCTTGGTCTCCCTGTAGTACAGTATGTACCGGCGCTAGCGAGATGGCACCACTGTACTAGTATTGATCTCGTGCGAGCAGTGAACCTTCCTGTGACCGCGGATGAACGCGCCTCATCTGACGGATGTTGATGATAGCTGTACATAATACCGCCCCTTTCATGTCCTAGCGCTGCCTACTTCCGGGTTTGTTAAATTCATTTTTTGCTGGGAATTTTAGCACTGCGTCTTGTTTTGTTGAAAAATGTGTACTAGACCGGAAGGGCGCAACAGTGGCGCTTCCGGGAAACTTAGGCATTTGTCTTATGAACGTGGTGAGGTGCGGTGAGGATGCAGTGTCGGTGGTGGCGTGCACGTGCTCAGCGGGCGCGCGGCCGTGCCGGGGGCGTGCCGGCGTGCGTAGTCCGCGCGCCGCAGATATGGATTTAAGATTAACGAGGCCACGTAAACGCGGCGTCGCGGCGGGGGTCGGGGCGCGCGCCGTGTTTACATGCGGGTGCAGGCGGCGGGTGCAGCGGGCGGGCGATCGATCGCTGGGCGGGCCGGGCGCGGGGCGGGCGCGGGGGCGCCGGGCGGCGGGGGGCGGGGCGAGCGCGCGCCGGCCGCCAGTCCGCCTCGGGGCCGCGTCCGCGCGGTCGTCGCCTGATCCCGCGGTGCGGCGCGCCGGAGTGTCTCCGCGGGCGCCCGGCGGCGGCGGCGAGCCTCGCGCCGCCCGCCCCCGCGCCGATGCCGCTGCCGGCCGCAGTCGCAGCGCCCCTCACCCGCCCCGCGCCCCCGCCGCCGGCCGGCGCCGCGCGCGCAGCCTGGCCTACCGCGACCTAGCCGAGACTGCCCCGCCGCCCGCGCTGCCCGCCCCGCGCTTGCGCCCCGTGTTCCTGTGGGCGCGCCAGCGCGACGGTACTGTGCAAGAGGTCCGCTGTGAAGATTACGATCCGCGTAACCGCATCCGTATCGCGCGCACCCCGACCGGTTGGCGAGTTATCCCGCGTTCTCAAATCTTTGACTCTATACTTGTGACTAGCGCTCCGGCGCAAGAACCCCCCGAGCCCAGTGCTCCCCCTGAGCGGCGCCGGCGCCGACGCCCGGGTAGGCCGCGGCGGAAGCGCACGGACGCGGCAGCGCCCGCGCCCGCCTGGCTCGCGCCCGACCTGGAGTCGCATATCCCGTCGCACACGATCGCGGTGCCGCGCGGCCCGCCTGCGCCCCGCTCGCCGCCCGCATTGCCTGAGCCCACACCGCTCGACAACCTGCTGGCGGTGGCGGAGCTCGAGTTCAACCAGCAGCGCGGCGAGGAGCTGGAGCTGGAGCTGCAGGGCGCGCAGTACCCGTTCCTGCCGGGGGCCGAGGAGGTGGCGCAAGACGTCATGTCGTTCGAGCTAGGCGACCCCAAGCCGCCAGACGAGATGTTCTTCGAGCAGCGCAAGACGCACGTGCCCGAGCGCGCTGCCGAAGAAGATGTTTTTCATAATGCCATGGGAGTGCACAAAGACCTGTTTGAGACTATAAGTGAAGCGCACTACCTGCCCGAGCTGGGCGGGCCTCACGATGAGGCGCTGCTCGAGTCGCTCGTAGAAAAGGGCTGTGAAGATAATCAAATTCTCGGGCAGGCACTCGACAAGCTGGCGCACCTCGTGCACGGCACCGACTACGTGGAAGAAGAGGACGACATGCTGCTCGGCGGGGCGCCCGTCGCCGATATTATCGACCGGCTCGAACAGTCGCTGGAGCCACCCAGTCGGAGCAGCATGACGGCGGCGCAGGGGCTCCTACATCTACATCACATAGGGGACCACCTGCCGCTGCAAGACCAGCAACAGTCCATCGAGCAGTCCTACATGACGGACGAAGTGTTCGCGCCCGCCGACCCTCCGACTGATTGTGTGCTTGAAACGCTATCCACGGCGTCACAAATGCAAAACGCGAACGAAGTTAACCATTTAGAATATGATGAGCATGCCGAGAAGAGGCTACAGAATGATGTTGATAATGCGGAAGTGATGTATACTGAACATGAACATGTACCTGAAATACCTGAACCTTCAGAAGAGCAAAAATATCAACCGTTACCGGATCAGAGCGAGCCAACTTTACCCAGTGAACAACCAGGTCAGACTAATGACGGCTCCACTGAAAATGTCACGAATGACATTACTCCCAAGCTAGAAACCGATGATACCGCATGTGATGACGAAGGTGACTTTTCAAATACTATAAAAGTTGAAGCCCCGAGCATAGAATTCTCGAAAGACCTAGAAGATATGTCAGCCGTGGAATTGGTGGCTACAGATTTAAGTGTTAAAAATTTGAAACTTAAAAAATCTGCCCGAGTAGAGGCTAGCGATGCTGAAACTACAAATAACATGGAAGATAATTTATCAGAAAAGAGCGACGACCTACCAAGAGATCTAAGCGTGCAACGAAGGCTACCCACCCCGCATGCGTCGCCGAGAAGGATAGACATACCGCGAGCACCGTCGAGAGAATCGGATGCCATGCAGTCGCCTCAGCCGAGCGGCATCCCCGCCGTGCCGTCCTCACCTGAAATATTTACTATGCCTCAATCGAAGAGCAAACAATCATTGTTCTTAGAAACTTTATTGTCATCGCCCTCGCCTAAAATGTACACGTCAGAAGTGACAATCACCAAACAGCAATGTGAACCATTAAACTTAGGTAAACATCGAAAGTCAGCCAGTCCAACTGTAACGAGCTGTTCAGACGAGATTAGAAAGTTAAACAAAGAATTTGGCGAACCTCAAGAGAAAAAGGGAAGACGGGCATCTATCGATGATTCAGTTAAAATAAATAAAGTATTCAATAAGTGTGATCGGGATGAGCACCATACCGAGGGTCATACTAAATCGAAGAAAAGCGAGGCAGAAGAAAAGCTACCGATGAAATATATCGAGAAAATGAATAAAATGAGTCCACTCGAACAAATACAAAGTCTGAAATCAGGTTCTAGTTTCAACATACCCGATCCCATTCTAATTCCGAAAAACAAGCTGAACCAAATTCTCACAGCTCCTGGTATTGAAATTCCCTTGATGCTTATGGCTAATCCCGAGTTCAGATTACCAGACGCGTTCCATTACCCCATGGTTTTGCGAGATCCGGATATACTGGTCATATCATTTTCGCAATTAGAAAGTATAATATTGAATGAACCCAAACGGGTGGCGTCGCCTAAAAAGGAGTCAAAGCCACCTACGCCAAAAAGTACAATAAGTACAACAAGTACATCAGGTAGTGAACTGACGACGGCTATAAGTCAACTCGACCATATCAACTCCAGTACTCAACCGAAGCCTATACCATCCATGGATGCTCTAGCTGGCGACATCGACGCGGCCACTTCCGCGGCGCTCAGCCAAATGTTCTGGCTACCCTATATCAGCCAACTCGAGGCTATGGCCGCGTGCTCGCAAAATATGGATTTCCTAAAAGCACTAAATTCGTCTGGTTACTCCGCCGGGCAGGGTTACCCGGAGCTATCTCAAGTGTTTAACCCTAATTCCCGTTTTGGTGGACAAACAGGGTTCCCGGTCATGCCACAAATGGACTACGAGAATCGGATGCAGTACGCTATGTGGCAAGAAGCGATGAACCATTCTAATCAACAACAAGCTCAGAGGCAAAGCCAAGCCAAAGCTCGAGCCGAAGAGTCTCAGGCGAAGGAAATGGCATCAAAATCATTAGACGTGCAGAATCCTTTCGTGCACTCGACGAAGAGCCATCATCATCAAAATAAATCGCATAGCAGTATGTCGTCTCGATCTAGTCCCATGGCCAACTACACGGCCAGCCAGCGAGCTGCCATGCAACACAACTCATTCCTGCAGAACATGTACCCGGGGATGAACCCTAACATAAGGCCGAACATGCCTCTGCCAGGCCTTCAGATACCATACTTTAATCCCAACATGATGGGTAGTCAGCGGTCGCCGAGGGGGCAGAAGAGCCCGACCTCGCCGTACTATCCAAACAACAACTATCTGCAGTCTATGCAGCATTCCGAAGCGCAGGCCCATCAGAGGAGTAGCTCGACTGGGTCGCAGGATTCGCCGCGGCCTCGGATCAGTGTTAAATCTTTGCAAAACTTGTTAGCGCCACCGGGCACGGTGCCGTCGTCGTCGCCGTCGTCCTCGATGCGGCGGGGCCTGAACCCGCCGGCGGCGCAGCCCCGGCGGCGTGAAGAGCCCGAGGTGGGCAGCACGACGCCGCTGGGCGAGCCTCACCTGCCGCCGCACCCGCACGACCCGGCCTCCTTCCACTTGTGGCATCCGCTGTTCGGCAAGTGAGTCACTTTCATTCATGTTTACCGCTTATCTAAATATTTGCATGTTCTTAAGATATTACGTATTTACTTTTCTTATTGGAGTTTCTTTGATTCGTTAGTACCATGTGCTTATGCAGCGCTGGCGGTCCTTCGAGACGTTGTGAATTCTAAGAAAATAATTATGAATGTTAGGTAGATGTGTACAACTGTGCATACAAGTTTTGTTCACCGGTGTTTCGGTAACACTGTTGCCAGGCGCCTACTTCCTTTATTTTCAATACAGCAATTAAAATACGTTGATGTTGTCTTTTGTCATGTAAATGCATTTTTCACTATCTTTCTTTAAAAAAGCTACACAACACTTACATCAAAGTGCGCCGATACATATGTAAATTCGTCGCATAAACAGAACTTTTTCAGTACCTACGTTAATAAACTGAAAGAGACGTCGCAAGTTAATATAGCACAAAGCACAATATACTTGGGCAATATTGTGGGCATTGTTTATTTATACTGGGCGTTTATTGGGTCAGGCCGGCAGGCAGAGCTAATTTTGCCCAGAATCGATCGACTTCCGAAATAGAGGCGAAGTTGAAGGGTTAATAAGTTAATATGTTGGAGCTGTGGGTCAGTTCGTCGTCTTGTCAACGTTTAATTAGAACTGAGACAGAGGCAAACGAGAGCTTTGTAATTGCCATGAGACTTGGGGAACCCAGGGCCCAATAGAAATTACCGTAATTTTAACGTAAACCCACACAAATACTATTGCATTGTGTGGCTGAACTTCCGAACCGATTTTAATGACATTCAGCAGATAGGTAAATTATAGTTGGAGAAAGACATTAATATTTCTGTGGATAATATTATAGGCCAGTCAGCAGCGTTTAGCAGTTGGTCTCGGCTGTCAGTCGCTACGGGTCGTATTTTTTTTTATTTTGTTGATAGTAGTAATATGTAAAATTATATATTAGTCAAATTCGACTTTCATTTACTTTTTAGTACCTATTTATGATGCGGTATTATTTACTACGGCGTAGTTCGTAGCAGCATTTTTCCGTTATGTACCTCGTAATAATTCGTAGAACCCGCGTAGAATACCTGTGTTGTTTTGAGCACTTAAAGTGTTATGTATATATAACCACCTTTCAGCTCTAGTATCAGACCCTGGTTCAGCCATATAGGAACAAAGTACTCGTCAATACGAATCAAACGAGCATAAACTCGATGGGGTTGTGTCGTTATTTTGCGGAGTTCCTATGGCCACCTTCCAGCTCCAGCATCAGACCCTGGTTACTAATAGGATCAAAGCACTCGTCGATACGAATCAAACCAACCTAAACTCAATGGGGTTTTTTTTTTTTTTTTTTTTTTGGGTGGGAAATCATCAAATAACTTCTCCCGCTCTGGGTGGAGCAGGAGGGCGTGTCAGACTTTTACTGACTAAAACCCACCCGTGTTCCTTCAGTAGCCCTTAAGCCAGGGGCTGTGGTGTCTCTTTCGAACAAACCCGCACCCCTGGCAGGCATCGACCCTTGCGGGTCCCGTCACTATTTGTGCTGACATCTCTTTGAGGCGCGCGTGGAACACAACGCGCCGTCGACTTGGGCTTGGTCCTTACCGGACAGCGAGCTACCCATTACTCGCCGTCCGCAAGCCCATGCCTACGGTGGCCGGAAATCGGCCTGGGATTCCCGACGCCCAGGGCGTCTCCGTATCCTGCGGCGGCTGGGGTCGCGAGGGCGCATATGCTGCCTCTCCCTCACGTGCGCCGCCTCCCTTTTCGCGAGCATCACTGCTTCGCTGAAGGAGGTGACGGCTCCCCATTCCCTCTCGCTCCGTACCATGGCCTGGACCAGGGCCGGACGCGAGAGATCGCCGCCGCCGATCGCCTCCACGAGGACACGGCGGTGCTCCGCCCAAGCAGGGCAGACCGCCACCGTGTGCTCCACCGTGTCCTCAGGGCGATCTTCGCAGTGGAAACACTCGGGCGTTTCCTCCCGCCCTATCCGAAACAGGAACCTCCCGAAACAACCGTGTCCGGTGAGGACCTGCGTCAGGCGGAAGGTGAGGACGCCATGCCGCCTCTCAAACCACTCCTCAAAGAGGGGACTTACCGCCGCAATCGTGGCGTGCCCAAACTCAATGGGGTTGTGTCGTGTCATTGCGGAGTTTCTATGGCCACCTTCCAGCTTCAGCATCAGATCAACTCCATGTCACCATAACTTTACATTGTCATGATTGCATGACAATGTATATTGATTGATGCATAATTATGTATATTGATACATATGCATGCAACATTTCAGCTCAATCGGAAACCGGAAAGTGGGTCAAATTTAACTTGCAACATTTCATTACAGACACCGCGACAGTTGAAACTAAATTAATGCTTGTAAAATTAAATGACTGTCTCGCTATCACTTCACGGTTATAAACCAGTTGCTTTCATTCATATTTTTTTATTAAAGAGAATGTTCGATACGTCTGTCTGTCCGCCAATAAAACAATTACAGTTCTGTTGCTATAATTAATGAACGGAGAGGCACAAATTAGTGATAATATGTAGCGAGAGACAAATGAGTGTGGGGCCTGTGGGGTACCGTAAATACAAGTAAAGACAAGTTCTTGAGTATGTGTATGTTTGCATGATTGTATTGAATTTGGTGATATGGAATAATGACAAACCTTTAATTCAAAATGAGATACATTTTTTCTCTAAAATAGCTAAGTAATTGAATGTCCTTCATTGGTATTGAAAAATACCTACAACAATAACCACAATACTTTAACAACCCTTTCGACGTTGGAAAATGTCTTAAAACATCAAACGGTTTTCCTTTTGTTTAGCCTAGTCCCACTGCTGGGCAAAGATCACGTCCTTGATGATGGGACTCCCTTTTCCGCACGTAGACTCCCATTCGGTCCGTTGTGCGTGGTACCAAGACCTTCTAGTAAGTCTATTCCCGCGTCACCTCGAACCAGCCCTAGCGGTACCAGTCGGGTCACCTCGTCACCATCAAACAGTTATAGCTACAAATATTATAAGATTTAACATTGAATGCTGTTCCAAAAACGGAATCAACAAGTCAACAAGAATGCCCAATATTTTTTCCCGTAAAAATTTTACATGCACTTTTATCCAAATTGTTAAAGAATGTATGTAAAGAAAATCTAGTACCTAGTATCATACTCTTATTTTAGGCGGAAACGGCTACGAATACGAGTTGTAGGCAATTTATCAGTCCTCATTCACAATATTTTACATATTGTGAATTAGAGAACGTTGTAGGCCTTACAGACTATAGATTTCTAGACGATTTTCTATTCTGTATTCGTCTAAGTACCTGGTACTTATTGACAGGCTTGCACTGTCCTCCCATACACTTATCTCTGTAATTTGGAAACATTGTTAAAGCCAATTATTTTTAAAAGAGTAACCGCGGAGTTTCTTGCCGGCTCTTCTCCATAGGAAACAACAATTTGGAACCGTGCACCTAGCTTCTGACGTTTCGTAAGTGCCCATGCAGGTTTATATGAAATAAAACATTTTGATTTGATTGATTCACCGCTGCTTTCAAAAAACGGTGAAAGAAGAAAAGCGTGGTGGATTACAGCTCCTGCCCTTGCACTGGGAGGAAGCCTCTGAACCAGTAGTGGGAACATTAAATGCTGGTTATACTACTTCTATGTAGAATATAAGTATCTGAAATGACTTTGTACAACATTGCTTACATTTTCCGAAGGTTTTCCAGCATGACTCATAATATTTATGACTTCTTTAAGAGCAAGCTCGGTAATGTTTTTTCCACTGCTGTTTTATTATTTCCGTCAGTAGGTAGGTATAGCTCTTATCTTGAAAGTAGTTAAAATTGGTTCTGTAGTTAATAGGGAGTAGGTAATACTGGCTGGGTTCCGCAGCTCCACTTCATTGCGCGTACTTTGCGTACGGGTGGGAGAATCGATTGTTCGATCCACCCCAGCTCCTCAAGTTAAGATAGGTGGACCTTGGTGTTACTGACGATCTCACGGAGGGTACCTGGCTTACCAAAGTACTATGTCCTGATAATGTAGCACATTCTGTAGTTATACTAACAATAAAATACAGCTAGGTAAGATCAACGCAAACATGGATTGGCCACGTGGTCCAAACGAACGAGAAATCTTAAGATTTTTTTTAGAAACTTTGATATATTATGAACCCATTGATAGAAGGAAGGTCTGCTATCTCAATCCCATATAACATTGTAGAAGCCGACCGACCGACATTCAGAAAGTGGCTGGGACAGACTGGAAGGCAGAGTAAAAGAGTTACCGTGATGTTTTTCCCACCCAGAAAAAAAAATGTTTGATGCTGGCTCTAATCCATAGGAAACGACTAATCGCCTTTCATAAGTGCCCTTGTAGGTTTTTTTTTAGAAAATACTAAAAAGCTTTCGGAGTAAAAGTAAAGGAAAAAGTAAAATAATCTAAAGACCGATCTGCCCTTATCAATATAATGGATACCATTTCCCTTTCCTTGCGGATATTGGCAATATCCCCCGATACAAGCAGATTTTCTAATGAAGAATTCTTGGACATAGATTTTTCATTTATTTTCCCCTGTGTATATGTGACAATGGTGTTACTTTAGTTTAAGGGTTTCCTGTATTTTCTTTGGCATGTAACTCTTTTGTCCCCAATGAATAAAATAAAAATACTAGTTTCACTCGTGGCTAACTAAAAACAACCGCTCGGGTCAATCAATCAGGTTAAACTACGCTTTCATTACATACCAAGACTCCGTACTTCGAAACGTTGGTGCCGGCTGTCATTCGTTGATCTTTGACAGTACATATGGTTAACTCGAAAGTCTGACAACCAGGTTTATCAAGGGGTATCGTATTACCCAGTAACTGGCTTCTGAAGGTCCGATAGGCAGGCGCTTCATGTAAAATAGTGGTATTCAGCTGCATCCGGTTCGACTAGATTTCGACCCCAGAATATTTGAAAAAACGCTGAAACGGCAGATGATGACCAGCTTCCCTAATAGGAGTAATAGGTAGGAAATGAAAGTATAAATTGGAACCTGATTGGTTCAGTGCGTGTCGTGTTGTCACCACTTAACTTCTGCTCATCCAGTAAATGGAACTACTAGCAAGATCCTATCTGCGTATTAAAGCTAACCCAGCGGCTGAGGTCACTGACTCCAATCATTCCCTCCAAGGTTTTTCCTCAGTTTTTCTTCGCACAGTTAGGCTTTTTTTTTGAGGGTGGGAAATCATCAAATAACTTCTCCCACTCTGGGTGGAGCACGTCTTTCGGCTGAAATGATGATAATGTTGATTCCACTGGTGTGTTATTTGTTAAATTTAATTCAAACTGCAAAATTCCTTGTATTTTGGCTGTCATTCGATTCGACTAACATCACATCGCTATTTGCAAGGGTGCGGGTTTGTTCGAAAGAGATAACGCAGCCCCTGGCATACAGGCTACTGAGGGAACACGGGTGGGTTTTAGTCAGTAAAAATCTGACAGGCCCTCCTGTTCCACCCAGAGCGGGAGAAATTATTTGATGATTTCCCACCCAAAAAAAAAAAACCTTGTTTGGTAACGCGATGCGCTATTGTCAAATACCTAAAAAGATGCGCCAGAGTGTGATAGCAAAATTAAGAGCAATCATGATGGAATCGAAAAACTTGAAACTTGTGGTACTTATATTGAATCTGACCTAGCTAATATTTCATGTTTAAGTTCTAAATAAACAGATAGATACATGTATACAAGCAGAACAATATCGATACAGTGCCAAAATCGAATTATCCTATTCCCCAACATCAATCGAAAACACGTTCGATTCTATACAAGCAAGAACACGTAACAATATCGACAAAGTTCCAAAATAGGAACCCCTTTTCCCCGACATGAATCGATACCTTGTTCGATTCTAAACATGCAGAAACAAGTAACAGTTCCAAAATAGAAACCCCCCTATTCCCCATCATCAATCGATAACTCGTTCGATTCTCTACAAGAAAAAACAAGTAACAATATCGATAAAGTTCCAAAATCGAATCCTCCTATTCCCGGACATCAATCGATAAAACGTTCGATTCTATCAAGCAGAAAAAAAGTAACAAATCAATTGAGTTCCAAAATAGAAACCACCTCTATTTATTTTATTTACATTAAAGAAACAAGTAACAAAGGACTCTAATGTGTTAGTAGCAATATTTCTTAACACCTATGGTAGTAAACTTACCTATACTGTCAGTCAAATGCGATTCCCTGCTACAAGTTCAACATCGAAGTGGAGAGGTTGCAGCAGCGATTCACCCCCAAGCAGGCCAGTCTGCTCACGATACAACGCAGTAAAATGTGTATTCCCCGACATCAAACGATAATACGGTCGATGTTATACAAGCAGAAACAAGTAAAAATATTGATAGTACCAAAATACCCGACATCAAATGACATCAATCGATAGAATGATTCAACAGTTAAACCGAAGCACTCACCCTCTCTCATAATTAAATATTAACATCACACTTCTCTTTCCAAGACCTGCAGTAATTACGCCAATCTAGACTTCAAAGTAGACTAATCAATCGTTTAAATATTCACGAAGGGAATACACGAGCTGCAAACAAAAATAGACCAGATTATTAGAAAGATCGATAATTGAAGTACTGTCGACGAAATAATCCTATTAGAGCCAACCTACTCAGAATTCTTTGAGAGCATTAATATTTTATGTTCAATTTATGTAACAAAGGAATTATTTATATAAGAGAATATAAAGGCTGTGGGATTTATATTTGTATCGATAAATTATGTACATAATAGATGTTTGATGTGGGCTTAAACGAATGTTTGGATGGGAGAGGTGTCAATATAGACGTGTTTCTGTGTACGCTTATATATAATCGTTTTTGCTTTGATAATATTTGAATGATGTTTCTAGAATAGGTGCCTGCTTTCTGGCTTTATTAGTCCCGAGTTTTGGCAGAGCTCGATTTAGAAAAGTAGCGTCTGTGTAGCAGGAATTTCGAGCAAAGTTTTATAGGTATCAAAGTGACTGTCTGAAAGATAGGAAGGCTGAATGTTTTGAGCTGGTCCTTAAGACCTTGCCTATTTTAGGAGCTTTCTTAATTAGTCCTATTAAAACTTCAAGATTCTAGACTGCGAGATACCTAGCATAAAGTAATTTCAGGTATTCTGAGTATATGAACCTTAACAAAAGAACGGCGCGTTACGTCATGTCTGTATATTTAGTCGGAGTAGAGAAACCTCCAAAACTAGGAATAGTGTTTAGCATACTAGCTCGAACAATTATATAATCAAGTCCCAGACATTCAGGTGTTTCAGCCATTTCTGTCGCCACCTTTAAACTTTAAATAAAAGCGACCCACTTTCTGCTTTTAGGTATAACCTGATTCGCTATAAATATTTGAGTATACTATGAATAGCAGTATTAGCTTGGTGCCTTTTGACGTATAAAAGCTAAAGATGCAATAAGAGGTGCTGTCTTTTCTACAGCCGTCAAGCCAGCGTACAAAATTTTGACCTGGAGTGGATAGTGTTACCCAGTAACTGTGTTGTGGAAGTCAGATAGGCAGTCGCTCCATGTGAAATTCTGGTATTCAACTGGATCCGGTTAGACTGAAAGCCGAGCCTGATAAAATTGTGAAAAGGTAGTCACGTCATGAAGATACGATGACCTGGCACTGCTATACCAGGACGTTATGGTCAAATAAAACCTCATCTAATGTCTATAACTCTATAAGGATAGAAATTATTGTAAAAAAAAAAGTATGAATGAATGAATGAAATGCACCGATCCCAGCGTGGCTTGACCAGACTCGATTAATCGAATAAACCCCAAGGTTTGCACTAGTCCCTGGAGCCTCATGCTTCATGGTGCTACAGAGGCCATTGCATATCAAGAAGTAGACCAGGGCCGCGGTAATGGTCAGGTAGACGTGCCCTTAGGATAGGAAAGGATTGCGAGCCTACCGCATGTGCATCCTTGAGTAAGCATTGGACTAGTGGAGAGACGGGTGATATTTATTTATAGGAGGGATCTTTTCACGACGTCGTCGCCGGCATGTTGATTCAGGTCGGGCTTGGGTAAGTTCAACTGTTTTCTTAGCTCTTTTCTATACCGTTGCTTCGCTATGTTCTGTGTTGTTATTTTCATAATCGTCTTCTCAGTTCTCGCTGCTATCAGGTTCTGTTTTTTTGTAGATATCGCTAGCCGCTTTCTTGACCTTATTTCTGTCTCCAGCCATGTCCTTCCAGAACTTGATTCCCATGTCGAAGTATTTCATGTCCTAAAGATTTTTATTTTTATTTTTATTAAATACATACTTACGGGTTAGCCTAGCCTAGCCTCTTACTAACTCAACAATAAAAAATTAAGGATTAACAATTTTGTCCATTGCTTGATGTCAGGCCAGGTCACAATTTGGTTACAAGAAGGAAAAAACATTTAAAAAAATACTTGTAGCCATTTTACGCTACCAGTACTTTTCCCAGAAGGTGAATTAAGTAATTTACGTACTATTTCACATGCCAGGTCTAGCAGTTCGTCCATTTGCCATCAATAATAAAAATGTAGTAGGTAATCGCTGGCTTCGACTGCAATAGGGAATATTTAAAGCTACAATCTAGGCCACCTTTGTTCTATAAACCACTTCTTCGAATATTAGAAATTAATATGCCCTTTTTCACTAACACCAGGCGTCACATAAATAGCGCTGTTCGATTTTGAACTTTCGTCGCTTTGTCGAGCGTTGAAAATCCAACAGCGGTCTTCTATTTAGGCATCGTATAATGTTAGTCAATACTACATTGTGTTCTATTTAATATGAAAAGTAAGTATCGCTTATCGATCGGTGCTAAATTGTCTTGCAGCTGTTAAACATTACAGTAGTTTTGCTGAACTAGTTTATTTGATTTCAGGAAAGAATTATAGTGGAAAGTTTCAAAATGGATCCGGTTCGATTAAACGAACTTAGAACATGGTCTTTTGAGAAATGAGCATAATTCATTCTGAGATAAGCATCTTCGATCAAAATAGACAAAATATGATTGCCTTGAGAGTTTAATCGAAAAGATAATAATATTAGATATATATAATAATAACAGACATACTAATCTCAAGAAGCAGGCACATAATGAGGCTGTCATCCGAGAAGAATCGTATTAAAAAGCAAGATTCTTCCTCCTTTTATGGAAGACTTCCCTCAACGCCTTCCTCCGTTGCCAAAGCGTGATTTCAGCTTTATTTCTCACAGTCTCGTACCTAAATAAATTAAATTCCAGGCTTTTCAGCCCCATTAAGTTTTAGCAGTAGGTACTTTCTGCCGTCTTCCAAGACGTTGGTGATTGGCTAATGCCGTCCGGACTCAGTCGTGATTGGTCGATAAAAGTTTAATCTCGCTCCAGATTGGCTGGTGTTTGTTATGTGATTTCGTTTACGTGATACAAACATTGATTCTTTATTAGGTCGTGGAGACGCAGTTCTTTATTGGAAAAGTTTGTTTGAATTCTAGTATTTTCGTAATTGATTGTCCTTCCTTATTTTACTGATTCTTATGTGAATCATTTAGTCACTTCTAACGAGTATTATTTCAGTGGAGTTGGTTTCTGTTAGGAGTTGGAAATGATACCTAGGTACTTTATTTAATCACCACTGCTCTCAAAATGGTGAAGGAAAACATTGTGAGGAAACCGGCATGTCCTGGAACCCAAAAATCGAAGATATTAGACATTACCAACCCACATTGGGCCCGCGTGGTGAATTACGGCCCACTCCCTCTCACAGAGAGGAGGCCTGTTTCCCAGCAGTGGGAAAATTATAGGCTGATTATGCATATAATAAAACCTTAACAAAACCATACACACACAATTATCCTTCCACACGAAAATATCCAAATACAGCCAAAGGAACCCTAACCAACTACAGACGCGCGCCCCGCGGACGCAATATGGTAGAAAAAATATAAAATACGAAGGCGTTCAACTTTTTAATAATCTACCGGCAGATATCAGGAGCACATCTTCTCTCAACACATTTAAAGCCAAACTCAAGCTGTACGTCACAAACAATACAAAACTAATAAGTTAACGACATATTACGTTAGTCTTACACACAATAACATTTAAAAAAAAAAAAAAAGTTTTTTTTTTTTTTTTTTTATTCTTTTGGCCCTACCTACATTACCAAATCAAAACTGTTTGCTACTGGACTACACCTACTTTAATAATGTATTTATTCGCTAAGTGAACAATGTATGTTCTTCTAGAATAAATAAAGAATCTTTAAACCCATATGCTAATACGAACCAATAATTAATCGACAGTATTTCGAAACAAACACACGGAATTAGTGGTAACAACCTCAACAAAGCTGGGTAAAGGGTAGTCTGATGACGAAATCCCAATTTTCAACGATAAAGTGAATTCTAAACGGCGTGTATGAATGTGTCCGAGGTTTTCCGACCACAGTCCTCGTGGAGCCGCGACTTGTTGCTCCTCATTACTTATGTAACACTAAAGCCTCTACCATCGCAAATACAGTTATTAAAATTCAGACTTCTGAAAAATCACGCTCTAAAAAGTTTGAAACAAGAAATATTGTCCTCTGAAAACCGTGGTCGTATGCCACTTTGCCATAAGCTTATGATTGCTTACTACTGTTAGAATGTATTGTTTTGTTAGGGTACGTGGTACAAAGACAACGGCTTTCAGGTGAGAATTAGTTACTTTGTTTTTGAATTACTTTTTATGTAAGTTATTTTGGGGCTAGCTACCAATATATATACTTTAAATGTGCTAATTAAGCCCTTTCGTTTTTTAAGTCCATGATCATTTATTTAATGTGGCGTCACATAGACGATAGCCACCAGCAGATGATCAAGGCGCTTCCGACGATGCATATAATTTGTGAAATTATGTTAAGTGGGTAGCTTAGAAATTATGAGGGAATTGATGAACATACATACCCACATACTGGTCAAAAACATAACCCAAGGAGGTTTATGATTGATTTGTTTCGCCGTAATCGGGTAAAAATCTTAAAAATATAAATGTGCTCGAAGATCCAATAAGAAACTTGGCAGAAAAATGAAGTTATATTGATGCTCGTCAAATAAAGAATATGGTACAGGGTACAGTCTAAAGTAGCAAATAACTTATTGGGACTAACTAGGTAGGAAAAACAGTTTATTGCTTTTTCATTTTCATCCTACCCATTTATATTAACATTCAGTTCTTCCATGGAAATAACTGAACAAAGTCAGAGGAAAATGGAAGAAAGAAACACTTTGATTACTCAATTTTAATTAAAACGAACATTATTGCAGTGTGCAGTAAAATGTGTTATGTCTCTATAAAATCGGGTGGTGTGTTTTCTGTCTGCGTCTTGCTTGTTGGTGGTGGATGTTGGTGTCTCGCTCGCACGTACGTCACTGGGCCTGGACAGGCTTCGGCAAGGGGCAAGCTACATTGATTTTATTGTGATTCGGGTATGTTCGATACTGCGATGTTTGGTTATTGGACGTGGCTACTGCTGTCAGTATCAGCTTTCAGAAAACTTGCAGGGAAACGCTCATCTTTTGTACGTCTTCTTCGCTTTTGTTATTATAGCGTCTGTGTTTCACTGGCTTCGTATAAAGGGTGAACAGATCTCTATTTTGATACAGCCTTTTGTTACCGTCTGTGTTCATAATAGACCGAATTTATTACAAGCCTTCTCAAATTGGGTAGTTCCAATTTTAGAGTCTTGCTCCAAACGACTTTCAATTTATCAAGTTGCGCAACAAATTCATCTTCTCTAGTAACTCAATAAGAAGTTATTTTCGTTTTACGACGTCTTCTAAGATCTAGGTCCTGACCTACCTTACTAGTCTTGTTATCGACTTTTCATTTTCAATAATTGAATGAAGAAGTTTTCAAATAAAATCAGAGGTACATGCTGCAATAAAACTTTTATATAATAGCAAGACAGAATTCTCTTTAATATTTATTCCATCAAAAATACATATTTATACTGGATAAGTTTTTAACCAGTGTGCATGAATTCGGCATATCATTCTAGACCCCCCAGTGCAGAAAATTACCGTTGGATATATTAAAAAAAATCAGCTGTCCCATACATTTTGACCGCGTAGGTATTGCACTTTTGTATGAAACAACTGATTTTTTTTGTTAGACTGGCGAAAAATTTCAGCACTGGGAGTCTAGAATGATATGCTGAATTCATGGTTACAGTTTGCGCACTGGTTAAAAACATATCCTTTAAGTAGAAATTTTACATAGGGTGACATGGCTGTCATTCGTGGATCTTTGATAGTAGTTGCGGGTCGTCAGAAGCCTGGACGTCTGACAACCAGTCTTACCTAGGGGTATCCAGAAAGTGGGTAGTGCAGGTCAATAGGCAGTCGCTCGCCGACCTCAACATACTTAGGAATAGGTTAGGCAGATGAATTAGTGGTCGTATCGCTAAAAGCGGTCTTTTACAGACAACCTTTAAATATTTATTTCTTTACTGTCTATTTTTTTTTTTCATGAACATTTGGTACTCATAATCAGAAATGCTCCAATACTCGTACCTTTTTGAACCATCCTTTCATCCACGTCTTTCGTTTCGTCACCCAAATGGTCAACTTCCTCAGAATCACACTTCACTCATACCTGATACTCTATATCCTGTAACATTCGTTGTACATGTTACATCACAATTCCTATTTACATAATTTTTATTTAGTTTATTTTGCTTGCTCTGTGCAGATCTGTTGATTTTTCATTTGTACTGTCTAAACATTGGCTTGTTTGAAAGATTTATTGTAATCCATGATCTGATGCATAAACAGAGTTTATATTGACAATTATTATGTTTTTATGTTACTAGCTATTGCCCACGGGTTCACTCGGTTCCCAGACGATGTACGGTTTCATAACTAGTTTAATTCAAGAGATGGTTTATCTGGGTTCATTTTTTTATTATTTTCTTTATAGTTTCTACCCGCGTGATTTTTTTTTTAAATAAAATATATCCTGTAGCATCACAGCGCCCGCAATTTTACTTCGTTTTCTCTTAGCATTATTTTTGAGTTTTTCCTTTACACTCGGCTCCTTTGAGTCGTTGCGTAGAGTGCTGCTGGCCTATAGCATTCTTAAAGAATTTGGCTTACAGATGCAAAAAAGATTTTTTAATCCGGTTAAGTAGTTCCAGCTTTTCCTCAAAAAACTTACAAAAAAATAAATTTTACCTCTTTATAGAATTAGTATAGATAAACTCGCGTTTGACCACTATTTCACCTTGATGGTAAACAATTATGGGGCTGAAAATGGAGCACGCTCGCCTAGAAGTAACCTATCCACTTATGAACCGGTTATAAAGAACCAGGTTAAAGACTACGGCAAGTAATTCCACTCCAGGTCGGAGTGGAATTCCCTGCTGTGGTCTTTATACGTATGTCTATATCTCTATCTTTATCTCTATACATATCTCTATCTACCTGCAGTACCTGCATATTGTTCTCATTCTGTGTTCTTAATTCCCACACAAATCAACTGTAATAGACAATCAGTGCTCTCCAAGTCTCCACTACACCATCGCATCCTTACACTGCATCCATTGACAAATTGGTTTCTCACAGAACTCCACGTGACAATCAGCACACTTGTCACGCTGCATCCTGACCTAGTAGGTTGGTCTATTATCCTATCACGGCGTCACCATTACTGGGTGCATCCTGTGCACGGTATAACGTATGTGTTTATGTTATACGCATAACACGGTTCAATTTTATTAGTTACGTAACAGGTGTTAAAATCTCATTTCCTTCTCCTTGCGATCTTTGATCATTTGCAAAAGGAATGCAGCCTTCCGAAATGGTAATAAGAAGACGATGAAATATTTTTAACGTCATACTAAAAGTATTTTAACATTGATGAAATACAACCATTTTGGCGAATATCCTTAAAATGGACATCAAATATTTATCATCATTACTACTAACAACATTAATTTCAATTTATTTTACTCGTAAAAGCACAATGTCTTCGTCTACATCGAAACCAATCACAAAATTGGGGATCTCATTTTAGGTTCATACATCTAATAAAATTATCGTTCCCTTTTAAACACCTGTAACACAGCATTACCAATTTTCCCCCATGGCCATTTCAGCTACAATAACCTTGCGTTCACCCGGGCGTCCCTCACCCGGTGCATCAGCTTCGGCTGTTCGCGGCGACCTTGCGTTCCTGGGCACCTTGCGCTCCCGGGCGAGCTTAGTCCCGAATCAGGTCAAGGCTAGGCTGCATCGTCAATAAGCAGCTTCCCGCGGGGAGTGCGTTTCTATTGACGTATGTATGTAGCTGCAATAGTTCTCTCGTTAGTTGTATGATTGATGTGATTGGCTCGTTGACAATTGGCGGAATTGGTACAGTGATGGATGAGGTCGGTTATGCCACGGAAGTTTTCCTTTTTGGTGTGACCTTTGCTGGATGCCGCAGCTCGTTTTAGTTATGTTACAGTAGTAGGAAGTCAATAATTCAATTCAGAGTAAAAAGCGTGGGGTGCATTTTCCTATATTTTCATGACTCTCCTCTCATAGATGGTTGCCAATAGAATAGTTGTAATAATTAAAATATCAAGCACCCCACGCTTTTTACTCTGAATTGAATTATTGACTTCCTACTACTGTAACATAAACTCTTTGTAATTAAAAAATATTTTCTACTTTTTAGTTCGGTCAGCAATAAAAGCGTGTTTTTTTAGTTTTTTTAAACTATTGTTTATTTTCCATTTTTTAGTTCGATCAAATTTTTATCGGTTTTTTTTTTTTGTAATTTTGAAAATTTTTATCGGGTTGCTTTGTCATCGGCCCTTAAGACGTGCAAAGTTTCAAGTTGATCAGACGTCTAGAAACCAGTGAAAATTAGGCTCAAAGATTCCGTTACATACATAGATACATACATACATACAACCCGAGCTAATAAAAGCGATATAAAAAAAAACCGACTTCCAAAAAAACACTAGAAAGTGAAAAATAACTTTAATTCCGGAAGTCGGTGACTTTTGATATGTATTTCATCAATTTCTGGTCACCGCCTTCCGAAATTAAGTTATTTTTCACTTTCTAGTGTTTTTTTGGAAGTCTGTTGTTTTTTTTTTTAAGTTTTTTTTTTCACTTTTTAGGTATGGTACCTACCCCACACCAATTCGAAATTTCATCATCCTTGGGGTCAAAACAATGCATACCTATGCGATAGCAGCAATCGCGGTTAATTTGCTGTCTTTTTTTGAAGAGTTCCGTTGTCTGTCTCCGAAACGCATCATCAGATCTATATGAAATTTTAATGGGACCATTTCGGAATTAAACTCCTACCTAAAAAATAATAATTGCAAATCGGTCTATATATGACGGAGTTATGCCCGAACCTCCACCTAACTCCTAACCGTTAAAGAGTTGTACCTTCCTTCATCAGCTCAGCGTCATGAGATGATGATGACCATACGCAAATGTCTCAATAGCTTTAGAAAACATGAAAAACATTGTTAATACCTACAAATTTTGAGAGTTGCCCTCGATTTCCCTGGGATTCCATCATCAGATCCTGATTTGGTGCCAATGGGACCACCTCAGGAGTATACTCTTTCAAATAAAAAAACATTGAGAATCGGTCCTCAAATGAGGGAGAAATCGGGGAACATACATAAAAAAAATGCGTTCGGTGGAACATATAACCTCCTCCTTTTTTTGAAGTCGGTTAAAAACAATTTAGGTACAATTCTAGCCTTCTTTTTCGTTTTAGTATGTAACAACTTTAAACGTGGTAACAATACTATAAAGTTTGTATTGAATTGTTGAAACTACCAAACCATCGCCCGGCGCGTGAATAGTGTCATATTGGGTCATCAAAGGTGGATATGTGGATTATTTCAAGCCAATTTTTATGACTGATAACTACTTGTAACCGCTGTACAATTAATGTGATAACGTTATACACCTAACCTTTTGTCTACCAAAGACAAGTAAAAGTTCTTTCCAGTGTTTTTATTTTTTGGAAACTCGTAACTTTTTTTTTGTTTTTCCTTACAAAACGCAGTTATGGTTTATGATATCGATGCTACCATTCTCCTAGTACCTACCTATCATTCGGTATATTTTCTCAATCACCTCTTACGACGCACGGAACTAACAGTTATTTCCAAAGAGACCGCACAGCTAACCGATTAAAACCATAACTCGTTAGTTTTTCAGCGGAATGCTGTAAATATCGGTGACCATATTGAAATAATCGTTCATAAACGCGGTTTACCGTTCCGGTCTTATTTCGCAAATACCGAAGCAATCTGCGGTGTGGTGATTATGTGGAATGACGATGTTGGGTTTTACATTTATGCGTAAAAAACTGTTAGGTTTTCATTTATTAGTAACAACATAATAAATTAGAAATTCTAATAGTCGGACTACGGAAAATACGAACAGTAAAGTTTAAAACTTTACATCAAGAGCCTTTCAGCGATATTGAATTTTCAGTAAAGGCTACATTCTGAAGTCAAAGTCAAAATATTTTATTTCACATAAACCTACATGGACATTTATAAAACGTCAGAAACTAGGTGCACGGTTCCAATTGGTCGTTTCCTATAGAGAAGACACTATAGGCCACATTATAATAAAGACATTATAGTGAACATCTAATTTCTGGGAATCGTAGAGTAAGTAACATTATACTTTTCGTTTTAGTTTTTATTTTTATTAAAATGCTCTTATTTGTAGTGCCCACTTTTTGTTGACTCTATTAGACATTATTTAGTTATTACAACATTAAATATTCTGACATTACATGCTTATTGATTTCAATTTATGACATTGTTTATGGTATTATTTTGAGTTAATGAAATTAAATAACGTATTATAATTTTAATAATAATTTTGCATGCCTGAATTGGTGCAACACAGTGGACTGCGCATTCATTTGACATCTAGAAATGTATGATTATGTACTGTGTTCAGCTATACCCATTTGAATTTGAATCTCTTCGAGATAACAAATATAATACAACAGTCACATACACAGGCGCTAATTTATTTACCTTCCCTTGCAACTAACCACAGTTGAGTAAAAAATTCATACCTACATAAAATCACGCCGTTTTGCTGAAAAAAAACTGTTCCAAATAATTAGAGATGTGGACCGCAGCACCGCAACTGCGCCCCAACAACACGTAAATTGTCCAAACCACTTTTGACAGTTGGTTAGATTGGAACACTAGTTTGTTTGGAGAGTTATTCTGACAGTGCAATTCTGTAACAGAAGTTACACTGATTTCAATTTAGTTTCACAAATAAAAATTGTTTTTCACCCGGCTGTTATTTGTAGATCTTTGGCAGTCGTTACGGGTCGTCAGAAGCCCGAAAGTCTGAAAACCAGTCTTTCTAAAGAGTATCATATTACCCAGTAACTGGGTTATGTGGAAGTCAGATAGGCAGTCGCTCTATGTATGCCCGACCCCAACATAGTTGGGAACAGGCTAGGCAGATGATAAAATCAAAATTGTTTTTCAGGGACATTAGAAATAACATAACATAACATCACGACTTGTTTTCTCGAGGGTTGGGCAGAGATGTACTTATAGTACACCCATATTTCGTCAGTTATGTTTAAGTCTCATGTAATATACATACGTTGGTAATTGGAATAGACTGGAAATCATACTTCTACTAATATTTTAAATGTGAAAGTTTGTGAAGATGTTTGGATGTTTGTTACTCAATCACGCAAAAACGGCTAAACGGATTTGGATGAAATTTGGCACACAGATAGATTATAACCTAGATCTTATACATAGGATACTTTTATCCCGGTAGTACGTTTCCGCGGGATAATTTCCGACTTCCACGCGGGCGACGCCGCGGGCGGAAGCTAGTAGGTAATATATGGTATTTCATATTAAATAATGATACTGTGTAAAACCATTGAATTGAGACCTCTGACCAAAAATAAACTGAAATCTTTTAATAATAATGTTCTTAGCAATCTATCAACAGCGAGTTTTGATTCACAAGACCCCAATATAAACTATGGCACATTTTTTTCTACAGTATGCAAAGAATTCAATAAAGCATGTCCTGTAAAAAAAGTTACAATAACTACTAAACCAAAATTTAGCGAATGGGCCACTACTGGCATTAGAAAAAGCAGAGATATCTTATATAATTTGTATCACGAAAAATCATTGACTTCTGATCAGGCCCTTCATAATTATGTAAGAAAATATTCTAAAATATTCAAAAGAGTCTGCGCTCACGCTAAATCTAAATTAATAAGTAACAAAATTAGTATCTCTAAAAATAAAATAAAAGCTGTGTGGCAGGTAATTAACAAAGAAACTGGAAACACAAAACAGCGAGATCAGAATGAGTTAGCTCTAAAAATTGATAATGAAATCATTTCAGATAAGTTACAAGTTGCTGAGACTCTAGAAAATTTCTTTACCAACATCCCAATAGAAGTTACGAAATCTCTCCCCTCATCATCTGTATTAGCTGAATCTCTTCTTAAAGAAAACTTCAGCAAGGACATTCCAAGTTTTGAATTCAAACCCATTTCTATTGCCACAATTAAAACAGCATTTAAAAGTCTTAACATAAAAAACACTGAAGACTTATGGGGGATTTCCGTTAAGGTTCTCGAAAATATCATTGACACAATTGCCCCTGTCCTAACAGGCATATTTAATCAATGTTTAGACAACGGTACGTTTCCTGACTTAATGAAACATAGTAAAGTAGTACCAATTTTCAAATCAGGTAGTAAGAGTGATCCCTCTAATTATAGACCTATATCTGTGCTTCCAGCATTGAGCAAAATTTATGAAAAAATCATGCTAGACCAGATGTTGTCACATTTTAACTCAAATGGTATTTTACATAGTCGACAGTTTGGTTTCACGAAAGGTCGGTCGACGACTGACGCAGGAGTAAAACTCATCAGTCACATTTTGGAATCCTGGGAGAATTCCCAGGACGCGATTGGCATTTTCTGTGACCTCTCAAAAGCGTTTGACTGCGTTGACCACAATACACTTATCTGTAAATTACACCACTATGGAATTCGTGGACAGGCTGCTAATCTTGTACTTTCCTACTTATCAAACAGGCAGCAAAAAGTAAACGTTAATGGGGCGACGTCCTCGGGGTCTCTAGTTAAGATGGGCGTGCCTCAAGGTTCAATTCTTGGCCCTTTTTTATTTCTAGTTTATATTAATGACCTTCCTTACCTGATGGCTAACTTCTCGGATATAATTTTATTCGCTGATGACACTTCTCTTATTTTTAGAATAGATAGAAAAGATACAGATGTCTTACATGTCAATGATAGTCTAGCTGTTCTTTCGAAATGGTTTGCCGCTAATAATCTTTTACTCAATGCGAACAAAACTAAATGTCTTAAGTTCTCGTTACCAAATGTACCCCAAGTAGGTCTAAACTTAAAACTTGATGGGAAGAAACTAGATGCTATTTCGGAAACTGTATTTTTGGGAATTACTTTAGATTCAAAATTGCAATGGGGTGCTCACATTAGAGCTCTTTCAAGTAGATTAAGCTCAGCTGCTTACGCAGTAAGAAAGATAAGGCAGTTGACGGATGTAGTCACAGCTAGGTTAGTTTACTTTGCTTATTTTCACAGTATTATGTCTTATGGCGTTCTGTTGTGGGGATCGGCAGCTGACGTAGATTCAATTTTCATTTTACAAAAGAGGGCAATCCGCGCAATCTATAAAATGGGGCCTCGCGAGTCTCTTAGAAACAAATTCAGCGAAATTGATATTCTAACTCTGCCGTCTCTTTATATCCTAGAAAATATCTTGTACGTTCGCAAAAACTTAGGCCTTTTCAAAAAACGATGTGATTTCCATAATCTGAATACACGTAGTAAAGATGAAATTGTGATTCCAAAATTTAGATTGACTAAAACTAGCAAGTCATTTCTAATAAACAGTATCCGCTTCTATAACAAGTTGCCAAAGTCAGTTACAGAACTTAGCGATGGAAAGTTTAAAACGCACATCAAACATATCCTTATCAAAAAAGCATATTATAAGATAAAAGACTACGTTGAAGACAGGGAAGTTTGGCATTAATTCCTTCTGCACATGTGGCTTCCCTGGTACCTCATTAACAGCATATCTATGTGAAAGTCTATTAACTGCTCTCAATGTTCTTTTTATTTTTACAATGCTGACATATTCTCGTCATTATTTGACATTATACATCAATTTTAATATCAACTATTTTTTAGTGATTGTCATGTTAATCATGTCACTATGTTTAATTAGGTTCATTTTATTTATGTAGATTATTTTACATATTGTGAATGGGAGAACGTTGTAGGCCTTACAGACTGTAGATTTGTAGACGATTTTCTATTCTGGATTCGTCTAAGTACCTGGTACTTATTTACAGGCCTGCACTGTCCTCCCATACATTTTTTTACCTGAAAACATTGTTAAAGCCAATCATTTTTAAAAGAGTAACCGTGGAGTTTCTTGCCGGCTCTTCTCCATAGGAAACAACATTTTGGAACCGTGCACCTAGCTTCTGACGTTTCATAAGTGCCCATGCAGGTTTATATGAAATAAAAATATTTTGATTTTGATTTTGATTGAATGATACTGTGTATCTGATTTCCCTCTATTATTTATCATTTACTACCAGACTTTTCCCAACTTCTAACTGGATGCAGCGGAATACAAATGTTTTCCCAAGGTTTAACGGTGAGCTAAAAACAAATGAATGAGATGATAGGTATCAAGCATAAAGAATGTTCCCAAATGCTAGGACTCAGGCCTCCTGTTGATGTGAGGGAGTGGGCTCAGTGCGGGTTGGATAGCTTTCATGCACCGATTCAAACGTGGTATATAAACTTTTTTCTTCGTTGTATACAGCACTTACCTATATTATGGTGTACATTTTGTTCCCGAGAGTGATTTCGTTTCTCCGCACTTTTCGAATCACTTAGCCCTCCCGATCCTAATTTGCCGGAAGTTCATGGAGGAACACCCCAAAGGGATGGCTTACCCTCCGTTAAATAGGGTTTTTTTTCATAATGATGTCGTCTTTGAGGATTCATTTATGCCGTGAAGCCTCGAGTAAGAAAAATGAGGACATTTTTGCTTTATTATATTCATAGCCTCGAAGTGTCGTTATGAATGCTAGTTAAGATACACTCAAATTCAGATTCATTTATTATTTTGTAAACATAGAGTAAAAATTATACAGATGTTATATAAAACTATGTACGTGTTGTGTGTGTATGTAACTATGAAGATACCTACTAGATATCTAAAATCGTATGATCGTAGAGCGAGATATAGGTGCATATACTGGAATAATTGCAAAGACTTATACTAAAGCTGAGAGCAGTGGTGGCCCAGTGGTTACGGCCGCGACTTACAAGTTTGTAGGTCGTAAGTTCGAACCCAGACAGGCGCTTTAGTTTGTTTAATTATATCATCACCACTATTGTCAAAACGGTGAAGGAAAACATCTCGAGGAAACTGGCATGTCCTAGAAACAAAATTTCGAAAACATGTGACATCTACCAACCCGAATTAGGCCCGCGTGGTGGATTACAGCCCACTCCCTCTCACCGAGAGGACGCCCGTGTCCCAGCAGTGGGAACATTATAGGCTGATGATACCAAAGCTCAAAAATCCAACGTTAAACTCTGTATGTGACAGCAATTTGGAAACTAACCCAGCGCAATTTTTATGATTGATGATTTTACCAAACCCAGTATTTCACGCCTATCAGATCTATCCCAAATTGCCCCTCAAAACTTTTATAGATCACTAGGTTTTGCCCACGGCTTCGTCTGCGTGTAGATCGCAAAGTATTCCCCGGGATCGTACTACCGCGATAAAAAGTACCCTATGTGTTAATCCTGGTTATAAACTATCTGTGTGCGAAATTTCATCCAAATCCGTTCAACCGTTTTTGCGTGATTATATAAAAAACATCCAAACATTGTAACTTTTACATAGGATAGTAGGATTAGGATGCAGTTCTGCCCTGCTAATTGTAACTGCAGCACTTGCAAAAAAGCGATTTCGAGAAAAACGCGGAAATCTAAAAGTAAAACTGTCATGCAAGTACTGTGAATATCGTTATAAAAAAAAAACATAGGTACTTCCAGTACCCAAATATTTTTATTTTTCCCATGTAGGTTTGCCCCTAGAACCCAAAAGTGTCGTTTACTGCAGATACAATTAGCAGGGCAGAGTTCAGCCCTTAGAGCTCAATGTGATTCGGAGGAACCCTTTAAACAAATCTGTGATAATCTTCCACAGTGCTGCAAAAGCCAATAACACGTTTAGGTGATGTCCACCACAACGTGCTCCAGCGCATCTCGTTAGCCAATCAGCCCGTCGCTCACAGTCCACCGGCTCCCCTACCGCCGCAAATTGCTGCAATCACAACACTCCACACGTTACCGACCTGATATGACGTTGGTAGATTTATCAGCTACTTCTCCATTATTATTGTATGTACTTTAGGTACTATATGTAGGACTTGTGGCTTAGTAACAACAGTCGCACGGGGCGATAAAGCTAAACTAAGCTAAGCTACGCTTGCCGCGGCTGGTCCGTGAATGGGTGAGCATCTTTACATACCCGCCGTGCCTCATGGTCCCGGTTGTCATTCGTGAATCTTTGACGATAGTTACGCGCCGTCAAAAGCCTAAAAGTCTGACAACCAGTCTTACCAAGGGGTAAGTGTAGTAACCGGGTTGTGAAGGTCAGATAGGCAGTCGCTCCATGTAAAATACTGGTATTCAGCTGCATCCGGTTAGACTGGAATCCGACGCCAACATAGTTAGGAAAACGCTAGGCAGATGATGACTTTAGGTACTACATGTGTTACACGTACTCACTTGTAAATTCTGTACTATGCGTATGAAGGTGGGCGTTGCGTACTTTGTGGACTTTGAACGAGTGCATATTAGTTCGTAGTTGTTAATTGCTGGATAAGAGTCTACCTACTGCATAGTAATGCATATGTCGTCACAGCTAACATTCTTAGAATGGTAAACTAAAATGATCATTGAGATGACAAATTATCGGGAAATTACAACTTTATCTAATCGTCCTAGGAAGGAAGCGCTGCATAGTTTCTAAAGAAGTAACCCATCTCAAGGAGTATATACGTAATTCAATATATCAGCAAGATGGACGAATAAAGTAGATTAGTTACTGAGGTACATTGGGTTCAGAAGGGAATGGAACCGAGAATAGCATGGCGATTTAGCAGAAACTTATATTTTATTTTCATTAATTTGATTAAAAAAACACAGACATTGAGTATGCAGAACCAGTATGTAGAAGATGGCCTTTCAAGTTTCCACTTATGTAAAACATATGTATACAATTGAAAAATTTGCTTAAAGAACTTGAACAAAACATGTAAACACTCGACCTTGAAAAGAAAAAGCCAAAATATTTGACGAAATATGTAGAACTAAAAATAGTCAATATTTTCTTTCTTTTCTGGATAATATAGTATACCTTAACACGTGTAAATAATAATACATAAAGGAAAACAAGAATCCCTGCAAAGAGTATATGTACATATATATAAGGACCAGTAACACACTGTCTGACGAAGGAACCATACACAATCCTGGAGTCAAAACCAATCTAAAGGAACAAACTTATAAAAACAATAATAGATTTTTTTGTTAAATTAAAAATTGTACAATTAACAAGGTTTTCTTCGTTTTCTTACAAAAAGTTTGACAAACAGTTTGTGAACATACACGTGCCGAAGATATAAACCGCGCTCGATTTAATTGGCGTAATCAAAACAGAAGTGGGCAACGTGACTATGTTTATATGTAGTGACGTATGTGTAGAAGTTCTATGAGCTCTTGATAAATATGATGATTGATCTGTTGAAAAGGTGTGTGTGATCTTATGTTCTAAACAATACATCAGTCTTTCAAGACAAGCTTTTCAACGTCAATGAAACAGTATAAACAATTCTTTATTATAAAGTTGGGCAATAGAATGGGGAATATATGTAAAGAAATACCGAACAATCTGCATGTAGGATTAATGTCAAAATATGTGGACCAACAGTGGTATTCTGTAAATCTCTCATCGTGAAAAAAAACTGGCCAAGTGCGAGTCGGACTCGCGCACCGAGGGTTCCGTTAAAATGATTTAAAATATTTTTAGTATATGATATAATAAAAATGTATGCTTTACGCAATTTTTCCTTTATTTGTGCTATAAGACGTTACTTCGTACCAAATTTCAAGATTCTGAGTTCACGGGAAGTACCCTGTAGGTTTTGATTCCCTTGCGAGTGTCGAAAATTTGCGGTGCGGCATAAACGCCTGTATCTTTTGATTGCGTTGGCTTAGAAGTTTGATTTTTTCACAGCTCCAAGGGACAGTAGACCTGAGTATTTGATATAAATTCAAGCTTGATACCTCCACGCGTTCCTGAGAAAAAGGATCTTGACAGACAGACGGACGGACGGACAACAAAGTGAACCTATATGGGTTCCGTTTTTTTCCTTTCGAGGTACGGAACCTAAAAAATTGAGTAAAGTGAGCTTGTAGTGAGCTATCTCATCCGGTGGAATGACACCTCACTTAGAACTCACTGCACCTAAGTTTTCACGGTGAGATTTTTACAAAATTGTCCTCCTGTGTTTGCGAGTCTAATATGTATAGCCTTTTTTCACCTTATTTTACATTTAAAATGTTGTTACTAGTATTAGTAACTTCACTTAAACAAGTACTGTCGGATATCTGTTGTGATATGAATCTCGCTTTGAGCAAAGGCCTCTTCCAGCTGCTTTCATAGTTCTTTTGCTCATCCAGTCTTTTCCCGCATTCTCTACTATGTCATCAGCCCACAGTTTGTTTAGTCTTCCAACTTTCCTTGTACCAGATATTGGCCCCGCTAATGAGTACTCCGTTCAGCCCATCTATTTTTTAACCGACGAAAAAACGAAGGAGGTTACTCAATTCGACGCGTATACTTTTTTTTTATGTATGACCACGCATAACTTTTTCCAGAGTAGGTAGTCCGATTTTGATAATTCTTTTTTTATTGGAAAGGGTATACCCTGAAGTTGGTCCCATATACCAACCCTAAGGGTAAGAAAACAGGGGATGATTGATTGTTTACTCACAGATTTTAATACTGAGTTGTGTATTATGCAAAAATTAAGCATGTAGTAATTAGTAGATTATAACCACAAAAAATTATAAAATTAAAACTTTTTAATAAAAAAATTAAACCGCCGAAAAACCAAAAAGTAAAAAATAATAAACCTGCTTTGTCCAACCCCAATAACTAAGTTCGGAAGTCGGTGACTTTGGATATGTATTTAATTATATGTCACCGCCTTCCAAACTTAGTTATTGGGGTTGGACAAAGCAGGTTTATTATTTTTTACTTTTCGGTTTTTCGGCGGTTTAATGTTTTTATTAAAAAGTTTTTATTGTGTAAGGTGAGATGTATGCGACTACAAAATAATTATGTTCATTTGCAGAATAAGATCAAACGAAATATCTCACGAAAATCAGACATCAACGACCGTTTCCTGAATAATTTATCACTTCATCACATTTACTGATGAAGGTCTGCACTTATCAGTAAATCTGCCTCCCAATCTCATGTGATTTGCTGGCGGAAATGACAACAGCACATCGAATGACGATTTGATAAGAATGTGTCAACCTGGAGGCAACATGTCAATTTGAACAGGATTTCAGAAACCGGGGTAGTCAGGGAATAATCAGTCTGATAAGGCGTTGGTGAAATATAATAACCAAGTTAGTCTGCCGACATGCTTGCACCTCAGATCATAAATTCCTCACGAAGCGACGCGCCTTTTACTCATGGTTACCAAGTGAACAAACTCCCTTTGAATGTGTGTGTAAGCGCAGAAGCAATACAATTGTCGGTACCGTCGTCCGACACAATGGCAAAGTTTTTTTGCGCGTGTGTGCTTTATGAGCTGACGCTACTCGCCTTTACGCACACATTTACAGTGTGTTTATACTACTACTACTATACTTGGTTACCACAACTAGAGTGCGCGTCGCTTAGCGAGTCAAAAATAATGTAACGTTAAATGTATTTAAAATAGCATTCTGCCTGTTCTGCTTCTGTCATTTTCAAACTATTGCCAATTTGACAGATCGACGGTCCCTACCTACAAATGACAAATACAAGAGAGCGCTTTAAAGTTTCAAACACGCGTATGTCATGTTCTAGTTAATGTAATGACATGATGGGTTTAAAGTGCATTTTGCCATTAGACTTATTTTTATTAAAATAAACGATAGTATAGGCTGGCCTGAAGTTCACGAAAACAAAACATGAAAATCACATATCCACCACTTAGGTGATTGTAAGCAGGGACCGTCGATATATATAGAATGTCGTTTTAAAATGTAACTCTTAATTATTTGTTGGCCCAAAGTAACAATGCCAACTTAGTTGACAACTGCATATAGTATCTACCACGTATTTTACGTAATTTTCTGTTCCGCAGTCAGTCACATGAAGTTTATAGTATTATTATAGTCTTGTTAGACTATAATAATAATCCTTTTTCAAGATCAGAATCTCAAAGCAAGATTGATGCCAAAAATGAAATTCTATTCAAAGCCAGTACAGGATGTCCGAGCTAGAGCTCTGGTCATTAAATGTCTATCTTCAGTTCAAAGACTTCCTTAATCTGGCTTACTGTTGGGATTTGTTTGTTTATGCTAATCTTGAAGAGGATCAGTGTTTCTACGTTCTATCTTATTTAGGTATGTTTATCTTCTATTATATAAAAATAAGTCGGGTTTTCCTTCCTGACGCTATAACTCCAGAACGCACGAACCGATTTCCACGGTTTTGCATTCGTTGGAAAGGTCTCGGGCTCCGTGAGGTTTATAGCGTAGGGTATATAGGTAGGGTAGGTAGGGTAGGTAGGGTAGGGATTCTGTATGAATGACAACATGTACAATAAAATACCCCTGGAAATAAAAGAAGCGGAAAGTATGTCTAGTTTTAAAAAACAACTTAAATCATATATTATGTGTCAATAACAATTATTATAATAAAGAAAAAATAATTAACACACCGAATTCATAACCTACTCCTTTTTGAAGTCGGAAAAAAATAAAAATAAAAAATAAACTGGCTTTAGGAAACATGTCCATGCAAACAATTATAATAAAAAAACATTAGTTAGTACGTTGCCATGTATGCCCCATCTAGTCGTACATCTACTTTTACTTTAGATCCGTGTTTACTCGGTTGGTGATAAGTTGATATGAACTTTTTTTATCACTACCTTCCTATTTTAATTTTTACGTAGTTATTGTACGCTCATAACATTTTATGTAAATTTAGTTTCTCAGTAAGTGAATTATTGTTAATTCTTAATGAGGAATAATAAAGTTCTTAAACCACATGACTATTGGACGGACAGGACAACGTCTGTCAGGTCAGCTAGTTCTATCTTTATTTATTTGCAAGGTCTAGGACTACTTATTTGTCGGGATACTTATTTGTCTTACTATGTGAAAATTCGGGTCGAAATTACAATGTTCTAGTGCAGTCCGTTAAATTTTTAACAGAAAACAGTTCTTAGAAGTTTGAAATATACTGAGAACTGTCACGGTTCAAAGTCACAGCATTTGATAAAACTGTAACTGTTAAAATTCTTTTGGCAGTTTTTCTAAATTGTTTGCTTCTGATAAAGGGCTTTGTGTAAAACATTCCTGTTTTTTGCTACAACCGATTTATAGTAAGTAATCTTAACGCAATTTTTCTTTCCATCTATTGCTTCTTTTTTATTTTGCCTTTGACCTTTTTTGCAGTCAAAACTAACCTAAACAATGCACCAATCAATTGTAATCCGACTCAACCCGGTCACACAATACATCAAAACTTAAGCTCAAAAGATTACAGTCTCAAACTTCGTGATTACTGAGCTGTGACTTCGAGGTCACGGGTTCAAGTCCCGACAATGGCCGGTTCGTTCACCTCTTCTTACATCATTATTTGGGTTACGCACCAAACTATGACTGGGTGCTATGGCTGAACATTGAACCGAAGCTGTGTGAAACTTCTGTAAGGTTCAGACCTTGGCGGTTCATTTTGCATTGTTTTGTTAGAGATTCATTTTCATCGTAACGTTTACAAAGCGTGTGCGTAGCGTCTTGAAACCGACGTCGACGTAGCAGTCTCGTAGCGTCTTCGTAGCGTGTTCGTCGACGTAGCGGTTTAGTAGCAGCTTCGTAGCGTCTTCGTAGCGTCGTTGACGTAGCGATATTGTAGCAGTTTCGTAGCGTTGGCGTTGCGTTTTTCTGAGTATGTTTGGCTAAAGAACCTTGGATCGGGGTTTTCACACATTAGAATTGACTAATGTGTGAAAACCCCGATCCAATGATGAATGACTGAGAACGGAACGCTTCTATTGGTTAAACCTTAAGCTGTTTTCGAATAAATATCCATGCTAGGAAATTCATATTCTGCCTTCAAATTTTAGCCTTACTTGGAACAAGTATCCACAACCACATATAAACATATTTAATTTCCAGTTCAGAAATACCCATGCCACAAACAGCACACGATCGAGTTATTTATTTAAACCGACAAATGCCAGTAAGACTGAAAGCCTGAAATTACTGTCCATCGTCAAAACCGTGCAGACGGTGAATTCTTCAAAAGGTCATGCCATACATTTTGTATCAGCAGCCATTAAGGTGAACCTAGTCCACATTTTTCCCATACAAACTTCGGGAGTGTATTACTCCAGTTTGATAATGTATACATCAAAAATTAAAAACATGGTGTGGTTTTGTCTTATTATTCTCTAATTCGTTGAAATATAGGTACATATAATTACATTTTTAAATATTTGTATAAAATATAAAAAATAGTAGCCCATCGGTATCGGGAACAGGGTCCAAGGTCAATGGTCTTATTATTATTATTGCCTATACGGAAAAAGAATACTAAAATTAAAAACCATTACAAAGTTAGGAGCCAACAAAGATTCATTTTCTTTGCTAATTTAACCTAACTTTGGGCGTGTTTAAGTAATAAAAGAAGTGTAAAATCTCAAAACCAAGTCCGCACCGACAATGCTCAATTATCGAAAAGTTCAATAAACTTTCTTGGCCATTAATTTATGCAGTGGTTTTTTCAAAAAACCCAAATCTTCCGAAGAACTTTTCTTATTTTTTAACGCGCCTGTTTTAGTATAACTGATCCTGCAGCTCACTCAATAATGTTGTGCGTGTAGACTAACGTCTAACTGCTCATCACGGGTACTACCTCTGTCGGACACGAAGCATGGTAAGACAGCGTGATTTTAGCCAGGCCCATCAGTGAGTTCGAGCCCGCGACTAGGTTCCCCTTAAGTGCCCTAGTACGGCAACATGCAACATAGACGTGGCCATACATAAATTATTGCAGATAGGTAGTTTACGAGCATTAGAAATAGCTATTTCCTTCATTTAGTGATAAGCTAGGTCATTTTGTTGCGTCGTTCTATAAGTATGATGGATTCAGCGTATTTAGGTTATGCTTTCAAGTAATTTATATTCTTTGAATTGTAAATTACCCTGGAATTTACCGAATAAGTAAATCGGTGTAGAATACATTAAAGTAGGATCGAATAGCATTAACAAATAGGGGTATGTTTGAAGGTATCCAAGATCGTCAACATTATCCCATAAGTATCCCAATTAATTTGCGGTCGGCGGAACAAGTCCCTTTCTGCCATATTTCTCTTTAAGTCTTCATTTCGTAAGGCAGGAAGAGAAGTGGTATCGCAGTAGTAACGACCCCAACTAACAATCTATAAAATAATCACTCTCTGAGTAAACTAAAAATATTCATCATCCAAAACGCGGAACCAAATTGATTTATGTTCTACGCAGTGCCGTATTTACCAGCCTCTCGATATACGCCGTACTCTGCCATCATGTATACATATACATCTCCACGTACCTGCTCGTGTACTAGGCTAACCTAAAAAGCCTTTTAACTAATTTAGGTCACGCTTTCACGTGGGGTCACTACAGATTTATAGTAGATTGGTAGAATTAGTTGGCAACACCGAAGAGTTTATATTACCTATGGTAGCATTGTAAAAAGGTTATTATGGTTAAGGTCGATAATTATATGGGAATACTTTGCCCCATTATGTGCGACTTTGAATTTTTTGTGTTCCTAAATTGAAGACGAAGAAGAAAGATAGAAAATACGTTTTATTTGCGGTAAACATGACGCAAAAAAGAACAGTAACACAAAAAAATTAAAATGAAAGTTTGAAGGAAACATGCGTCATATCCACGCAAAACGGCTATCGCTCAGCATTATGCTGCGACCCTATGCAAGACAGAGCCCCAGCGCTGGTTTTTAGCGACAGCAGAAGAGATTTATGTAAAACAGTACCTATTTTACAGTAGATCTATCTGCATTGGCACTCTATTTTACCAATAAATCATTGAAAATGGAACCGTAAGGAAACTGAAATCTGGCTTTTAAGAAATTTTCTTCTTGATAATTGTAGTGTCTTATATGCATTTCTCAGTAACAGCTTAGAGTATGTATTCGTGCTCAGTTTATGGCAGTTGGCTTGCCCCCTATGATATGGGACTCAAACACGACTGTCGAAATGTTTGTGTTATAGTATGTACACCGCAGAATGGTTAGGCAGACTGACCCTTCTGCAATTCCAGGTTTGATGTTATGTTGAATTAAGGCGCAGACTTTTAAGGACTTTGTACTGAAGATCACGTCTAAACGGCTTGTCTTATGTATTTGAAAAAATAAAATATGTGAAACTAGACAATTTTCTTCGTCATTTGATATGTGAATATTTTAAATAATATTTTTAAAACAATGTAATTAATTCTTAAAGTAAAGTCTATCGCGGACATAAAAACGATAATCACGCAAAAACTATCAGATGTATTTCCATGAAACTTTCACCATCTAAAAGGCAATTTAATCACCCAAAATTTAGTATATTTTCTTTGAATTGTGTTTGATAAATAAACATGCGTTGTTTTTCGAAAAATTTGATGAGCGTTGAGGCGGGGTCTCTTGCGGGCGACGGCGACGTGCGGCAGTGCATCGCTGCTGTAGGTAGCTGTCAGCTATCGTCGCTTTAAGAGGTTTTTTTAGCGCATCATAAGATAAGAGAGAGTTCTTGTTTAAGCTAGATTTACATTCATATATGTCTGATTTTCCAACATTAATCTGCCAAAGTATATGGAAATTAATTTTAGACAAGTTTAACTAGTCTACACGTGTTAGGGAAGTTTTCGAAGTTAACAAGGCGTTTCATCTACATTTAATTGAAGAGGCAGCATCCACGTGTATACGTGGGAAGCTTCCTATTATAGCCGAAGGTACTTTCCCAAGTTCGGCAGAAATTGTTGTGATAACAGAAACATGTGTTCAAGCGAATTAATGAACAACAGTCTTAGAATGTATTATAGTTCAAATATATTTAACTTAATTTTGCTTATAGGCAGTATAATCAACCTATAATCTTCCCACTGCTGGAACACAGGCAGAGTGACCGATCCACCACGCGGGCCCGGTGTGGGTTGGTAGATGTCACATGTCTTCGAATTGGTGGTTCTAGGACATACCGGTTTCCTTACGATGTTTTCCTTCACCGTTTTTAGAGCAGTGGTGGGGAAATTAAATACACAAAGTAAAATTAAAGTACCTACGCTCTTCTGGGCCACCACTGCTCCTATAAGTCAGCACCTATGCTAAAATAAAATTGGTTTGTAAATCAAGGTAACCCTACCAATCGAATGCTAGTTAACATTTTTTCTATTGTGAAACATGGTAATATTTACATAATTTATAAACTAGATTTCATTATGCAAGCCACTTCGTCCTACTTAATACGGTGAATTCAATAAAATCATAAATATTAATACTAAAAGTAACAACTCAATTAAATCTAACGCCAGTATTTAAACTAAAAACCACAGATTTAAAAGAATGTTACAACAAGGATTTAATCTAAAAGCACATAAAACAATCTGCAGCTAGTTGAGTGTTGCCATACTAAACTAAACCGGTGCAACGCCCTTCAATAATAGCATGCCGACCTTTTGCACTGCAATGAATATTAATGAAATTCACAAAAGGGCACTTTAGGGTCCCTACATTTAGCTTATTTTACTTACAAAGTGCATCTAACTCTGGTACACTTAATTGTTTTAAGTTATATGGTAATATTTGGGGCCTTATTTTTTTATGGAAGTTACGATGGACGCGTAAACGTTTGACGAGAATATCAGTGCTTGTCTATGCCCCGCTCTCTAGTCTATACCACAGTACTTTCAGTTAATCCGATTGATATTTATTTCATCGATTTAAATTTTGGAAGTCGGAATTAATTTGTGACCTGTATTTTATATGTACCTATAAGACTATATATGAAGCGTGAAAGACTCGTTCGTCCATTAGTAGTCCGTTTATTTCCTTCTACTAAGTGCTAAGTGTTATTGGGTCCTCCATTAGGAGTTACTCAGTCGAAGCCCGGAGTCTTCTCTATAGTGGTTAATAACAATTGACTCGCCCCCTATGTGGGTACATATACTGCTGCCTTTACCTTCGTGGAACACAGGTGATATTACTTTTTTAGTAATCGTTGTGTTAAATTCAGGCAGCGCCCTGAAATTCTTTCTTGGTTTGTCTTTGGTCTTTCTGCTAGGGAGTTTGTCGCACCACTTCTTCTTCCCAGCTAAAGCACTATGGAATGGCAAAGAGCGGGAGTTTTGGGCGCTGTTTTATGTAATTGAGACGTCCGGAAAGTGCAAATTCTCAGCCCAATTTGAATCAATTACTGTAAGACTAATGCCCTGCAAAAAAAAAAACAATAAATGAATTTCAGGATAACCTTACAGTATTTTCCAAAGGTCATAGAAGTCACACCGAACAATTTCTTACCAGAATTAACCAAGATCAGTATTTACAAAGCCAATACTAATTGGAAAAGTCGAGAGCCGATGAGTGATTCGGGGAATGTAGAATTACGAACAGTCAGATTAACAGTGACCGTCCGTACTGCTGTTCAAAAACATTAATTCCTCAAAATATTTGAAGAGCAGGTGAAAACCGCACTGAAATCCATCGTGTAGTTCCTGAAACTGAAAATTGTTCAGTGAATTGTACGCTGAGGTGTGGTCTGCTACTGTGGAAGTTTGTTGCGTAAAACGTAGTTATTTTTAATTTTAACTTTATTTCATCGAAACGAATTCGCAGTGTTGGTTTATTTCCTTTTACGCTAAAGATTTCAGAAATCATAAAAGTCTCTTTAGCTGGTTTTTCATGGTCAGTCGATGGCTTTTTTTTTTTGTTGTGAGTCTGATTTGAAACCTGAAAACAAAATTTTCACTCGAGAACCTTGTCAATTATAAACAAACTACCTACTTACGAAAAGTATGTTAGAAATAAGAAAGAAAGAAGATAGGTACATTATTTTATTTAGCACAGACTAAAAGGCAATCAATATACAGCAGAAAAAAGTAAAGTAAAATCAAATAGAAATTGTAACATGCGATCAGAAACTAGCATTAAAGTTTGCCTCACGGTTGCGCCAAAAAGGCCCAATTCAGAAAAAAAGTATGTAAAAACACGTGTAGGTAGCTTCAAGAGTTTCCTAAAAATCACTGTCTCAGTCACGTTCTAAAATAGCCAAAGTTATTTCTTTAGCGGTTCAGCATAATACATTGAACAACGTACACCAATATATTACACGTAACAATATAATAAGAACGTTCTAGAAACATGAAAACGGCGCCGACCTCCATCATAAAATTATAATTTTCCGGCAGCTATTCGCGGTTTTACAAATTTGCATAGTAAGTAATTGCTCCACTAACAATACTTAAACTATTCCTAGTGGTATACTTCGTCCTCTAGCTTGCATGCTTGTTTCGGTAAGGACGCAAAAACATATTAGTACTTTTATTGTACCTACTTACAAGGTTTCAGAGGCCACCAGTCTATTTTCAGTACAATTCTGTACTCAACGATGCGGAGTATATATGCTGGGTAAAAGCCCCTTTAAACACTGCAGCACTCTGTTCCTAGCCTCCAGTTTACTCTTCGCACTATCAATCATTATCATCATTCATCTGCCTATATTTTTCCCTACTTGACTGACTTCCAATATAACCGGATGAACCTGATTGCCAGTATTTTACATGGAGTATCTGCCTATCTTACCTCCACAACCCAGTTACTGGTTAATACGATACCCCTTGGCAAGACTGGTTGTCAGACTTTCGGGCTTGTGAGGACCCGTAACGACTGTCAAAGATTGACGAATGACAGCCAGGACCAACGGCTTAACGGGTCCTGGTATGTGAAGATTGTTACCCATCTACGGACCAAAAGCGGCAAGCGTAGCTTAACCTGATCGATCGACCTGTGGGGCTATTATTACTTAGCCACAGTTCCCTCTAATCTCATCTCTGCAACAATCAAAGTCAAAAACTTTTCGACGGATTGAGGTTAAAATGCCAGCGTTCTTCAAAATACGGGAATTGTCCTTTAGATCTTTCTGGCCTAATTTCAACAGCATAACATTCACATAATTCCGCATCAACGTCTGCCGCTACACGTGCGGTACTAGACCATGAATCAGCCGCAACAGCTACTCGTATTGTTTCGGGCTTTGTGTCCGCTTGTCTATCCTCCATTGTTACAATGGAAAGTTACGAGAACAACCCGATATGTATCTTTTGTTACGTTTTTAATACTATAAACCGCTTATGGACCAACTGTACTATTTCTGTGTTGCTCGCTATTATATGGAAAATTGTATTTATCATCTTTTGTGATGATAGGAACGGATTTATTTTTATAACGGGATTGGAAATTGTGTTTCCTATTGTTGTTTGTGTCTAGTGTTTGGTTGGGGTGATATTGGGAAGATGATGTATGGTCGCAATAGGTTCTTCTGTTTTGACAAACCTGGCTTTTTCTTAATCTTGAGCAGATCTTGTGTCATCAAACCTTCTATGGTAATCAGACTTTCTTGAAACATCAGGCTTTATGAGGTATCTCGTACTACAGTTGATTCCATGATTATGTATCGTGGTTGGAGACCACGATATAATATGTATATGCATATGCACAATGGAATGTACATATTACTGCACTCCGCTCCCCCTTTTCAGTTGATCTTAGGGTAGCATCCTACTCTAATATGCTAACGTAGACATTCCTGCGAATCTCAGATCACAGCTGTTATTGCAATTTTACTTGCCAATCCAATACCTACGTACCAAGTTAATGCTTTATTTAGAACACCATTCTGATTGAAATACAGAATTTGTAGCAAACATCAAAATTATCATCCATCCATAAAAATACACTTGATGCCAACTTTCTAAGTCCCAATCTTTATTAGACAGGACATGGTTTCCATCAATGTCGTCTGGCTTTTCGTTTGATATGACAAGAAACTGATATACTGTGGAGTACAGTTCAAAGGCAATTTTTTTGGATCATCTTGAAAGTTAAAAGTGTCTTTGAAGAAGAATTTATTTTATTTTTTGTTTGTCTTTGTTCTTGACAAACTTGTTATACGAGTACTTAGGTACCTAGATAATAAATGAATTAAGTGATTTCCTATAACTGGAAGCGCACACTTGTATTTGTCTCTGTTTATATTAACGTGCATGCAATTGGGTAGCCTCTGTTGGTGAACCAAAAAATAAAAAATGCTGTTAGTAATTTCCCCTCCTGGTGAATGTTATACGTTGAAATAATAACTAAGTAGGTATCTAAGTTGTTTAATGCAAATGTTGGCCAAAAATAGCGACCGCATTACGAGCATATATAAATCAGATCAAAAAGAGTCGAAAATTTTGGAAAAAAGAGTATTTTTCCAAAATTTTCTTTGGGTTATTTTGGTTTCAAAAGTTTTGGTCTACGTAGCAACCATTCATACAACACGTTCTCACAGCATTATAGGTATTCTCTTATTACGAGTAGTATTTTCTGGTATATATTGGCTATACCCCTAATTAAAACTTCTACCGATAAGTTTTACCTTTTCTCAAATTGGTAAAACAACTCGCCAGTCTAGCCCAAAATGAAATGCTACTCACCAACTCAATCGAAACTACATCGTTAGACAATGTCGTAATTGCAGAACCTTTTACAACACACCAATTACGTAAAAAAACAATTGAAGCTCAAAATGGAATAAAAAACACAATGAAATTAAATTATATACTAGTACTTGTAATTATTATTGTAAAGAAAGTACAGTTATACGTTTTTTTATTCAGTTTCTCGCTCAGTCGACACTTAAATGGGTCTTACAAACAATTTCAGCTATTATCCAATTTAATACAATTGCCTCAATGTTATACTTTTAATTGTTAAATGAAGTTCTTTTTGTAACTGTTTGCTGGAGCTAATAACATGGAGAACGATTTTGTAATGAACGAAGTATGGAGGTGTGAGTTTTAAGAAACGATTAATAGTTCATTTACCTGTAGACAAACAGTATGCGTGTAGACTCAGCCACTCCGTTGTTTTAATTATGGATAGGAACTAACACACGTGGATTAGGCTAGGAACGACTTCTATATACTTTGGTCGAATTCGTACAAGACTGCTACTGACAATTCGGTACTTTATATAAAACGCTATGTGGCATGTGGGTTAAAAAAGGATATTCAGTATGACCCTTATCGCCTGGTACGAGTTTTATCCTAATTGGATATCGATACCCATATCGTCCGTAAAGTTTCGCTAGCTATTTGAATGTGACCCTGTATCTGTGTATCAGCTACAATCAATCAATGTGCCTGCCTTTTGTCAACTCTATTGGGGTCGGTTTACAGCCTAACCGGATGAAGCTGAATGTGATACCCGTAATGATTATCAAAGATCCGCACATGACAGCCGATACCAACAGCACGTGCTTTCCGAAGCACGGAGGGGTCTTGGTAGGCGAAGGTGGTCACCTATCCACGGATCAACCGTGGCGAGCGTAGCTTAACGTGATCGATCGATCGAATCTTATTACTAAGCCACAAGCTACTTCTGTATATCAGCTACAATTTTTCGAAAATACAAGAATCGTCTGAAATTTTCCTCATCGAGAGCATTGTTGGAAAATGCATGACTGAATGCAAAAATTTCCAGCTTATTATCGCTAGACAGTAGTTCTAAAGTTTTATTTTGTTTTAAATTCCAGGTCTGCATGAATGTACAGAGTTTTGATATGTGAGTTCTTTATAATTATATTCACGGCTTGCCCCATTTGGGGTGAGCAGACCACTCAAGTAACGTCACAGTTTTTTTAAGACACCAAAGCACTTACCTAATTCAAATTAGGTTTCGCACCGTTGAAGAACTTTAGATTCAATCACCTTAGTACACATAATGCAAAAACATTGAATCTTAAAGGAAGATTTGGTTAGATTTACCAAATCTTCTTTACCGATAAAATAAGGCACTTTTATGTGAATGGGCAGTAAATAGCACATACTTTACTAGCACAATTGCTGAACTCAGCCCATCAAAATACTATGCAAGCATAACCAATGAACCCTTTCTCTTTAAAAGCGTAAGATCTTTTACTACAGTTAGAATCCGTCTCATAGAGAGGAGACCTTTATCCCAGGTAGGTGGTAGGTGGTGTAGGTTATGCTATGCTAGCACAGGAAACTCGATGTTTTGTCAAGTCAAAAAAACCAAGGGCAGGTCTTTATGAACGTAGGTAGTCTTTGCATAACCTCCACAGAGCTGAGCTGATAGCCTATTACGCGCTTTATTCCGTCGCTATCTAGGATCTGACGTCACAAGTGCGTCACGCTAACTTTGGTGACGTCATTGTTACGTCTAACGATAGTTTTAATCTTGATTGAATTGCTAATGGAATTGATTGATTACGTCAGCGAAAGACTCTTCAAGTGAGTGTAAACAAGTGACACTTACGCACTATTTAAAAAATATACGGTGAATGGACTAGCGGTGGCCCAGTGGTACCGGCCTCGACTTGTGTTGACTTGATTTGTAGGTCGTGGGTTCGAACCAAGGCAGACGCTTTATTTTGTGTAAATAATTTAATCACCACTGCTCTCAAAACGGTGAAGGAGAACAACGTGTAGGAACCGGCAAGTCCTAGAACCAAAAATTCGAAGTCATATGACATCTACCAATCCGCACTGGCCCGCGTGGTATATACAGCCAAGTCACTCTCATCGACAGGGGGTCTGTGTCCCAGCAGTGGGAACATTATAGGCTGATTATGATGTTACCAAATTCAGCACATTATTGACAAGATCCCACAGCGTAGATTTTTTTGGCGGTTAAAGAAAGAACTCAGGTGTATCACAGAAAACACCGCGCACCGTCATTATGCATAGAATAGTAAAATAGTCACAGTTTGCGCTTCGATGTTTACACTCTGTTTTGAAAACATTTTTTTAAATTATTTAATAATAACTAATAAACAGCTCATAGGTGTGGGCATGGTCGACAGATACAGATGTTTTCCATTTGAGAGAAATACGAACTCGAGTATGGATTTAGATCTTTTTCTAATAAAACACAGCGAAGTTTCCATCTATATTTGCCCCTCTTCCATTCAAGTATGTCCCGTAGAGTAAGCTACCTACCTGGTGTACCAAGTAACTAGATCACTTTATATAGCTAGAGCATCAATACACTCTATTAAATGAATGATATACTCGTATTTCGATTCACGTTCACGATATAAAACGAAACATTTTATTTCTTTTCTCGTGTCACTATACAATTTCTGACAGTGGTGGAAGAAAAATATCCTTAATTTTCTGTTCCGTGCTAAAAGTCAATTTCACACTCCAGTCTGTAGTACCATGGTTTTAACCCAACACTTACTACTACACGACTTGGAGCGAAGCCAACACTTTGTAAATATATCAGTTACAATGCCACCCTTAAAAGAAAGCAAATATTGAAGGTTAAGTATTCCATGAAAGTGTTATTTGCCATTTTCTTGACTGCCTCGTTAGTATAGTGGTCGCATGCGCTGCTGTTGAGCATAAGATTCTGGGTTCGTTTCCCGAGTCGGGCAAAGTGTTATTTGGTTTTCCCATCCCCAATTTTTCAGTAGCAGCCCGGAGTTTGGATTAGTGCCCGGTTGATGGCAATAGGCTCCAACCTTATTACATGGGATTTAGATACAAAGCAATGACAATCGTGATGTTATGTTGTATATAGTATTCGATTTAGATACTTACCTAGAGACGTAGCAAGAAGATGGTAAATAATAATTATTTTTTGCTTTCTTCTTGCTGCGTCTTTGAGATAGCGAAATTTCTGGAATCGGGGCTTAGTTCCTTCAGAGGAACCTGTCCGTTTGATCGTTATTGAAGGGGTGGGTGCTATACGCAGAACTTGGAAGCAATAGGACGGAATACTGACTAAGGCATCTCAATGGTACAGATCGTTGTTTTGTAGAAAGCGACACTAAGGCTGTGCACAGACCTGAGGGGTAGTTTCGTAACACACTAGCAGTGGAAATGCCTTTTATCATGACAATTCCACAACATCCATTGTGTTATTAACTTTGTTGACCAGACATCATCATTTCAGCCGAAAGACGTCTACTGCTGGACATAGGCCTCCTCCAAACGGGGAGGGGATTACCATAATCGCCACGCTTGGCAGGCAGGTTGGCGATCGCAATTTGGTAAAATGCATAGAGGACGCTGCTGCCCATTCTCTAGTAAGTCCCTTAGTCGCCTCCTACGACACCCACGGGAAGAGATGGGATGTTAGTTAATGTCTCACACAATTGCCCCACAGATTGGTGAAATACGTGCCAGTGGCGCCTAAAGATTTCCCAAGGAAACTGACAATAAAAAACGTTAATGAATGCGACATTCCGTGTGTTCTTAACCGCGATAAAGTAAACGTGAAATACATTGGTATAAAGTTAGCGCCACCTGTTACATTACGCATTAAATAACGACATACCGTGGGTAGACTAGAAACACTACATATACTGGTAAAGAATGTACCTCACACAACAGACATGCACATGTTCAGAATATAGGTAATGTTCCCATTGCTGGGACACAGGCCGCCTCTCTGTGACAAAGAGTGGGCCATAATCCAAAACGCGGGTTCTTGGATGTCACTTCGAATTTGTCTTCGTTCTAGGACATGCCGGTTACGCACAATCACAACACAACACTCACTTTAAATACACAAATAAAGTGTCTGCCTGGGTTCGAACTCACGATCTACAACTCTTAAGTTGTTGCCAATACCAGTGGGCCAACACTGTTCTCTGTGAATGTACCTCACTGATCAAAGATTGTCAAGTAATGAGACCACTGAGGTAGGAAATCTGGGCACCCGAAGTGAACGAAACTGAACAGCCGGGTAGGCGCGACTGCTAAGGTTGAGTTTTGCAGGAATGAGAAAGCACCGGAAGGTTCCTTAATTTACTGGATATCCCTAAACATAATCTTCACAAAATTACTGATACTTTTTTCCGAAAAAAAAAAAACACTATAGAGTAAAAATTAAATTCGGAAGTCGGTGCTTTTTGATCATTTTATTGTTAACCCCCGACGCAAAAACGACGGGGTGTTATAAGTTTGACGTGTCTGTGTGTGTGTGTGTGTGTGTGTGTGTGTGTGTGTGTGTGTGTCTGTCTGAGGCAGCGTAGCTCCCGAACGGATGAACCGATTTTGATTTTGTTTTTTTTTGTTTGAAAGGTGTATTAGTCGGGAGTGTTCTTAGATATGTTTCATCAAAATCGGTTCAGCCGTTTGAAGATTATCAGCTCTTTTCTGGTTGAAAAAGGGATTTTAGCCTCTGATCAACTCAAAATTTGGGATTCTATTACTTCAATGATATTAGACGAATAAAATAACCTTGAACTTATGCTGAAGCAACACCTGGAATTTCCAGGAAACCCAAGTTATTCACCAACAAACAGCAGAAGCATCGTGTTTGGGCTCATTGAAAAGGTCTCAATGAATAGATTATAGATAAATGGTGATTTAAGGGAGACATTAAGTTTAAAAAGCAAGAAATAAAAATTAAATTTAAAATTTAAAAAACCCCCGATCCAAACAAAAACTCAAAAAAGTAAAAAATAATATTTATAGGCCTTTTAATTTGAACGTAATATTTTGATCTGGGCATTGTCAAGTCGGGGGACGGTCAATGAAAACGCCAAACAGAGGCCTAGCCGTCCCCCGACTTGACAATGCCCTGATCAAAATATTACGTTCAAATTAAAAGGCCTATAAATATTATTTTTTACTTTTGTGAGTTTTTGTTTGGATCGGGGTTTTTTAAATTTTAAATTTAATTTTTTTGTGTAAATACTATATATATATTTTTGGATGTAATAGAATATCATCAAGATACATAATTTTCTATTCAATACGTATTATCGAAGCGAACGCAAAAAACAACCTAAGCAAAGTTAATGAAATGTATGCCTCAGGGGTGGTGCATATCATAAAAAGATTTTATTAAGCTACACTTTTTTTGTTTATTAAACACTTTGTCCTAAGGCTAAAAGGCTGCACTTTGTGACTCCGGATACTGTTGGTATTCGGATTCACAAAGTGCAGCCTTGTCACTAAAGGTGCTGTTGCTTATCACAACTAACCATATCTTTAATATCTTCCTCTTTAACATGTACAACCATAAGCTCACGCCTTGTTCCCATGGGGGTATCCAGAAAGTATAGGACGCCACGTGCTACGATCCTTACATACCCCTTTAACCTCGTTTACGGTCATACATCTGAGGAGCAATTCTCTTTATTTTAAGAACGTTCACAGTCTCATATCAGTCTCAATCTGTCAAAAATACCTCGAGTTTCCATATATTTTTGAAAAAATTTAGACATCTGAATATCGCCGAGATGACACTGCGACTAGATTTTGAACGTTTTTAATTACGAGAATTGGTTTTCTGGTCTTACACGCACGCCGGTTGCGAGTACTACCCACCTAGCCTTTCTGAACAACATCACCAATAAGGTCACTACATGACCTCCTAGGGCGTACTCTCGCCGTGTCCACTACATCTGCCTGGTTAGCTGACCTTCATTTATCCTCTCAACATGACCAAATTATCCAAGCATACTCTTTACAATTTTTGTCAGTACATCTTCTTTAAACCGCACCTTTGCCTCATCACTACTATGACAACTTTAACATCTACCTACAAGTTTTTTACAAAAATCAAGTTTACCATAGTATGTTTTGGTTTTTAACCGACGAAAAAACGGAGGAGGTTCTCAAGTCGACGCGTATTTTTTTTTTTTTTATGTATGACCACGCATAACTTTTTCCAGAGTAGTCCGATTTTCCTACGTTAATTCAACCACTGTTGCACCTCCTTGTCTTTATTAATAACGAACATTCTTGTTGCTATTTCATTAATTATGTCACAAGTCTGCTTATATATTATAAGTAAGTTCAGTGCAAGTTTACAGAGAAAGAGGAAATCTGTTCCACCTTAATACAGTGTATTAGTGAATGAGTGAATAAGTTCTGTGCTAACAACCATAATAAGTACTTACAGATACATACCCAACTAAAATGTTACTTACGTGTACTGCTTATTTCTGACTAACTGGATACATGCAAGGTTGGCAAATAAAGTTTATCTTTTTATCACTTCATTCTTCAGCCTACCATTCATGGTCTCTCTCCTTTGCTAAATCATGTAACCATGTAAATATCTACGAGAATTAGCTATAACACCAATAGATATACCGCAATAGAAAGCGCTTACTTCATTACCATAATCTAATTCAACAATATTCCCGTCACTAAAATTCTTCTTGTTTCCTTAAAATAGAATTGTAATCAGATGGATTTCCATCTTCCAAATGTATTCTAGCAGCGGCAACCTTTTTTGCCTCCAAACTTTGTTGTGCGCACTTCTAGAGTTTCTGAATATATTTTTTTCTATTCACAATGCCTCGAATTTTCTTTGAATTTCTTTTTATGTTAAAGTTTTGCGCAAATTTTTGGTTCTCAGCTTACGTAAGGTATCAAAAGACTTACGTTTTTGTTCGACAATTGATCGTATTTACTTGGGTTTTTAAAACTGTTTGTGTATTTGTGATGCTTCTCCTTTGTGCCCCATGTTTTCATAGTTACAATTTTTCTTATAATATTTTCTTATTGTTCGAAGGTAAACTTCAAGGTAAACCCCGCAAAGACCAGCTACTAAAAGTAAATGTAGTTTATATTATTTTAGTAGTTAGAACTTAAGGCGAGGCGAGTCGGAAGCAACTGATACTTACACTTGTCACTGTGATTTCGTCACTATCACCGTGTGGTTCCGGAATATTAACAATTTTAGATAGCCGACGGAAGGCGGGTCTAGAACCATAATTATGATGAATTCATGGTTACAGTTTGCGCACTGATTAATACTTTTTTTCCGTGTCTAGGTAGTTTTCAACGTGACATACCAACGGACGGATGCTACAGTTATTGCCTTTAATTCCTTTAGCAGTGCATGATAAGTAAAACCGAAACAATTAATGCCATATTACATATATATGTTTAGTATTTGTCCTATACAGATATGAACCAACTTTATTACATAACTAGAAATGTTCCTGCTTTCATCCAACTTTCATAAAGGTTTAAATGCTACAAACAAATTGGATTTAACAAATGCTATTCCAAAACCAGACTAAACTTTTAGCTACAATATCACAGAACAGTAGCAATTCCAACAGCAGTACTATAAAATGTACATTTTAACTGCGCCCATTAAAGTCCGTACAGTATACTTATATGGTCGGTATCTAATAAATTATGATTAGTGATAAATGCTGAAGCCTTAGCCCACTTTATATTCAGTTCAAAGCGTGGGTAAGTGCTCCAGTGATTGAGAATGTACGGCTAACTAGAGCTGCGCAAGACGATATACTTGAACGTAGATTTCAGTCAGCTTTTGTCTAACTTCTTACTGAATTTTATTGATCCCAAAAAGAGTCTTGATCTCCTCCACTAATCTTATTTTATTTACTCCTCAAAAGATAATAATTTGCTATTTGCTTCATCATCGTTTACAAACATCTACTAAGCATTATCTCCTATGTGGAGTTTTTAGATTTTTCTATTAATATTTTCAAGCTAAATTATTACAACCTCATCAACTAAATATTCCATATCGCTAGCATGTATCAGCCACTGGACATCAACCACACGTCTCACAATTGATCGATAGGTTCCATTCCATGGGTCTTCGTACCTAGATGACCTATCACTGTCCTACTTACAACGTGTCGTAATGAATTTTTCATCGCTACCGTATCAATGTTATCGATCGGTGCTATTTATACGTTCTGGTTGAGGCAGGTCGTATGACATTTTAATTTTTAATCAACTGCACCGTCATTGTTCCTCAAACTAATATAATTGTAGGGTGACGGATGTGAACTATTGCACCTGGCGTTTGTGCGGTTGTATAACAGTCCCTGTATTTATTTTTATTTAAGGCAATCATTTGTTTGTTTTTCCCATCATTATTGATCGATAGACTTTGATTTGCTAGGTCTTGGTTTGTTTTTCTTTTTTTTTCCAATAGACCATTTGCAACTTTCTAAGATCAGTCTGATTTAGCTGTCATCTTCAGACTGTCGTCATCGTCCTATGTCTCAAAATTAATGTCTATAGCCTGTCCAAAATTATCAGGTGAATGTGTAAACAAACGCAGCACCCTAATTTCGTAACGCGCTTCCAATCAGAATCTAAATAATTTTGGAGTATATTGCTAATCCAATGCTTCATACATTGGAATATTTTGTCTGTTCAACAAAGTAAATAAAGTAATGAATGTTTTTGAACTGTCAAAATTAAATACACTGCTACTGTTAGTATGTTACGCAAATATCCCGCTGTTCAGGTTAGGTCTTACGCACTCACTCACAATTCCTTTTACGAGATTATCTATATTTAGAAGGTTTCAACTATAAATCTCACTAGTTTTTCAAACAAATATATAATTGAACGACAGTATATAATTGTAAAATTGAGGTTATTAAATTTAAACCTCATAGTCAAATTAAAGATATCTTTACGAAGATTTAAAATTAGAATTGTGGGTTTAAAGTATTCAAATAATAAAATCAGAGTACTAAATTTTTATAAATGGTACTACAATTTGGTGTCCACAGGTTCGTTTTCTCCTCCATTTGGTTACGTTTTCATTAGATAATATTGGACCAGACCATACGTTTGTACTTTTGAATCTAGTTCCTCTACACTCCGGTTTTCAAACTCAGCTCAGAATCATAGACCAATCAATAGTATTCAATTTGCCAATTAGCAATAGTGTCATGTCCGCCAATCAGCGCACGGTTAACCCCTTTGACCAAAACTCGTGTTGCCTACAAATTACTGTTGCTTGATTGACACAAAAAATCTGTTTAGGATAGGAATGTTGTTAGTAGCTTTTTAATCGAATTAGCCCATCAGTTAAGCTAGCCTTTGGTAGGTAGTTCTGTAGCAATACAACAAATGGTAAGTAAGACTCTTTTCCTAGCATATTACAGTAGGGTCTTAAAAGTATTAGGATTTGTTTGGGAATCCGAGTCTAGCCAGAAAATTTGAAGATAATTAGGTATCTAGGTGTGTTCACAAGCTCATACTTGATACCCAGTCCGAGGGCTGGAGACTCTGCGTGCTGAAACAAAAGCTATAAACCTAGTTTGGCAGCAGATGCAAACAACTAGACACAATTGTAACTGATTTACTCTTAAGTATAACTTTAAGTAGCTAACATAAATTGTGTAACATGCTTATTCATTTTAGTCTAATACATATAATTATTTTATTGAACATGGTTGGAGTATATGGAACAGACTTCTTAAGATCTACGTCATCCAGAGGAGTGATTGCGTATCACACTAACAGTAGGAACGTGTTGGCATTTTGACATCTCAAAAACATTCATTGCCTTTTTTACCAAAGTAAAAAAGACAACAACACAAAAAACATAACAATTTTTTCGTACATATGAAGTAATGGATTAGCAATAACTGTCAAATGAATCGGATTATGATTGATAGTGTGGTACGCAACAAGGATGCAGATAATGTGTTACACAATTACTAGCAAGGTGCAGTAATTGATAATCTCTTCCAGTAATAAGTTGTTAGCCTTTCCCATTTTGACTTTTCTTTAAATAATACATTTCTGAGTATACTTCTGAGTAAAACATAGCAATGACAATGACATCTAAAATGCTAGAAATTATTCAGAAAATGAAGTGTACTCAGCTATTCTATCCACTTGTTAGAAATGTCAAATGAAGGCGAACGGGTTATTCCAGTCTTTTTAGTACTCGTTCACGACTGACCGTAAAATATAACAATACTTAAATGCACTAGACAGTAAAATGGCTATGTTTTAACTAAACCACACTATTACTACATGACCATGTGGTTTAAGAACTGGGATTGACCGATAGTTATAGCTGGCTTTCGTAACACTTAGTGACGACATTATTATCTGTTCACAACTGTGTTGAGGACTGTTGCGGTCGCCTCTCCTTCTATTTTTACCCGACTATGGAGAAGCAAGAAAGGGGGTAATGATTTAGACCGGTATATAGGCATGTGGGTATGTATTGTATATTCATCTGTTCCCTCATAACTTCTAAACTGCTTATCATAATTTGACAAATGTGGTATCGCTTGAAGCGTCTTGAATATGATGCTCTCTAGAGGATGAACTCATAAACTAAGTTGTTCCGAGGCACGGAGGGGTCTTGGTATGGAAAAAAATGGTCACCCATCTTTAGACCAACTGCGGCAAGTATAACTTTACATGATCGAACGACCCGTGCGGCTACTTAGCCACAAGCCCCTACGGATTGGCCCTACCGCTGTTTCTGAATATCAATTCACTACATCGACGGGGAAGTGCTAACAACTCCTAACTTACATTTTTTACGAAAACGACTTATAAATGCAGTTCGATAGAGAATGAATTGCGCGTCTACTGATATATGAATTAAGTTGAAATTCGCAATATTGACGTAGCAAGGCACCGAAGAAACATCTCCTATGTTAAGGTCCATCACAACCTGATTAATTTTGGCAGGAAATATATTCTAACTTACAAATGGAAACATCTCGTAACTTCATTTCGAATAAATTTAGAGCTAATATCTCCTACCTTTATGCGCTAGTACAGTGTTCCCCGCTCTAGAGCGAGACAAAAACGGTGCGTATCTCGAGTATATCTTCGAATATGGTTGAAAACTTCAACGAGAAATGATAATATTCAATGACTTGACTGTTACTTTTTTGAAGTACCTATGGAAATTACTCCTATTTTCAAATTTTCAGCCACACCAGCTTGGTGATACCTCCTATCTTACATTATCTTGCCAAATACTTATTCCAAACAAATTTTGATTATTACCTTACAAGCGGGTCCATTTAAGTATAAAATTGTCATTTACACATTTTTTCTTAAACTTGTCGGAAAAATAAAAAACGGTTTTTTCGCCTCCTGTAAAATTTGGTTTTTGTAAGTTAGGAGTTGTTAGCACTTCCCCGTCGACATATGAAGTCCCTCGCCCCGTCTGTTTGTTCGCGATAAACTCAAAAACTACTGAACGGATTTTCATGTGGTTATCACCAATATACAGAATGATTCATGGGGTAGGTTTTTTTTTGAGGGTGGGAAATCATCAAATAACTTCTCCCGCTCTGGGTGGAGCAGGAGGGCGTGTCAGACTTTTACTGAATAAAACCCGCCCGTGTCAGTTCAGTTGCCTCTGTGCCAGGGGCCACGGTATCTCTTTCGAGAACCCGTATCCCTGGCAGTTCATGGGAAAGTTTTAGGTGTATAATTTGTTAAGGTTTTGTGTAGATTGGTTAACACGGGCGAAGCCGCTGGCAAAAGCTAGTACACAATGAACAGCTAAAGTTCCTGCCTTATTTATGTTCTTAATCAATTGTATCTCAATGAAGATGGTTTTCAGTCAGAAACTTATCCAAAGCTCATCTTATCTGTACCTACCCTGTACTAGGTCACTCCAGTATCACAAACTTTCATTCACTCTATAAAACAAAATGAAAGAAAACTTTCTTGTTATATACCTTTTGCTATGAACCCGTCCATATCGTTAGATGATATCGAAACTCGGCTACATGTAACATTCTAACAATGTTACAGAACACGTTACGTGTACGAACGTGCGAAACAATGCAACATTGATGTTTCGTTGTAGAATTTTGTTAGACAATATTTCAGACCGTGTAACATGTTATATAAAACGTATGTTTGTAGTGATAGAATGGCTTCTCGTTTGCCATTCGTAGAAGTTATTTTCAAAGCAATATGTTTAATAAAAAACTGTGTGGTATAAAGCTTCCTTATAAGAAGGCAAATGTAGAGACAGTTCGTATTTCTTTAATATATCCTCATAAGACAACAAATTAAAGAAAAAAAAACTTAATCACAATAGACAAGAGGATATTGCAAGTATCTGCATTGAAATAGACATTACGAATTTAATTAATTAGGAGAAGCAATACGGACAAAAGAATAACGATGATAATACAAAAGAAATAACACAGCCGAACATCAATGGGGACAGAGCCCGAGGATACGCGGCTAATCGAAGAACAAAAAACAACAACAGAGGGTATAATCTTTATGTATTGCATGCACGGAAAAGCTTCCGATACGAATGTACCCACACACGTACACTCGTACAGTCGCACAACCTATTTGATATACAGGCAAATATATTCTTCTTCTACACTGCACTGCCAATATTCAACTGACACTGAATACTGACTGGACAGGTCGACTCAATCTGTGTGGTTCTTTCCTAAAAAGACCACTTCACACCAGTGTATGTAGATTTGTGAAGACGTGCAGGTCTTCACAACATCTGACCAAAATTATGTCTCGACTTTAAAAGAGACTGTGACATCTCGTTTTTATCAGCCTTCCTTCACAGACTAGTCAGATAGGAAAAGCCGAAAACAAAAGAAACGGTACCAGTGTTCTAATATGTTTGTTCGATATCCTTCTTAGGATATTGATGACAAATATCGTTCGAAAAGAAGGTAAATGTTTTGTTTGACCCATTTATCACCAAACCACTCGCTGACGTAGACATTAGGCACTCAATATTAATTTGTTTGATTGTACCTACATTGATGCACGTCCTACACCAATGTATCTGTATGCCTACGTCTAGCTCGTCGATGCCCGTAGGCAGTGCATTAGCAGTCTGTCAATTATTGCAGCTCTCTTTGCACTCAGCGTGTTATTGCTCGGCTGATCTTAAGTGGTTCTAACGCCCTGAGTGTAGCCAGTGTTTTAAACTGAGATTTCCTTGATAATGTCTTACTGAAGGTTAAAAGTAACAGTCTCTTTCTTGAGCGTTTTAAAAGGAACTAAGTTTCTATGCAAGAGTTTTGTAGTGTTGGATCAAAAAACAAACACAAAACCGTAGTTTTTTAAATGTAAAATGATCAAATACATCTTACAAACCACAAATAGTAGAATCAAGAGCAAAATTTGCAAAGAAACAAGGCTCAAAGGGTTTGGTCTAAACTATATTTTTTATAGACAGTGAGGCAAAAGTTGCAGCAACTGAAGATAATGAAGCTGAAAAACAAACTAAAGATCTAATCGCGAAAACAAATAAAAATATTAAATCCAATTAGGACTTAGCTCCCGCCGTACTAATGAGAAAAATCAATTTGGATGATCTTTACTTTGAGTTCTCAGTAAAACTATTTTCGTTGAAGATAATAGAAAAAATAAAACAAAAGTCCTACTCTTACAGGTGTCTGTCTCATTTGAGGACGTTCAGCAAAGGTCAAACATCTTTAGAAAAGTATGGAAAGTAGTCTCGTATGACAAATATACTTCGTTGAATATTCACGTCTTTAAAAACACTTGACAATAGTCAGGTCTAACTGCAAGTCATGCTGTAGGTACTGTTGAATAAGAATGTACATGTGTGACAACATTTTGAACGTTGGATGCAGGTACTTAGATCCGTAGATAGTTTTTACTATGTAATTATGTACTATGTTTTACAACAGCTTGATTTTTCTAGAAAAGAAAATGACTATACCTCTTGCAATTTTAGCTAGCTTAGTTGATGTGCTAATTTTATTAAAAAGCTACTAAATATGTCCTATCCTAAACAGATTTTTGTGTCAATGAAGTAACACTTATTTGTAGGCAACACAAATTTTGGTAAAAGAGGCAACCGTGTGCTGATTGACGGACACGATACCATTGCTGATCGGCAAATTGAATACATAGGAATGTAGATTTGGGCTATGGTGGTAACAAGGATATAATCCGTAACTTTTTACCATAGATTGAGTAAGTAAAAGATTCCGAATACTCAGCTTTTCTATGAAACAGTTGATAGTCGACGAAAAATTTCTACGCCTCTAGTCTCGAGTCATGGCACACGCCCACATGTTTTTCAACTGTCTAATGATTCCTAGAAAAATAACATAACACGTTCGTCTATTGTCAATTCTTCAGCACATTCGTGGCGGCGTTAAAAAAGCACGACACGGAAGAGGCGTGTTCCTCCTACGTGAACACGCGTTCGATCCTTCTGATGGGTTGTACTTACTGAAACACGGGTGGGTCGGTGTAAGGCACAGTGTTGCTGTGTGTTCCTCTCGGGAGAAGGCAAGGTATTGATTGATCTGTATGAAAGGCTTTGGTCTCGCTCCGTTCCTTTGAGTTGCTCGGAGCGGTACATTCTTATCTTTGTAAAATGTTGCAGTTACGTCGGTACCTAGGTAGCTATCTGAGTTTTCTTGCAGCGTGTTTGGAATGTTTGAAAGGTTTCGTTTAAAAGCATGACTTGTTTCCTAGAAATGTTAAGTATTTCAATGAAAAATATTTTCATCCAAAGTACACGATTCTTATGATAAAATAGCAGACCCGACAGATGTTGTTCTGTCCAAGTTTACATAAATAATAAAAAATGTCATAGAAAAAATATCCTCGTCAACTTGAGAACCTCGTTCTTCTTTTCGTCGTTCACAAAGGACGTTCAGTTTTTCCCGAATTTGAATTTATTCCGGAAAAGTTTTCCAATTTCTTTTTTCACTCAAAACCTAATTGTGACTATTACGACGCGCTTGCAAACGAACAGTATTGTTTTTTTTTTTATATAAGAAATGTATTACAGTTTTTCTTCAGTGTAGCCGACTAGTGTGTAGTCGGCAACACTGAAGAAAAACTACATTTGAACCTGACTATGGGAGAGACTCAAAAGCCTTAGATGATTCTAACGCTACTGAAAGCGAGATTGGAACTCTCAAAGCCGCGCCTTTTAAGTCTCCAAGTAGTCTAATGGCTGCTATTAGTGCTCTTTGCCCCAAATTCCTTTCTTTCAAGCCAATGCCATTCCTACATGCCAGGTCATACAATTTGCGAAGATTGCTCGAATCCCGTGATATCACACCCCTCGGCCTTTGCAATATCTATCACGGGAAAGGAGTTTTGCCTCACAGTATAGTCGGCAGCATGTTACTATGGTAGTTCAATTTGACATTTACAGCACATTACTTACTTTGTAAGTCCTGACCAAAATCCGAACTTTTGCAGAATGGTCTGGTCATTTTACTTTTTTTTTAAATTTTAGTAGGTACTTCTCCTTCCTTATCTTCTATAATATGAAAAAAAACCCTTGAAGAAGGACGCGCCAAGGCAGCCCGCGAAATGAAATCAGTTTTATACGTTTTTTTTTTGCAATTTGCAGGTGATTTGCAGGTGCAAGGACTGACTGTCCTTCAATGGGATTTTAGTAATTTAGAGTGGTGTATTGACGATTTTAATTATTATAATTATGTAAATACATACGTGTTACGATCACGAATCATATTTTGTTCAACATACAACCTGACACTGACAAAGAAATTGAGAAAAACTAAAAAAAAATGCTTGCTACCCTGGCGCTTTCTCTTACAGGCAAATGATAAGGCCAGACAAAACTCGGATGGGTGGCAAAAAAGCCGGACATGCCCGAAGAATGCCAACCACAACTTTACGGTCCTAACAATAAGGGTAATTTTTGTAATGCAAATCTTACCACTGTTAACTCTACCTTCAGCCCAATACCCACATGTATTATTCTGCAACCTGGATTAATATCGTTATATTATCAGTGATCATATCGCATCGCTCCCAGGCTATACAATTGCAATCCTGGAGCCGATCTTCGAACGTGTGAAACATTCCCGTCATGTCGGTCATCGCACCCTGGTGTAGATGCTTATCTATCTAGTGCTTTTATTACCATGGCTAGTGCTTCAGCTTGAGTGCTAGTGGGACTAGGGTTTATGTTGTGTATGACATAAAAGGAATAATATTTCTTTATACATCTCTGGGGTATTTCTAACTTGACAAGGACAGAAACTATATAATTTATCTATATTATGCGATCTTTTTCGTGGTTGTTGTTTCAGAATATAATATTTTTGTTGTTAATTTCTAAGCATGAACAGTAATGACGTCTGTGGTACTAATTAATGCCAATCAGGTGACAAATTAGTTGAATAATGTATGATGTTATGTGGATATGCAGGATAAGTTTTTACCCAGTGCGCAAATTTTAACCATGAAAACAGCATATCATCCTTGAGCCATAGATCCTTGAACCTACGCGGTCAAAATGTATGGAACAGCTGTTTTTTTTTGTATAACCGGCGAAAAATTTCTGCGGTAGGGGGTCTAGAATGATATGCTGAATTCATGGTTAAAATTTGCGCACTGGTTAAAAACTTTTCCTGTAGAGCAGGCGAGACATATTCCTCCATAGTCTGCGCCAGTAGAGAACATTTCTATGGCATAAACACAATGAGCCTATAACGTTCCCACTGCTGGGACACAGGCCTCCTCTCTGAGAGAGGGAGTGGGCCGTAATCCACCACGAAGCCAATGCGGGTGGAAAGATCTCACATGTCTTCGAATGTATGGTTCTAGGCATTGCTGATGTCCCTACGGGGGGAGAGCAGTGGTAATGAATAATTATATATATCTTAGTATAACTTAACTTACTAGCTTCCGCCCGCGGCTTCGCCCGCGTGGAAGTCGTACATTATCCCGCGGGAACGTACTACCGGGATAAAAAGTATCCTATGTCTTAATCTAGGTTATAATCTATTATTGTGCCAAATTTCATCCAAATCTATTTAGCTGTTTTTGCGTGAAAGAGTAACAAACATACATGCATACAAAATTTCGGGTTTATAATATTAGTAAGGAAATAAAGATTTCTATAATCACTCGCTAAATGATACTCGTTCGCAGTACCAACTCAGTATCATCAGACTCTCTTCTCCGGGTCGTGGTACATGCGTGGTCGGCGCGTAGCATGTCTTTGTCGTTCATACATCTCCATCAGCCATCTTTTGATTTTTGTTGTTTAAGTCCCATATTATAAGGCGAGCCTAATGCCATCCGCCGAGCACAAATCCCAGGGAATCGAAGTCAGGAGTTCATTCTCAGTAGCATAAAATTCGCCTGATCAGAACGTACCTTTGGAAATATCCAATTTGTTCGTCAGATCCGAACGATAAACTTACTCGTTTATAAAACACATCTTAATTATTATGAATTCCATGTGCGAATACGTTGGTAGTATATTTAAAAACGACCACCTGTGGTCCGAATAACTACTAACTAAATACTTGTAATAACTTTAGAAGCGCGATACTTTACGCCACCTGTGGTGTTTTACATTAATAACGAACGCACGCACAATATACCGAATAGTTACGACGTCGCCGGATATTTGCAACGAATATCCGTCACAAACATTTGACTGTCTGTTGTGTGTCTGGAGAAAAAAAAACATGATTTCTTTTGAGCCTAACTTAAGCAACTTCTAACTACTGAACCCTAATTACACAACAACGATGTCAATATTTTTTCGAAAACGGTGTTTGTGCCTTTTCTTGCTGTTTGTAGAAGTAAATTACAATAACTAGCCATGTTTAACACGAATATAAGGCAAATACATTAAGAGGGCGTTAAATAGTTGATAAGAAAACCTACACAACATAACATAGATTCGTCGCCTACTATTCGTTTAAATATTCGGCAAACCGCCACTTGATCAGATATCAGACCCCTACCAAGAAACAGCGTGATAGGTGGCTACAATCATACATAAAATCACACTTATGATGCCTAATGGCTCGTGGCAAGAACTATTTGATACCACGATAGATATGTTCATGGGAACGTAGATCGAGCGCCGAATATTCACTACAGTGGCGTTTGATCAGATAGTGCACCCCTGTAGGGAAATGGAGCGATAAGTAACATGTACATTACTTGAAATGGTTTGCGTAAAAGGCAATATTTTTAAGGACTTTAGTAGCAGTAGTAACAGTTAAAAACATATGCAACCATGCTTATTTCTGCATTACGTAAAACATATGGGTCGACTGTAATCCCAGCAACACGATTGGCATGAATATAAAACACAACATTATATTTAGTCCATCTCTCCCTTGAGTCTACTGCATTCAATTTTATTATTAGTATATGCTTTACGGAAGTAATCTATGAGGATGCAGAAACGAAGGGTTTTTATTTAAGCATGTAATTTTCAAAAAAGAATATGATCACTGAATGTTTCACTTACGTATCTTGAAAGACAGGGATAGACTTAACCCTGTTCAATTCAATGTGCGGAGAATGTAAAAAAACGTAGGAACTGTTTATTTATTTATATATTTATACTTTATTGTACACCACAAAAAATACATAACAAAAAACAAAGAAAATAGGTAATTTCCGATGATCAACTTCCCATCATAATAGGGATTCCATCATAATAATAATCCTGCACCACTCACTGTTCACCGAACGACCTTAAAAATACTGCCCTAATAATTTTAATATCTCGAGTTGGTGACCGTTAAATAATTCGTTACAACTCACAGAAATAAAGCCATTTCAGATACTGGAAGCTTCGAAACGAAGGTTACAGTATATCCACCCCTTCGCAGAGTTCCATGACGTAAGCATTCCGAGGACTTTGACCTCTCTAGAGTGCATTATTACGTTCAACTATACCGTTTCTATTCTTTTTATATTCCCGTATCTAGACGTGAAAATACAGTAAAATTGTTGATTTGCATAGAATAGATATTCAAGATAAGTAGAGACAACCAGTTGGCGAACGTGTACCATCATACAGAGCTTTTTGAATTTGTCAAACCTGCGCTTTTAAGCCTTCTGAATCAATTTATGATATTAAAGGTATCCAATCTTGTTCCACTCGCAACTCAAACTAAAGTGGTGCTCTGCCACTAATTGTATTTCTGTTAACCTTTATGATTGAATTGAGGTCTAACCAATTAGATCCAATATGAACCCAATTGCTTTGGAACTTGACCTGAATTTATATTCAGGCCAGGCAAAGAGCGTATTGGAAAGAAATATACATATGGCATCGGGAGGTTCCTGAATTTCGAATGCTTTTCCGATGTTTGAAACATAATACCTTCATCAACTTTGGACGAAGTTAAGTGCACCTCAGGACCTAATCCTGTCCCTTCAGCCATTAAGTACGTGACGATAATGTTATACTATTAAACCCTTAACTGCTACGTGACCCGAAGTGAGCCCGATGTAACTTTATTACGTCGGGTCACCAGGAAAAAGAGCGAAAAAACCAACAAAATTGGCGTGTGTATTCATGGCAATATAAACGCGAAATGAAGCCACGTAAGTAGCAATAAGGCATTGTGTTAAGATTGTAATAATGCATAACTGGTCGTAGACTCTGTGCCATGGAGCCAGCCAGGAACCCGTTTCGTTTAGTTGAGTGGTTCGCGGCATCTTAACCTCCATCGATTCAGTGGTGTCGTCCTTAAATCAACTTGAGAATGTAGGGCAATTTTGCTCTGAAACTTCTGAACTTTGTAAAAACAAAGATTTATATCGTTAACATTTCAGACAATGCTCTTAAAGTTACATCAACCTCTGAAAGCTTCCAAAAATATTCCCTAAATCAAGACTGTCACAGTACTTTTAGCGGATTGTTCCTGACGCTGACGTAGCGAACACTGACGGATTCTGATCTCGCCAGACTAGAAAGCTTACCTAACACATCAGTATAACAGCAATCGACCGGCTAACCCTGATACGAGCCCAACCCTAAGCAACAAACGGAAAATTTCACCACCAAAAAAGGGTATAGTCTAAAAAGGTAACTATTTCAGAAGGCACTGTGTTGGGGAAATTGTGCTTTATGTGTGGGGAGGGGAGGGGGCGGTGGTCGGTCGATCGCCTCAGAGACTTGGCTCACCGGGCGAGCGCACGGAGCGGCAACACCGCGCCTTTGAGAGCGGGGGCGGCGTAGCGCGCTGGCAACGGCGGTCGATCAGCTGTTGGCCGGACCACTTTATAAATTCAAAACAGGCGGCAAAAACGTGACGGTGTTTCGCGCGGCCCCGATGCGGGACAGATCAAAACATTGGGGGGTTACCGAGATACAGACCACCTTATTATTTTATGTTCTCAACAGGTTGCTTGGCGGACGCCGAGATTTACCGATACGAAGTTTTCCTATAAGAAAACCTTTACTTTTCTTACACATTTGTCGGCGACCGGATCCTATCTGTAGAAAAATGATAAGGAAATATAGTTCCACCATGTTTCAGAAGAAATTCTCTTCTCATTTTATAAAAGCTCTTTGCAACTAGGGTCAACAAATTTCACGTCCACGTAATTTAAATCATTATTTAATTGGAAATAGCGAGTGTTTAGCATTGCCTGCATAACATAGCATTAGATAAATAAAATGTAATGGATAAACATGTAGATTTATGCATTTATTCATCACATTTTAGCTCAGAAGGATCGCTCGGGGCGAGCCGTTGATAACATCGAAGTGGGTAACTTTTGCTGGTACATGCCTACATAAATAATTCCTGTTAGAAAAGTAAATTACATTTAGAATTAAAATACCTTATTAATTAATGAATTCACCTAATTGGGTATTAAAGCAAAAACGTACTCTTGCGGAGAAAGTCCTTGAACTTTACTTAAAGTCCAAAATCTATCCAAAATAAAATACACAGATGGTTAAAATAGCTCTCTTGAAGATATCAAAAACACGTTTTTTTTTAAAAGCTCTCTTTACATAGGGAGACTACGGTCCCAGTTCAATAAAAGAACATCTACGACTCTTGCACTAAAAATAAAATATTATACCTAACTTCCTTTCAAAAATAGAACAGCAAGCGCTATTATCTTATAAATAAACACGAAAATCATAACCTAACGCAATCCGAGGCATCCCAATGAAACTAAAATCCCGGGCGGGGCACGCGGAAGGAAATGCAGGCAGGGGAGGGGGGCAAGCGAGGTGGCTCAATAATTTGCGTGCGGGGCAAAGCGGGGCGTGGGGGCGGGCTGAGCGGGGCGGGGGACCGCGTGCAGTGCAATAGCCTGCCCGGGCAGCCGACTAGTCCACAAGGTCACTGCCGATGTTCACGCGACTCCATTCATGATCCACAATTAGGTACCATTTTTGATTTTCCATACGTGTTGAGTTTGTGCTCATGGGTTATGGAATATTTATTTTGGCGTTTGAAGTGGACGTTGATGTTTCTGGGTTTTGAGTAGGAATAATGTTGGGTTTATATCAGGATTGCAGTCATACCCGAGACGGTATAATATATGTAGTTTGGAACTGTCAAATTATTTGACAGGCATTGTTGCACATATCTATTACTAACTTGTTATGTAAGATCATTTACTTAAACTTCCTTGACTGCACTAGTGTTTTCTATCTGCAAGTAAAGAATACTTCGTAAAATATCCTTTTGAGCTTTAGCGAAGTATGGCAGACTAAAGGGTCAACCTAAAAAAATACGGCTAATAAAATGCACCTCATATTACCCTGTAATTAAAAGAACAAGTAATATGATAACTATTAATATCATATCCCAGGATACCTTAATAAAACTATACAATAAAACAGAAACCTTTGATAACATATTGTTATCTTTAATAACAATAATTTATACCCCGTCCGCAGCGTACGGGTTAATTAAAAGGATGCCCGGAACATACCGAGGTCACGGCGGTAATGTTTTCAAAGGCAAAGTCAATATTAAATCTAACTATTAACTTTGATTTTAAACAAAGATGTTTTCCCACAATATTATTTTCACCCCTACTTTATGGAAAATAAAAATTATAAAGAATGTAGGTAACTGCGTCTTTCTTATCTATTGAAATTAATTTCAAAAGAAGACATAGAAATAGAAACACTCGGAGAATATGATTTTCCTTACAAAAGTTTACACCCCATTTCACCCCTTAGGGGCTTTCTTGAAATAATTTCCTCCACTCTTTGGCTTTATATTTGTAACTTTAGTAGTGTTGACTGACGGTTAGTCTTTCATCAGTTTTTTTTTTACCGAAGAAAATAGTAGTACATTAATAACTGAACTTAATACATACATTTTGTTCCCTATTTCACACTCCATTTACATAAATCGTTCCACCTGATAGATGAAAGGGGCCCGCGACTTCCACACGACAAAAAAACATGGATAAAATGTAATTACGTACACATATTTTACAGTGATTATAATTACATTCATCATTTTTAAACAATGTTAATTCGTTTGACATGAGAAAATGTTGCTCAAGCTGCTATTGTGAGGAAATGATTAAATTAATTCTTACGTTGCAAAAAAATTACACAGAAATTAATTATGTATTTATCGTTTTTAATTGTACTTATAATACATTTAATCACAGTCTGAGACATTCATTACAGATGAAACGGATATTCAGTAACTATCCGATATCCGGCCTATCTGGCCTTATTTTACTATCCAGTCGAATACTGGATAATAGGGCATTTTCGTAAGATTTTTATATATTGCAAAGGTGCGGGCTAGCTTTTTCTTCGGCCGGACGTCCGACTATCCGAATTTAAGGATGGCAGAATATACGGAATCTGGAAACAACTATCCTTTTCAACACTAATACTACATAACATCATGCGCACTTATAAACCTATATGTAATTAATAAAATAGGCTTGTGGCTAAGTAATAGTAGCCGCACAGATCGATCGATCAGGTTAAGCTACGCTTGCCGCGGTTGGTCCGTGGATGGGTGACCATATTTACATACCAAGACCTCTCCGTGCCTCGGAAAGCACATTAAGCCGTTGGTCCCGGCTGTCATTTGTGGATCTTTGACAGTCGTTACGGGTCGTCAGAAGCCCGAAAGTCGGACAACCAGTCTTGGGTCATTCCATTATCGCGGGTGCAACATTTAGACGTTAGTTTCATGTGATTAAATAAAAAACATTTTTAATGAAATTAGTCTTTAAACGACTACATTTTAATATTTTCACTCTATATTAGTTTACAAGGATCTTAAAATAATATTTTAAAAGCCAGGAGGAAGGTTCGAATGGCCATCGCGGGTGCAACAAATTTGGCCCAACCTTTCCAGATCATCGACAAAAAATGAATAAATCTGTTAATTGTGATACATTTAATATGTTTTGCCTTAATATTTTGTAAGGTGTTTAAGTAACAAAGCACATAAAATAAAAACTCTTAACAAAACAAAAATAAACAATTAATTATTCATTTTTAAATTAATCGCGGGTGCAACATCAAATTATCGCGGGTGCAACCCGTCTAATTTAAGTGAATATTAACATCAATTTAACTTATATAGGAACAAAATGAGAGATCAAACCATATTTATTACTAATTAGTATACTTTTGTTGTCGCTTATGTTAATTATTTCTTTTCAAATACCTCAATTTTCAACGAAGATTCTATGAACATGTTATTTCCATCAGTCTTCTTCTCCGGTGCTACCAACTTCGCGATAATATAATCAAATTGTACGTCTATAGTGGACGTGCAATTCATGCGTGTCATCAACGATTTCTGTGAAATGCGCTCTCTCGCGTCCGGCCCTGGTCCAGGCCATATAGGTCGCCACATAGGTACGGAGCGAGAGTGCATGGGTAGCCGTCGCTTTCTTCTGCGAAGCAGTGATGTTCGCGAACAGGGAGGCGACGCACGTGAGGGAGAGGCAATATATGCGCCCTCACAGCCCTAGCCTCCGCAGGAGACGCCCTGGGCGTCGGGAATCGTAGGCTGATTCCTGGCCACCGTAGGTGCGAGCTTGCGGACGGCGAATAATGGGTAGCTCGCTGTCCGGTAAGGACCAAGCCCGGGTCGACGGCGCGTTGTGTTCCACGCGCGCGTCAAAGAGATGTCAGCACCACCTCGTAGGGTCCTCAAGGACCGATGCCTGCCAGGGGTGCGGGTTGTTTGAAAGAGATACCGTAGCCCCTGGCACACAGACAACTGATGGAACACGGGTGGGTTTTTAGTCAGTAAAAGTCTGACACGCCCTCCTGCTCCACCCAGAGCGGGAGAAGTTATTTGATGCTTTCGGAACCTACAAAAAAAAAACCATCGACATCTCGACATCGGCATGAAGCTCAGAATTTTCTATTAATTTCCGCCTATATTTCTGCGAAGCAGTCTTATTATGTTGCTCTGTTGTCATTTAACTAATATTTCTGTAAAACACACAGAATATAATAAAAACACAGGTGTTAAATATATATCATCAATCGTATTCAGCATATATTATTAGTCAAGGCATGTCAAAACAACAAAATATGTAATTAATCACACAAAAAGGATATTATGACAAAAAGTTGCACCCGCGATCTGACATCAAGATCGCGGGTGCAACCAATTTAAGTTATCGTTTATTTTAAACTAGCAATAATTCCACTCTTAAAAAATATTCATTTAAGTTTAGTTTTGATTTCTTCTTACTTTTGCAAAGTTTCAGAATGTTAGCTCTTTATTTCTGTGAATAAAGTAAACTTTTATATCTTTTGTATCGCGGGTGCAACAAGTTAACAGTGTATTCTAGCAGTCAATAATTCTTAATAAATAACAACATATACTTACATTTTTTGTATCACGAGGATAAATGAATATTGTCACTTCCAGCCTTAGTTATAAAAAACTCGCTAATCACTCACTAGCCACTGTTTAGCTTATCAATTGGTTACCTCCTAATCATTGATTAACTTTTCTTTATTTATAAACGCTAGTTTGCAGGTGATTAGTAGCGAAATGAAATAGAGGTGAAATTATGCGTTCAGCACAGATTATAATCAAACTAGTCGCCTAAAAAACAGGATTTTAAGAATCAAGTTGTCAAATGCATGATTTTTGTATCTGTCGTGACTTCGACAGACCTATGTCAAAAATTTCATTGATTTATTTGTATTTGAATAAAATAATTTATTGTGTTTACGATGGAAGCAAATCAGCAATGAAAATAATACGCTCCCATGATTGGAGTAAACAGGAAAAGGTAATGTATCGTCTGAATTTTTATCTAGTTTCTATTGTAAAGTGACCCAATTTAATGCTATCGTATTAGCTGATAATAACTATGTATTTACAAGTTCTTTACGTTTATTTATATGGATATTATCTTTTAAAAACATATGCGTATATATGTATGTATATTCTATGAAAATTCCTAGTGCTTTTGCAGGGTTTCAGTGTATTTTAATAACAATAAAATTATACTTGTTTACAGTTACAATTTTGACTGCTGCTATGAAAGCTACTAGCACGTAGCACCAATACTATTCAATCTTGAGATGGCAACGATGGAGATGATGCTACGTGAAAAAGATGAGCAATGATAATAATATGCTCCCAAGAAAGGAGTTAACAGGAAAAGGTAATGTATCTCTGAATTTGTACCTATTTACTTTCTATTGTAAAGTGACCAAATGAATAATAACACAGTAGCCGATACAGCTATGTATTTACATGTTCTTTAAACTTGTTAACATGGATATTCTATTTGAGAAACATATGTAGGTACTTGTGCCTATTCTATATAACTTCCTATTGCTTTTGCATTGGGGTTTCAGTGTCTTTAAATAACAATTATTATTCTTGTTTACAGTTACAATTTTGACTGCTGCTATGAAAGCCACTACTTAGCAGTTAGCACCATTACTATTCAACCTTGCAAAGGTGGCAACGGGGGTTACCATGCTAAGTGAAAAAGATGAGGAATGAGAGTGGCATGAGAAAATAAATGCACCCGTCTTTGGACAAAGAAGAATTGGAAATCAAAAATAATGAAATTATAACACAAATATGGCTTTATTGCGTATCGAAATAAATTGGTTTTTATAAAAAGTATCTTGTTTTATTATGCATGACTGCCATAACGTGGCATTTCTGGGCCCTAGAAGGCGTCATCAGTATCGTATAAAGTACTCTCTGCGTCATAAAACGAGGGGTACATGGGATAACAATGGATAATCACTATCTCCGATGAGCTTCCTCACGAACTGACTGAACCTTCTACTGATTGAACTACCCTATAAATCCTATCATCACGTGTACTTAGAATGAGGAATATGTTTTTTTCGTAGCGGATTTGAACGAGTCTTGTAGGTCTTCCTCCATTTACTAACAATAGGCGTCCGCGGCGTTTCAAAACTATTTAATTCTTCGGTGTCGTTCTGAAATCCCGTAAAATATTATCGAAATCCACATTTACTAATGATTATTCCATATTTAAGAACAAAATAATCTTGAAGTACACTAAAAATCATTTTGAATCGATCAGCTGATTAAAATAAAATCCGCCATGTTGCCTCTTAGCAAGTTAAACAGGGCACCGGTGGTGTTTAAATATGACAGCTACAAATCATTTGCTTAGCGACCTTATAGCGCTAAATAGCGTTTATAAATAAGAATTTTGCTAATCAGTTAGTTACCAATTGATTAAAAGTTACAAGGCGTTTATGAATAAGACCGTTCAAGTTTAGCTGGTAAAACATACTCTCAAACTGTCAGCAATACCTGTTTCGCGCCAGTGTTTCTAGGTATGATTTTACGGATTGTACCAACTCTTCGGGTGGTAATACTTTCAAACGCGCCAAAAGACCAAATATGGAGTAAAATTAAATTTTAATTTATTGAATAATAAATTTCGACTTTCTTCTTTGCACTAATAACAAAAAAAAACAACTAATAGTGCGATTTAAAAAAATAGGTCAGGAATCGTCTATAGCGGAATCGCCCTCTTATCAAGAAGTATCGTATTACCCAGTAACTGGGTTGTGGAGGTCAGATAGGCAGTCGCTCCATGTAAAATACTGGTATTCAGCTGCATCCGGTTATACTGGAAGCCGACCCCAACGTAATTGGGAAAAGGCTAGGCAGATGATGAAGATGTAATTACTAAACAAACACAGTTATTTTTATTAAAGTGTCATCTTACCAATTAAAATGGCCGCTAAATTCTCCGAACAACATCGCTTTGCTATTGCTAATTAGAAGCAATCCCATCAAATTACCTATCAACAGACTAATGAACGATTAAGCTAATTAATTACTATTACAATACAGCTATAGTATGATGTTGTAGAAATGTAAAGGTGTGTTCTTATAATTAACATTTGCATGCAACATGCCGTGATTCAAATTATGGGGTGACCAGTTTATCTTGAAACTTCTGGAGGGCGCTAGTTACAAAAGAAAATGTCGATATTTCATTAAATTGAGTTCATTTTTAACTGCTTTCCCATTCCTGTGCGTCCCAAAATAAACCGTAGGTACTTATTGTTACATTATGAATCATCATCTGCCTAGCCTTTTCCCAACTATGTTGGGGTCGGCTTCCAGTCTAACCGGATGCAGCTGAATACCGGTATTTTACATGGAGCGACGACCCCTTCGTGCGTATGTAAAGATGGTCACCCATCCACGGGCCAACTACGGCAAGCGTAGCTTAACCTGGTCGATCGACCCGTGCAGCTATTGTTATTTAGCCACAAGCCCCTCCATTTTGAATATTGAATGATTATTTTTCCATTTGTGATGTATAGCCACGATAATTCGACGTAGACGTAGACGTCAGATTAATAATGTCGTATTATAAGAGAATCCATACGACTACGAGTCACTTTCTATAACTTTCAGGATGAAGTTTTAGTACAAATTAATCCTACTAATATAATAAATGTGAAAGTTTGAATGTTTTACTCAATCACGCAAAAAATGGCCGAATGGATTTGGATAAAATTTAGCACACAGATAGTTTATAACCTGGATTAACAAAAATGATACTTTTTATCCCATACCACGCGGGCGAAGACGCTGGTATAAGCTAGTATTTTAATAATTTTAATTTATTTGACTGTACCATTAACTCTTTGTTTCTGTGGCCTTCCTCAAAGGCACAACTAGAATGCGTACGTATCTTCACCGTTTGTTCTTTGTCGGAAAATGCCACGTGGAAGTTGTAGAGTGTCATACTACAAGTTGTAGAGTGTCCTACTACAAGTTGTAGAGTGTCCTACTACAAGTTGTAGTGTGTCCTACTACAAGTTGTAGAGTGTCCCACTACAAGTTGTAGAGTGTCCTTCTACAAGTTGTACAAAATATGATTAGCAACCGTAATACATGTACACGTCTTTACAAATTTATGAACATTAACATCATCAATACTACCATCTAACTTCATTTAATCCCATTGAATGACTATTCCATAAAAAAAAGTTCAAACGTCGTAAAGAAACGCACATTACGTTAATTGAAATAAACTTCTTTTTTTATCGGGTTTCAGATTAGGTCCCAACATCTATTTTATACATAGATAAAACATACAATAATTACAACAGTTTTTCGGTACACATGATGTTGATGTGATGTATCTTTAGCGCAGTAAATACGTAAGACATTGTAACTTTCCACCTAGCTTCGAGATGGAAAAGCGTTGTCGGACTTTCTATTGACTATCCGTCTTGCTAACTTTCTTGTGTTTTATTTTCTTACTTATCTACGTTGTAAAATAATCTCCATGGTTCACTAAAAGTGCTTTCAGCGTTACGGAGCGGGAAAACGGTTTTTTTTTTACTTTCTTCTTCGCTTTTTTGTACAAAACGTGAGGATTAGCAATCTCTTTTTAAATTGTTTTGAGTAAAATGTTTTATAAAGTACATCGTGAAATTGCTTGGATGGAAGCTGAAAATAGTTTGCCTTCTGAAATGTGAGATTAATTTTGTAAACTGAAAGTAAACGACTATCTACATTTTTAATATACAGCAGGTAGGTATACTTTTTCAAATTTATATTTAAAGAATATTGCAATAGACTCGCCCTGTATTACTTACTAGCAGCGCCCCGCAGTTTCACCCGTGTGGTTCCCGTTCCCGTGGGAATACGGGGATAAAATATAGCTTATGTCACTCGGGGATAGTGTAGTCTCCCAACAGTGAAAGAATTTTTCAAATCGGTTCAGTAATTTTGGAGCCTATTCAATGCAAACAAACAAACAATCAAATTTTTCCTCTTCATTATCAGTATAGAACATGTACAAAACTGGCTAAATATGGGTGTAGGCTACTATAGGCAGGTAGGTAGGTATACCTCTATCTAACCTTTTGGGAAGAACAGGCTTGATGTTATGTATGCTAAGGACACATATTTCTAAGTATCACACTAAACAATAACCTTTTACGTCACAAAATTGTTGCAATAACAAAAAAGCTACATACATTTTTATACAGCCAATTATGGCGGTATAAAAATTGTCCAACATTCCTTACTTTATAAAGTATTTTATGAAAAATTTCGCTCGCAATTTAACACGTAAAAAACTGCCACGTAGAATATGTGAGTAAGTCAACGGGAAGGCTTTTTTATGAATATGTTATTTCAAGTTTGTTAATTACGCGAAAACGATAAAACGTTGTAATATGGTGACGTTTTTGTCAAAATTATGTGTTGACATCCATTTGCGACATAATTGTGCAAAATAATGACTTGCGAGGCAAGAATACTTTGCTGCAAACATGTTTAGTTTACCATAAATAAAATAATATTACATGTACTCCTACATTTGTACCATATACGTGTTATAATAGATGTAGTACATCAAGATAATTGAGCGTAATTCAAAAATGCCGTAGATGGCAGAATAGAGCTGCAAAGGTAGTAACTTGGCTGTATGAGCAGTTACTGTCAATGCGTTTAAAAAAAAACAAAATGCGCGCCAATTAGACGCCATTTTTGACAACACTGCTCGACTTTTAATGGTTCCCCTCATCAGTAACTCATGTTGGATGGACACACTTCAGCGTTCGTTGATGGATTCATGGCTAGTGGCTACTTAAACGGACCTTTTGTAGCCTAATAAAGCGATTGAATTAAAAATATTCTCTACAGCAAGCGTCTACTAAGGCCATACAATTTATCAAAGTGAAATTTTATACTTAAATGCTAAAATGAGGTCGGACTGTTTGCAAGGTTTTCTTAGATCATTTTCCAAAACGATTTTGATGAATTTTCCTGAAAAAGTACTCGAATATTAGGTAAGTACTCAAATCTAGTTCCAACCAATCAAGATGATTCTGCTTTAGTAACTTATTCCTGAAAAACTTTTGTTTCAGAGCAGTGGCCTGTTTAGAGCTCTGCTGGCTTTTACCGACTGTGTTATTTAGTCTTTATTTTGGAGATCTAATTCTAAATTAAATTCAAATTTAAAATTACACACCAATAAACCAATCCAATATCTTATGAAACACAGGGTCACTTAAGAAATGTCAGAAGGTAGGTCCATGTCTTTCTTATCCACTCCTCGACTTCCACGGTCGATTTTCGTGTTTGCCAGAATGACAGCGTTGTACTTCTAAACTACGTTACGGATTTTCCTTTCGAAGCAGAGGCGATTCGCTAGTATACATAAAACCATATAAAATATGGAAATGATAAACGACTGTAGGTTACGTACTTCCTTTTCCCTGTTTGGATAACGGCCCCTGCATACAACGACCCACTTAGGCTACTCCATCGCTCTTTTCGTGCTCAAGATCCATCAAAGTAAACTCGTAGAATTGTTGATCTAATGTGGCCAGTGTCAATATTGATCATTATTTGCAGGGGTGGTATTACAACCACGCCATCTATCAGCCTATCGCATTTCGCTGGACGTAAGTGTTCACTCTGTCCATGAATTTCCTCTTGAATAGCTATATTTTGCAAAGCTCTAAGGATCCTTTAGTGGCCAGTGAGAATTAGCCCAGATCCCAATTATTTTGCGTAACATATTATCAATCACAATCCGAAGGATCTTGAAGGAAATTCCAAATCATTTCTCATAATCTTAATCATATCTCTGCTTTATATGTTTAAATTCGTCTGTTTAACAACGTGAATAACGCAATGAATTTAGTTGAACTGTCAAACTCAAACTCAAAGCAGTTATTTCAATTAAACCATTTATAGGCACTTTTGGACTGTCCAATATGAATGGCATTGCCATTGTAAGTATATTACGCGATTACCCATCTACCTCGCTGGTCATGATCCTGCCGTGTGATTGTAAAAAAATTAATGTTTGACCCAATTAATTTAAAATAATAAATTTCCGATATCCCAACAAATTGGACACTTCACGGTATCGACAGCTCGCGGTAATTCGTTGAAAATTGTTAAGCTTTACGGATTGCGTCTGACAGAAGTGACCCATTTGCCAAATGAGTTTCAGACTGTCCAGTGACGTAATTGAAAACATATTCTTAAAGCGCAATCAGGCTGATTCAGGATTAGGAGCAGTCATAAGCCATTCTCGTACTTATCAATGCTAAACTAAAATCAGAATAATCGGGTATTTTTCCGTCTCTGTAGAGTTTGATTCAAGAGTTGCTTTTAGGGTTCCGTACGCAAACGGTGCCAACGGAACCCTATTACTAAGCCTATTGTCTGTCCGTCTGCCTTTCAACAGGCTGTATCTCATGAACCGTAATAGGTACGAAGTTGTTTTTTTTTTTTTCACTGTGGACTTCTATTGCCGGTATTACAACAAATAATAAAAATAGATTAAAGTTCAAAATTAAAGGCGGTCTGATTCCCATTCAACAAACGTGTTTTTATTAATTTATTTGTAGTGATATTGTACGGTGGTTCGGAACCCTTCATCCTTCATATGCGAGTCCGAATCGCATTTGGCCGGGTTTCTTTTTTAATATCACACAAAGTTGCCGTAATAATATTATTGTACATGAATAATAAAAAATGGAAAATACTTTTTACGCCAGTCAATTCACTTCATTAATTTAAATGGAACATTATAATATAATTGTGCAATAAAAAATGTATGTATTGATCCAATTATAACGTCAAGATAATTTATTCTGAATAACTTTATTAATATGATTATTCCATAAAGTGTATTATGAATAAATTTTAGGTCCTTCTTACCTTATAGAACGTAATAACTTTTATTTAGATTGAAATTGTTCAACAAAGTAATTTATATTAAAAGGTTGGTAATTAATTACGAACAAGAAATACCTGATAATAGCTACCTATTTCCAAGTGCTAGATTTTAAGTGCTTATTACTTAATTAAAACCTCATTTTTAGAGGAAATTAAGCAATTTTTTACAGTTTAACTAATTAGCTAAGGCAATTTAATATCGACGCACGTACCGTTTATTAATGGTTGGAGATATACTGTAACTTAATTTGTTATTTTTTTATTAACTTTAATTTAATATTTATTTGTAATGCAATGTTTTATGTGTAATATTTTAATGTACTTATAATGTAATTCTTATTTATATATCCATGTAATTTGTACTGCTTAATATGGGAATAATTTCCTGAAATAAATTTTTATTTAATTTAATTTAATTATATAATATATGTTAGTCGCATGTCTTCGATTTTTTTTTTCTAAGACATGCTGGTTTCCTCAAGATGTTTTCTTTCCGCGTTCTGAAAGCAGCGGTGATGAAATAATTTACACAATGTAAAACGCTTGTCAGGGTTCGAACCTACGACATACAACTCGTAAGTAGCAGCTAATACCACTGGGCCACCACTGCGCTCACATTGAATAAGTACTATTAAACCAGGATCAAATATTCTCATCATAATATTCACATGTACAACATAACTCACCTTTCCCCGTCACAGTCGGCTAAAAGCTCGCTACGTAACACGATACTCATTAAATAATTAATTACAAGGAAAGTGCACTATCGAAGCACTGTGTATGTACTCACAGTTAATTGATTTCATTAGTGAATACCGTTCAGATCTTATTTGTTGACCTCTTTCGATTCAATGGAGAGGAGGGATGTGAAGTTGAGAAAATGAAATGATTGTATAGTTTATAATTATTTTCTTGCGTGTTTCTTCGAGCTGATATAGAATACCTAAGGTTTTTGAGGTTTATTAACAAATAACAATATCAGCTATCCGCCAGTAAAATCCCCGTCAAAATCGGTCCAGCCGTTTCGGAGATTAGCCGGAACACCCAAACAGAGACAAACAATATAATAAAAATGGTTATTTTGCTTACTGTACCCTAAAGGTATGTACGTTATATGCATTTAGTAAAAATCTGTTATTTTGACATTACAAACATCATCATCATCATCTGCCTAGCCTTTTCCCAACTATGTTGGGGTCGGCTTCCAGTCTAACCGGATGCAGCTGAATACGAGTATTTTACATGGAGCGACTGCCTATCTGACCTCCACAACCCAGTTACTGGGTAATACGATACCCCTTGGGTAAGACTGGATGTCAAACTTTTGGGTCTTGATGAAGACATTACAAACATACACTTCAATTTTATTTATTTGCAAATGTACTATTTGTGTACATAGATGTATTTAAATGTATGGACGTATAAGTTTCTAGGTAGATGTAACTTGCCAGTGTATTATTGTAGTCTTTGGATGTAACCTAAAGATTTCTGTGCATGAAACGAAATCCTCAACAAAAATGACGTTTTGTCAAAATGTTACTCTGAAAGACATTTATACGACAAAATACACCGATTTCAACTTTTAAAAGATACCAATACACAGCCCTATTATTCACTTCAGAGCTCCAATGGCCTAGAAAAGTGCAGGTTCCTTCATATTGTTCTTCTACATGAATAGAGGTGGCTTGACGTCGAATGCAAAAGATAAAAAGATATATTCTCTTCATTTCCGTTTCACTCAGCATTCTTATTTCTTATTAAAGTTTTCTTGCTTCATAAGAAGGGGATGGGAGGTACTGTTGCGATAAGGCATTCATTGTATAAAGAGGGAAAGGGTTTTTTTATTACTCTTGTACATATCTCTACAGATGTATAATTGTACAGGGTTTAAATACCAAATCGATGTTTCTACAAACATTTAGTGAAGCTGTAATGTAATGTAATGTAATGCACCGATCCCAGCGTGGCTTGACCAGACTCGATTAATCGAATGAACCCCTAGATTCGCACTAGCCCCTGGAGCCTCATGCTTCATGGTGCTACAGAGGCCATTGCATATCAAGAAGTAGACCGGGGGGCGCGGTAATGGTCAGGTAGACGTGCCCTTAGGATAGGAAAGGATTGCGAGCCTACCGGATATGCATCCTTGAGTAAGCATTGGACTAGTGGAGTGACGGGTGATATTTATTTATAGGAGGGCATCTTTTCACGACGTCGCCGGCATGTTGATTCAGGTCGGGCTTCTTGGGTACGTTCAACTGTTTTCTTGGCTCTTTTCTTTGCCGTTGCTTCGCTATGTTCTGTGTTGTTGTTTTCATAGTAATCTTCTGAGTTCTCGCTGCTATCAGTTTCTGTTTTTTTTTTTTGTAGATATCGGTAGCCGCTTTCTTGATCTTATTTCTGTCTCCAGCCATGTCCTTCCAAAACTTGATCCCCATGTCGAAGTATTTCATGTCCTGTTTTAGATTGTCATTCCATGTGTAAATAGGTCGTCCGACCTTCTTAGATTTGGCCTTGTACTGCATTGCTTCCTGCAATAGGTGTGGTTTATCCCGTCTTAAAGACGTGTGCATCAGTACATTTTATTACGATTTTTCCATCTAAGATTTCGTGCATTTTCTTAATTATTGATTTATTCCTATCGTGGTTAGTCAAGTCTCTCATGATAACTCGTTCATATTTTCCAAGTCTTAGTCATAATATCATACAAGGTACGATAACCCTTCGATACATAAGTCTAGCTAGTTTCCAGTCCATCTTTGAGTTTAGTATGAGTGGTAGTAATGATTTGGCGTTTCTCGTGGCCAGTTGGAATCGTTTTCTAATTGTGCTTTTTCTGCTTAGTACGGATGTTGTGATTTCTTGTGGCTAGTTGGAATCGTTTTCTAACTGTGCTTTTTCTGCTTAGTACGGGTGTTGTGTTTGTGCCAGGTATTTCATTAAGTCCAGTGTTGCTATACTTATTCTCGCTGAGGGTCATGTTGGTCGTTTGCTGTGATGTTATGGTGTCTCTAACTAGATATTTTTGTTGTTTTTTTTTTTATTTGGAAGCCTGCGCTATTTAGTAAGGGTTTTATGTGGTATAAGATACGCTCTAGTCCTGCTAGACTGTCTGTAATGAGGATATGATCGTCTGCAAATGATAATACCAGCGGGAGTTAAATTTCGCGGTCCTGATAAATTTCGCAGTCCTGATCAAATTTGAATAAATGGGTTCCCTCTTCAAGGGTTCTAAGGACTTCCTCGGTAACCGATGTGAAAGGCAAGGGGACAGAGGGCACCTCTGTTTAACTCCCTTTCCTTTGATTACTATAAGCCAACTGCTTTTCTGGCCACACCATCTGATGCACGTTGTTACATTCAAGCATATCTTGATTATACTAATGGTCATCGATTTGTTGGTTCATTGCAATAATTATCCTAATGCCTTAATGTACTGCCTTTAATTCAACATATCTACAAACATTTAGTGAAGCTGCATTATATAGCATAGCTTATATGTAAGTACCTATACAATAAAGAGCAACAGCTGATTGGATATTTACCTAGTAAGTAGTATGCTTAAATAATTACATATTAGTAAGCTAGCGACTAGGAATTGATGAAGGGCGTGCGTTTTGGGGGACTGTCTTATGTAATTTTGACGTTCAAAAAGTGCTTACTCTCGGCCTAGTTTGAATAAATGACTGGATTTTGATTTGATTTCATGGATACAGCATTATTCCAAAATAATAATTAGGTTTTTCTTCTTCTGGTTTTAATTCTTGTAGACAAAAATAGTGCCGTGTGGTGCCGGAATTCCGTATGGTGCCGGAGTTCCGTGTGGTGCCGGAGTTCCGTGTGATGCCGGAGTTCCGTGTGGTGCCGGAGTTCCGTGTGGCGCCGGACGTAAAAGAATGGCACCATCCCATTTCGTCCCGTGGGTGTCGTAGAAGGCGACCAAGGGTTTTACCAGAGAATAGGCAGCAGCGTTCTGTATGCATTTTTCCACCATACTGCGATCACCAACCCGCCTGCCAAGCGTGGCGATTATGGCAATCCCCTCCCCGTTGGAGGAGCCCTATGTCCAGCAGTGGAAGTCCTCGGCTGAGATGATGATGAGACAAAAATATGTAACCTAATAAAAATAAGTTCAAGATGCTTATACTTTCAACTACTTAATGGTAATACTAGCACAACTGTGAACCCAGAAAAAACACAAAAAAGTCTAATCTTATCTTCGAAATCGAACCAACCGTTATCAGATCACACACTTCACTTTAACAATACTCGTAACTCCACAACCTTCAAGTCCCAACAATAACAACACATTTATCATGCCGCCTCCCACGGGGCCTGCAGTCCTGCCCATCCGGTGCGGCGTAAAAAGCGCAATACGAGCTGTGACGTAACATCCTCTGCGCATCCTTTGAAGATGCAGCCAAACGTGCGAAGGACATTATTCGTGCAATTTACTTGTGATTTGTGTCTTTGTTGTGTTCGTTACGTAAATGTGTTTATAACGAGGAATATGAATGTAGGTACGGTCACCAAATGAGATCAGTAACCAGGGTCGTCCAATATAGTTGAAGTTTAATAAGAAACCGATGCGTCCATCGATTCGAATGAAATTTAATTTTCTATTTTATTTTATTTTATTTTATTTTATTGTATTAGGGTGGCTTACAGCTATCAATACAAAAGTAGTAGTAATATAATTTACGACAAGCCATTTACAAGCCTCCACAGATAGCAATGGAGCATTGTTGTATGCGTTATCAACTATGTTTAGATTAAATAATTAATTATGTAAGTGGTAAACTAAGATTAAAACTAAATAGATACATAACTAAATTATTACATTAAGTATATTACATAGGCAGGAATGTATGTTCAACCACGATTTGGATCAATCATAAACTACAGTTTTAGATAAAATGGTCACAATAGACGCCAAGCAGCTTGCAAACAAATCAATTGAGGGGTGTTCATTCTTTACAATTCTGTTGAATGCTTTGACTGAGCGAATCATGAAGGAATTACTGCGATAAATTGTGCGAGCGTATGGAGCATGGAGAAGATCTCTCAAACGAGAGTGCCGAGGTGGAACATTCAGAGACAGCTTTGAAAGAAGTTCAGGACAATCAATCCTTGATTGTGCTATTTTCACTAAGAACCGTATGTCGGATATATTTCTCCGAGTTATAAGTGGGAGTAAGTGGAATCGAGCACAGGGATTTTAAATTTGTAACCTAAGTATCTAGTGAATTTCCTTTGTATTCGTTCCAATCTGTCCGAATGCACTGCATAATTCGGATTCCAAATTTGACTACCATATTCAAGATGACTGTGGACGTAAGCATAATACAGGATTTTTAAGGTTTTCATTTTGTTAAACGAACTGGTATTACGGATAATAAACCCCAGGGCCTTGGATGCTTTTTTGGCGATATGATCGACATGACACTCAAAACTGAGTTTACTATCCAGCAGAATTCCAAGGTCTCTGGTGACATGACTTCGAGATAAAGGCTGATTTGCAATTGAGTAGTTAAAGACGACTGAATGATTTTTTCGAGTGAAGGTTATAACCAAGCATTTAGATATGTTAATATCTAGTTTATTTCTGCTACAATAACTTACTAACCTAGAAACGTCTGCCTGCAACAGTAGAGCGTCATTTAAACTTTTAACTGATGTATATATTTTCATGTCATCTGCAAATAATAGGTGTATAGAGTGTTTGAAACACTCGCCGATATCATTGATGAATAATACAAATAATAAAGGCCCCAGTAAGGAGCCCTGGGGCACACCAGAAGGGATACTTGACCAGGAGGACATATAGCCATTGAGAACTACTGCTTGTGTCCTATTCTGCACATAAGACGAGAACCATCTATATAGGTCTCCCCTAATGCCCAAGTCAAAAAGCTTCCTCAGTAGAATGTCATGATCGATTCTATCGAACGCCTTGCTATAATCAGTGTAGATTGCATCGACCTGGGATCCATTATCCATATGCTCTGAAATATAATCTGTAAAGAGAACTAGGTTGGAAACTGTAGACCTTCCTTTCAGAAAACCGTGCTGTTGGGGACTCAAGCTAGCAACCACACAGCTGTACAACTGATTGTAAATTATGCGTTCCAATACTTTAGCTAGCAGACAAAGCTTTGAAATTGGCCTGTAATTTTCAATATTATCTTTAGGACCCTTTTTATGGATGGGTGATATGAAAGCTGATTTCCATAAAGAAGGTACTACACCTTCCGTTATTGACCTTTTGAATAAAAGTAATACAGGTAGAGCTAGTTCCTCAGCGCACTTAACTATGAACACAGCGGGTAGGGCATCGGGGCCGGCAGATTTGGTTAAGTCAAGGGATTTTAAGTGTCTATGAACGGTCGCTATGTCAATTTCAATTGTACTTATATCACAGCTTGAAACAGAGCCGGTCGAACCACAGCCGTGACTTGCGGGGGAACCATCTAAAAATGAAGTGAGGAAGTAATTAGCAAAGAGCTTACAGATACCTTCCCCTGAGTCACTTCTATTATCACCATAAGACATACTTGATGGGAAATTACTGTTCATGCGTTTGCTTTTCATATACGACCAGAATAGTTTTGGGCTAGTACCTATTGAGGCCTCAATCTTTGTCATGTAGGTATTAAAGCAAAGCTGTTCGATATCATTGGCTCTGTCGCGGAGTAATTGATATGATAAGCGATCAGAAATATTACCGTACACTTTAAATTTCTTATAATATGTGTATTTTTGTTTAAGTATCTTGATGAGCGCCGTGTTATACCAAGGTGGGTATTTAAAGACTTTACACCGACGCTGTGGGACATGCTTATCTCTTATGGTGAATAACGTTGAATAAAAATTCCGGACAGCCTCGTCAAGAGTTCCTTTCAAAATTATGTCGTCCCACTTAGTGCCTCGCAAGTCAAATCGAATACAATCATAGTTTCCTTTATTATATTGATAAATCATGCGTGCACTGGCATTAAGCGCCTGGGGCTGTTCAGTAACAAGCTGAATTGACAACGCTGGGTGGTATGAGTCCTCGACAGTTAAGGGTTCCGAACATGCCGAGACGGCGACGGGGATATTCGCGAGGACTAGATCTAGAATTTTGCCGTGCCTGTTATTAATATGATTAAATTGCTGTAAACTACAAAGATTTATGGTGTCAACAAAATTAGTAAACAAGCTAGTTTGAGGTGCAATAGGTTTGATTCCATCACATGTAGTCGTCCATGTTATGGAGCTCATATTAAAGTCCCCAAGAATAATAAATTTATCTATTAAATAAATGATTCCTTACATAAATTATTTTAGCCCCTTAGCGTAGAAATTATTAGTAGTTTAACAACAAAAAATCTGGTGTTACATAGAAAGGTGCAATACTACGCGTTTATAATTTATAGAATAACATTTTTTTTTTATTTTTTTACTTATTGACAGTATTTTCTACGGTGGTTCAAAGTGATGAATGAATACATGGTTACAGTTTGCTCGTCGATGTCCCTGCAATCTTGTGTTTAATTTCTAAAGTGTGATGTGAGACGAGTACCTAAAACAGAATAAATCGCTTCAGCGCTTACATCTTTAGCTTAAATCGCTTCTTCATCAAGTGTCTCACTTGCTCGGGACCAAATATCCTACTTTATCACTTGAAAAAGCTATATTGAAGACAATATACATAGAAAACACTGACGTAATTCTCTAACAACGAACTGCATTATCTAGCCAGCGTAGACGTAGTGTCAGATAAAAAACGCATTACATTTTCTTATGCAATTTCTTGCAAAAAATCCTCCATCCCTCGAGATTGCCCTCAGACGATCATTACAGAATAACACTGTTACGTACGGGCAGCAAAAACAGCGGACGTTGTTATGTTGTACTTATTTTTGTTGCCAACCGTACCGGTAAAAAGTTTTAACGAGCCAATCTGTTTGTTTCAATACGAATATAAAACTATGAACATTTGTAAACTATCATGTTTGTTTTTTTTTATATTTGAGATGAAATAACAAGCCGGCTTTGTGTGATTTTGTTCAATGCTAAAGTGATTATTTGTTAGTTTTCTAAAAATAGAAACACATGATAATTAAAAAAATGTAACATTAACCTAATAGAAACAAACATAGGAACCTTACATAATACAAACAGTTAAACTAACGAACTATCTAAAATAAGCGAAAAATTATTAAAGGAAATTATTAAAGAACTATACAATCTTGACTACTCGTATTTATCACCTGAAAAGAATACCAGTAGGTCTCGGAGTCGGTCGGATTTAAAATATCCAGCATAAACAAAAAGGTTTATAAATCTCCCTGCCATCGAAGTGGTCCCAGGGGACAGGGGGTGAGCCCACGGCCATTTATGGGGCAGCGCAAATCGAATCCCCTGCTATCACTGAGATTTTTGACAGTTTAATCCAATTACGTGCCGCCACCCTTTCACCAGCCTTGTGAGTTAGAGCCAGGAAATACTATTAGCATTAAACTGAAGAGGTAAAACCAAAACTAATCAACGTACGGTCAGAATTGACCAAGGTAGGGGAACTTATTTTGCACTGCATAAACCACCCTGCACTTACATTCAGAGTCCACCAAGACAGGGGAATAATGGCTTACTAGTCGACTCGCACATATTTACTCGCCCGAATCGGGCGAATCGTCACCTTTAAATAATATAATATTTTCTATAAACGACTCTCAGGAAGTTAATTTATTTGTAATAATATACTGCAACTGGCATGTTTTGAATAAAATGTTAAGGAAACAACAAAAACGTACACTAACTTTATTACATTTAATACAAACGTGCCAGCAACGTATCTCTGGAATTGTCTATTCGTGTATAGTAAAAATCTACCAAAAAGGAAGAAAAGTGATAGCACCATATAAATCTAGATTTTCCCAAATGTAACCCATAAAACCTAAAATGAAACCATTAAACTGCTAGCAGAGTAAACCATTTATTTTCATTATCCTATAAAAAAGTAGGACCACAAATCAAGCTAATATTTTACGATGTTAACCGCACTGAAATGTCCCAAAAATAGTGGCTATTCATAGTCATATTAGAGTATAAAATGTAATATCACGCTAGTCGTATATCTAAATTGCGTAGAGATAAAGACATGTATTCACTATGCGATTAATCGCAGACAACAAACGTCCGTGTCGCAAGTCAGTATCACTTACAAAAAAGACATGGTAATACTAAAACTGGTTAGTTTTACTAAAATTTAAAAATGTTTAACGAAAGGAAGACAGATTTATTGATCAGACGCTTTTAGGCTTTTGAATACTGAGGCCAAGGGGGAGACATCTTTTTGGGACTTATCCATATCTAAAACACTAGTATGTAGATATTTATTGAAAGCTAGAAAAATAACTTAAGACAACGATGAGCCTAAACCAATGAGTCTAGAAGCATACAATTTTGCACAAGAGTTTCTTTTAAATCGAAGGTGAGCAGTAAGCACTCGGACATATTTTCTTTCTCTGGTTAGTTTAATATTTGTCTGACGGTTTCAGTACTTAATGACCTAGTGAAATGTACTATCTTTGACATGATGGACTATCAATATTTTTGAAAATTCATCCTTATAAAGAATTCGCAAATTCGCATATGATGAAGTTTTGGATGAGGAAATGACATCGGGCGCAGCTTTTCAGTCGTTCTTTCTATCTCTCATCGAGATAACATTGCTCAATATTTGTCTTCACGTGAATAGCAAGCCTTACAAACATTAAAACCATGACATGATAGTTCAAAAGTTACCCTTTACAGTCGCATATACCACCATTACGTAGTGTTGTTAGTAGTTCTAACTACGCCAAGGCCTTTCTTATCGTTACCTATTATTACATATGTACCTAAATAATCGCGTTGTTTTGTATTGTAACAATACTAATGGGGTGATGTAAGGGCTGTGGGTTTGGTTTATTTATAACCTTTAGTTAAGATCCTTGTGTGCCCCGAGGTAGTACTATCGCCATATCTATTTCTGGCGCCAAGCAATTACTTTTGATTTTGCTGTGTTCCAATTTGAAGGTTGTTGTGATAACATTTCAGGCCCATAAAACGTTTGTATTGTTTATCCGTTCCGTTTATGGTTTTTGAAATACAGATCTTTTACATCTGGTTCAGACACAGATATTGAAATCTGTTCATAGAATAAAGCACCACAAAGTGTATTTCATGTAATTATTAAAATTGTGGTTCATTTTTTAACAAAGAAATTATTAATTACTGGCTTCTGCCCGCAACTTCGTCTACGTCAAACTTGCTCCCCGACCCATCCCGTCCGCGTCGCATCGAATCGCCTCGCCATGCGAGTACTTCGTTTTCGTGACTTTTTTCCTTTTTGGTCGTCTCCTAAGGACCCTAGCGTGATTTTTATAGCCTATAGCCTTCCTCGATAAATAAGCTATTTAACCCTCAAAGAATTTTTCGAATCGGACCAGTAGTTCCTGAGATTAGCGCGTTCAAGCAAAAAAACTCTTCAGCTTAATCATATTAGTATAGATTACATTTTTTATATACTAAGCAGCCATTGGTCCCGAGTGTCATTCGTGGATGTCTCTGAAGACTGACAACTACTCTTTTATCAAGGGTTATCGTATAATATCGTATTACCTAGGTACTGTATTGTGGAGGTCAGATAGGCAGTCGCTGTGAAATTCTGGTATTTAGCTGCATCCGGTTCCGGTTAGACTGAAAGCCGACCCCAACATAGTTGGAAAAAGGCTAGGTAGATGATAGTCTAACTATACTGAAAAAGTTTATTATGCTAATAGTGGCATTGACAGTGTTATTTCCCAATAACCCCTGTGGCAAAAATAGTCTACGTATTTAGATCAGCATGTCTATCTGCGACAGCATGACTCCCAAACTTATTAACTAACTTAAATGCGGAGTTTTTTGTCTTCTACGTGTTTTTCAGTTCCTATTTTTCCTGAAGCGTTGGCCTGGCCATATTTTCAGTAAAACTACTAATAATAAATAACATTCTTGTTGACCTTTAGATGGAAGGTTTCACAGTTGTTATCATTATCTTATCAGTGCGCAGAGGCTACTGCCCATCCATGTGATATATTTCCGATATCTGATAATATAATATAGTGAGCGGACCCCACCAAATCATATTACAATAGACAGACTTAATTCGGGAACTGGTTTCTTCGATTTTGAACCTTAGAATGTAAGTTTCAAGGTTCAATGTTGGTCATTGAGAATTAAACTTATAGCATTTTGGATTGCATAGTAAAACCGTTGTTTTCCCGTAGGTGTGGTAACAGAGGTGTGAAATCTAATAAAATGTAGCGTTTATAGATCGCGATATAAGATAGTATTACGATCAACATCTTTATTGCTACCACGGAACCCATGGGGATTCTCCCCCCTGGTTGTTATGATTTTATTATATCCTACGACAATCTGGCCACTCTACGCGAGCCCGGCTTTCATATCTTCTAAACATTATCCAGCATCTATTTTCGTTCAAAATAATTTCACGATTTTATCCTTTGCACCTAACCTAAACCTTGCTTTTGAAATTTTCGTCCGAATTTTCCGTAATATTTTTATAAAATTTCCTGAACGGATTTTTTCCTTTTTTTGCCCCATTTTACCGGGAAATTTTTAGACAAATCCCTTGTCGCTGAACTCGCCTTAAATGTGAAAGTAGAACATAAGCCTACTTAAGTTCACTTCAGCACTTTGTGGAGTACTTACTCGTTTGTCTAAGCGTTGTAGCTGGAAATTTGGGAAAGTTGAAAAGAAAAAAAATAAGAAAAGTTTTTGTTCCTAGTCATGTTTAGAGTAATTCCCGGAAAACTGAGGCTGGCTGTGTTAAATAATTAATCTCCCTCCCTCTTACTAGTAAATACAAAATAAAATTAAATACCAGGAATAACAAAGGAATGGGTTCCCTATTTGTCTTCAAAAGTTAATGATTCGATTTTTAGAATAGAATATTTATTTGCGTAAAACGTGGTATACAATGGTGTTAAATACAAATTGAGGCACAAGCATGTTTAGCCGGGATAAAACATAGCATGCATGCATGTTTATTAAGTATATCTAACACGGTGTGTCGATAATTCAGTTGTATATACGATGTTTTATTCCATCGATGATGCTTTGTTGGTGCGATGCAACGTTTGTGCGAAAAATCCTGTTGCGAAATACCCTACAACGATTGCTCATTAGTTCGATAGTATGTCGGTTCGCAACGCCTACTGTTGTCCGTGACATTTAGCTAATAATCTTATTTGAAAACAAATAGGGAACCCCAAAGGAATAACCATACATTTTCATGGGAATATATTAGTAAGAGGGTTTTACGAGATTCATGCCATCATCCTGTTTCGTTTATACCTATATATCTGCCTATCCTTTTCGCAACTATGCTGGTGTCGGTTTACAGTCTAACTCGATGCAGCTGAATATCAGTATTTTATATGACAGCCTATCTGACCTCCACAACCCAGTTACTGGGTAATACGATACCTACTCCTTGGTGAGTCTGATTATCAGACTTTTGGGCTTCTAACAACCCGTAACTACTGTCAAAGATCCACGAATGACATCCGAGATCAACTGCTTAGGAACTACTCACAGCTCTGTTCAGCTTTTGCCCATAGAAAACAACGATTTTGTATAGAGTCCGTTCAGTTTTCCGCTGTTGTCGTTGTTTTCTATGGACAAAAGCTGAACAGAGCTGAATAAGTGTAAGTAGTCCCTTAATGTGCGTTCCGAGGCACGGAGGGGTCTTGATATGTAAAGATACGCCAATCTACGGGCCAACCGCAGTTAGCATAGGTTAACCTGATTGATCGTTCCGTGCATCTGTTATTACTTAGCCACAAACCCCCTCTACACACTAAAAAACAATATTCATACATGGTGATTTGTAAAACGATTACAATGCTTACAGAGAACATGTAGATTGTCAAAACAAATAATTTTACCAAACATACTCCACTACCAAGTCTTCAAATTATCAAGATAATCACGAAAAACATTCAATAAAACGATCTAAAACACCCTGTATATCCATATTGACACTCCAGTTTATCAGGCGTCACCAACCTAAATGTTGTCTTTGGCCCTGTCACTTCTCCACTGTTATTTCTAGAAGTAGGGCGAATAAATACTTTATTATTTACGGTGTCAATCTTATTATGTCACTGGTTGACCCAATTCTTATTTACGCTTTGTTGGTTAGTGAAAATTGATGTTTTAAAAACATTGTGTTAATATGTCATGCGTTACTGGAATAGTCTTTCTGACGTGCAGTCTTAGTTTTTTCCGGTTAAAACTAAAACAAACTTTTAAGGTTTTTTTTTTTTGGGTGGGACGTCATCAAATAACTTCTCCCGCTCTGGGTGGAGCAGGAAGGCGTATCAGACTTTTACTGACTAAAACCCACCGGTGTTCCCTCAGTAGCCCGAATGCCAGGTGCTGTGCTATCTCTTTCGAACAAACCCGCACCCCTGGCAAGCATCGGCGCTTGCGGGTCCCATCATTTTGTGCTGACATCTCTTTGAGGCGCGCGTGGAACACAACGCGCCGTCGACTTGGGCTTGGTCCTTACCGGACAGCGAGCTACCCATTACTCGCCGTCCGCAAGCTCATGCCTACGGTGGCCAGAAATCTGCCTGGGATTCCCGACGCCCAGGGCGTCTCCGTATCCTGCAGCGGCTAGGGTCGCGAGGGCGCATATGCTGCCTCTCCCTCACGTGGGCCGCCTCCCTCTTCGCGAGCATCACTGCTTCACTGCAGGAGGTGACGGCTACCCATGCACTCTCCGTACCATGGCCTGGACCAGGGCCGGACGCGAGAGATTGCCGCCGCCCATCGCCTCCACGAGGACACGGCGGTGCTCCACCCAAGCCAGGCAGACCGCCACCGTGTGCTCCACCGTGTCCTCAGGGCGATCTTCGCAGTGGAAACACCCGGGCGTTTCCTCCCGCCCTATCCGAAACAGGAACCTCCAGAAACAACCGTGTCCGGTGAGGACCTGCGTCAGGCGGAAGGTCCAGTCACATCCAGTGGATACCCGCGGCCTTCACAAGGTCATCGGTCCACCTTGTGGGAGGCCTTCCCACTCTACGTCTTTCGGTACGCGGTCGCCACACCAGAACCTTTCGGCCCCATTGCCCATCTGTTCTGCGAGCAATGTGCCCTGCCCACTACCACTTAAGTTTGGCAATTCTTCGGGCTATGTCGGTTGCCTTGGTTCTCCTGCGGATCTCTTCATTTCTGATTCGATCGCGTAGGAAAACTCCAAGTATAGCCCTCTCCATTGCCCTTTGGGTGACTTTAAGCCTTCTGATAAGGCCATAAGCTCATCGGATTAAGGTTTAATCCGATGAGCAAATAATACAAGGCGACTACAATTCTAATAAATTGTATACTATTCATACCTTCCTATATAAACTTACGCCTTCTTCCCATGGGGTAGGCAGAAACTAAAGAAAACCATCAGCTACGATCCTTACATACTCCATGACTACCTTGACTACAAGTTGCAGGCGTTACCTAGTTTGGGGACCATTGTTCAAGTAGCTTAACATTCTAGGTACAGTAAGCATACGATATTGTTAATTTTGAAATTTCGTAACATTCCTACACCGTCCTGTGACTATAATAAATGTGAAAGTTTCTATGTTAAGATGTTTGTTACTCTATCACGCCAAAACGGCTGAACGGATTTGGATGCATTTTGGCACACAGATAGTTCATAGCCTGGATTAACAGATACGATACTTTCTATCCTGGTAGTACGTACACGTGGGATAATGTCCGACCTCCACGCAGGGGAAGCTGGCAAAAGCTAGTGAACAAATAAATTATTCTTATTCTCACCTAGTTACCTACCTAGCTTTTTTATATCTCGCTAAATACAAGAGTTTTACCCATCTAGTACCCATAGTCTATCTTCACACCACAATTTTCCTACAGATACCGAACAAAAATCAGAAAAATTATTAAAGACCTACCAAATAAAGCTATATGGACCTAAGTTCACGTAATATAACGTCACATAAAAGGCAAGCTGAGCGGGTTTTACTTCAATTGTTTGTCTCTACTAACAAAGAGAGGATTCCGTTCATAACATACCTATATACATACAAATATATGCTGTATGTCGGGGTATTTTTATATGAAATTCGTAGCGTGGCGCGAACGGCGTGAATGCGAGATTTAAAATTTTAAAACTTCTGGAAGAGAAAAATGTTTTTTTCATTTTATATTGCATTGAAAAATGTCTGATTGTGATGGGTTCGAGTGTCCTATGTTATGTAGATAAAGGAATTAATTCTTTAATAAACTGGAGATGAAAACCTGTCATAATCTGAATCGCCTTCTCCGAACGATGTTGGGGTCGGATGCAGCTGAATACCAGTATTTTACATAGAGCGACTGCCTATCTGACCTCCACAACCCAGATATTGGGTAGTACGATAACTGTTGGTAAGAATGCTTGTCAGCCTTGGCTTCTGACGACTCGTTCCGGCTGTCAAAGATTCACAAACGACAGACGGGACGGGCCAGGGCTTACCTAACGTGCTTTCCGAGGTAACCACGAACAAACCGCGGCAAACGTAACGTAACCTGTTCGATCGACCGATACGGCATTTATTACTCAGCCACAAGCCCATGGAGATGAAAACCTGTGTAGCATAAAAAACGCCATTCATTTTGACAATTCAGCAACATTAATTGCGTGTACCTGCGTTGCCGAGCTGACGCAGTTTTCAAACTTATGAAGTAATGGATTAGCAGATCCTTCGGATTGTGATTGAAAGTGTGTTACGCAATTGGAGTACTTATTGCCAAACGAAGCCATAAAGTGGACCTATGCTAATGCTTCTTCTAAGTCGACGTTTGTATGGACTGGACGTAAAAATAACGTAGCGGGATTTTGTCTCACACTGGATTTTCAACCCTCAGTGTTGAGCCGAGCATTGAGAATCCAATAAACTGCACCTCAGCAGCGCGTCAAAACTCAGCAACCCGAGTACCTTTCAGTGGCGAGGTGTCAATTTTTCTAAGAGAGAAGCCGAAGCGAAGGCGGCTTTAACTTACTAACTTATCAATAAAGAATACTTACTATCATTCTAAAATTAATATAGGAATGTAAAGGAATTAAAAACAATAAAATTGAACAGCTGAAAACCAAACGAAATGTGCAATATTCCTCCATCTTGTTCTCGCTGACGCATTTTTCCATATTATGTCTCTGTCCTTGCTCTCGTCCATGTCAAGTGGTGCCACGTGACCTAAAGTTACATGAATTTTTCGTTCCCGATTATGACGTCTTGGCGCCGGCATTTTTTGTTTTTATTTTTTGTTTTACAAAGATAACAATAACCGTTTTTCTTGTTTGAACGTTTGATATAGTTTATTTGTTTGATGAATTAAATAACGTAACTATATTTTTTGACAGTATTGGCCACACTGGCGTGCCATTTTTTAACAGCGACAGAGTCGCCGATGCGAATCCCCGAAGGGAAGCCGATAGGAATCGTATTTTATGGTGCTTTCGCCACTGATACCGTTCGCTGACACAGCCATTAGGTCCTCACGTATGCACGTGACAGGTCTTGCGGTAGATGTCCCTTTTCTTGTCATTTTAGCATCAATAACATCCACTCACTACAAAAGTTCTATTGCTTATAATATCTAGGTACCTACTTATACCTGCTCCACTATAATTTTTCCTCAGAGATCCCAAGATTCGGCCATAACTTTACCTCCCTCAGGCTTTCATGTCGAGATACTTCCTTACATAGAGCAATAGTTTAATGTATAATGTATTGTCCAGTTTTTACCTCCTCTGGACTTCTGGACTTGTACAACAACAATAATCTTCAACCGTTTAAAGTCATGTGTATGGAGCGAGCGATGGGGGGTTAATACTATTAACACTGTGCTTGGCAGCCTGGCGGGGGAAACACTAACGTGTGGGAATAGCTTATACATGTGATGTCATTAGACGTTTAAGCATGATGCTGTTTACTCAATGCACTTATTATTGAAACCATTTATGGTGGATGGACTAAGGTAACACGTAAACTACCCTGGCACTTCCACCTTCAAAGCATTGGTTCTCACACAATAGAAGGATTTGGTTAACAAGAAATAATATCTGGACTTTTCTGCACAAGAAGAATTAAAAACTGTGCCAAACAATCATTGAAAAACTCGTGTCAAGCCAAGATGGATCCATTTAATAATTCTTAATTACTTCTTCTGGCCAAGTCTTTCTAAAAACATTTCGGTAGTTACCTACTTACTTTCTTATTGAAGTAGGCTAACCAGTTAACAATTATTAACTATTCCTAAGAACACCTATAAAATAGTTGCAAGCGGAATTAATTCATAAAACAGCTGTCTCTATCTGCAACATTTTATATCACCAGCGTATTATTTTAAATTCCGACCTTGAAAACCGATAACAGGTGAACACTCCCTAAGCACTAGGGAATAACACGACAAGTGTCCCGCACTACTGGAGCACTCACCCTATGTGTTTATCAATTAAACCGAGACTCCCCTTTCAAGCTCTATAGGAATGCAACGACCTTCCAACAACAAAAAAACAATCAATTTTATACCTTAGGATCAAGGTATAAGGACTGTGTGTACTGCATGAAAAGTTTAGAAACAAAACAAAATTCAATTTATCATCACGTTAAAGGAATTTAAACGTTACATCAAGGTGTTAAAGTTTAAATGGGCAGCAATTAATGAGTCATTTGTAGTGTTTTGTAGTAAGGGGGTGCGCGTGTCCGTTGTACGGTGCGACAGGAGTCAAATAGCACTTTCTCGTGACTTGAATAAGCGTGTTTGTCGCGGTTTATATTGTTAGACAGTGGATAAGATTTGAATTTAAAATAATACTAACCACAAGTGTAGTTGTAAGGTTCAAAGCTTTTACAATAAAAACTGCAGCTTAGACCGAATAATTAATCTCTTTTTCATATTGAAGGAACTACACTGTTATTAAGTAAACAATTACTAGAGTAATTACACTTTGAATTGTCTTATTAACGGCACAATTAACTGATCTAAATCACGCTCTTTACAGTAATCTCCGCTGATAGACAAAAAAAAACAACAAGTTTATTGAACTTTACAGTAATTTTAAATTTGAGAACTCATATAAGCTTTACTAAGTACTAAAAGGCCGTAAGTAAGTACAGAAAAAAGCAACATAATCGAAAATCGCAGATTCCCGATAGTATAAAAGCTTGCGCAAGAACCTGTGGCCAGAGCAGAGCTAACGAAGCCCAGAGGATTAACATCACAGCACATTTTTCCCAGCAGTCATTTCATGACGCCGCATATTTTTTTGTTCTGTAATCTCTTTGATGGCGGCTCCACTAAAAAAGTTATTTTTACTTTATGCTCAGTTTGTTGGTTTTAGTGGCGCTCTGTGTCTTTGATATTTTTTTCTTTATTTTTGTTATTGATGAATAAATTATGTTTTCTGGCTGTATAGTAAGTACATATTCTACTTTAGAAATTGGTTATGAATTTATGATACAGATATTTATTTGCGGCAGGCTGTTTGGCATCTATTTTTCATTTATCTTAGACTTATTAATATCGTCTATGTAAAGATTATACAGTGCGTATACCTACTCAGTATATGGTAGTTACGCTCGCTGTTCTCTCAGGACTTCTGTACATAATGGCTCGTTTGTTGGACACGTTTCAACATCCATTACCGGACGACTAACTACTTTAATGGCTCTTTTGTTAACAAATGGAGTGATGGACGCTGAAGTGTGTCCAACGTGGCCCATTGTGTGGAAGAACTTTACGGAACAAGCAGCCCCAACACGTCAGATTTAATAATACTGCACACGTAGAACATTACTAGCTCTTTTGCTATGAGCACCGTGGTGAATCGTTCACTTTTATCTTGCAACAACCGGAAACGCAGTCTTTCTCTCATTCAAGATCAGCTTGGAAATATACTGTGGCCAATGGTTCTAAAACAGCAAAAGTGTAAAATACGTGTGCCAGCATTTAAATCGAAAATTACGAGCGTAAGACCTTCCCCATTCATAATAATATAATTTATTTTTTCTTGGCGAGAGCGAAGGAATGAATAAAAACTGTACCTCCGCAGGCGGCAACACTTCTTTATTAAAAGCGTAGGTAATGGTAATGATAATAATTTAACTTCGTTAAATTATTTATGAGGGTATTATTTATTTTACAAATTAGGCTTGAGAATGCGAGCTTGTAAACGCATTGTGGCAAACAGGCTGCATAGAGCATACCCTGTTCAGTTGCTATAAAAAAATAAACAAGGGAATTATACATTTTATGGCGGGTTTTTATTATCATAATTCCAATAAAACATTTTGAAAAAGCGATCCATCAAGTAGAACCCTTTTTGATGAAAAAGTAATTAAAAACGGGACAACTGATCTATATAAAAAATGGACAGCGGAAAATAAATGTGTTTGCAGAGCAAAGTGTTCTGTCAATATTTTGAACGTTTTCAGCCATATTTTTACTTTGCATATCAATTAAGAATTTTGCGGACATAGCAAATATTAACATATTATTGAATTTCAATATTATGTTGGCATCTTGAATTAAATTCACAACAGAATAATGGTATTACTTTTAGTAGGTACCTTTAAGTAGTACTTATATATGTAAATGATGTTGAAACACAAACTACATTTAGTAGCTACATGTTGTATTATCTTATCTAGCACTCAGCCTACTTTTTATTTGCTATGTATTTCATGATCCAGTGCACAATTCCCACATTTACATTTTTGCATAATTTCCCCGACACGGAGCAGTCAAAACAAGGCTTGGTTGGTAGAAAACAATTTTAACAAGGTGAAAAATACCTTGGTTTTAACTTCCAGGGTATTTTCCTCAACAATTTCACCGTCTCAAAGTGACGTTATGCTAAAAGCTTTATTCCCTACGAAACAGTGTTACTCATAAAGCCATACTTAACACAATAAAACAATAGGTCCGCCATTTTTTTTATTCCAACTGACATTAAAAGCTCGCTTTTAACATATCCTTCTTCGCACGATCTTAGTCAAGTCGTCCGAATTCATACATATTTATGTGGTGGTGCATTAAGTTCAACGCAACGGCCCAAGGTTGTTGGTTGTTGCTAACTGCAAAGGCATTAGCACACGTGGACAGACGCGTATGACCAGGTGACATGTCCAGCAATCTAAAACAGATTTTGCTTATTCGCGCTTCGTCACTGACAGTTTTTGTGTACTTTGAAATACATAGTGTAACATAACATCACGCCTTGTTTCCCTAAAGTGTTAGGCAGAGGTGTGCGTAAAGTACACCCACATTTTGCCAGTTATTTTTAAGTCCCATGTAATAAAGGGACGACCCTATTGCCATCAACCAGGCCTAAATCCAGACTCCGGCCTGCTACTGCTACTGAAATTATAGATAGAAAAACCCAATAACACTATACTCGACCTAGAAATCGAACCCAAAACCTCATGCTACGCAGTAGCGCCTTTGACCACTAGACCAACGAGGAAGTACTTCTTTTAACACACTTACATAAATACATAAACTCACGTCAATTTTTTGATTATTGTTCACCAGCGGCTTCGCGTAGTGGAAGTCAGAAATTATCCCGCGGGAACGTACTAACGGGATAAAAAGTATCCTATGTATTAATCTAGGTTATAATCGATCTGTGTGCCAAATTTCATCCAAATCCGTTCAGCCGTTTTTGCGTGAACTAGTAACAAACATCCATGCATACAAAATTTCGCGTTTATAATATTACTAAGGATATAGTAGGAAGTAGGACTGCCCAGCTCTTATCCTCTTCCCATCGCGGTAGGCAGAAACTACAGAAGCCTGCTTCGATCTTTACAAACTTCTATGGCTCCTTTTATTTTAAAAATCTGCCTCGTTGGTGGTGGCAAACACTACTGTTGAGCATGAGGTTCGATTTCCAGGTCGGGCAACGTGTTATTGGGTTTTTTCACCTGGAATTTCTCAGCAGCAGCCTGGAGTCCAAATTTGTGCCCCGTTGATTGATAGCCATAGGCTCGCCACCTATTAGCTACACGGGCAAAACCTAAATATAACTGGCAAAATGCACACCTCTACCCAACTCTTCTATGAAACTGGGCGTGATGTTATGGTATGTGTAAGTACTTTAAAAATCTTTGTGATAAAGTGTGTGTTATATGTATACTAAACAATATATATATGTATTTAAGATTTTTGTGAACTGCCCTGGGAAACACAGTGTCTGTTCAATATCCCGTTGAAGTGATGGTTGCTGAGCAAGACGACCCTCTTTGACATTGTCCATTACTCGGTGCGTGTGCGACAGCCCTATCTGTCCGTATTTAGTGGCTAACAGACGTTGAAGTGTAGCTCAAATTGACTGTGATGTACAGGGGACATGTGAACCGACCCAGGGGAGATATTTAGGCTAACAACCCGTCATTACCCTGTCATACTGTAAAATTAAACAGTACGAATTTCCGTTTTATTCAGCACATAAATACGTAGAATTTCTAAGGGAGTATTTGAATTTCTGCTCGCAGAGTACGAAAATATAGCCAGAATATAAGCATAAAATATATCCAAGAGTAATGAGCTCGTTAACGGATATGTCGAAGTGTGTCTTTCCGCCTCTCGGGATTTCCTCAGGCAAATGTGTCTTCATTAAACTCGGGAACATGCTTCAGAGCGACAGACATTCGAACAATATTCAAATTATAATCATAAACATAAATCTATACTATACGGCGACCGAGACCGATTGATACATCAAGCGTCTCAAACTGCACACTTATTTCAATGACCATGCATCATAGCCTTTCTTCCTCTGTAATAAACTATAAACTTAATAATAGATAACAACCATTTTCTTTAGACAAAACACAATAGTTTTTGTAATTATAGTTTCTCATTTGTCTTATGTGTCATTTTCTTTTACAGCAAATTCAAACTGGAAACTTTCATTCATTTATCACTGTTATTTTCACAGCACGAGGTCCGAACAAGTGAGTCATCAAATATATATGTTTCATATAAATATTTTATGGCGGTGCTGTGGAGTATTCTGAATATTTTATTAAATATGGCGAGTAACCCAGATAGTGCGCGAGTGATGTTATTAGTCGCAGCTATGGGGTGGTTGAGTAGTTGCAGACATAATATTCCTTGCTTGCATAACGTAAAAGGTCTTTGCTTGATCGTAAAGTTTTTTCGTATGGTTTCCATTTATTCGCACGGCACGTTTTATAAATTAAGTTTTGTTTGCTTTATTTGGGAGCTCTACAAGACTGGATTGTTGTGTTTCTTTTGACATCCTTTAAGTTATTTCCTTAGTAAATAAATGAGTTAAGAAAAAAATGTTACGTTAGTACCTATTCGATTGCATAATTCAATTAATAATACTACCTCACTTCACGTGCCACATATGCTAGAAACCGGGCAACGGGAAAAGGGAATCATAAATTTATATTACCGTAAGGAAATGAGACCAATAAACTGAATTAATGTTCTAACTATAAGTAGTTATCAGCGATGTTTTACGTCTTCACTGGGGCATAAAATATTTATATACAACAAGCCAAGGTTGGCCGGATAGTCCAGACAGTCCAGGACAGACCAGTCCTACAAGTAATGGTCTAAATAATTCCATCGACTATTTAGTTAAACTATAACAGCATATTAACCCATTATCATATCCATGTACGCGTACAAAACAAGATCATAATATAAAATGATGAAAATTTTCAATTGTATTTATTTAAATTGACTGTCGGCTGTGGTGATAAAATGGCCATAAAACCAATTTATGTTAATAGTTTTGAATGTATCACACGTTTGGATCTTCATATTGAATAGTAATGCTCACATCTGCACTATTATGGGTAACATGGTGTTTATTTGGTAACAACTTGATCTGTTTTATTGGCCAGATGGGTGTATTGATTGCCCAATTGTTTTTCTTATGATTTAATATGAAATTTTATGCCTTTCATAGCTTTAATTTTTCCTAGACGTTTTATAATGCCTAATATATGTAGATACTGGCTCAAAGTTATGTTTTTAATTTGTTTATTTAATAAAAATAAACTGAAAACATAGTAGACGATGCAAAAACTAACCATTTAAAATCCCCATCCATAAAATACACTTAACATTAAACCTCATCATATTCACATCCCATAACAACATGTGAAGACATGCAACAAAATAATAAAACACGCGTCGGTTTGTCCATAAAACCGACACATCCATTGCGCTTGCCGACCGTGACCGCAGAGGGCCGGGCAGTGCTGACCGCGCAATGGGCCCCGAACACCCGTTGCGGTTACAGACAGAAATGTTCTACTAAATAATACACTAGCGCGGTGGCGAACACTGTAGTTTATGGGCCATAATCACTACATAGTTGTAAAAGGAAGTGAGGCTTCCACAGTAATGATTTCGAAACTATTTTCTGCTACTTTTTAACGTTAAACAGCGGATAATGAGGCCTCTGGTGCCACTGGAACAAGTTAATGTTTTATATCTTATTTGCAAAATGAGTTTTTCCATTCCATTTCATGTTTTTGCTAACGTTTTTGTATTTTTTTTCCGTAGGATAAATTCTATGAAAATTTTATTACCTTCGTAGGCCGCATTCATAGTAAATTCGCTTTCATTTTACATTATACTTATGTGTTTCCCTAGGTACATTAAAGTACATACACATACAATAAAATTCATGAGCACAATAGGAACGTTCCCTTTTAGAGGAAAACGTTGAAAGCCTGCTGGGAATTAATTACCGTAACCTATTTAATTTTATTACCACATACATAGGAGATTCTCTCTTAATTAGAAAGCAGTAATTAGTAAGTAGACAAGATGTACATAAATAAATATTTACTGGCTTTCCATAACTACTTTATGACAAAGTGAATACTTACTTACTATAAGGTAATTGATCACACTGAGCAGTTATGGAAATAAGTTTATGGTAGAAAATATTTTTCGGTAAAGCAACACCGTTACTTGCAATGGTTGTTAATTTTGTTAGTTTAATGTAACATTTCTATTTTGCACAAATAGTCACTAGCCACATTCTACACCGAACGTTTTATATAAAAAACAGTTTTATTTTCCGCACAAACAAAAGGCCGAATACGTGAACGCCGAACCCGATATTGCGTCACACCCAATACCGCGAACACAAAACTAGACCAACCTAATTTGTTCAACAAAAACAGTACAAAAAAAACAAAACACGTCACGTCATCTCGTACCGTGTCAATGGAGACAAGCCGTCTCCGAGCGCGGTCATTGACCCCTTGCGCGCGGCCGCAGAGCCGATTCATCGTACTTAGGAATTCTACATAAGTAATAAACTTTTCGTATTATTATTGTGCAAAACTTTCAAAGACTTTGAAAGCCTCTTATGTGTAGTTTTAAGGGGTTTCTTTGCTTCCGTATTTTCGTATCTTACGAGACCGAGCCCTCGTTCGTCTTCCTGTCGGGTATTGATTTTCTTCGCGCCAAGGTGTCGGCGGATTTCGTTGTGTTACGTTAAATATATTGTTTCAGAACGTTGCTTCCTCTATTCCGTTGTTTTCACGGAGATTTTCGTGGAAATTTATTTTTATTTATGTTTATTTCTGTTTCTACCGTGTGTTCAGACTCGAGAGCATATCGAGCCCATTAATCTATTCAGAAAAAACCGTTAGCAATATTCTAGTTATTTTTCCTACTGCAACTTTCATGAATACCTGATTCTAATAAACTAAAATCTGCATGCCTAATCTAATTAGAAATGGCATAACTCCCAGTATAGCAGCGCTTTGAACCCACGACCCCGAGCTAGCGAGCGACATGTGAACCACAAAGCCAGTAGGTCAAGGAGACTGCATGCACGACTGACTTCGTTATAAACTTACATTAACTTAGAATATGATCGAACTGTTTGTGGAATTTTAAGGGTGAGGCAGTGACGTGGGAATGATTAAATATCTGCGTATGCATCCCTAATTTAATATTATAAATGCAAAAGTAACTCTGTCTGTCTGTGTGTTACGCTTTTATGCCTAAACCGCTGAACCGATTGTCATGAAATTTGGCAGAGATATAGCCTGGGATATGGCGAAGGACATAGGCTTTTTTACGCGATAACCGACATCCACGCAGGTGAGGCCGCGGGCAAAAGCTAGTACCTACACATAAACTCACGACTTCCTCCCATTGGGGTAGGCAGAAACTACAAAACGCCACCTGCTACGCAGTTCATTGACAATGAAATATACGAAATATATAGGATACAATTTTAACCAGTGCGCAAACTGTAACCATGAATTCAGCATGTCATTCTAGACCCCTAGCGTAGAATTTTTTCGTCAGTTACACAAAAAATCAAGTGCAATATCTACGCGGTTAAAATGTATGAAATCTCAGTTTTTTTTTTTTTAACCCACTGTTTATTTCTACGCTAGGTCTAGAATTATAAGCAGAATTAATGGCTACAATTTGCGCACTGGTAATTTTTTTATCCTGTATACAATTCAGTTAAATGAAAAACAACACATAATTTTGTGGTATTTTAAACTGTTTTTCAAGACGTCCAAAGTAGACTTAGGATTGTAATGAAACGAATATCGATAAATTAAAACACTAGTATTGTATAGGATTGCAACAAGCATCGATTAAAATGGCTTACCCTGCAATCCCTCATAAAATAAATCCTGAATAAATATCAAACAGCCTCTACATTTGCTCTTAAATTGCAGTTTCGCCTTTAAAATTTCGCTTAAACTTGTTATAAAGATATTTCTTGTGTATGATTTGGTCTACCAAATCTGACCTACCAGTCTATTCTATAAAAATCTCAACAAATCCTTAGCTGAAGTAAGCTGTCAATTCAGTCCCAGCATCCGGTGGAATGGTAGCTCATTTAACATAAGTTTTCACGGGGACATTCTTATAAAATAGACCGGCTGACTCCTATCGGAAAACTCACCAAGTCTTGTGACTAACATGTAAAGATATTAAACTGTGTAATAGCAACACCTATGGTATAGCTAACCACGTCGCCATTTTGGATGTTAGTCTATGACAATACGAATCTAATGACATCTCATTTCCCTAATCCAGTCGAGGCCTTGTAGGTAGGGCTGTCAAGCGAAATTCTTGGCAAGAATTCTAGACCTCGCCTTTTCAGTTGAATTTTCAAATAAACTTGTACTAGAATATTTTTAGAATTTACGAGCTTTTCAGATAAAATCATAAAATGCATTTGTGTACTAACTTTTCCCTGCGGCTTCGCCCGCGTGAAATATTCCACGAGGACGTACTACCGGGATAAAAGTACCCTATGTATTAATCCAGGCTATTAAATATCTGTCCATTCAGCCGTTTTTGTGCCAATCCGGGAACATCAGGCAAGCAGACAAAAATTCTTCGTTTCGTTCGTTATGTTTTATTATTAATTTAATTACTTACTACTCAGTACAGCAAATTAGCCATTAATAGATTAAGTTACTCCTATCACTCTGTCTTCTCACAGAACCGAGAAAATTCTAATATTTAAATGAATAATAGAAAAATATCGTTATTTGGTCATCCATCAGCCATGATTTTCATTCAACTTCGGATTCAATTATTACAAAAGTAACAAGACACCAACGAGATAAACGTAGTTTCTTCAAATAACCAGACAAAGCGTAGCACTACGCAAAAAAAAGTTCGTAGCACTGCGTAGCCACAAAAAAATCTACGGAATTTGCAGCATCGGAGCAATTTGACCTTCACCTTTTCATTTATCTTTCGCCAACCCTACGGATGTACCTAACTACCTACTCATACACGTGGAAAACATTACCTCCTACTATCATCGCTATAATCGGTATTTACGATGATAATGCCTTTTATAATACTCTGAACTTGTATTCATTTTTTGCAATTAATATTAATGATGCCAAAGTTACTTATCATGCCGGAAGGGACCGTGCATAATGTTACAAAGGGGATGACGTCACGAAAAAAGTGTAAAAGGCGGTGGATACATTAACATACTTGCATATAATTACAAGTCTGATCCCTGGGATAAAATGGAATTATAATAATATGAACAGCAGTTCTTTTAAGTATCTTTATCATGCTAATATCAGACGGGTTTAAAGTTAATGAATGAATGAAATTTATTGACAGCACAGACATCGTATTATCAGTACCCGGACCTTTACGGTAACCGGTCATTTCATTTAAAGAAAATTTTTGTTTGTTAAAATAAGAATCACAGGACTTTTTTTAACTGAGGAATAAATAATGACTGTTTGACGAGTTGCGGATATTAAATAATCTGACATATCAATTCTGCAGTTAAAAGAAATCTGTACCTTAAACGCGTAACACACTATCATCACGATCTGAATAATTTTTAAACGGAGAACCTTTTTTGCCCAAAAAGGAGGCTCTATTCGACATGTTTTTTTTTATGTATGTTCGGGCATAACTCCGTCATATATAGACGCATTTGCAAAAATCTTTTTTGTTCGAAAGGGGTTTATTTCGAAATGTTCTCATTTAAATTTCATATAGATCTGAAGGCCAATTCTCGTAATTAAAACCGTTCAAAATCTAGTCGCAGTGTCATCTCAGCGACAAGCAAATGTCAAAAATGTATGAAAAATCGAGGTATTTTTGACAGATTGACACTGAGATCAGACTGTGAACGTTCTTAAAATTAGCAGAATTGCCCCTCAGATGATGCGTTTCGGAGACAGATAACGGAACTCTAATAACGACAGCAAATCAACCGCGATTGCTGCTATCACATAAATATGCATTGTTTTGACCCCAAAGATGATGAAATAAAACGTATTGGTAGGTACTGTAACTAAAAAGTGAAAATAAAGATTTTCCAAAAAAAAAACAACCGACTTCCGGAAAAACACTAAAGGAAGGCGGCGACAACAAAATTAAATAGGTATCTATCCAAAGTCACCGCGTGCCAAAATTAAAGTTATTTTTCACTTTGTAGTGTTTTTCCGGAAGTCAGCAGTACTTTTCTTTTTTTTGGAAAAAGTTTTTCAATGATATACCTACTTAGCTAGTCTGTTACTTTTATTTCGTTTAGTTTATATGTTCTAAAATTGTCTCTACTCAACAACATAAATAGGTAACGCAATGAATGTAGGTAGACGAAGTGTCAAAATTAAACTCAATGCTGCTGTTATTGCGTTACGCGAAAATATCGCGACGGGATTTTATCGCGCATTTGATTTTCAACTCTCGGTTTTCAACCGAGCAACGAAAATTAAAAAGAGTGCAAAAAAGAACACAGTATCGGCGCTTAGCCTTGCGTTGGTGATATAGTACGCAAAAAAAAAAAAAACGGCCGCGATACGTTTACGTCCGTTCTAACTTCTGTCGTCCTTTAACTAGGAACGCCCTAAAAGTTGTTTCCGAGAAAATGGCAAAACACGCGAGAATCGTTAAACTGTGATATTTACGTTACTGATTGTAGGACACATCAATTGATACTAGATAATAATCAATTCATCCGGCAGTATTTTAAATTAAAGTACATTTAGCTAAGAAGTGTGGGTAAGACGCTTTCAAGTGATAGAATCCTCCAAAATTATGTTACAAAACGGCCTACAAGCTTTTCATATTTTGGGAAAAAATTGTAATATTAAAATGTTTGTTAGACAGTTAAATAGACAATTTTGCACTCTCTTCGATTCTATTCAAAGTAAAAATTTACCAAGTGAGGGTTTTTTTTTGGGTGGGAAATCATCATATAACTTCTCCCGCTCTGGGTGGAGCAGGAGGGCGTGTCAGACTTTTACTGGCTAAAACCCACCCGTGTTCCCTCAGTAGCCCGTATGCCAGGGGCTGTGGTATCTCTTTCGAACAAACCCGCACCCCTGGCAGGCATCGGCCCTTGCGGGCCCCATCATTTTGTGCTGACATCTCTTTGAGACGCGCGCAGAACACAACGCGCCATCAACTTGGGCTTGGTCCTTACCGGACAGCGAGCTACCCATTACTCGCCGTCCGCAAGCCCATGCCTACGGTGGCCGGAAATCGGCCTGGGATTCCCGACGACCTATTCCCTACGTCTCCGTACCTACCAAGTGAGGGTTAACGCCTTTCTAGTTAAAGGACGGCAGACTTGTTCTCATACAATCAGCAATTTTGAGTATATATTCTCATTCTTTCTCCGTATGTGATGAAGCCTTGAGCCAGCTGTAGCTGACATTGTAAACACCCAAGTAGCCAGTCACAGTCACTACCACATTTCAAAGTTGGTAACTCGGCGTTCATTTCACAGTAACTGTATAGCAGACGTCGGTTATTATAACTGTAATCATCTGAGCACTTATATACGTACTGACGGCGACGTGCGATTAGCGATCGGGGTTAAGAGATACTACACTAGCAATCGATGGTCTTTGATTTGTTTGGAATCCTAGAAGAGTCCAAAGACAAACACTTTGTCTACTTATTGTTTGTTCATTAGTAAAGAATCTACGATCAACTAGACACACTTCATTATTCTCTTGCCCTTGCATAAACAACTTATAATTTTCCCACTGCTGGAGCACAGGCCTCCTCTCTGAGAAGGACATGGCCGTACTGGTACATTGTCCACGCAGACCCCGTGCTGTGGTGGTTGTCACCGATGTCTTGTTTTTTTTTTTTCTAAGACATGCCAATTTTCTCACGATGTTTTTCTTCACTGAGAACAGTGGTGATGAAATAATTTACACATAGTAAAGCGCCTGTCTGGGTTCGAACCTACGACCTACAATTCGAAAGTCGCGGTCTTACATCGCTTACGATCGGTCAAATCCAGGGTCATTTTCAGCCAAGAGGTGCTACCACAGTCGTGAAGGAATTACCACAGGGAATTACCCTTTCTGCTATACCTATGAAACTGGATCGAGGATCCATATTGTATAAATTAGCCTGTATCCTCTGAAAATTTCAAAAAAGATCCGCCAGAGGCAGCACTAGTGGGGGATCCATATGTTTTGATTTCCCTATGAGAGTAACGTAAATCGTACATTGCATAAATTAAATTACCAGCTTGCATGCCATGGTTTACCTGTTTCCGGTAGTGAAAATGCACTCGTAGAAAAGTTAGTCGTCGTTGACAGTCTGTTTTATTTGTTTATGTGTTTTAAATATTGAATACAGGCTACTTATGTATGTTTTTAGTGCTTCCTTTTAATTCAAAAATACACATATTCAAAAAAACACAAAAATTCTTACGTATATTCAATATTTAAATGTCCACCAACAAATAAAACTAACTGTCAACAACGACGAGTGCATTTTCACTACCGGAAACAGGTAAACCATGGCCATAGTTAATTACAATGTACGATTAACGTTACTCTCATAGGGAAATCAAAAAATATGTACCCCCACTAGTGCTGCCCCCGGCGGATCTTTATTGAAATCTTCAGAGGAAACATGCTAATTCTACTTCATCTAGTCACCCTTTCTGAAATAATTCTATTACAACAACAGCAGTTTTCCTAGAATACCCCTTCCAATTCTGTCAATCCCAAAATAAATGAAAGTGCTGAACTTAATCCAGCCCTCACAATACACGTCGTGCAACCACGGGATATTGAGATCCCGTGTCCCGGGCTCAGCGATCCCGGGGGATCGATCGTCCCGGGATAAGAAGGGATAGTTTTCAATTGGCTGGGATCAACCACAATCTGTTGTGTTGTAGTTCCATAAGAATTGGATTGAAATAAGTACCTACGCTTCTTACAAGGGAGGGTAGGGATAGCTAAGCAATTTTCTTAAAACAATGCGGCTGAAATGAGATGCTTGTGTTAAGTATTTTTCTTACCGCCAACTGTTCGTTGGGAATACTCTAAAAATACCACTAGATTTTGAATACCTAATCAATTTTATATCAGCTGAAATTTGGAACGAAATGTTTTTAATAAAAAAAAAATATTTAAGAAATTAAAACATACATACATAAACAAACACCTACTTCCCATGGGGTAGGCAGAAACTACAGAACGCCACCTGCTACGATCTTTCCATACTCCTCTTGCTTTGTTTACGTTCACACGTCTGGTAATACAAGCACGCCGGTTGCGAGTACTACACACATGCATTGCTATTCTGTAACCATCTCACCGCGTGAAGTGAGCGTGGAGTGACCTGTCCGTCTCATTCCACCTGATGCTTGGTCAATCCCTAGCATCAGTGAGATGACACTGACAGCGCACTCCACGCTCACTTCACGCAGTGAGATGGTTACAGAATCAACATGCTGACCTATCAGTGGCCTTGGTTTGGTGACGGACCAATCGGAGCACCGAACGCGATCGATGCGTTTGATGGAGATGGTTAAATGAAACTCACACTAAGGCCACTGAAGAACATCATCAATAAGGTCACTATAGTCCTCCTAGGGGGTCCTCAACCGGCGTTTCCGCTCATATCGACCTTAAAAATAGTTTTACATTTATTTTTTCGTTTTGTTTGTTTTACATAGTATCTGCCCATAAACTTCTTTAACATTCGTACATAAAGTACACCATAATTTTCCTTAACAAAATTACTACTCTTGGTAAAGTATTTCTTTAGCAATCATGAACGTGCGCATGCGATGGTAATCACAGTTTAACGTCATATACAGAAAGAAACATTACTGCTGACCATCATCTCGTCGTGTCTCTTTCATTTACCTATAATGAGTTCCATTGGTAGGAAAAAGAAGATAAGTATAAGAATCCTTTGCCTGATTTTGAAAGGACCTGATGATTGAAAAGTTGACAATAGATCTTTGTTGGAGATCCTAAAACCATAACACTATAAATTATTCGTCCTGTGTGACCGCGCTGTTCTTCTTAACTACGCCTGATTGAAGCGGTTTCCACCATCATTTAAAACACGTTCGGATTTTATCGCACACTGGATTTTGAACTCTCGGTGTTGAACAGAGCATTGAGAATCCAACAGAGTGCAGCTCAGCGCGTCGAAAGAACACACTGTACGATTTTCAACTCTCGACGCAATGCGTTGATGATCCAGTACGCGAAAAGCTTCCGCCGCGATATAATTTTTGCGATAGAGAATTTATTTCGGAAGTTTGAATATGTGACATCATATCATTCTCCTGCCCGTATCCCAATTTATTTATGGTCGGCGCAACATGTCTTTCTATTAGTCGTCATCTCCGTATTTTCTACCCTTTCTAACCCTAATTATCATCATTCACACAGTCCATCCATCGTTTCTATGGTCTCCCCCTACTCTAATAGCCATCGACATTCATACTCAAAACTTTCTTCACGACGCGACGTTTTCCTCAGTCCTCCGTATTACATGCCCATACCATGACAACCGATTTTTACACAACTTTTCAGATTATCGGTGCCACTTTCAGGCTTCCTCTTATGTACTCGTTTCTCATTCTATCCATTCGTGTAACACCACTCATTCCTCTTAACATTCTCATCTCTGCTACATGCAATTGCCATTCATTCATCCCTTTTGTGGCCCTACATTCTGACCCATACAAGACGGCGTGTTAATAAACGAAGTTTTAATATGTGTATACAATATTAATATTAAAGTTGCAATTAATAATAATACACTTTTAGTGCGAAGCATGGGCCAGTCGCTAGTGTATAGTAAATAATAAAAATAAGTAAGTCTGCCTTTTCTTTGATAAAAATGTAGACCATACAATACTCATTAGTTGTATTAATCCCGTAAGTAATTAAAAGCGTAATACATGGAGCATCCCTTGTTTTATATTAATTACTATGTTCTCATAGAGTCATGTAGCGAGCACGTTTTTGCATTAGTCGCGGTAATCAAGCTAATTACCTTCCATGTCGAACGGAAACAAGAAATGAGCGATAATGTATTATCTCATTTGATCTATCAGGAAATTATTTTATTTTTATGATTCATTTATTTTGGGATATTATTGTATTTTCTATCAAATTGATGAATATGGCCATATTGGCTATATTTGAGATCGTAAATAATCGTTTTGCAAGCGTGGTGGTGTTTTTTGCAAGCACAACATTCCATATCAAAACACATAAAGTTACACATTAGACATTTTTTGCTTGAACTTAATACTTGCTACTTTTCAACCCCTAGACTGAAGACATAATTACTATGTATTTTTACCTTGACCTAGTTAAAAAACCTAGTGAAAAATAACAATATTTTCGGAATTCGGTGTATTTGGTTTTCTATTTTCTTTTTTGCCACACCACACAAATTCATATACCTTTACTTTCTAAGTTAACAACAGTGACAGCAGGTTAATAAAGCATTATCAACGTACACATTATTGAAGCTAACTCAACAACACTACTCAGAACTTGACCGAATTTATATGGGACTACTCTATCTGCCTTACCAATAAACACAGAATAAAGTTATTCCAACTTAAAATATATGAAAATGTATGGTTATTCCTGGTATAACATTATTCCGTGTTAATGAGTAACTGGGTACAACCAACCTACACTTTCAAACGTAGAGTCATTCGGGGTAACCGTACGCAGCGGGTAAGTGTGCGAATTGCACATATCTCCTAGACGAGGCACGGGGGGTGGGGTCTTAGTTCCGGTCAATCAGAGGCCACAGCGAGGGAATACAAACGCGACAAACTCGGACGCCGCACCACGTTTCGTTTTAAATTTATTTGCTAAAAAGTGTTTCTCGGTGTGAAATCGATAATTTTCTGTGTCCTGGAAAACATTGTCACATACGAGATTATAAATTTACAAAGGTAAGTCCATTTTTGTTGAATAAACACATATTGAGCTTGAAAATTATACACATCATTTTAGGTTATGTTGAATATTTTGAACTCAGTTGTCATTTGTTTGAATTTTGGCTACTCGGGTAAAGTGTGCGCGGGTAAGTGTGCGCGTGCGCACACTTACCTTATGTCAGGAAAAATCAAGGTATGATCCGCCAACAGAAGAGTGGATTCAATGCACACTATGCCTGGATTGGTGGCATGAACTATGTAGCTCCCAGGAAAATGGTGTTTTTGTTTGCGATAATTGTTCTGATACTGATGCATAAAGCAATTACTAGCTTAGTCTAGCAGGCTTTGACAGAAGTTTCGTAAAAATGCGTTTTGTTTAAATTTAGTATATCAATGGTGATGATTGTTTCTATCTATATTTATATATTATAGTTATGTTGAAACTAAAAGTAAAAAAAAATACCATATGAAAGACTTCATTATAGGTTTTAATAGGCTGACTAACAAATAATATTAGAGTACATCATCCAAGAATGTAGGTACGTCATCTACACTTAAATTATTTTCCTATAGGTCATAAGTTTAATTAATCGCAAGTCTGATTTAGTCTGAATATTGTTATAATTTTGTGTTCATTTTTTCAGTTTCTTAAATTACTATTGTTACTTATAAGTTACCATAAGTACCTATTATTATTATAAGTTTTGATTGATCTCAAGTAAAAATTTGTTTGATATCGTGATATTCTTATATGATTCCAAAGAAATACTTGATTACTTTAAAAGATGTCGTGATATAGCATTAATCATGTTAATTTAAGTATTATGTACACTTATCCCTACTACGTCTACTTACCCCACACGTATGCGCACACTTTCCCGCAATTAGGGGCAAGTGTACGCATTCCGACTTTCTGTGATTATTGTTAAATATAAAAATAAATAAGAAATTTATGGCTTTTTTTGTTACTGCAATTGATAGCCAAATAAATACTCTACTCGCAACAATGTCTTTCTTTCCGAAATTGTCCTATTCCTAGACACAACGAGGCTTGAAAGTGCAAAGTGCGCACAGTTGACCCGAATGACTCTAAGTAAAATTTATCAAATCGCTTTGTAAATGACGAAGTTCGGAGGCTTAATTTTTTTTTTGAAACTCCTCCTTTTTAAAAACGACGATGTTTTGACTTTTGCTAACCCTTTAGAGACCCAGTTTCTAAACTAAAACGTTATCACGATAAAAGTACACAGTCGATCACACACCATAATCTTTTGATCGCCCTTCACGACACCCTCGGGAGAAGGGGTAGGCTATCTACAGGGGATCGGGCCACACTAATTGTAGTTTTAAATAACTTGTCTGTTGCAAAGCGTGATTTTATGTTCAAATGTTAATCTTGTTTTGTACTTGGAGTTGCTTGAAAGTGAAGGGAAACGCGTATTATTGTATAGGCAGCGTGATTAGGAGTTAACCTTATTTGTAATTAATATTTTTCTTGGAAAACCTTTGCCCGGACTGTAATTGAAATGCTTTGATTTCAAAGTACGCAATAACTCTTGATACCAATACCACAGTTACTTTTTCATCCACAGCACCGTCTATCAAAACATCAAGATCATTTCAGTGTCAAGACGTCCACTGCTGGACATATGTTTCCCCCAAGCACAGCCACCTTGACCGGTTCTGTGCTTCTCGCATCCTATCGGCCGCATCGGCCTGTTCTGTGAACATTGTGCCCTGCTATCATACCTTCTGAGTTCTGGCCCATTGGTAACGCGCGACTGAAGAGTTGTAGATCGTGGGTTGAAACCCAGACTGGCGCTTTACGTTGTGCAAATTATTTCATCACCACCGCTCTCAAAACGGTGTAGGAAAACATTCGAAGATCTATGACATCCGCCAATCCGCACTGGGCTCGCGCGGTGGATTACGGCCCACTCTTGCTCACAGAGAGAACACCTGTGTCCCAGCAGTGATAATATGCGGCTGATTATGCTCAAACATACATTATGATAAACTATATAACCAGAGTTCCGACTGTTTTGTAGTTCAGGGTTCACATTAGCTGAAAGCTTTAGGGAAAATAATAAGCCTTATTGAAGAACTCAGGTACTTACATTTAGAACTACATTAAAATAGTCTAGTCCTTAAAAGGGACGAAATAATTAGGAAACCCCAACTAAAACCTTGTATACGTAGAGTTCTAGACAGTATTACCAATTCTACCAAATAAAGGTAGCTCAGTAGAAGAGGGTGGCTTAGCGATAAAAACGCTATATCATTTAACAAAACTATCTTCTGTTCGCGACTTCGTCCGCGAAGAAATCGAAAATTGGGCTATTAGTCAATTCGCACGATTTGTATTGGCAAAACGAGGAATTCGCACGAAGATAAATTACTTGTTGGCGAATCGACAACTCCGGAAATACGTATTAGGCAATTGCACGTTTTTAATTTTATGCAATGTGTTTAAAAAAAAAAACGTATTTTCTTACTATAGATATAATAAGAGAAAATTAACCAATGTTATTACTTTACTATAGTATAGCTACCTATCAGTATACCTACCTATAGTTTCAGAGATTACCTCAAACAAAGACTTTTATCCCTTAGTTACGATGCCGCCTAGTTTAATACGGCATGAGCTGACAAAGTCACCATACAAACAGATCCTTGTCTGACACACTCATCATACATTCAACATTGAAGTCACCCACACACAAGGCCATGATGATCTTATTAGTCCAACAGACCGCACCGACCACACTATGTCCTTAATTAGTTTAGTCAAGCTTTGATAAAGAGATTAACAAATACATACATATAAGGAAGGTGTACTGGTATATTATAAATGTACGAGACAAGGACACTGGAATATGGTAGGTATGTTAAAATCATTGGCTTGGCGTTCTGTGTATGTTCTGTGTCCTCCATAATTTAGCGTTAATTTACGCAAATGAGTTTGAAGGTACCTACATGTTCATCATATGACGTAGTAGCTAAGAAATCTAGGAAGTTCACGGAGATCTCTAAATTACTAGCTCCGCGCTTACGACCGTATAATTATAGCTGTAACTGTTCAACGCTTAAGTCAGAACTCAGATCGGAGAATACGAAAGTTATCAGTCATCACGAGTAGGCACAAGAAGATCACTATAAAGGTCTTAAATTCACAGACAACGCACAGGCTAAACCGCTGGGTATATGCTTCTAGACTACAGAAACATAAAGTTTATCACAAGATTTCCTTATACAGGAAAAGTTTTTTGTTTCCATACATTTATACCGCGTAGGTATTGCACTTTTCTATGAAACAGCTGTTTTTTTTTTTGTAAAACCGACGAAACATTTCTGCGCTGGGGGTTCTAGAATGATATGCTGAATTCATGGTTAAAGTTTGCGCACTAGATAAAAACTTATCCTGTATGGCGAAAGTGAGCACTAAGGAAGGAATTTTGAAAATTTACCCCCTGATGGGTTTAAATAGAGAACGAAAGTCTATGGAATTTTCAATTTTGCCGATGGGAAATACCATCGGGCTCATGGAATGTATCCTTTATGTTATTTTTTTATCACTGACAGATAACGCCCAGCCTTAACCGCTGGGTGCATGTGTATATTATTGTAAAGCACAAGAGTTCCTAATGTAACGAAAGTAAGCACTAACAAAGGATTTTGAATTATTCACCCCATAACATTTAATACAGCGGTAAAAAATTATATAACAGTTGATTGGTTATACAAAAATCAATTGTTCCATACATTTTGACCGCGTAGGAATTGCACTTTTCTATGAAACAGATTTTTTTTGTAAAACCGACGAAAAATTTCTACGCTACGATACGTCTAGAATGATATGCTGAATTCATGGATACAGTTTCCGCACTGGTTAAAAATTTATTATTTATATAATAAAACTAGCAGCGCTCTGCGGTTTCACCCACGTAGTTCCCGTTCCCATGGTAATACGGGGATAATATATACCCTATGTCACCCGGGTATAATGTGGCTTCCCAACAGTGAAATAATTTTTCAAATCGGTTCTGTAGTTTCGGAGCCTATTCAATGCAAACAATCAAATTTTTCCTCTTTGTAATATTTGTAGATTAGAATGTATGTTTGTATAGAATTTCGTCATGTGCCGATGGGAAAACCAATCGGGCGGGCGCACAGCCTGTGTAGCCTATAGGTAATTGTGGTTGATTGCTACTACTGTCCGGACCTAATGGTAGTCACTTGTTTCGGCCACAGAGCCTAGTTGCTCTATATATATGCTATGCACGTCTTCAATCAAAAAGCTATTATTGTAAGACCCTTTGATCTAAAGCATGTCCCATACATTTGGTTCGAAGTTATTAAAGTTTTGAATGGGACAGTTGATTTTATGTCGATTACGATCTTGGTCCCATGAAAAAAGTTGTTCAGTTTGAGAGTCTGTACCACACCCTTTAATATGAAGCCACCTTTCTAAGAGCAGTGGTTGCCCCGTGGTAACAGCCGAGACTTACGAGTTGTATGTCGTAGGTTTCAACCCAGGCATTAATTTGTGCAAATTATTTATCACCACTGCAAACATCGTGAGGAAACCGGCATGTTCAAAGACATGTGACCTCTATCAACCCGCACTGTGCCCGCGTGGTCCAGTCCCTCTGACAGAGAGGAGACCTGTGTCCCAGCAATGGAAACATGGTAGGCTGATTATGTTATGTTGTATGTTATTTCTTACACATGCTGCTGTATATGCTACTGGCAATAGTCCCACAAAATTTAAGACGAGACGCTATAGATATGGGAAGATATAAACCACAAACATGAAACAAAAGAACATTTATCGCGTGCCAAAACCGACCTACATAATCGTTCAATTAATCATCCAAACATCTTCCTTAACATATCTCTAACGACATCCGCTTCCCGTATATATGTACATAGGTACAATACGTATATAGTATCGTATATTAGTATATAAGCAGATATACGCAGCGTGCCTATTACTAGTGATGTGGCAAAACGAATTGCGACTTTACGAATCTTTTCGATTTTCGCATTCGAGTTAGAATTTGATTTCATTTGTTTCGAAATTGGATTGATTGAATTGCTCTACGGTAATAAGTAATAAGTACCAAATTACAAAATCAGAAGTCAAACCAGCAATTGAGGAATACAGAGTCGAAACAAGCTTTGCGAGAATAGAAGCCTTTTTAAGGCAACTGTCCCATCGCCAGCGATTAACTAGAAGCGAGTTGAGCTAGCAACTAAAACGAGCTGGCAAGCAACGAGCAGCGAGAGCGCGACGGCGAGAAGCGAGTACTCGCTGGTATGCGTATGTAAGTGTGGGCTTGTGACTAAGGAATAACAGTCGTACGGATTGTTTGGTCGGTCGGTTAGTCCATGGATGGGTGACCATCTTTACATACCAAGACCCCTCCGTGCCACGGTAAGCACGTAACCCGTTGGTCGGTACGGGTCATCAGAAGACCGGAAGTCTGAAAATCAGTCTTATTTGACAATAATCATACAGCTCAACTTGGAACTTATGAAGCTCAACTATTCGACGAACAATACCAAAGAACGGACATTTGGACATTAACTTAAATGCCTAGCATCAGGCGGAATGACAGCTCACTTCAAGATCACTTTGCCTAGGCTTTCAAGATGAGTTTTTTACAGAATAGTCTGCCTGAAACACAGTATAAAAGTATACATTAAACAGGAGTACATTATCTGCAGTTCAAAGTACTAACTGTATACACTTCTTTACGAATCGCAGTAACTTTTACATGTAAGTACCTTTGTTTAATCATGAGTCAGCGAAAATAACGACCAGTGAAGTAATTATTAGAGAAAACTAAGAGCTAATGGGAAATGTAATTAACGTGATGCTCTAACAGATAACAGTATTACTCATTTGGAATAAAAGAAAAGGAACACTGTAGTGATTCATCTTGTTATCTTTTTGTGGTAATCCGAGGATACGAAGTAAGAAATATGTGTTGTGATCTTTTTAGTTGAGTAACTTTGTGCGTTTGGGCTTGGTATTTAGTTTGATTCATCAAATCATCATGCCCGTGTTGGTGTAGTGGTCGCAAGTGCTACTGCTGAGTTGGAGGTCCTGGCTTCGATTCGCAGGTCGCAAATGTCTCAGTAGCAGCCCACAGTCTGGATTTATGTCTAGCTGATGCCAATAGGATTGCCCCATATTACATGGGATTTAAACATATCTAGCGAATTGTGGGTGTAACTGTAGGTACTACATGTGGGTACACCTGGTCCTCTGCCCAACCCTTCGGGGAAACAAGGCGTGTTGCTATGCTATGTCATCAAGTCATCGTTGGATCTTAGGGGCGCCTATTCTCTTATGAATGGTCCAATCATTGTAAGAAAAACCAAGGCATAGCCTAATTAGAGTACCAGCAACGAACCACTGAAAAGCAAAAGAAAATCTTTTCAAATTACATCAAAGAACGATTTGGCATTCTGCTATCTGCAGTCAAAAGAAACCATTGAATCTAGAGGCTAGATTCAAATTCATTCATCAAAACCTAGCTAGCTTGGTAAACAGGAACGAACCGCTCCAAGCTTCACGTATGTATTCTGCTTAAAATTCGCACTCGCTCCGCAAACATAGTCACATCCCTACGAACGGTCTTATCGATCCCGACAAGATATATAAAATATATTTATGCCACATACATCACTGTTACACCCGACACATTGGAAAACAATTCTTATGACGTGTGATGTATGACCGCTTTTCGCGTAACAAGCTATGACCTACAAAACATGTCGGATTAATTCGCCACAGGGCCGCACTCGGGCGAAACGTTTTTCGGATGACGTGTCGTGACGTCATTAATTTAACAAGTTTTGCTCCGAACTTGGGAACTGCTTATGACATGTTTGGTAGAATTTCGCAATACACTTTCTACAATATTTATACGTGTGTAGATATTTCCCTCTCTCCCATATGTGTACTTTATTGAATGGAACCTTTTTCCTTTTTTAAGGTAAATATTTTCAGATGTCCATTCAATATTTATGTGTACTTTTGTTGAAAGGTTGGAAAGGATAAGAGGAAGATTAATACAGCCAAGACAAGTTGAGCGGAAAAATATGCACTTTAATAATTTGGCTTTGCTTATGTTTTCGTGTTTATGGCTATGGCGAGGTCAGCGGGGTGATTGCGTAACACACTAACAGTAGGAATGGCTTTCATTTTGACAGTTCAACAGCATTCATTGCTTTACTTGCGTTATTGAGGAGACAAATTTTTCAACCATATTTTATGAAGCAACGGTAATATCCTTCAAAATGATTCACATCGTGATTGATTACTCCCAATCAATCAATATCAATTGCGTACTACTGTACGCAATCAGGGTGCAGGGTCCTGTGTTACTACTGTTAGTTTTTCTGAAAGTCCCTTTTTTTGTATTGGTGAATTTTCGCTTGTTTTTATGTCATGTTTTTCATATCATTTTCAGTCTTATTTTTTATTCTAGTAACTCAGTGTCTCACGCTGACTGGATTGCCGCCTTCTCGCAGCAATTTTTATCAATTATCGCTGGCCGCAAGTAATCCAATTACATAAAATCAAAATCATTATTCCCGCTGCGTACTACGCAGCAAAATTAATTACAAATATAAAGCTAGGTGCACACTATCCGTTGCGCGTCACTCACGTAATCCTGTTAGTGCGGACGTGACGTGGCCGGACAAAGGCGTCATTTAGATAGGCCGCCAGACTGTGAGGCCCTAATACCGTGCGGTTTACACGTCCCTTTGGTACTATAGTATCGTTTGCGTGTCGAACGTGTGTTGTTTTGGTCGGTATTGGTACATGCAGTGCGGCGTCGTTTTCATCAGGAGCATTTGCCGTCTGTAATGGTAAATTCGGGATTCTGTAACACGGTCCAAATTGCGGGGCTCTGTGTTTCTTCGTAGCGTCTGGATGCAAATTTAAATTGTGGTCAGTTAGGAGCACTGCATTATTACCTGGCAGTAGGTACTATGATTCAGATCTTTTAACCAGGTTTCAGGGGATGTTAAGTATCACTTTCAGTACAGCTTGCTAATAAGGTTTTTAGAAGAGACTTTCACTGCTGGTTAACATCTTCCATTTTCCCATTCCAAACTTCTAGATGATCTGCATTTACCATAAAACTTTTGAAGATTGTAAAATAAACATCAATGTCACTAACTGTACTGTTTGTGTCAGCTGTCAAAGAACTCGACTGTCATACTACTTGTCATTTATAGTTAATTCATGTCTCCTGTCTGTAGGTATATTCATGTTTTTTGAGAGCAATAAATTCTGCCCTCATCTAATAACATGCTCTTATTTTTCCACCAATAACTCATCAAGAACTTCTTCTTGCCTAACCAGCTTTTCCGAAAGTGTCTTGTTTGTGCATGTCATCTGGCGTTTGACAGCTTAAAAGGCTTGTAGCGATGCTGGTACCAGTCGATAATATTGGAAAATTGTTAGCTGCCTTAGACGTCGGCGACGTAGAGTTTCGGATATGTTCTGCAAGTCTATGTATGTTGGAGACTTAATGAAAATATAAAAGTCTTCCGACTATGATTGCGATATTGGCCACTAATTGTGTTGCGTAGTCTCTCAGTAGGTATGTATAAACTATTGGAAAAATTAAAAATCTCAGTTAGTTCTTCTCTTACTAATCCTACAGTAGTGTAACCTTAGCCTTAGCTCTATATTAACACTGAAATATAAGTAGCTACAGCGACATAATAGCCGTCGTAACAATGGAGACACTTCCAGTCCATAACCGTCACGCTTTTGAGTTCCAAGGGGAAGGGCAGAGATGTAGCTACTACAAACTATACTGCACTTACAGACTACAGCTCATTAACTGGACGTTCATTGATGCATTCATAATTACTGTTTTGAATGGTCATGTCTTTTAATGATGGACTGCCATTCGTCTTTTATATACAAATCACGAAAAAATGGAGCAGTGTGACGTTGTAGTGTCGTGTTTTTTGCCAGCCAGAATTTGTAAAACTCGATACAGTGTGTCAAAAAAAAGGTTCTGCTACCAATTCGTTTGTCCAATTTGCATTCACATCCACACCTTGTTTATTTAGTTTCAAATAAACTTTCAAAACACACGTGGCGTTGTTCGCTTTCCTGATCAGATGAAGTCACTGGCATTGCCCGTAGTCGCTTTTCTTTTAGATATTGTTCAGTAGCTCGTCGTGATACAACATTCTGGCCCATAGTCACCTTTACATTTCCGTGCTGACCTCATTACTCTCCCTTTGCTGTAATTAAAATTCGTGAGGAAATTAACAATTTTGTATGAGGGGAGCTAAAAACACACGATGCAAAAAGACCTACTTAAGCTTGCCAGTGCAAAAAAAAAGAACTGAGACTGACAGAGGTGTCTTGCTAGGGTCTTTTTTGTTTTAATAAACGACGAAAAATTTTGACGAAGGAGGGTTCAGAATCATGTACTGATTTCATTTACTCAACATTATTACCCCATAGTAGTCCAAGGGGACTTCACATTTCGACCAGCTTCCTCTTTCAAAGACTCGCGTTCAGAATTATTAGCAATAGCACCATAAACCAGTTTTTTTTTTTGTGATTGGCATCTCGCAGTTGACCTTGAGAGGCCGTGACTGCTCAACCGGACTTTCCTGTGAAGGTTTTTAGGACTTTAAAAGCCTCCAGCCAGGGCGTAAACCTACTTAAACCTAAAACGACTGCACACTGAGGGCACCCCCTGTGGGGTACGAACCTCGGCTCAGGGAGTCGCTGGCGGGGGGGGGGGGGCAGCTAGTACTAGTGGGGACAGGCTGGATCAAGATATTTTCATGATTATTAGACGGGGAATTTAAAGCTACTGGCTCAGCTGCGGCGCGGGCTGGCGCATCAACGAGCAAGGGACGGTCGGGGGTCTGATCGTTACTCGGGGGTCTTCGCGGGGCGCGAGGACCTCGGCGGCGAGGTCGGAAGGAATAAACCAGTGGCCGAGTGGGCCATAACCTACCACGCGAGCTTAGTACGGATTGGTAGATGTCAAATTTGATGAAATTTGACATCTACCAAAAAATCGATGGACTTTTTTGTTTCTAGGACCGGCTTCATAAACATGTACCACAAATCTCAGATTCCTACATAAATAACGGTGCTTAAATAAATAGGGCGCAGTACATAATTAATTAAACCACAGCTGTGCGGGTTTACAAGTAATCCTGTTAGGAACGCGACATTGACGGCTCTCGGGTATTATGGCCTTATGTAAGATCTTGTGCAAGTACGAATATATTTGAAATTGTGTCACTCATTTTACTCGCGTGGTTTATTTTTCAGAAACGAATTATTTTGATTAAACTCTGTATTTTTTGTCGTGCCTCGGAAAGCACGTTAAGCCGTGTAACGAGTCGTTTGGCAGAAACTCAGAAAAAACAAAGCCAATTAGACAACTGGAGGGGATTATCTTTTATGCCGATACCAATAAAAAATTAAAAAAATAATGACACTTAGAACTGTTCATAGCCAGTATATTATTATTCAAATATCTACACATAAAAGTAAAAATAGTACATACAAAGACCCACCCCTATCATTCGTGGATCTTTGACAGTCGTCGTTTGGTAGTCAGAAGCCCGAAATTCTGACAACGAGTCTTACCAAGGGGTATCGTGCTTATTAGTAACTGGGTTGTAGAGGTCAGATAGGCAGTCGCTTCATGTATTCAGCTGCATCTGACCCTAAAATATTTGGGCAAAGGCATCTCCTCCGCCTCACCTGCATAGCCTTTTTCCAAATATGCTAATCACCCAGAGGCTGAGGTTACTGGAATAATCAGTTAGACTGGAAGCAAATGATGACTGTTTTTTGTAGAAGTTTCTATAAGGAAGGATGCCTGGCTTCGACTGTGACGGAAAAGTGATGCCGAGGGTCTTATAGGGCCTACCCTATAAGACTCTCGGCATCCCTAAATAACAGAGCATAAAAACCTGTACTTAAGCATCGAAGTTAATTTCGCCTTCATAGCTTGCAAAAACATCAGTTATTTCAGGAATTGATATAAAAATGTCGAATGAATTACTGTATTTAGAGAACTTTTATTTTATGGCTTCCATAATAAGAAATTAATTAAATTGCTCAGAAGAAATTACCTTTAAAACGCCAATTGTAAAGAGTCTTTAAACGATATTGCTAATAAATGCCATTAGAAATTTCAATTTAAACGTACGAAATTATCATTAGATTAATTACAAAATTGGCTAATTAACTAACCGCACTGTAAGCGCCATCGGTGGGAGGTAATCTAAAACATTAATGACTTCGTTAATTATTTATGATTAAATTACACATTTCAACCAAATAATTTATGAAATGTGCATTTGATATCACGATTGAATTTTAAACATTTCTATTTCTATTCAATACTAGCTTTTGCCAGCGGCTTCGCCCGCATGGGAGTTGGTGTATTATAGGTACATATAAAACCTTCCGCTTCCTCTGTCTATTGACGAAAACCGCATTAAAATCCGCTGCGTAGTTTAAAAGATCCAAACGTACAGACACAAATATACTATGTAAAGAAGATGGAAGTGACAAAGCTAGCTATATGTTTTATTTAACTGTAAATAAAATAAAAGTAAATGTTTAACACTTATAATATAACATAGTAAGCCCACGTTCCCATGAACGGAATAAAATCGCGGCGGTTTTTTCGCTTACCTACTGGATCTTCAGCGGTGAGAGTTGAAAATCGAACAGAAAACACATTGTTGGATTCTCGACGCTCTGAGATTCACTTTATTGGATTCTCATTGCTAGGTTCCACACCGACAGTTGAAAATCCAGCGCGCAGAAACAACCCGCCGCGATCTTATTACGTCTAAAAACTGTTTTAGATGATAATTACCTACGCAGCTAAAAACTGTACTGTACCATAGCTTTCATCTCGGAAAAATTGAAATATAAACGCGGAACCAGTAGGCAATCTTTATACAAAACTTTCGAGCTTAAAATAATAAAGCTACAACTCGTAAAAAAAAATACTAAAACAATACAATCACCAGTCACCATCTCAAAAGGTCGGGTTTTGATAAAAAACCCGCGAGATTTTGTTATTTTTGTTCACGGTATGCACTAGCCGTAAGGCGGGGTACGCACCGGGTGGTTTCTGGGTCACAGGGGGTGGGGCCACCCTAACCACCCCTGTCAGAGGGTAACACCCTGTGTGTGTACCAATAGAGCGACTTTCGTAGCTTTTTTATATTTTGGGATTCTCTTAAAGATTTGTGTTTTTTCGTTTGTTTTGCTTAGAACCAAAGTAAATATTTCGTTTGGGTCTTAATGGGGAAAAGGGTTTCGTTACTAATTGACATCTTTTGTTTTTTAGTATAAATGGGAGACCTTCCCGCTTGTGTTGTTTTTAATTGAGGTTATTTTTACAAAAGACGAGATTTTGTGTCGCTTCAATAGAATAGAATAGAATATTTATTTATTCGAGTAACCAAGACTCAACGAGATTGTTAGTATAACTTACGACTATGTTAGTAAACATAGACTATACACAAAACAACACAAGAAATAACGGTTGGTCACCGTTGCGGCATCCCATGAGAGACGGCACTTCTTTAAATAATATATCGATATTGAGAGCAGAATACCAAAATACACAGAATGAAATACTGAAATATCACCTGAATTTAATTAATTTGCGAAAATATTAAGCTATTTTAAAATCATCATTTTAAATATTTCTTAAATGAGAGTCTCATTAAAGCAATCTTCAATTTCAATTATCTTTTTTTTTTCAATTTCGAGCGTTCTTTAGTTAGAATATGTAGGTACCTACCTAGTTAAAGAGAAAAGTAACTCGTAATGTCTGACTCTCTCATTTGTCTTTTATTAGATAAGTGTCGGACATTTTTATCTCAAGATGAGACTCGCTACAAACCTGACGTGACAGAAAAAGAAAACCCCAATTGTATTCCTTATAGTTTATCATTTTCAGAAACAATTATGGCTAAGCTCCTAACGCCCCAGATCTGTCTAGATAATTGAATTAGCTCCATTATTAATTTTATAAAAGATAAATTAAAATACCTACTAATGATTTAAGTTACCTACTTATATTTTAATTTTCGCAAAGAGGCGGGTAGGCACCATCTTAGCAAAAAAGGGTTAATTATGGATTAATTAATGGAAGCGAGTTAACAGAACATTGGTGGCGCAGGGGTATCGTATCGACCCGACTCACGAGTTGTAGGTCGTGGCTTCGAGCCCAGGAGCTTTACTTTGTGTAAATTGATACAAATGACAATTCACTTAACGTGACATTTTTATGAAACAGGCCGGGAGTACGTTGCTATTGCTCCCGCCCGCGTCACTAGTAGTCCTGTCCTGACTCTGCGTGGCCCTGCATTGTTAGACTCGCATACAATTCTAATAATAAAATGTATGGAGTTATTGACTTTGAAAGAGACCATGACTCTGAGTTCGTCATTTCTTCTCAGGGATCGGTCAGTTAGAAAATGACGGCTCCATCTAAAAAATATCGACCAACAAAATACTAACGTATAAAGAAGCGTCTTATAAGATCTACTTACGTAAATAAACATTTCGTTTCATTTCTAATTTGGCATGCTGAGACCAAAACTACAAATCTAGTACTAAACAACTTCCACATGAATGAATTCGCGGGCAGAAGCTTATAGATAAGACTTAGAAGACAGCAAGAGCAAAGTCCTCAGTGTTTGCAGCAAATATTTACCTTTCTTAATAACGTACTAAACGCGCATTACCTCGCTTATTTGAAGTAGGATAAAGTGATTAGAGTAAAACAAACGCGTACGGCGAGACAATGTACATACCTATTCATGTATAATGTAGAATATTAGGTAGGAAGATGTGTGTAGGAAATGTTTTGAGGTAACCGAGTGTGCTACTGCCCTAAATGTTGGTTGAATTATAGATAATAGTCTGTAATTACACCATAATTTAGATTTATGACCTGATAGGTAGTTATTTAGGTACATAACGATGATCGTGGTGTGTGTTTTACTGATCGATTTAAGAATAATTTTCCAATCGTCATAATATACACATCAATATTGCGATTTCGTATATTTCCTATAGGAAAATGTCAAACAGTCATATTTATTTCTCAGATAAAAGTTATCTGACGGTTGAAAAATCACCCGTTAGGAAAATAAATGTTTCAGGAAACTAAATCAATAATTTAATCAACAATCCACACTGTGGGATATCGCAGTCCACTGCTGGCCTGTCCCAGCCTGCACCACAACACCCTTCCCTTACAAATCAGTCATTTTTATTCATTTATCTCAATCTTTTACGAAGCCAATCTACAAGACAAAAAAAAAAAAACAAAAGACAATCTAGAAAGAAATCATTTCCAAGTTGGATTTCCTTCCAAAATGGCTCCAATCAAGGAAAACCGGCGAGGTACCTAATTACAATAAAAACAAAAGACCTACGTAAAAAGCCACACCCTGTGTTTTGCCTAGGCACATGTTGTCAGTCGTTGGCTGAGAGCCTAGACGACTAATTAGTTTAGCTATCCGTTCGCTGCCAAACGACTGAGAATCTGCTAAAAGTCTGCCTAGCAGACGGTACTATTGAATATTCGACTTCCTTTCTAATTTGGGAATGAGATAAAAGTATTTTCGTTTCTGTCTAGTGTTGTTAGATTTGTTTGGATTCGGTTTCTGCCAAAGGCAGTCTTCATTCAGGCTTTAGTCGATGTTCACACGGACCTAATAATTGTTTTAACGCTCTGGATCTTCAACGCACTGCTGATGCACTGAGAGGTCAAAATCGAACATTGTGTTTTTAGTTTCTCATTATCACTTTAAACCTGCTTACATATTTAAAAGGGATTTTAAATATGTAAGCAGGTTTAAAGTACCTACCTACTTCTACCTTTTAAAGGAACATTTGGACGATTCCCGTATTCAATAATTATAGAAAATGCCATTTTCATTCTGATCAGTCTTATTACTCGACTCGCAAGAATTTCTTTTAAAAATAGAGTTAAATAGTGTACTTACCAAAGTTAAGTGTACTTTTTTCATAACTTCATTGCATAAAATTCAAAACGTGCCAATTGCCTAATACGTATTTCTGGAGTAGTCGGTTTCCCTACAAATAAATTAACTTCATGCGATTTGATTATTTAAAAGTGTCGATTCGCCCATTTCGGGCGAGTAAGTCTCCAGTTGTCCAAATAGTTTTGTTTATTCTGAGTTTCTGCCAAACGGCACGTTGAGACGACTGATTTTTATTTAAAATAGTCTATAAAGTGAACAGTATACCTGCATTAATTATATATAGTCGATTACTCTACAGCTACACTCTACAGACAATCGTAGGTATTGAATATCTTATTTCAATTCTAATTTTGGACGAAGATAAAAACATTTCGTCGCCGTCTAGTCGTCTAATTAGCTTCGTCAGACTTGGGCTTAAGTCTAAGTTGCTGTCAAATGACTGTTGTCTGCTAAGAGCTTGTCACTTACCTAAGTATTGTTACGTAGAATTGAAGTCCATTGTTCTAAATACATACTAATGGCATTCTAATTTTTTCGAACAAGTTAAATACATTAGTTTTTTAAGCGTATTTTGCTTAGATCGAGTTTCTGCTGAAATAGATATTCAATGTACAGACGCCAGCAGGTCAACCTGTCTCAAACTGTCAAATTTTCCGAGTTGAACATGAAAGGTTCATGTTTATTCCTTTGTGATAAAGTTGAAAAACTATCTAAGAAATTTGACAGATTGGGGTAACTTGATGTGCTGGCCTCTGTAGGTACTTATATTCTAGGCAATATGCAGACATAGGGATTTATTTGTAAACCTTGCTTAAACTTAAGAAATGATAAGCGACTGTTTAACCATACATTTTTGAAGTTTAAACGTCTCTTAACTTTGGGCACGCCACGATTGCGGCGGTAAGTCCCCTCTTTGAAGAGTGGTTTGAGAGGCGGCATGGCGTCCTCACCTTCCGCCTGACGTAGGTCCTCACCGGATACGGCTGTTTCGGGAGGTTCCTGTTTCGGATAGGGCGGGAGGAAACGCCCGGGTGTTTCCACTGCGAGGATACGGTGGAGCACACGGTGGCGGTCTGCCCAGCTTGGGTGGAGCACCGCCGTGTCGTCGTGGAGGCGATCGGCGGCGGCGATCTCTCGCGTCCGGCCCTGGTCCAGGCCATGGTACGGAGCGAGAGGGCATGGGTAGCCGTCACCTCCTTCAGCGAAGCAGTGATGCTCGCGAAGAGGGAGGCGCCGCACGTGAGGGAGAGGCAGTCTATGCGCCCTCGCGACCCTAGCTGCCGCAGGATACGGAGATGCCCTGGGCGTCGGGAATCCCAGGCCGATTTCCGGCCACCGCAGGCATGAGCTTGCGGACGGCGAGTAATGGGTAGCTCGCTGTCCGGTAAGGACCAAGCCCAAGTCGACGGCGCGTTGTGTTCCACGCGCGCCTCAAAGAGATGTCAACACAAACCGAAGGGGCCTGCAAGGGCCGATGCCTGCCAGGTTTGCGGGTTTGTTCGAAAGAGATACCACAGCCCCTGGCATACGGGCTACTGAGCTACTGAATACCGGCTACTGAACACGGGTGGGTTTTAGTCAGTAAAATTCTGACACGCCCTCCTGCTCCACCCAGAGCGGGAGAAGTTATTTGATGATTTCCCAACCAAAAAAAAAAACCTCTCTTAACTTTAAGCACCTTTTATTTAAAGAAAACCCATTTGCTGCTACATATCATGTTGAAAACAACATCCAGCATGTCAATTTCATGATATTTTCTTCAGGCGACTCAAGTAAAATGCTATTGTTTACAACATTTATCACTGAAGAAACATGCAATAGATTAGAACAGAAACCTATAAATGCGTTTTTGACAGGTTATATTAATTTCTTTAAAATTAAAATGCTACATAATAAATATTATTAAAATATAGTATCCAGACTTAACTAAAATTATTAACAAACTAAAAATTGGCATTGAAAAATTCATCCGCATCATTGCCCAGAGGCATTATCTACAAAAGACTAGCAGGTTTGCCACGTTGGTCGCCGTCGTCGTATGGTAGACTTGATTTAAATTTCATACACAAGAAAACAACGTTAACAATGCACCATTACAAATGTAAGGACACTTACAATGATGCATTAATTAGCTGCCATTTCCACAACAAACACCCCACCGCACTAATAGGCACCCGACACCCGTATTAGGCAATTGGCAGTACCTATGACGCGACCACCTATGTACCAGTACCTAATGTACCTATGCTAGTAATTACTTTGTCCTGTGGTCCACAATCCGACACACGAGCCAGTTACACCGACGTCCAGGGCCTCAAGTTTGCTATTACAATAGCGTCGGAATGGTCTATCATTGATTTCATAATTGTTAATTTTGACAAGTTTGGTAATCTACTAATATAATGGCGTCATTATGACTTCCCAATGGTCAGCCACTGACTCCATTGAAAGAAATGACATTTATTGGTAATCTCGTACATAATAACAAATGAATGACTGACTTAGACTAAAATTTTGACAGTTCCTAAAATAATATGTTAAAAATAATATGTAAAAATTGAAATCTGGCATGAATAATTGTTCAAATTTAGTAGGTAGTATTTTTTCGATCATTTCTACTAACGGGTTTTATAATAATGGCAATACGACAGTGCCACTATAACACAATTCTATCAAGAGACCATTGACGGACTAATGTTCGACCATTATGAATTTAGCAGATTACGAACTTTTAGCAAAATGACAATGGGATCCTGTTGAAATGACAAATATATAAAAAATTGCAGACTTAGGGCACAAAATAAAGAGAGTACAGAAGGCAATCTCATGTATGTACTTCGATTTTCATATCTACGCTCGGCGGTCGTGCTAGGGTTGTCAATTTTGGCTTATGCACAAAATATATAAAAATCTATCGTGGTAGTGGCACTCGTATTAGGTCTTTGCCATGATCACAATTAATCTCAATTCTAATAGTTATGATCGGCGGCGGGTGGCCCGGCTGGCTCGCCTTGCAGTTCTATCTTAACTATTTATAATGAGGAAGATGAGCGTATCTTTTAGCTTATAAGTACTACAATAAATACTTATTATAAATTGTAAAAATACTACAAGGCCACAAAGTCATTTTCGCTTACCCACAACTAACTAGGTATTCTGTGTTACGTTAAAACGAACCATCGAAACACGAGCAAGTACTCACCTCTGGTCAACTCAACAACTGGTAGCTTAAAAAAAGACAATTCACAGTATTTAAACAACCGTCCACTGAACAGTTATAGTAACTTTCTTTGTTGCTACAGTTTTGCATTTCACAGACGCGTGTCTCAGGGGATGGCACTCGCGCTCGCACTGGTCCCAACCGGTCCGAGATATCGTGTCCGTGAGCGGTGTCTATGTGTGCGTTGCTCGAGCGCACTTTGTATGTAGATTGCCTTCTGTACTCTCTGTATTTTGTGCTTAGGGCCTTTGATTGTTGTGGTTATTAGGTACGAGCATAGTACAGGACCATCAATGGCACGTTAGTTAGTAATGCCTAAACTACGAAAACAGCCCTTACTGCTATAAGATCTAAGTGCTGTAGTCCCTGAGGGTTAAAATCAAACTGTTATTGTGCATGTGACGGTACTAACATGGTAACAATTGAGGAGGATACCACAGTATCCACAATAGTATATGGAGTTGGTTAGTTCAATGTTGATTTTTATAACTTACAGAAAGTTTCTTCTACCTTCCTACACACAATTGCACACTCGAAGTCATCGCGGCAGCTCAAGCATTTCCAGTGAATCGACACATACACACCCACACAAATATAAAATAAATACGTCAACGATACTACGAAGCAATCAAAGCAACTCAAAAACGTCTAAACCCATTCTTATCAGTGAATCAATACTGACACCCAAACATTTTAAAAGTAACACTAGGAACACTACGTGTCCTAACGAAGCAATCAAAGCAGCTCAATAACGTCGTAATTCATTCTTATCAACACACCCTCATACACCTACACACTTATTTACTTACGTACTAACGAAGCAATTAAAGCAGCTCAAAGACATCTTTACACATTTTTATCAGTGAATCAATACTGAGACACACACACCCCACACACACAACGCACATACACCCACACACTTTGCAAGTAACGTCAACAATACAATTCATGGGCCTAAAGTTTCACACGCCCTTCCTCACCCAGCCTTAGGGCTGTCTCTGTACTTGTGTTCTTAACTTTCTCACTAACTTAACTTTGCTTTAACTTTGTGTAAAGTTAGTTGTTTGAATACTGATACGCTTTTACATGGGTGGATGAAATGAAGGGGGGGGGGGGGGGAAATAGATAATGAATTTGAATTAGAAATGCAAAGTCTGTTTGTTGGATTTTGCTTATTTTTCTTCGTAGTCTTATTGCAAAATGAAATCTAACTTTAGTTCTAGCCTTAAACTTTGAGCGAGTATTTGTATTTTGAAGTTTATTTCAACTAAGGGCAAACTTCTTAATACCGATGACAACTTACTAAGACCGCACCGAACTAAGCTGTCGTTTTTGTAAAAAGAACTGCATTTATGTAACAGTTACGTTCTGAATTCAATAAACGGGTCGGTGGTTTTAATCTGCACCCTAATTGCGTAACTCACGATTCATCATAATCTGTATCGTTTTGTAACGGATTGTTAAACCATTGCTTCATATGTTCGAAAAATGTGTCCGTTCTACAACATAAATAACGCAATGAATATTGTTTAACTGTGAAGACGAAACCAATTATGATCAATCGTGAGTTACGCAATTAGGGTGCCGATCTAAAGAAAAACCTTGTTTTGTAATAAGATGGTAAATATTGACAAGGTTAATTATTAAGTTACGTGTCTATTACTATAAAGACTAACTATAATCAGCTCTATTGTGAATGTCGACGGCTATAAGAGTAGAGGAAGACGAAAGAAACGAGGACTGGACTGTGTGAATGATGATATGGTTAGAAAGGGTGTGACTACGGAGATGACGACTAGTACAGAAGTGTGGAAGAAAAAGACATGTTCCGCCGACCACAATTAAATTCATATAAGGAGAATGATGATGATGATGATGCTCAGCTCAAATCAGCTCTATTATGAAAGAGGAAATCATCAAATAACTTCTCCCGCTCTGGGTGGAGCAGGAGAGCGTGTCAGACTTTTACTGACTAAAACCCACCCGTGTTCCCTCAGTTACCTGTGTGCCAGGAGCCACGGTATCTCTTTCGAACAACCCGCACCCCTGGCTGGCGTCGGCCCTTGCGGACCCCTTCAGTTGGTTCTGACATCAATTTGAGGCGCGCGTGGAACAACACGCCGTCGACCCGGACTTGGTCCTTACCGGACAGCTAGCTACCCATTACTCGCCGTCCGCAAGCCCGCGCCTAAGGTGGCTCTATTATGGATGGTTACTAAAATATTCTGAAACAAGTACTTAACTAACCAACACCTCACCACTCATTGTAGAACTGTGTTACGTTGTACTCGGAATGGTGCGGTGTTGACGAAAATACAAATAGAGGAGCATTATGCCAAAGGAGCAAGTATTCGCCGTACAAGTCTCATTTAAAGTAACATTTTCAAATACGCCAAATATTTTATTCACTTTCATCCATGTCGAAAACATCAACATTTTCTCTTCTCTGTCAGCAAAATAGATAGTATACGTACACCTGTACAGTCGTATGTTTACATAACATACAGTACAGTACTAATAGTTAATTTATTAAACGCACCAGGTGCCATCCCTACTCCGTACCCTATCCATTTTCCGAGCACTCCGGGTAACGCGAAACTCGCCGAGTTTTTACTTTCCGTAATTTGACGGATTCCGGTTCGGTGCGGTACGAAACGGTGCGGTGCGGAGCGATGCGAGGCGGTGCGGTGCGGCTTTCATTCGACAGTGACGTTCGTTATTGCGTTGTTAGTGATGTTAAATTTTGGGTTGCGAATGTTGTGATTCCTCTTTTGCTCTGGGGAATGAAGTATATTGTATAAAAACTTCTGGTGTCTGTGTACCTATACTTTTTAAATCGTCACTTCTTTGCTCAACATTTGTATAATATTTAAAAAAGGTGTAGCCTAAAACTGACTTGACCTCTTTGGCTTTATGAATTATTTTATGCTTGTATTAAAACTTATAGTACTTATTCTACAAATTGAAAATGTAGTTGACCATGTGCTGGCGCCCTAAATACAAACCATAAATTATCTCATGAAATGTGCAACAGCTTTTAGCTCTATACAAGTCATGGCTGCCTCTATTTTCGTTCACTCTCATTTATCATTTATTATAACATCCATCTCCAAAATGACATCTGTTTCACATCAGCATTACCGAAACGAATGATTCTATACAACAATATTTATTTTAGACTAGGTATAGAACAAACGAAAGTAGTTTCCCCGGAATCAATCAGTAATAGCATCTAAAGTAAACTTTGGGGTGAGTTCTTGCTACAGAGCCAAATCAATACATAGGTACAGGGTCGAATTAAATTAGCTAGCTAAACTCAGCAAACAAGATTAGAAACGAAAAAATACTAGATTTTTGGTGTTTTTGTGAAAACCTGTATTTGTCTGTTTAGATATCAATACCCATCACGTCTGTGAAGTGTAATGATTTTATTTCTGTGAGTAGATTTGTACAAACACTTACTTAACCTACACGTCAATCATATATTTTTTTACTAGATGAGGTCGGCGTTTTCTATCTGACTACTCTGAGAAGAAACAAACTCACGAGGTCCAGTCTCTTTTAAAGTCCAGACTAGGGTTCATTCCCGGGAATTCCCGAGCCGAGAATTCCCGGGAAATCGTTGGGCTTTGTTCCCGGGAAATTAAGCTCGAGAAAAAGTCGAGAACTCGAGAAAACATACTTGTCTTTTTTTTGTGTTGGGAATCATTAAATAACTTCTCCCGCTCTGGGTAGAGCAGGCGGGCTTGTCAGACTTTTACTGACTAAAACCCACCCGTGTTTCCTCCGTCCGCAAGCCCGCGCCTACGGTGGCCCGGAATCAGCTTGGGATTCCCGACGCCCAGGGATTCTCCTGCGGAGGCTAGGGCCGTGAGGGCGAATATACTGCCTCTCCCTCGCGTGCGCCGCCTCCCTCTTCGCGAGCATTACTGCTTCGCTGAAGGAGGTGACGTCTATAGTATCTATGCACTCTCGCTCCGAACCATGGCCTGGACCAGGGCCGGACGCGAGAGATCGCTGCATGGACACGGCGGTGCTCCGCCCAAGCCAGGCAGACCTCCATCGTACGCTCCACCGTGTCTTCAGGGCGATATACACAATGGAAACACCTGGGCGTTTCCTCCCGCATTATCCGAAACAGGAACCCCTGAAGCAGCGAAAAGTGAAGACCTGCGTCAGGCGGAAGGTGAGGACGCCATGCCGCCTCTCCAACCACTCCTCAAAGAGGGGACTTACCGCCGCAATCGTGACGTGCCCAAAATCATATTTGTTTAATTTATGTTTTTGTAATTATAAGTACTTGCACGATATTTAATACCATTTGTATGCCACTATATCTGGAGACACAGGCTTTTGGCCTAGTTTAGGAGGCATCAGTTTACCCTTTAATGTGACTCTATTGTACAATATTAAAAAAGGTATAAATGCTTTACTTTTTCTAAAGGCATATTTTATCAGACAGAGTAAGCAGATCTAATTGTTTTGTATGTACATATGTCCAGATTTTGTTTTATGATAATGCAGAATTTTTTAAGTTGATTTTTTTCCTAATTAACCTGCCAAAAATGGTGTTGTGATTGTAGGTAGTTATAAGTCAGCGTAGTATTAATGACCCAATGACCTTGTGAAGGCGGTGGGAATCCGCTGGATGTGGAAAGCACAAGACCAGTCGAAGTGGAGGAGCTTGGGGGAGGCCTATGTCCAGCAGTGGACGTCTTTCGGCTGAAATGATGATGATGATGTAGTATTAATGTTATATTTTGTTTGAGAGGAGCTAATTTTGTTGAAAACTGTTAATAAATGTTTTACGATTATTAAGATGCTTTTATTTGACAGGAAAACCACTTAATTTATTGATTTAACATAAGATATTTTTCTATGAAACATATTTTTTTTTTTTTTTGTGACGTCTTTTTTCATTATTTTAACCGAAAAGGTAGGCAAAAACATACGTAAATGAAAATTTCTCGACAACCCGAGAAGACCCGAGAAATTAGCCTCGAGAATTCTCGAGACCCGAGAAACTGAAAAGCTCGAGAAATCATGAACCCTAGTCCAGACATAATCTTGGTCAAATCATGTGAAGACCATATATAGATTGGTGTCTGAAATGGTCTAAAAATAAAACTGAATTTTTAAACTGATATTTCAAGTGACACTACCTGCAGTTGACGATACCAAAAAAAAATATGTAATAATAATTCATTTTTAATTTGATCATATTTAAATATCGACCCATCACGTCAAAAAGTTTATGCCAGCTATTTCAATTTGACCCTATACCTATGTCAACTACTTATTCTTTTGAAATTCAAAAATAACTCAGTTGTAAAATTAACAATTTCTCCAGTTACCCACGCAACATAAAGGATTGAACTCAGGTTTATGTCAATAAAATGGCGATAGCTAATAACACGATTGACATCAACCGCCGCGGCGCGCGGGTCCCGACCTCAGGGTTGAAGTCCAATTGCTTCCAATTGGCATGGGAGTTGGGACCGACCGCCATATTCCATTTTGTCAAAGCAAATTGTAGGAAATTACTCATTTTTGTTACACAGCAATTTCTGACAATTTGAGAAAAGAGACAAAAAAATGGCCAATTTTTGCGTCGATAAAGTGACGGATAAAAGTTATTGTCACTTAAAGTTGTAACTGAAGATAGTTTTGAATAAAAAGCAGCCATGTGCGAGTAGGACTCGCACACTTAGGGTTTCATACAATATTGAAAACGACACATATTTATTATTTGTTGTTGTCCTGGTGAAGGCCGCAGAAATCCGGTGGATGCGAGAAGCACAAAACACGTCGAAGTGGCGGTGCTTGGGGGAGGCCTATGTCCAGCAGTGGTTGTCTTTCTGTTGAAATGATGGTGATGATGATGTGAGGTCACAGTAGCACACACTCTGTGAAAATGTTCTAGTGTCTACCCAACACGGTTAAAAATATACAGCCGTATGTGACAGACGAACAGACGGAGGACGGAAGGACAGCGGAGGCTTAGTAATAGGGTCCCGTTTGGCTTCCTTTGGGTACGGAACCCTATTACAAAATATAAAATTTTCATATGTTTATATGGGAACAAGGTCGTAAATGCAGATAGTATTGTTGAATGAGACGATGATAGGTACAGATATCAATGGAAAGCATACTTCTACACTGGCATTTATTTATTAGCTCTCATGCATCACCCATTTTACATACGTCCATAAATTGACGGTTTTGTACATGAACCCTGTCGGAGCACTGCAAAACACAATGTTGGTTTGCTGTTGAGTTAGTGAACATTGAGTGAATACTTATAAAATTACACAACATTTGACGATAGCTTATTTATTTATGTACTTAAAGGTTCACCCACAGCACATCTATATACATAGAAATAGCAAGTCATACGGTTATATTCTAATATATATATGCCAATTATAGATAAACACAACATTGACAACACAAGACGCCAGATTACCGCTTAGTTGCTAACTTAAGTCTAATGTACAATTGTTTAAGAAAATGAGAATCTAATAGCTTAATGAAACGTCATGTTTAAACTCAACCCATTAACTTTTAGGCCCTATTTCTACATAGTTTAACAAAAGTCAAGAGACAAAGAGCTGGCATTTTAGAAGCCTCACCCAGCCTATGACTTTATTATGACATTCGCGTGAAATACCACCGTACACGATCGTAAGACGACCTTACGGGTAACTGCAAAATTATGGGACGGTTTTACTTAACATTATGTTATAATTCGATATTTTTGCAATTTCGATATTTAAGTTCATGTTACAGATGTTCATAATGAATGCCCCTTAATGATAATGGCGGGACCTTAAGGTCTGATGTTGCATTAACCCTGCAGGTACGCTCGCTTACAATTTTCCTACTATTAAGTTTTTCTTTACTTTCAAAAATGATGATTAGTTACAATAGCTAAGTGATATCAAATGCGTGACACCATTTTATTTCTTTGTAATATTACATTTGTGTATGCCTAAGCATGGTGGGGCTTGTGGCTAAGTATAACAGCGACACGGGTCGATCGTTCTACGCTTGCCGTGGTTGGTCCGTCCATGCCTCAGAAAGCAAGTTAAGCCGTCAGTCCCGGCTGTCATTCCTTTAGCAGTCTTATCGGGTTGTCAGAGTCCTGAAAGTTTGACCATCAGTCAGGGTATTACCTACCCAGTAACTGGGTTGTGGAGGTCAGATAAGTAGTCGCTCCAAGTAAAATATTGGTAATTATTTGCTTCCGGTTTGACTGGAAGCTGACCCCAAGATAATTATTGGTAAAAGGCTAGGCAGGTGATGATATATTTTGTGTATAATGAAGTGTGAACAATCAATAGGACTTCAAAGTGTGGCAATACTGGCAATATTAGCATCATACATAATAATTCTTAAGACATTATAATATTCAAACACGACAATCGACACAGGTTTCTGCAAGCTTTAATCAACAAGGTTGTATTGCGGTTTATATTAATAGGCTACGAGAATTATTACAAGTATCAATAATGCTTAAGGTTTGCATATTGAAAAGCGGTTATATTTACATAAGTCACAGATACATAATTCTTCAAGTATGAATGGAGACATCGGTTTTCACTATCATTAATCTTGCGACATTATTCAATTTGATTTAACATGTTTTTAAATATGTAATGTCTTATGTGCATTCGTTTCCTTTTAAAACAAAACAGGCGCAGTGAAAATAAAATTATCACAACAAGCAAGTAAAAGAGACATTTTATGGTGTAAATCCTCATCCTCCTCAGTTGTGCATTCTTGACAGAATGGTCGTGATTGACGATGATGCATTTTCTTTGGATGACGTAGCCCTCGCGATGGTCCTCCACTTGTTGCGGTCTCGGGAGCTTTGGACTATGGATGTTTGTGTTGCAGCTTTTATAAGGTCTGTCCAACACGTAGGTGATCTACCGCGTGACCTCTTGCCTTCTAGTTGCCCCTGGACAACAAGTCGTTCAGGTCATTTCGAATAATGTGGCCGAAGTATTTGAGGATTCGCGTCTGTACAGTCGATGATAACCTCTCCTTGATTCGAAGTTCCTCCAAGATCGAGACATTGGTCCGCAACGCCATCCAAGGGATCCGCAGCAGTCGCCGCAAGCACCACATTTCGAGTGCATCGATTTTGCGTCGCTCTTTGTGGCGAACCGTCCATGTTTCTGCGCCATACAGAAACATTGGAAAAACCAAACTTCTCATCAGGCGGGCTTTCGTGGCTTTGGTGATATTACGATTGGCCCAGACTCTTTTAAGCTTATCAATGGCAGATCTTGTGATAGCGCATCTCCTTCGAATCTCATCCTCACAGCCCCCAGTGTTCGTGATTGTTGAACCAAAGTACACATAAGATTGAACAATCTCACAGTTGCCAATCACATGGATGTCAGGTTCGTTTAGTTCGGTTCGGTCGACGATCATCATCTTGGTTTATCTCTGTTGATTAGAAGTCCGAAGGAGAGGCTCGTTGTCTCTAGCAGTATCAACGGGTGTTCCATATCTTCCTTTGTTTGAACGAGAAGAGTAGTGTCATCGACGTAACTCAAGTTAGATGTCTTCCGGCCTCCCACCGAAATGCCTTTGTTCCATTGCTCTAAAACAATTCTCATAATGCACTCCGTATACGTATTGAATAGGAGTGGAGAGAGTATGCATCCCTGTCGAACACCAGCAGCATGTGTCTGAAAAGTTTTCGAGTCAACGTCGTCTATCCGAACAGTCGCAGTTCTGTCCTCATAAAGTCGGTTTATGATATCAACTAGATGGTTAGGTACTCCCATTTGTATGAATACGTCCCATTATTTATCCCATTGAACGGTGTCGAAGGCCTTTCGGAAGTCGACAAAGAGTGAAGAGAGAAATTAAGGCCATGAGTCTATAGTTGCTGCATTTCTTCGTCGATCCCTTCTTATGTAGCAGTGTGCCTAGTCTTGAGGCCATTTCCCGGTCTCCCAGACGCTATTACAAATAGTATGCATCATATCGACTCCGCATTCGCCCATTGCTTTGAATATTTCTATGGGGATGTCATCAGCTCCTACAGCTTTGTTCCTTTTCAGGTGATCAATTGCGGCACAAACTTCACCATTCAGAATGGATGGTTCCATAGCATTATGTGATGGTGTGCTAGTGTTACATGATGATGGTATAAATAAATAATTAAAATTATTTGTAGTGATATTTTATAGAAGGAAAAATATTGTATTAGTTGCAAGCAGTCTTGCAACGTATACCTACAATAATACGAATAATTTTAATAAACTACGAATGACAGATAAATGATGTAGAAAGATACCTAAATAATAAAAAAAATCGTAGAGAATATTTAAAAACAGGACTTTAAGATAAGATAAGTAAGATAAGTCTTTATTTGCTTTAAAATGATATAAAGGTGTTACAGTCTGGTTTTATATGTATAATGTCCACATGTTTAGCTATACACAAATTGTTTCAATTGCATGCAAAATAATTTATAGGAACACAATTTAAAGGTCGTCAAAGGATGTCGCAGATTAATTGATAGGTACCTAATTAACATAACATAGTCATTCAGATTCAATTTCGATCAATAAGTCATATCACAATTTTTTGCATTAATTCGATTCAATTCAATTCATAATAATAATAATACCTGTAGAACATATTTTATATTTACATGTTTTTTTTTTGGTTGGTAAATCATCAAATGACTTCTCCCGCTCTGTTCGTTCGTGTGCCAGGGGCGACGGTTTCTCTTTCGAACAACCCGCACCCCTGACAGGCATCGGCCCTTGTGGACCCCACAAGTGGTTGCTGTCATCTCGGAACACAACGCGCCGTCTCGCCTACCACTTTTCGGCCACAGGGGATAGGGAGAGCGGCCAACGCTATACCGACACTCCTCTTCCCCTGCTGCCCCACCGCATCCGCCATCAAACAGTGGCTGCCCCGTCTAGGCCACGGAAGGGAAGACCGCTGCTCAGAAGCACCGGCACTCCTCCTCTGCCGCAGCCCGTAACCCTCAGCCGCGATGCCTCCCATTCGACATCGCGGAACACCTCAGTTGCGGTGCACCTCACCGCAACCTACTTTTTGGCCGCTACGTCATTGGCTTGAAGACAAAAGCCCTGACGAGCGGCCCCACCTTTGGGTTCCTCTTCGCTTCACCGTGGTTGGGAGACCGCGGTTACTGAGCCCCCCGCAACGACAATGCGGGAACCCACTCGGGGGTATATTAACATGTTAAAGAAATCTTTAATGTCATAAAAGTTATGTCGATTCAAATTATGTCTTTGTAAATTAAACAAAAATGACATAGGAACCATTGAGGTAATGACCCATTTTTGCAAACAAGAACCAACCCACAGTTTGAGTGAAATTGAGTTAAATACATAGATGGCGCTCAAATCATGCATTCTATCTTCCCAAAGAAAATGGTTCCTTTTTACCGACTAACAACAGAGATACAACATGTCTCTTGCGGAACCAACCCACTTTGGCCATCTTTTGAAAAACTGTAAAGAACTATACAGCATGGTCCCCTAAACACATATTAAAACGAATTGTTAAACAGACCCATGACTCTTGGTACCTTTACAACTTAAGCATTTTAATTATGCAAACCAGAACCAATGTTGGTTGGTTCCATCTAGCATAAAAAGTTACAATATTTTTATGGAACCAAGAAGGTTGGTTCTTGTTTGCATAATGCAAGTTATGTTAGTCTTGAAGGATTGTAATGTTTGGGTGTAAGGGGAGGCTAGCAGAGGGTCGCAGGAAGTCGGTTCGTGTTAGATAAAACATATCACAGAAACATTTAAAGATGGTGTTGAGAGTTTATTCCTCTGGAGCGAGTCCTATGGGGGTCAAATATCACATAGACACATTAAACTGACCCTAATGCTAAATGGGCACGCTACGATTGCGGCGGTAAGTCCCCTCTTTGAGGAGTGGATTGAGACGCGGCACGGCGTCCTCACCTTCCGCCTGACGCAGGTCCTCACTGGACACCGCTGTTTCGGGAGGTTCCTGCTTCGCATAAGGCGGGAGGAAATGACCTGGTGTTTCCACTGCAAAGATCGACCTGAAGACACGGTGGAACATACGGTGGAGGTCTGCCGGCTTGGGCGGAGCACCGCCGTGTCCTCGTGGAGGCGATCGGCGGCGGCGATATCTCGCGTCCGGTCCTATAGGCCATGGTACGGAGCAAGAGTGCATGGGTAGTACTCCTCCTTCTGCGAAGCAGTAATTCTCGCGAAGAGAGAGGCGGCGCACTTGAAGGAGAGGCAGAATATGCGCTCTCACGACCCTAGTCACCGCAGGAGATGCCCTGGGCGTCGGGAATCTCAGGCCGATTCTCAGCCACCGTAGGCGTGGGCTTGCGGACGGCGAGTTATGGGTAGTTCGCCGTCCGGGAAGGATCAGGCTCAAATCGGTGGAATGTTGTGTTCCACGCGCGCCTCAAAAAGATGTCAGCACCAACTGGTGGGATCCGCAAGGGCCGATACCTGTCAGGGGTGCGGGTTGTTCGAAAGAGATACTATAGCCCCTGGCACACAGGCAACTCAGGGAACGCGGGTGGGTTTTAGTCAGTAAAAGTCTCACACGCCCTCCTGCTCCACCCAGAGCGGGATAAGTTATTTTCTGAATTCCAAACCACAAAAAATAAACCTAGTATTGAGAGCATTTTTGAATGACCATCCCAGTGTATAAGAAATACATCATCGTGTTTTTAGGATCTGGCCACAGCTTTTTACCAAGTGCGCTTCTTAAGCACCAACAACGATTATATACCCTAGAAGATTACATAGAAATCATACACTTTCGAAAAATAAACCAATGATTGTACACAGGCTTACCAAAGAAGACTTTTTGTCGTCACGCAATTTAGAGACAACAATCACAATCTTTTGATTGTGATTTTTTATTTTAGATCCATCTTCTGCCTTCTTTCTAGAAGGCAGAAGATAGATCCACATAGTGGCTTGCTATGCTTAGTTCATTTACTGACGCTTAGTTGATCGAACCTACATCATGTGCCATGCCAACCATCAATAAACAAATAACTAGAGAAGATAACCCGCAATCTTTTAATAGTACTTACTGTTTTTAACACGCTTTTATTCGCTTGGTATGCATGGTAACGGAATCTTTGACCGTCATTTTCACTCCTTCAAAACGTCGGATTGATTTGAAACTTTGCACACTTACTTTGGACCGATGACAATTCAATAATTTTAACTAAAAAGTAAACAATAGTTTAAAAAACTAAAAAACACGCTTTAAAAACCAAAACTAAAAAACGTTTTTTTAAGCGTGGGGTGCTTGACATTAATTAATATTTTAGTTATAATAATATAAAAATACATCAAAAAGCACCCCACGCTTTTTTGAAATTATTGTCCACTTTTTCAGTTTAGTTTTTTAAAGTGTGAAACTATTATTTATTAAAGAATAACCTTTTGGTTTATTGCTTTATAACGCAACGTTTTGTCTGTAAGTAACTAATTCCTCATTATGTAAATGCCTTAGGTACCTTACTTCACACGTGTCGGTTAATTTTATTTTGCTCATAAATTACGCAATGTCAAAACGGTATATTTGACCCGAAGGTTGATCTTTGTATGTTTATTTGACCCCTAAATAAAATGAGTATCGTAAGTCGACCCTAATTAATTAATAAAGGTATACTTATTTTATTTTTGATCCTCAATTCGGTCTTTGGTGTCTTCACCATGTACTAAATTAATTCTTCTACATCAGAAATAAGGGGCCCATTTAATTATAAGGTACTGCCAACCGAACGTCAACGTATCTAAATAGTTCGACTGACGCGCCTTTTCGAAGCAGTAAGGTCGGTCCTCGCAGTTCAAGAGTATAACTACAGTGGTACGGTTTTCACCTTTCAACGTTATTTTCATAGTTCACCGTATAGTAATAGTAACAACACGGATTGACGAAGCACCGCCACTAATCGATGGCTCACGAAGTTTGCATTAACCTATATTGCCGGTCGGAACTTACAACTTTAGATAACAGACTAATGCATGATGGGCTTCATGACTTCTCAAACGTGCAGAGCCTAAAAGGAATGATTAATAAACCTCTTAGTTCTTGTAAATTATCATTGAATCGATGATTTAAAGTTAAGCATTTAATTTAAAATAGCACGAATTTTTCGGGTAGAGTAGCCATTTGAAATTCGAAAAGTTCTGATTAAAAGATATTAGTAAAAAAAAAAACGGATATTTTGCTTTTTCAACTTTTTTTCCAACTCATTAGCTGATTTTAATTTCGAAAACCCTTTAAATCGAAAAGTCCGGGCAAATGCCAAAACCAGCCAAAGTCCGGACAGAGGACCAAAAAGCCGGACGAATTCGGAGATAAGTTCTTCTGAAAGATCTTGTGGTGTTTTGTGACCAGACAGCAAGAACAGAACAAACCACACTTTAAATCGATATCAGTCTTGCTAATACCGCAACGTTCTTTACATTCGTTATTTCTATCTTTACGTACCAATGTTTCTCTATTAATTGTTTTGTGTTTACATAAATGCACAGTCAATGTTTCATGGTCCATAGACATAGGCGCGCCCTAAGCCCTTCACCACAACACTCCGCATCCTTGATGACTCGAGTATCATAATGATTGATGATTGTACACCATGTGTTTCTAAAGAGGCATTTACGTGTTTAAGTTAAATTGGAAGTATGTTGGCGATGACGTGTGTTCAAATGCGAGTTTTCAACATGGCAGCTCTGCGGATATGAATCTTAGAAAATAAAATAGGAAACTATATAGATGAATATTTTTTTCAAACCAAAGAACAGATGGCCGATGGGACCGGAAGGTTCTAGAGTGACGACCATGTATTGGAATACGTAGCGTTGGAAGGCCTCCCACAAGATGGACCGATAACCTGGCGAAGACCGCAGGAATCCGTTGGATGAGAGAAGCGCAGTACCTACCGGTCGAAATGGCGGTGCTTGGAGGCCTATGTCCAGCAGTGGACGTCCTTTGGCTGAAATGATGATGTTGATGATGACGAAAAGCCATTTTTTATAGCTTTTGAAACGTATTTTTTTCTCTCGGCATTGCCATTAATGTTAGCACTCTGTACTTCTTAAAAATAAAGCCAAAAATAATAGTTTAAAAAAACTAAAAAAACACGCTTTTATTGCTGACCGAACTAAAAAGTAGAAAAAAATTTTTAATTACAAAGAGTTTATGTTACAGTAGTAGGAAGTCAATAATTCAATTCAGAGTAAAAGCGTGGGGTGCATTTTCCTATATTTTCATGACTCTCCTCTCATAGATGGTTGCCAATAGAATAGTTGTAATAATTAAAGTATCAAGCACCCCACGCTTTTTACTCTGAATTGAATTATTGACTTCCTACTACCGTAACATAAACTCTTTGTAATTAAAAAAATGTTTCCACTTTTAGTTCGGTCAGCAATAAAAGCGTGTTTTTTTTAGTTTTTTTTAAACTATTATTTATTTTCCATTTTTTTAGTTCGATCAAATTTTTATCGGATTTTTTTTAAATTTTTTTTTTTTTTTTTTTTTTTTTTTTTGAAATTTTTTATCGGGTTATTGCATTGTCATCGGCCCTTAAGACGTGTGCAAAGTTTCAAGTTGATCAGACGTCTAGAAACCAGTGAAAATTAGGCTCAAAGATTCCGTTACATACATAGATACATACATACATACAACCCGAGCTAATAAAAGCGTTGTAATAAAAATTAATTCTACTTTGAAGATTTTATCGACACTTGAGTCATGTTTTAACATTGTTACTACATGCAGCAACTAAATGTCAGTAATCTTACGTTATTAAGTAAGGAAAGTTATTTACCAACATAGGTTCTGCCGGTGAAATTTCTTTTCCCGTGACCCATCCATAGAACAGATGAAAGAGATATTTCAGCGCGGGTGCGCTATAACTTCGTTTTCGCTCAGCGTTCTTTCTGTTTTTTTTTTTGTTTTTGCTCGACTTCTTAGAGTCCTTCCTCCAAGACTGGGCTATCAAATGCAAAAACAATTTGTCGTATCCAACAAATACTTCCAGATATTAGCGCGTTAAAACAAACAAACTATAACACAACACAAACCGCAAGTATTCATCTAGCTATTATTGTGTGCATATATATAGATATAATTGACTTGGACGTGCTGTCAATAATTTCATGTGATATATGTATAGGGACATACCTACATAGACACATTCATAAGTCACGCATTCTCGGGAGACTAAAGTCGTAAGTTGTAAAACAGATTACCTAATCTATACTAATGTTATAAAGAGGAAAGATTTGATTGTTTGTTTGTTTGCATTGAATAGGCTCCGAAACTACTGAACCTATTTGAAAAATTCTTTCACTGTTGGAAAGCTACACTATCCCCGGGTGACATAGGCTATATTTTATCCCCGTATTCTTACGGGAACGGGAACTACGCGGGTGAAACCGCGGAGCGCTGCTAGTAATTTAATAAAATTATGTTCGTAATTTTTTCCACAAAACAACAAACACTGCGGAAAAACTTATCAAAGTTTATTATGTGGCCATTACTCTACCCAACAGCAGGTTGTTGACTTCAACAGACAAACCGCAAGTACGGTTTTCCGGTTCAGTATAAAACTGGAAAAATAAATATGAAATTGAAAATCAATTCGCTATTTTTCACGATAACGACTCCATCGTTGAAAAGACGAATAGTTTGCCTGTTTTAAAGGTCATACGTTTTTCAACTTACCATTTTATTCCTCCAAAGGTGCGACAAACATCTAGCATGGTATTTACGTGAACTGAGTCATACCCATAAATACAGTGACGGTAGCAGCAATAGCCGATAAAATATTAATAGCCGAGACGATAAAACAGTTTTATTAAAAACAATTATTTATGAATTGCTGGTTATATAACCGATGGTGGGAGAAATGTTATAAAACGTATATGGAGGTAAAATAAAATATATTATAGATACATTTATATATATTTTGGCATCCAAAAATAATGCAAGGTTTATGAAGGAGGTATAATTATTTTGAATTTAAATACAAAGACAGATGAAAACATAATATCTATCTATACGTGGAGGAAAAACTTTGTAGGTATCCCTTTTAACGAAAATTAAGTGGCCGAAGGAGTTTTACGTTTGGCATACTTAAAGTTTACATGGTGAAGATCAGAAAGATAATAAAATATTTTTATTATTAATGATTAAAATTTATAAGAATTATGATCGAATTTGGACCACGCACAAAACATAGTGTGGGTAATTTGATTAAAAGATTATTATCATCCAAGTCCATTACCAACCGTGCACAACTAGCACTACCAGCGCAGACTTAATTCAATTCGACACAGATCCCATCTACGCTCCGAGTCAGAAACCTATCCCTAAACGAAGAGTGAGCGTCCCAATAATTCCCCCTGCACTATGGTGTCCCAGACTAACCCATTTACGTCCCATCGCTCAGACCTAATCCTTGTCACACAGTAGACTTTACTCGGCTAGCGCGTTAGCCGTCTATGGGATTACGTCCATCACTCCATCACTTAGTGTTTTGAGGAGAACGTCGCATACAAGAGCTGTAATGGATTTCCTGAAAGATTGAAGCTCGGTAGGTGTGTGGAACATACTCGTATGTACAGTCACCAAAAGAGATATACTTATCCATACCAGGGTTTTTTTTTGGTTGGGAAATCATCAAATAACTTCTCCCGGATGGAGCGGGAGGGCATGTCAGACTTTTACTGAATAAATCCCACTCATTCAGTTGCGTGTGTGCCAGGGGCCACGGTATCTCTTTCGAACAACCCGCACCCCTGGTAGGATCTATACCAGGGTTGAATATAATTTAATTTTTACTAACAGAAAACAAACAATTAATTTAGGCACTCTCACTGAGAGAGTAGGTACTCTTATTTTAGTTTAGGTGGTAAACAGAAGAATAGGCTCCATTGTATGCTTTTTTAGCAATCACTGGCAAACTCTTATTCGAAACACTATCATAACATTTTATGATAACCAATTAACTGTTCCCGTGTTTTACAACGTTATTTACGACAAACATGTCTAATTACAAGCTGTATAACAATTCACAATTAAAACAGCAATATAACAAAATCGATACTAATTGCCATAAATCATTTCTCGATGTCGCATGTGAAACGTAATCGATTACAAAAATGTCGCACGCAAATACCGATTTTTTACCGATTAGTGAAAATCGCGTGCGGTACCTACTCATTTCCTTACTAGTGAAGGAATGTTTTACGTTTTGTATTGACTATTTCATTGTAAAGAAAGTTATTTCAATGGAAAATAAAATTAATGTATAGCAGTTTTGAACGAAATTCGTCGAATGAGATATTAATTCTCATTTTTGCCGACTTCAAAAAAGGACTCCATTCTATTTTCCACAGTAGGTTTATATTTTAATTTTTTTTTATGGGACCAATTGAGAACCATCATCATCATCATCATCTTCCTAGCCTTTTCCCAACTATGTTGGGGTCGGCTTCCAGTCTAACCGGATGCAGCTGAATACCAGTATTTTACATGGAGCGACTGCCTATCTGACCTCCACAACCCTGTTACTAGGTAATACGATACCCCTTGGTAAGACTGAATGACCAATTGAGAACCAAGCCGAGTATATTTTTCTGAACACGTTTCCAGCCTATTATTTATTGGTAAAACATGAAGCTCATTGTAGCAACATTTACAACAAAAAAATAATGTTTTTTTTTTATGTTACCACATTTCATCATGTGGCACCACAAACAAGAGTGTTTTTCTACTTCGTCAACGTTGCGTAGCAGTCGCGTAGACGTTACGTAGAATAGAACCCGCATAGTCCTTATTCAGAGGCCGCATACACTAACGTCTATCTATACGTAGACATATTTCCAAACTCACTACTGATAATCTCTTTTGAATTAGTCCTTGATATCTTTTACACAATCTGCTATTCGTTACGTAAGTGTTGTGTTGACGTCTAAAGTTACTTCCTATTTTACGGCGTCCTTGGTAAACAAGGATGTTGCCGATTTTCGTTGAGGTATTTTCCTTAATTGAAGGTAAATCAAGGGCGCTTGAACACGTGGATTTATTTGAGATCTAACCTAATGTCATTATAGGTAATAGAGAAACAACGTCAGTCGTACTTATCTAAGTATCTGTTTTGTACCTACCTATGGGGATGTAGGGGACCTGTGTCGTTCTTACTTAGAAAACACAGGGTGGCAGAGCCATCAAAGCGCAACCTGCTACCATCATCATCATTTCAGCCGAAAGACGTCCACTGTTGGACATAGGCCTCCCCCAAGCTCCGCCACTTGGACCGGTTCTGTGCTTCCCGCATCCAGCGGATTCCTGCGGCCCTCACAAGGTCATCGGTCCACCTTGTGGGAGGCCTTCCAACTTTACGTCTTCCGGTACGCGGTCGCCACTCCAGAACTTTTCGGCCCCATCGGCCATCTGTTCTGCGAGCAATGTGCCCTGCCCACTGCCACTTAAGTCTGGCAATTCTTCGGGCTATGTCGGTTACTTTGCCGCAGGAGAACCAAAGAAACTGCTACCATGGATTCAGTATTTATTTAACCATTTATGCACATACACCATGAAATTTTAGTCGTCTTACAAAGATCGTCCACTCAATAAATCCGACATAAAATACCTCTATGCGCGATTTAAAATTGTTACCATTAATTAAGATAATAGGTACAAAGAATAATACATAATGCTATAGAATTATGAAACACCCTGTTAATAATGTTTACGTATCAAAGGGTAGAAGATACCTATACCATTACATTCCATCATTCATTCCATCTCCATATCAGGGTGTTTCAAACTGCGTCATGCGTCTTATTATGATTCTGAACCTGCCTATTTTTAAATTTTTCGCCGGTTATAAAAAAAAAATTGCTCTTCCATACATTTCGACGGCGTAGACATTGCACTTTTCTATGAAACAGCAGATTTTTTTTTTTACCCATTAGTAATTTCTACCTTAGGGGTCTACACTCATGAAATGATTTCATGATTACAGTATGCGGGTCATTGTCCCGGCCACCCTGTGTAATGAGAGTAAGGGAAAGATAGAGGCGCAAATAACATTTCGTTTTTTCTTAAAAGGTTTTAGTTAAACCCGTTTCATTTTGCTATTAAGGACCTTGCATTCGAGCAGTTGGACATTATGCTATGCCCACCATCTGAAACTAGTGCTATTAGTTTTATCTAAATTCTAGATTTCTCTTTTCAACGACTAAATAGGTATTACATGTATAATATTGATCTACCCGACAAGCTGCCTTAGATACAAGGTATAAACTTACAAAAATAAAATGGGTTAAAATCCGGATTTCGGAATGTCATCATAACGAAATAACATAGTTTGTAAGTAAATTGTTGCTAACGTTACGAGTCCATGTTACTGGAAATTGACGTATTGTGTCAAAAGACAGTTACGATATCCGCCCACAATTCACTGCTTCTTAGCAATTAACATGAAAGATGAAGCACAACAAACAACACAAATCTCCGTCAAAACATGAATGAAAGCCAACAGACACCTCATTAACGCACAAATTTTCTTCTCAAATGAATGCAGTCCACATGTCCATAACTCTGTAATGATGACTACATTTCTTGGAACCCATTTTTTCGCCGATGCTCGCAGACGGCGTGAAGAGATGCGCACACGCACGAACTTGACCCACTTGTTGGAAGTTATGAATTATTTACCGTATACGTTGGCACGCAACGTTTTGTTGGCGGTACATTATGCGTGGGGTGAGGTGGTAGTTACGGCGAGGAGAGGGTCTGTACGATTCTTCTTCGTCGTTGTTACAGACTTGGCAGATTGGGTGGTTGTTATCGCCTGTATCTTGCTAAGCAATACCTACGTTGTCACTCCTCAAGCATTGTTGCCTTTCTAGTACACTTGCAAAGGAAACCATTAAGGGGTTCATGTTTGTCTGAGGTTCAATTCATCCTCAGACCACGTTCGGTTTTATCTTGCACTGGATTTTCAATTCTCGGTGTTAAACCGAGCATTGTGAATCCAAGAGTGTATCCCAGCGACGTCTAAAATTCCCATTGTGAATGGAGCAGTGCGTTGCTAATCCAGAAAAGAAGAGCGAAAAAAATCCATCGCGATATTTTTACGTCCGCTCGAACGTGGAAATATGAAGTCTCAAATGCAGTAAAAGCATTGTAATGACGCGAAGCATAGATTAAGTTGAAAATTGTTAAAACTAGAACTTTCTAAGTCACTTCCGGATGGTTTTCCTCTACAGGATGCTGTACAGGGTATTCAGCGAAGTATTCAAACCTTTGCTAACTATAAAATGTACCAAAAAATTGTACAATTGATTTGTCACCAAGTTATAGATAATAAAAATTATATTATATTCTATTCTATGAAGGTGTGTGTGTGTTTGTATGTGTGAGGGTGTGTGTAATGCGGGTGAGTGTAATGTGTATATATTATCATGTAGTAATGTTTGTCTTCATAGTAGAAAGTCAGAGACAGAACAATAGGTACGATAAAAAAATACTTAGTCATTTTTGCCAAATTTATCCTTACTAATATTGTAAATGCGAAAGTAACTCTGTCTGTCTGTCGGTGTGTCTATCTGTCTGTCACGCTTTCACGCCTAAATCGCTGAACCGATCGTCATGAAATTTGGTAGAGACTGACGCAAGTCCTCACCGGACACGGTTGTTTCGGGAGGTTCCTGTTTCGGATAGGGCGGGAGGAAACGCCCGGGTGTTTCCACTGCGTAGATCGCCCTGAGGACACCGTGGAGCACACGGTGGCGATCTGCCCGGCTTGGGCGGAGCACCGCCGTGTCCTCGTGGAGGCGATCGGCGGCGGCGATCTCTCGCGTCCGGCCCTGGTCCAGGCCATGGTACGGAGCGCCTAGGATATAGAGAAGGACATAGGCTACTTTTTTGCGTGATAACCGACATCTACGCGGGCGGAGCCGCTGACTAAAGCTAGTTACCTATAAATTTGTCTTAGCTTAATAAGCTTGATTAATTTCCTCCCCATGAGACCGAATGCGCTGAAATTAACAGGATTACTTTAGAAACTGCTGCTAAATCAGAAAGTTTAATTAAAACACTAATCGCTATATTAAAATTAATTGAAATACGTTATTTAACTTTCTATGAACACTATTGAAAAGATAGTCACACGGATTAATAATTATTTAGCTAAAGTTGCGATAAATTGAATTAGATAGAAACATTGAAGTTTTTAATTAACTATGGACCGTGTACCTAATAAATACCTAGGTACTTAACTTTTAAAATGTAATTACGTTACTAGCTTCGTAACGTTGTTTCTTACTTTTTTTCTTTTAGCTCATCTCCTAAGGGGTCTAGAAGTTAAATAGCCTATAGTTCCTCAAAAATTGCGCTATCAAATGCATTCTTTTTTTCAAATCCTAATAACGCTATCAAATGCATTTTTTTTTTTCAAACTGTATGTTGGTAGTTCTAGAGACGCGCGTTCAAACAATAAGTAAACTTTTGAGCTTTATTACATTAAAACAATAATATTTAAATATTATCTTACACATATAACTGTTGGAGAGTTTGTTGTGCCACTCCTTCCCAGCTAGAGCACTAGGAAGTGGTGAAGGGCGGGCGTTTTGGGAAACTTTCTTCTGTAATTTTAACGTTATAAAAGAACTGATTTTTTAGCCTAGTTTGAGTAAATAACTTTTGATATTTGATGATATTAGCTGCTGAGCACTTTTACCTACTTTGCAAAAATCCAAATCAATAATTTTGATGTAAAATCTAGACAAAGCAGCATAATTTCTACATTTTGATTTGTCCTAAAAAGTTTTTTAATATTTAATGCCGTGCAATTCATAATATGGCTAGCATTCGTAATTTTTTTCTTCAAGATCTACTTATTAAACCATAGGACACAAGTTTCAGAGCAGCAGTATTGACTGCCTCGTTGGTTCTAGCGGTCGCAAGCGCTACCGCTGAGTTTCCCGAGTTTGATTCCCAGGTCGGGCGGAATGTTATTTGTTTTTTCTATCTGGAATTTCTCAATAGCCCCGGAGTCTAGATTTGCGCTCGATTGATGGCCATAGGCTCGCCCCCTATTACATGGGACTTAACCACAACTCTGCCCAACCTTTCGAGAAAACAAGCCGTGATATGTGATGATGATAAAATCATAGACGAATACGAAATATAATTATCTATTTGTTTATTTACAAAGCACATACACCACAGGCCTACCTAATACAACAGTGTAGTTATGCATAGTTACTCGTATATTAGTAATAGTTTACTTATATCGTACATTGCTGTAGGTAGTCGCTCTTCGCTTCCACAGTAGCCACACTTCATACACAGCCACCACAAATTACATTATGCATCGAACATTCTGCAAGGCTGGAATCGAGAAATCTCGCGAGATGACAAGCAAATACGTTGGTAACGGCTTATTGATTCCGATATGTAAATATGTAGGTACCCCTCCTTTGTAGCGTAGTCCCGACTGTTTGAGCAGCGGGAATGGATGTCGATTAACTATTATTGATGCTATTTGAAAAGGTGTTCATGGTGGTGTTGTGAGTTTTATCATCTAAGGTATGTTGTAGAGGGCAATAGACTACTATTTAAGCCATAGCTTCTAAGCATAGTAGGTACTACTATTTAAGCATACTGCACCTAGCTTCTGACGTTTCATAAGTGCCCATGCAGGTTTATATGAAATAAAAATATTTTGATTTTGATTGATTGATTTTGATAGACTCGTCTTCTGACCAACAGGAAACCTGGCAAGTCTTCCCCAATAGGATCCTAATTACGCCTTTCCCGAACCGGAGAATTTATACTCTTACTCTTTAATCTAAATAAATAAAATTTCTGTTTTGTAATGTCAAAAAATTTATAGGTAGTATATAGGTACGTTACTTAAAACAACAATAAAAGACAGTTTTGAAATTTTTGTCTGTCTGCCTGTTTCTCTGTTCGTTCCGGCTAATCTCCGAAACTGCCGGACCGAAATTGACAGGAGTTTCACTGGCAGATAGCTGATGTTTTAAGGAGTAACTGCGCCTTGCGTCCCGGTTAGCACGATACCGTGGGATCATTTCCGACAACCATGCGGGCGAAGCCGCGGGCACAGTATTTAATACGCTCATACCTAGTCGCACTTGCAAACTGTCAGGCGTGGTAGTCCTGTTATTTGATACCCACAGTGAGAGCGATAGTCCGAGAACGATAAATTCTTTGCAAAATATAATGTGGAGTTATCTAGGAATTTGGATAATTTATGAGATAGTAATTTAACCTAGGAGTAGATACCATGGTCTGCTAAACAGTGCAGAGCTACTGCTGCATTTCACGTTTGTGAATATATTAATTTATTATCCGTACTTACTTACGACTTTATATACTCTAACTCTAAGCAGGCTGGCAGGGACATCGACGTGCAACCTGTCACCTGGATTCAGTATATGATTCTGAACCTTCGCTCAAAATTCACTGTTCCATACATTTTGAACTCAGAGGTAGTTTTCCATGAAACATCTTTTTTTTTTTTTATAGCCGTAACGAACAGTTCCTACGCTAGAGGGTCTACAATCATATGCCGAATTCATAGTTACAGTTTGCGGGTCGCCACCTGTATACCTTTATTTTATTTTTATGTTCTCCACGATACAGGCCTAGTATAGGAGTAGGAAATAATCATGAGCCGTGTTTTTAAAATTCTTTTCTTTTTCGTTTTCACTTAGATCTTTGAAGAAGGCTTCCGCTTTTAAAGAACTCAGTGAGCTGTATTTACTAACACCATGCGGCAGTAGGTCCATTAGTACCGACATTAGATAGGTATAAGAAAGGTACCGACCTATTCAGGATATAGACCAAATTCAAAACCGTAGTCTAGACAACATTGCTTGCTAAACGCACGCGCGCTTATTTATACACACAAATTATGAAAAAATTGGCGCCACATAAACAATATCTAACATAAGTAGGTAGTTTTCTGGGTCCACAGAAGTGTGACTCCATCAAGTGATCTGCTCAAACTTTTTGTTGGAATTTGGAATTAATTAAAACGGTTTCTTCTTGAGCAGTCTGATGCGTTTGCGCATGTTTTTGCGTGTGTCTGCCACCATGGCCGACTAACCAAGTTACTGGGCTGCCGATATGATATTTTTTGTGTATTGAATGTACGTTTTCTTTTTCATGGCAGTAAGTAGGGCTATTAGTAGAAAAAATAATACGTTTGCGCAGTAATGTGTCAGTGTGGACTAGCAAATAACTCGCCATTAAGTGCATTTGCATAAGTAAAAAGTACAAACGATAGTCAAACTACACCCTGGCACGTCGGCAGGTGTCTGCCATGGAACTACGTAATGGCTTCGTGAATGCATCAAAGGGTCAAGGTGTCTACCTTGACCCTTAGATGACACACAGACTCTCGCGTTATTACGGACACACCATTCGTTTTGACAAAGATTTTGACTCAGGAATTATTTTTAAACTGATTTCTCGGTAGGCCTCGGAAAGCAAGTCAAGCCGTTGGTCTTGTCTTTCATTCGTGGATCTTCGACAGTCGTTACGCGTACTCAAAAGCCCGAAATTCTGACATCCAGTCTTGCCAAAGGGTATCGTATTACACAGTTATTGGGTTTTGGAGGTCGGATCGGCAGTCGCTCCATGTGAAATACTGGTATTCAGCTGCATCCGGTTAGACTGGAAGACGACCCCAACATAGCTGAGAAAAGGCTAAGCAGATAATTATGATAATCTAGACACCTGTTTAACGTACCTATGTGTCCTCTTTTTGGTGAAGTTTCATTCGAGCATTTTTTTGATCATGTTCATGTAACATACTAAACGAAATACTTTAGTATTAGCCGTATGTAAATTATAGCCGTAAACTAACGAGAGAATCCTTCCTCTCTTTCTTTATCTTCGCCAAGACCCTCCAATACTTCCAATAAACATAGTATTATCATCTAACATGTGTTTTTCTCTTTGTTTTCAGCCACAAGGGCTACAACCCTTGGAACGGCCCTTGGGCGGCGCCGACGGTGGCGGCAACTGGCGACTGACCGAGGTACCCGCGCGGGCCGCCACCGCCGCCCGCGCACCCGCGCTGAGCACGCATGGGGACGGGGTACTATTGGCAAACGGGGGAATTTGGGGAATTTGGGGGACTTGGGGAACAGTGGCCGGGGGAACGCACCTAAAGACACTTAGCTCTAGAGTTGGACGACCTAAATCACCAGCTGGTACAGTTTAGTTTATGAATGACACTATATTTAGTTGTAATGAATATGGATGTGTTGTATTTCGGACTAAAGACTCCCGCAAACAGGCGCAACGCGACACTAGTAGAACAATTTCTATGATAATGTCGTGTAATTTGTTCTACCAGAATCACGTCTCAACGTCGCGCCTGTCTGCGGGAGCCCTTATCACATCTGATAAAGTGTAGTTATGTTAATTAGCTTTTCATTGGCTCCATATGGTATCAGTATTGCTATTTAATGATTGTATAACACAATCGCAATCGCTTTTATTTCGATAGTTCATAACCATTGCGGACTATACCATCGCAATGACATCGCGTAGCTGTCAAAATGTCTTTGCGATTGCGAGTGTTCTACTTATTATGGATGCAGCTAGCCAAACGTTAAACAGCACTGCTAAATTCTCAATATGAAACCAATGTTGAGCTGTAAAATTATAATCACAAAATTATACTATTTATTTCTATATAGGTATGTGTATAGTTTTATTGTCAGACTTTGACAGAGAATATTCTTACCATGACCAAGTTATATTCTAGTTAATAGTTCGGTAATTTTACTTTGTCCGACTTCTGACTTCGTTATCGTCACATATTTTTATATAATCTTAACACCAAACTGACACTAGATTTTTTCAAGTCTTCAAAAAATGACAGATTTTTATTCTCAAACAGGTGTCAAACTCAGATCGAAAATGATGATGAGCGTTTATTCTGAAAATGGGCAACGTCGCAAATAGCTGTCAAATATTTCACTGTCTTTATTAATTTGGCAACTTTACTATATGGAAATATGAAATATCGCTAACTAGTGACTATAATATTTATTATTAAATTTAGTTGTAGTTCTAAAAAAAGAACTTGGAAACTTTCCAAATGCCCTTTTTACACCTAAAACGGTTACAAAAGCTAATTCAGTGTTATAAATGTTATAATTGTAAATCATTATTCATATTTTAGTTGAACTAGTTAGCGATATTTCATATTTCCATACAGTAATATTAACAAATTAATAAAAATAGGTAGCTATTTGCGACGTTGGCAATTTTCAGAATAAACGCTCTTAAATATTTTTTAAGAACCGCTCCTACCTAAATCATTATAAGCAAATTGATTGTCATCGTTTACGTGAGCTGTCTTTTAGATTTTTGTTGGGAAACATCATCGATTTGCTTTAAAAGGACTTGTAATCTTGGCTTTTAACAAGTTTAAGGCAGTAAGGCCCATAAGGCTGGGTTTCACCTATATAGGTGCAGCCAAACTGTGTTAACATGTTGTGAAACATTACAAACTCACCGTGAAGATGTAGGTGAAGTGAGCTTGAAGTGAGCTGTCAATAGTGGAATCAAGTGGAATGACAGCTGTCTTCAAGGTGAATCTAGTCCACATTTTTCCCATACAAACTTCGGAAGTGTATTACCCCACTGGTCGACAATGTACATCAAAAATTAAACATGGTATGGTCTTGTCTTATTATAAATATTGTCTGTACGGAAACAGAATACTAAAATTAAAAACCATTATAAACTGAGGAGCCAACAAAGATTCATTTTTCTTGCTAATTTAAGCTAACTTTGGGCTAAGTAAGTAAAAGTTTAAGTAATAAAAGAAGTGTAAAATCTCCAAAACTAAGTCGGTACCGACAAAGCTCAATTATCGAAATTTAAACTTTATTGGTCATTGATTTATGCAGTGGTTTTTTCAAAAACCCGATCTTCCGAAGGACTTTTCTTAATTTTTTACGCGCCTGTTTTACTATAACTGATCCTGCAGCTCACTCAATAATGTTGTGCGTGTAGATTAGCGTGTAACTGCTCATCACGGGTACTACCACTGTAGGACACGAAACCTGGTGAGACAGCGTGATTTTTAGCTAGGCCCACCAGTAAGTTCGAGCCCACGACTAGGTTCCCCTTAAGCTCACTTCACCGACGTGTTCACGGCGATATTTTTACAGAAATACCTACATCGGCAAAATGTTGGTATCACAAAATGACAGTTCATTGACTGAAGGCAAAACAATTTCTATGAAAACTTCATATATTTTTTTCTATAAATAAAGGTTAATGGTTAAGGTTTCTACAGACAGGCGTGACGCGTCAGCGCGACGGGACACGCCTGTCTGTAGAAACCTTAACCGTACGCATGTTTCCTGCATATAAAATTTCTTAGGGCCTATGTACAGAGGCCAGCACATCAAGCTACCCCAAACTGTCAAATTTCTTTGGTAGTTTTTCAACTTTATTACAAAGGAATAAGTTTTATGTTCAATTGCGAAAATTTGACAGTTTGGGATAGCTTGACCTGCTGGCGACTGTACAAGGCGTTTTTTTTTTAAATCCTTGTATAAAGGCCCTTACATTTCAAGTTTATAACATCCATAACCATCCACGCTCACACCACATAATCGATTAGTTAAAATAATACGTAAATTCAAAGTAAAATATATAATACTGCTTCACTCCACGGTTGATTGTTGTACGCTCTTTTATAAACTTTGATGATGTTTTCCTTTACCGGAACGAAAGCCATGACAAACCGTAACAACTATATTTTATTTATTTTGTCAGACGATGGCCTTAATTCTAATGTAAAATACTTTTATTTAAATGATACACAATATACAGAGTATGGTAATGTTGATTTCTGTAAATATATAAAAAATGTTTTTGCCTAATCATATTTTTTCAATTATCCTAATCATGTTTTTGCTGAACATAGTGCTTAATTACTAGCACTAACATCTTTCTAAGTTTCCTTTTGATGTGACACCTCTATATGTCTATACAGCGAAGCCATTCAATAAGAAACTCGTTATTAGAGCTACGACTCGCCATTAAGTTTTTCTTTTCTTTAAGATCATCTAGCGTTACAGTTTGTAGAAATAAATTCCCCTTACAGCCACGTGACGACAGCCAGACGATAGCGAACTTTATGTTAGTGACTTAAGGTGCAATTTTAAAGGAGACCCCCTGAGCCCGAATGGTGAACGAATTGATCCGTCCGATGTTGTGAAACCCCCGTGTCGTCGCTCGGTGCGGTAGTCCCGTACCGTGGACTGTCTCTTTTAGGCCACGTTACCATTTCACGACAAATCGCGTACTTTCATCAACATCGACACCTCAATAACTCAATCGTTAATGCATAAGTGCATAGAGTCGTCGATGTATATCGTCTATGCACGATTTGTCGTGAATGGGGAACGCAGCAACATAGCCTGTGAACTGATCTGTATAGTAACTTTCTTATGATGATGCCAAGGGAACGGTTAGCTCGTTCCGATCATGTATAAAGCTTTAATTTTTAGTGTTAATTACGCGTCACATAGCTGAGGCACTTTGTCACTTTGACATTTTAAAATTCAAAAGATCTCGAAAATCTACATTTAATTTATACATCAGAGTGGTACATAATTGGAGTGGGTACATCTGCATAAATTGACTCAGCGACGTGGCGGTGACATTGATGTCATTTAGGTGTCCGCGGCAGGACCAGGCAATTGAGAGCGGGACCGAGACCCTCCCCTACACAACTACAGGCAATTACAACTGAAAAATTAATTCCTATGTCATGACGCAATTACTGGACCGTCTCACGGCACAGGACATCATACTTAATGCGTACTCTGATCAATATTTAACCCATACAATGCCTACGTAGAACATAATTTTACCCACAAATTACATAAATCAGACCTGCAACTAAGCCCGTCTAATATGGGCCGCAGAACCATTAAAATCCAAGGGCCAAGAAGGCCCGCAACAAAAGTACTAGTGTAGTCATTACCTAAATAAAATTCTATCTCCATTAACGGTTACTTACCTTAAAACTACTCGTACCTAGAAATACTTGTAAAAATTACCGGCAGTGACAAATTACTTTCAATTACATGACAAAGCCGCGCACACCTAATTGCCATATTAATAAATACCTGTTTATGATTTTGCCTATTGCAGATAAGTTCACATTATCTATGTGTGTTCATTGGAACGGAATTGCAAACCCACCTCTTAGGAGCATCTACAATTTACAATAAAATATTTTACTTTGATCATAGGCTCATTTTTTGTTAAGAAACAGGGCTGGATGGAAGTTGGCTGTATATTTTTCCTACTATTGTATTAATTGATTTTTAGATCTTTTACACAAAATCTCACCGCAAATATTTTGTTAAAGTAAGTACCTACCTTTCACAAAAAAGCTGTACTTATATACGAGTATGTGGGTAAACAAACAGCCTAAAAGGACAACTGAGTTATCGTCGCCCTTGTCCAGCCAGACGCATTTTCCCGTAAATACGTACATATCTGCATGGTGGGTGCTTCATCAAATTAAAAGCTACATATCACGTGTAGGTATAGCTCCGTCGGCTGCCATGACAACCATTGAAAGCCGTTAAATCCGAGCGCAGGGATGTTCGGATGTTCGTAGTTAGCGCACATTATTCTGACATTTGATCAAAATCGATTACACATGCTTCGGTCATCTCCGCCATTTTCTCGTGCCTAGGGAAGCTGTTTCGCTTATTTATATGTTCGTTTTATGTTGTATAGTCCTCTTTTGGGTTGATTGTTTTTCATTTTTGTACGTAAGAAAAGGCTTAAAGAACCGACGGCCTTCATTAGCCGTGCCCATATTAACCCGATGTGTTTCGTAACTTACGAGTGATGTACAGTAAATTGTGGATGCTCAACCAACCATATCCGTAGGTATATTATAAGATGGTGCGTCAATAAGTACAGTTACAGAGTACGTGCGTAGTGCATAATACTTTATGTTTAGTTGTGATATGATACAACATGCGCCGAGGAGCGGCGTTAGTTCCAAATAAGTGCAATCCAAGTCGGACTGCATGTATATCGTAGTTAGAAAAGTTAAGAGGAGGTACGATGCATTTAATTTATATGTAGGGGTTTGTGTGGGTCGGATTTGTTATTCAAATCATTGTTTAATGTAACGCGTCTCTCCCGATGAACAGACGATGTGCACATCTCTATTAGATGCAAAGTGATCTCGATATCCTTAAACCAACGCCATCTATCGACGGTAATGTTAAACTCAGTATTTTAGTTGTAAGTAACAGCTCGACCTGCATCAGCTTCTTTTATTATTAGACAGAACCTCAAGGTGACTACTGTTAGCGTCGATCAGACAATTAGGCTAACAGCAGTCGGCATGGCGTCTTAAATCTGGTTAAAATGAGAGTAGGCAAATAACATAGTCCCAGAAACGAGATGAGTAGAGACGATTACTTTTGTTGGCTATGAACATTTGAAAACAAGTAATTGGTCAAATATGGTTATTATACTTATTATAGAATAACAATTACCTAAATGGATTAAAGTAGACAGTGCTGTAACATGTTTAAATTATAATTCAGTGTTTTAATAAGTAATAGTAGAAATGCAAATGATTTCACATAATTTAAGTTTAGGAGTCCGCAACGCATCTTTGATTGCGGACAAATAATATAATTGCATCAACAATCTTACTGTTGCACATAAACCACAATTTAGTCAGTGTGGACATTAACCAGTTGTAGCATTTAAATATCTCAATGTTCGTTTGTGTCAATCAATGTGATGTTTTGCTTCAAGAATTTCATAATAATCCGAATATAATATCTAATTGTAATATAATAAATATCTGTAGTGAAAAAGAAATATTCTCATTTTAGCCAGTGTAAGTCTGTGTTAGCGTCGTAATATTGATGTCGATTCGTGTTCTTATGACTTATTGAACTATCTCCATGATTGTATGGGAATAATCTTAATAATATCAACTTTGTGACCACTGAATAAAGTAAACTTTAAATTCTACTTTCCGTTGCAGTTTTTGGGCTCATTGATGACTCTGTAAAAATATTGTAATGGTCTATGAATGAATTTAAAGTAATTAGGATTTTTGGTAAGCCCTGTAACAATGTACCTAACTAATATGTGTAAGATTAAGGAATTTATTGATATTAGCAATATGCAATAACCCAGTTTATTTGTTACAACTATTTACAATAGCATTCACTGTGCAATTTATTCTAGTATTTAATTATGTTTGAGAATTGGTGGCAAATATGTCATAACTATTTTAAGTGAATATTTATTATATTATTTATACATTAAGCAGTATTCGTCCTCAAAAGTTATAAGAACACAAACTCGATGTTAGAAATTATAAAATAATGACTTTTTATTAAAAAAATCTATTTATTTCGTTATTTTTTAAGTTTTCGATGATTTTAATTGTTCTCGTTACTTTCCTTGGGAATCTTTATCAATTTGTAGTAATTAGTAAGTACAATTCTCGCGCAGTATGTAACAACGGGGATCGAATACCGGTGTGTCTAAATATAAGAAAATTATTATTGATATAAAAACTACTTTTCTAATGTACAATTCCATTTTTTCTATTCCGGTGTCACTATTATTGTGTGTGCCCGTATTAGCCGGTTACTGCCGGCATTGTCCGGTTCCATCCCCGTTCGGAAGACGCAGTGTTGTTGGTTATTCTTGTTCGTGACTACTCACTATTCCAAAACTTTCCTGATGTAATTTATTGACTTGAATAATGAAATTACGCTTCTAAAGTGTATTACGTATGTAAATATAGGAAAAACTAATACCTATTATTGATAGTGAATGTTGTAATTTGTATATAAGTAACGAAAATTAAATTTTAAATACATAGATAACATTGTGCGTATTTATTTCTTTTATTATATTCCTAAAGTACCTCCTTCCTTATCCCAATAATATATCGTCCATAGCACAGACGAGAGTATAACTAGTAATTTATGATGATAAAGTCGGCTATGCATCAATCGACGCTGAAATATGTGGAATGCATAGCAGTAGTTTCTGATAAAGAATCGAATGAAACAATGATTAAAAATCAATATACATAAAATATAATTTTAATAACACATTATTTTACACATTTCGACAGGGTTGTACAATGTTTTACAGGGATCAGAAATGTATAGAATTGAAATAGCTTTGTACAATATGTATACAGTCATATAAATACGTATGAACATGTATTAAATATTTTGTACAAACGTCTTATTACAAAAACTAAGCATTAATAAATATTTGCATGGACTTCGTCAATAGCTTAATTTTCCTACCCATCAAGAGATGGCACTAAAACAAATTTTCCACTACTTAGTTCTAATAACACGCAATAGATGGCAGTGTTAGCGCGTTCATCATGAATAATACTTTGCTATTATGCTTTTTCATACAATTTATTAATACTACTTGAGATCGAATTTAGTTAAAAAGCTATTGACATTAAGGCTATACACGCATTGGACATCACACTACCGTATAATTTTTTGTCAGGGTATATAGTGCGTCAGCCGGCAAAACGGGCATTCCTTAAGCAATTTCAGACTACAGCAGTACATCACATGTTTAGAGACCATACAAAATATTCAATACATTATTAAATATTAAATCACAGCTGCGAAGTAGCGCCAAATATACAACTCACGCCTTAACAGTGACCTACTGGGTATACCTAGATCGTTACAGTGGTAGGAAATTATAGCTTATAGTTATGATTATAGGATAAGCTATTGGGTTACATTACACTATAGTGCAGATTATTGCATCAGTACCAAACAAGTTAAAGGATCTACGTTATTGGATGATCAGAGTTCATAGTCATAAACAAAACAGTTTTGAAAATGTAAATAAAATACAGGGTCAAATTAAATTAGCTAGCTAAACTATGCAAACGTGATAGGAGTCGATATCTGTTTCCGAGCTATTCTGTTCAAATCTCACCATGGAAACGTAGGTGAAGTGAGCTGTCATTCTACCCAGATGGATGCTAGGGATTGACGCTAGTGACAGCTCACTTCAAGATCACTTCACCTTGACATTTTGATTTGAAGAATAGCTCGGCTGTACATGATTAAACAAAAAATAAATTAATGGAATGAGTTTTATTTGGAGTCATCACCTCACGTGAAATATAAGTTTAGAAAATTTGCATTTTTTGTGTTACTTCTCAGAAGTTATGGGCATCAACTTTTAAACCGGATTTATAAAAAAACTAATACCACAGGAAAAATACTAATAACTTAGTTAAGATTTTTATCGTTTTTACATATCGACGCCTATCACTTCTGTGTCATTATGCTAGGTAATTTAATTTTACCCTGCAAGTATATATTTCAGTATAACGTGTTCTGCGCTTAAATAGAACCCCTTACATTTTATTATTTGTTTACGTTGTGATGTTTAAGCCGTTACTTAAAGCAATAGGAAGGATCTGTTACACTTGTAACCACTCATAAAATTAAAAAGTTCGTATCGTGTCTCTATGGTGCTATTTCCTAGTGTGAAGACTCTAACAAATGCTATTAATTTCTACATTACATGTGAAAACAGTAAATTGTTATTACAATACAAACACAATTCCTTTTGAGTAATGTTGATGCATCTAATACACAACATAGTGTGTAAAAATAATGTAGCCAAGCAAAAATCAACTTAAAAGTTTTAAGAATGTTTGATAAATACGAAGGGTGATTTTTGCTTGGTAGTCAGACTCTATATTATTATTATAGGTATAAATAATTACAATTATTTGTATCACAAAATCTCTTATATTTCATATTAGTCGAAGAGAATGTACAAAGATTAATTCTGATTATGCTAATCACGTCAAAAATCTAAATAATCAGGTTGTGTAAGAGATTTTGTGAACTTATTTAATCAACTATCCACCTTCGAGCATTTACAATAGAGGTCATATTTTACCTAACTGCAGGGACGCAGACGTATAGGAATCAATATAGTGTAAAATATAAACATTTAAATATTACATAATAGAATTATTGCACTGGACACTCATCCTAGGCAAAGTATTGCCGAGTCTAGACATTTAACTAACATATAGTAATAATAATAATTGAGACAGTACATAAATACTTGTTTAATTTAATCAATTATAAAGTTCTATTTTTACACAAAAAGTAAGCTAGTAAGAGGTCAAAATGTGACCAGGGTCAGTATGCAACCAGAAGAAAAACTGGTGGTCAATATTGACCAATATTATCATGGCTATTAACGCCCAAGGTCAATCAAAACCAGGGTCAGATCGTGACTATAGTCAATATGTGACCATGGCCAATATCTGACCACGACTTGTTTGTGACCAGAGTCAGTTTCTGGCCAAATCCATTTTGTGACAAGATGTAAATCATGCTAAATGTAAAAAAAGTTTGTTGTATTAAGGTTTCCCTGTATACCTTTAGCTTATGTAAATAAACTTTTAGCTTCATTGATAACAGGTAACAACAAAAAACATGCTACGCTTTTTAATTAAAGTAGGATTTCATTTTTAATTGTTTAAAATGTCTTTCACGATTAATAAATAATTCAATGAATTCGATTTAAAAATTTTGCATTATTTCTATTAGGATCGATGTCAGATTTATTTAACTGACAGTTTTGTGGAGAACTCCCGGGGGTAAGGACTTGATAACCGACTCCACAAAAAGAAAGAGGTTGTTATTACGACAAAATCTAATTATTTTATGACGCAAGTTAACATTAAATCATAAATTATTTACTTGTTTTGTAACTTATTTAATCCCACAATACTTTATTAAATATGTACCTGAACAATTCCTTTTGGATGAAGTTATCAAATCATATTATTAATTTATGTATAATTATATCTCACTCGTATAGCGATACTAAACACAAACATACACTATTATTATTTATAACTTTATGTATATGCACCCGACGTATATAATATAATAATGTACATTATCATAATTATTTCATAACAATGAATAAATATTCTACAGTCAAAAATCTAAGGGCCGGTCTTACACGCCTCCGCTGTCTGAAACCCATGCTGTCGTATCCCTTGCCACTCAGTATTTAATCGACTCTCAAATCATACCTATTTTGCTTTCCTAAAATATTGATCACTCTAATGTAATGATTGTACCTCTTTTAGTGAACATCTAATTATTCCTATATTAAAGGTCCTAAAAATACCAAATAGGCGTTGAAACTGCCCAGCAAAACGTGGTTACAATAGATTCAAGGTAAAAAAACAACCTCGTAAAGGGTGGCGATAGGTTTTTCAGTTATCACATTAATTGATACCCCGTATTCTAAGATTAGAAACAAAACCGATCGAAGTGGAGGAGCCTGGGGGAGGCCTATGTCCAGCAGTGGACGTCTTTCGGCTGAAATGATGATGATGATTCTACATTACATATTCGTACATTCTAGCGGTGACACCTTTTTCGTTTTGGTATATAACAAACATTAAATATTATTTGGTAATAAAGTTTGTGTTGAATTGTTGATACCATTGCTGATAGCAGAGGTGGTTTATTCTATGCTTTTGTATGCTATTTAGTTTGAAGAATATAGTTTTCTTTTTTGGTGAAATTGTTCATTTTATTATTTTAACAGACTGATAAGGAATTGTTATTACCGCTGTACTATTTAGTCTGATACCAACTTTTATTATTCGTTTTTGTTATTCTACTTTTCTATTTTGGACAAGACACTTAATATGTAGACCGGCCCGTGAAGTATAAATTTTAGCTACTTCCTAGAAGTACATTAGGCGTAAGTCTTATTTTGGTTGGACGCTTCGTACATACTTTTGTTGAATTGAGATCTGAAAGCGGAATAATCTTCGTATTAGATATTTTTACACAAATACTTTTAGCTGCAGAATCAAGCCTAACTAAAGATGGTGACAATTAATTATCATTTGAGATTATTCCTGTGAATAAACACACCTGCAAACTTAGTTTTTCAATTTTCTTATGTACAATTTGCATATTATGCTCACGTAAAGAGAGAGAGTATCGTCAGTCATCTTTCAGCCAGTCTTTTTGGACAATGCTTTGTAAAAACAACTTAAAGTCATACCTGTACGGTTCAATTTGAAAAAACTGCGTTTTATCATAACCACTGACAGTTTTGAGTGTTACTTTTGTTCGAGACTGTGCATCTTGGGATTTTTGTATATCAATGCTCTAAATCAGCCATATTCAACCTGCGGCCCGTGGGCCGTATGTGGCCCACCGGGCCTTTATGATTGGCCCAACTGAAGTTACAGTCAAAGTTTTTAAATTGAAAAAGTGTTCATAGTATCAAAAATCTCATAAAAACAAGTATGTTTCATATGAAACATCTATGTTAAAACCTGAACTCATTGTTAGTTCTTTTAAAGTTAGCTTTTTCAAAATTTGGTCTACATCGCATGTGGCTTCATTAAAACCTTATATTATAACGGTTAGCTGGCTTTATTGTGATCATTTTTCTTTTTTCAATAAATACATGGTCAATTTTGAATTATGTTTTATTAAGACCTAAATATGTTTTGCGGCCCGCGATATCTAGATTACAACAGGTCGCTTCATACGTAACGTGTTTTTATCCGGACGGAACGGGATGTGAAGTTTTGGAAATATCGTTTCATAGATAATGTAATGTGTAATGTAAACGAAAAAGCAGACGTCACGGATGCACGGACGGGACGGGAATGTGGCAAAACGTGGTAAAATCCCCGTCAGTGTCCCGACCCCGTCCCATTCACGTTACGTATGCAGCGACCTCTAAACGTGTTTGTGACCCCATTAAAAAAAGGTTGAGTATGGCTGCTCTAAATGGTCTGATTGCAAAACGACCCTCAAGTTTAGTAAACCCAAATGTGCCTGCCGCCCTACATACGCACCTCGTACTTCTCCAACAGCGACAGCCGCAGCGCCTCGTCGCGCGCCGCCTGCTCGCGCGCCGACAGCGCCAGCGCCGCGCGCAGCTCGGCCGCGCCCGGCTCCTGCCGCCCTACATACGCACCGACTACTTCTCCAACAGCGACAGCCGCAGCGCCTCGTCGAGGGCGCGCTGCTCCGCCGCCAGCTGCAGCTCGCGCGCCGCCTGCTCGCGCGCCGACAACGCCAGCGCCGCGCGCAGCTCGGCCGCGCCCGGCCCGCCCGGGGGCTCCTCCTGCGGCGCGGGCGGCGCGTTCTCCAGCGAGACGGTTGCCAGCGAGGCCTCTATCGCTCTGCGGATAACTAGCGAGTTAGCACTAGCGTGGCAGCTACACTATGTGCGGCTAAATACGTTGGGGACAAAAAGGATTCGCACTCTTTCTTTTTTAAATTTCGGGTTTGTGTTGCCTCTTTTGTTTTGTAATGCTGATAATCTGGTTTTGTATTAATGTTTGTTGTTTACTTCCTACAGGATTCGGAAAGGAGAATGTCCGTCTATACACCGAATAATTGTAACATTGTGTAAAATTGCGAATATCTTGGACTGTACAAACAAAACTCGATTTAAAAATGCTTAACCTTTTTGTTCCTAAAGTGCATCAAACGTGGTGCTTAGCTATTAAAACAGCTATTATAATCTATCCAACAATTAATTGGAAAGTCAACGTAGCATAACGTCAAGTGAAAAGTTAATCCTTGTAAAAAGATAAAGAACTGCAAAGCAAATAATTGAAAACAATGCTATAATATGAAGTAGAAAGAAACAGATACTTAAGGTAGATGCGTTAAGGTAATCCGCGAAATTAAAAATTCTACCGTTTTTGGCAATTACCAGGGTGCTTACTCTGGAATATAATTCCGATAGATCGACATTGGAATTATCAGTTAAACGTCAGGGATTGGCTAGACTCAGTCCCCCTTATTACAGAACAAGGTTTTTCTTTAGGTATGGTTTAAACCACCGAGCCTGTTTTTGAAATAAGAACTTAGAACTGAAATAGAATTACAGCTCCTTTTACAAAACTGACAATTTAGCACAGGACTAACTTGTCAGTTTTGTAAAAGGAGCCGTATTTCGATTTCAGTTAGGTTCTTATTTAACCTTTGTATGGACGTCATTTTTTCTTAACACTACTGTGGACGTGGAGTCTCACAGACTCCTATTGCACACACTTTTTTTTTGGGAATTTGATATAAGATTGCTTTAAAACTGGTTGAATATTAAAGTTATGTGATTTAGCAATAAAATAACGTGCTTATATGATCAACTTTTATTTATAAAATTATAGAAATGTAAAAAATCAAATGTTATGGCACTTTTCAGTTTAAAGCTACTTAGGTTACATTTTTAGGTATTAAAAACAGCTAAACTTATTACTATAACAAAATGAGTCCTTTTTTTCTAAAAAATATAATATATAAGAAACCAAAAACACAAAACGCCCACTTCAGGTAACAAATATATAAAAAATTTACAACAGTCTAATAACGTAAATATATTAGGTCTTTACCTATGAAATTGCCGTTCTGCAGTACTGGCCATTTCAAATCAAAATAATTTTTGTTTGGCTAAGAATTCTAATTTCAAATTAATTTTATTTTAAAAACATGGATTTTTTTTTTCTAAAAGTAGTCATTTCTTTATTGATTAGTGTTACATTTTCATCGCATTTCAATCTTTTTCGTCATCATGGATACGTTAAAAATTCGAGTAATTATGGAATATGAGTACCGTCGTGGCAGCAACGCGGCACAAGCGGCACGCAACATCAACGACGTTTACGGAGCTAACACTACAAACCAACGCACCACCTGTTATTGGTTTGCTCGCTTCCGTTCTGGAAATTTTTGATTGTTAATGAAAACTTTTTTTTCGTCGTCCAGAGAGCGCGCAGTGCGGACGTGTTATTAAATTTACCTAAAACAAATGAAATATGAGTAATTGAACTCTGAATTCTATGTCTATCAGTGCAAATATCTTTCTTCTTGATCAAATCTTTGTGTTTTAAATCATATCAATACTACTTTACGGCAACGCCGGCGCAAGCGAAGCGAGGCGTCCCCCGCAAACCTCAAGTGCAAGCGAGACAAGTTCCTATAATTCATCTCGCTTCTTCCGACCGACCAGAGCAGCGCTGCCATTGGTAAGCTGACAAACGTAGCCGATCACGTTGTTTTATAAAGAAGCTTGCACACTTATAAACATCTTAAAATGAGTGTTCTAAGATCTCCGTCCGGAACAAACACGCGCGGAAGCTCGCAGCCAGATTTATCGAAGTTTAATACGGACGATAATACGACTCCGCTACAGGTGACGTTTCGTAAACGGAAAAGCCCAGAACAAGATGATCTTAAGCAAGATCTCGACAATTTTCGCAAAGAGGTAATGTCAACTTTGAACAGTTTTGTTGAAAGTCAAAAACAGATAATGAAAAGCATTTCTGATGACGTATCATCAATTAGGAACGAGATTAAAAATCTGGCTATAGAACAAACTAAGATTAAATCTGAAATAGCCGAATTAAAAATTTCCAATACTGCTACAAACACCAAGGTCTCTGCTCTTAAAACCGAACTTGAAAATATAAAAGCAACTACTCCACCAGGAAATCCAGAAAATATTATTACTTGTGAAGATGCGGTTGCTGAACTTCAGGAAAGGCAATCAAGAAGCAAAAACATAATCATAGTGGGCATTCCGGAAGCTAAAGAATTAAAAAAAGAAGACAGAATCAAATCTGACACTCGTGAAGTTTCTAATATTCTAAAATCAGTACAGCCCGATTGTCCGGAACCAAATATGATACGTCGCCTTGGTAACTATAAACCCGAAGCAGTCCGACATATCAAGGTGTTTCTTCCATCGTCAGATATGGCAGCAACAATCTTACGAAATAAAGCGACAATGAGTCTTGAGCCATACAAAATATTCTCTGATCAAACTCCTTACCAACGGAAATTCATTAAAAACCTTAAACTAGACCTACACCTACGCACAGAGAATGGTGAAAAAGATCTTACAATAAAATACATAAATGGCACTCCAAAAATAATAAAAAAATCTTCAAAAAACTAAGCCAGCAAGAGATAGACCAACCAGCAAGTAAAAATAAAAACATAACATATGAAATCACCAACAAATACGATAGCCTGTGTACAACAACAAATTCGCTGAAGTGTTTTTATTCAAACATACGAAGTTTAGTCAAACCCGGAAAGATCGATGAGCTTAGGTGTATACTGACATCAATACAAGATGTTCATGTGGTGATATTGGTCGAAACATGGATTAAATCAGACGCAGAAGCACAGAGACTACAACTGCCAAATTACACACATTATTACAATTTTAGAACTAACAGCAGGGGAGGTGGTGTATCAATTTTTATTAAAAGCAACATGAAACACGAATTTATAAGCCAAAAATGTGAAGAAGATAACCACTTCCTGTGGCTTCACCTACAAAAGTTTTCTTTAGACATATGTGGAATATATAAACCGGAAAGAACTAACACAAATAAATTTCTCGAAACCTTAACAAATGAACTACAAAACAAGAAAAGGACAATACTATTTGGAGATTTTAATTTTAATCTACTCAGCTCTGATCGAAAAACCAAGGAATATAAAGATACACTCTCGGAAAATGGCTATACGGTATTGAACAAAATTGATGCAAGGCACTGTACTCGTGAAACATCTTCTACATGTACTATATTGGACCACGTTTCTACAAACCTACGAAGCCATGATTTTCATTTAGTAATAATTGAATCAAGCATGTCCGATCACAAACAGATTTTCCTAGAGGTCAAACAGTACAAACCAGAACCAATTAAAAAAATACAAATAAAAACAATTTCATTCGCAAAACTGTATAAAACTATAGAAAATATAGATTATGCCACGGTGGGAGAAGATTTTACAAAACTAGAAGAAGCAATAAAACTGGCAATCAGCAAGAATCAAACTACGAAAATTAAGTGTCTGAACCCACCCAAAACAGAATGGATCACGAAGGACATAATTGACAAAATAAACGCAAGGAACATATTGTGGAAACAACATAAGACTAATCCGAACAACTTGGAGTTTGAAGAGAAGTTTAAAAGTGAGAGAAACAGAGTATTCACGCATATGCAGATTGTTAAAAATAAATACTTCATTCAATCATTTGAAGAATGCAAAGGTAAGCCGTTGAAGATGTGGAAACTTATAAATAATCTGTCCAATAATAAAACTAAAGATAATAGTACTCCTCCTAAATTACAAACCTCCTCAGGCCCCATCACAGAAGACAATGAAATCTGTGAACACTTCAACACCTACTTTGCCAATATAGGTATTCTTCTGGCAAATAAAATAGCTCCAAAACACCACAATAGTAACATTAACACTACTTCTTTACACGCAAACGCTCCGGGTCTCTCACAAATGTCACCAACAAACGTAGAAGAAATCGCAAAGATTATTGATGGTCTAAAAGCAAACACCAGTGCTGGCGTGGACGGCATCACCGTCAAAGCCATTAAACATATAAAAAACCTAATACTGCCACTTTTAGTGCAATGCATGAATAAATGTTTGCTGGAAGGCTTTTTTCCAGACACACTTAAAATCGCGAGAGTAACTCCAATTTTTAAGTCAGGCTCGAAATCAGATCCCGGAAATTACAGACCAATTTCGGTATTGCCAGTGATGTCGAAAATACTGGAGAAATTAATTCACTCTAGACTTATGGATTATCTAGATTCTTTCGGTTTTCTTTTTGAACGGCAATATGGATTTAGACCTAAGTCCAATGCACTAGCTGCTGCGACTGATTTGGTCACGAAACTTCGGACTAAAATTGATCAAAAGCAAATTGCTCTTGGAGTGTTTATAGATTTAAAAAAGGCTTTCGACACTGTAAGTCATAATATACTCCTGCAAAAATTAGCGTCTATAAAAATAAGAGGAAGCTGTCTCAAAATGTTCGAGTCTTACCTAGAAAATCGTTTGCAAGTTGTTAAAATAGGAAACAACATCAGTAGCTCCAAGTTGATAAAATGTGGTGTGCCTCAAGGATCAATATTGGGTCCTCTCTTGTTCCTTATTTATATCAACAATGTACACGAATTAGGACTTAAAGGACATATAACACTCTATGCTGATGACACCTGCCTATTTTACTACGGTAACTCTATTGAAGAAATTACACAAGACGCACAGGATGACCTAGTTATTTTGGAAAGGTGGTTCTTGGATAACCTATTGACAATTAATACATCGAAAACGAACTACATAATCTTCTCGGCCAAGAACAAAAAAAATTCACTGTCACAAGCCTTTGTTCATACATGGAGATGCTCTTAATAAAGTAAACACAGATAAGTACCTGGGTCTTACACTTGATAGTCACTTGACGTGGCAGCCACACATTAAAAGGATTTGTTCTAAGTTGTCAAGTCTTACGGGTGCGTTACGTGGAATAGCTGGATGCCTACCATCAAAAATTCGGTATACTGTATACAATTCATTAGTAAAGCCACACATTGAATATTTAATTGAGGTCTGGGGATCGACAACAAAAACAAACATACACAAGCTTCAAATCGCTCAAAATAAAATTATCAAGGTCCTCTTTAAATATCCCTACCTAACATCCACAAATAAAATCTATAACGACACAAAACTCCTTAACATCACCAAAACTCATCAATATAATACCTGCATATTAATAAGAAAAATCCTAACAAAAGAAATACACACAGACATTACATATAAAAGGAATAATGAAGTGCAAACAAGATCATCACGTCGGGCAAACGACCTAGTACTATTACATAGACCTAGAACAAAACACGGAAAGAGAAATATTAAATATGAAGGAGTACAACTATACAATTCACTACCAAAAAACATTAAAGAAGCTAAAACTAATTTATTTTTTAAAAAAATGTTAAAGAAACACATCTTTGACGGCTCCAACATAAATAAATAAAATATTATATTACTTTTGTCTAGCATAGTGTGCACGGTGCTTTATAATAGTGCTGATAAAAACAGCGCGCTCGATGTGTAACAACGACGCGCGTTCCGAGTGATTTACTGCGATCTACCCACTTATGAACTAGACTTATTAAAATAACTAGGTAATCTTTACTTATTATGACAAATTCACTACTAGGTACTACTAACTGCACGACGAGCGCTCTGGACTATGTTAATTATTACCTACCTACATTATTATTTTTTAAACTTTGTTTCTCATTAAGTGATTATGTAAATCTTAGAGAAATAAATGATATTTTGAACCGTAAATTTCGACCTGAAAAATGAACCTCGCGGTCGTCCGAAGACTTTGGTCGACAATGACGAATTAAAGGCGATTGTGGAAGCTGATGATACACAATCTACGGCTGAATTAGCAGCAGCTTTCGACGTTAGCGTCAAAACAATATTGGTCCATTTGCGTCAAATTGGCAAGGTAAAAAAGCTTGACAAATGGGTGCCCCACGAACTCAATGATCGCCAGCGCGAAGTACGCGTCGAGACGTGCCTTGCACTGCTCAACAGACACACAAATGAAGGAATTTTGAAATTGTTACCTGCGATGAAAAATGGATTCTGTTTGATAACCGTAAGCGCTCAGCAAGTTGGTTGGATCCTGGTTCAGCACCTAAACAATGCCCTAAACGAAAACTTACCCCTAGAAAAGTGATGGTCACTGTTTGGTGGTCTAGCGCCGGTGTGATTCATCACAGCTTCTTACCAAACGGGGTGAGCATTACTGCAGATGTGTACTGTGAAGAACTGAACACAATGATGGAGAAGCTGGCGCATCTCCAACCAGCATTGGTCAATCGCTCGTCTCCGCTGCTCCTGCACGACAACGCGCGACCTCATACTGCACAGCAGACGGTCTCCAAGTTGCAAGAACTGGGGTTGGAAGCTCTCCGTCATCCGCCCTACTCACCAGACCTTGCGCCTACAGACTACTACTTTTTCCAGAATTTGGATAACTTCTTGGCGGGAAAAAAATTTAATACCCGAGAGGCAGTACAAAATGCCTTTGAAGAATTTGTTGCCTCCCGTCCAGCTGATTTCTTTAAGAAGGGCATCAATAAACTGCCACTGCGATGGCAAAGATGCATTGATTGCATGGGTGATTACTTCGATTAATACAAATAAAAAATTCATGAAAAAAATTCGTTTAAATTTTTTCATACAAAACGGCAATTTCATAGGTAAAGACCTATTATTGGCAGTCAGTGCACAAAGGTTTAGAACATTGGAGGCACACAGGTTTGTTGCACCCAACATAAACATGGGTAGTCATCCTATGTTTTTTCGCGGGACAGATTCTACATACTCGTCAGGTTCCTTGACTGGTTTCCTGATCCTGGACATCTTCTGTTACCATATCATTACCTAAAACTCGAGTCATGGTCAACCTCAGTAGAGTTTACTTCTCGAAAGTGGAATATTATCAATATTACTTCTCGATAGTGGAATATTTCCTAACTATCACTACCCGATTCTTCTGCCAGGTCCTGGTCATCATCTTGGTCCTGATCTTCATTATTGTCACTTTCATGATTTTGTATCACTTCAAATCAAATCAAATCAATCAAATCAAAATATTTTTATTTCATAAAAACCTGCATGGGCACTTATGAAACGTCAGAAGCTAGGTGGTTCAGACTCCAATATAAAAATCTTCAATATTCTCTTCATTGTCAGACTGATCCGAAGCTAACAACAACTCGCTCACTTCTTGTTCGAAAGATGGATCTCCTGCACGCAAAGTTTTTCTCGCAGGGCCCTGAATAGAACTCGTAGATGGTCGTTTTGATTTAGAACTACCGGTTTAATTGTTTTTTGACATTTTTTACTACAAAAATTTGAAACAAACATAATCGCCCTTATAAAATATATCATAGGGCAACAATGGACGTGTAGCCTGACAGGCTTCGGTCAATATTTTGATGGTCATAACTTACGTGATATTCATCGGAAGACGCAACCTCCTCCCTCGTTGGTAGTTTTACAACTAAAACAAAAGCTACTGAGCCGCTCAATCGCGGGGAGTGGGGGGAATTAAGTGAAACGAAGAAAACGAAAACATCGAGTAGCCTGTGAGGCTCCACGTCCATACTTAAAGGTTAAAAAACAGGCTCGACGGTTTAAACCATACCTAAAGAAAAACCTTGTTTTGTAATAAGGGGGAGTGAGTCCAGCCAATCCCTGACGTTTTATTGATAATTTCAATGACGATCTATCGGAATTATATTCGAGAGCAAGCACCCAGGTCAGTGTCGGGTGTAAGGCTGTATGTAGATTAAAATATGATTCGCAACCGTAACAAATATGCCTTTTCAGAATTATAATCATCAATAGAACCCCCTAAGTTCTTTTAATTCCATTAAATGAATATTTCATGTAAAAACCAATAAAATTTCTCGTCCTACCCTAACGCTATTAATGTGCGGCATCATGTCATTTCCAATATTTTCATAATAATGATCTCGTCGATACCTATTAATTTTTCATTCAATCATTTTACAAAATATCTGAAAAACTTCTGAGTTAACTTTACACAGTTGATTTCAGATGTTCATTTTCATGATACGACAACTATAGGTACGACAACACAGCTGGTGTTTAAACGGAGATAATTTATGCAAGTTTTACTTGATAAAGTTCCTATAAATATCGAAACACGCTGAAGGACGCAGAACTAGAAACGACACTAGACTTCACGTTCTATTTTTGAAAGTAGTTTTTAAAGAACAATTATAAATGTTAACTAGGTATTTTGTGCCAGTGTTTTTGATTTCCTTACAATGCGTAAGAGCAGATCTCTCGTTACGAGGACTCACATTGTCTGCGGCGAATATTCCTGAAGATGGACGACTGGACTTCTGCCCGCTCGTGAAAAAATACAACTACCCGTGCGTCAGATACCCAGTAATTACCGAAGACGGGTACAATTTGACTGTGTTTAATATTCCTGGAGATAAGAAAAAACCAGTCCTCATGCAGCATGGCTTTACGGACTCTTCGTTCATCTGGGTAATAAGGGGACATAATTCTTTAGCAGCGTGGCTATCCAACAATACATTTGATCTTTGGCTCGCAAACACGAGAGGTAACATGCTTTCCCGAACTCATACAAAACTAAATCCCGACCTTTTAAAGTTTTGGGACTTCAGCTTCCACGAAATGGCTCTATACGACATGCCAGCCGTGATGGACTTCATTTTAAAAAAGACAGGACAGAAACAACTTCAAGTGATCGCGCACTCTCAAGGGACTTCACTGTTTTACAGTTTGGGAGCGATGATACCAGAATACGTTTCGAAAATTAAGAATGTTATATGTTTCGCACCGGTAGTGTATTTGCATCACGCTCAGAAACCGTTCTTTCCTCTGTTATCTGCAGCAGGCGGTTCGCTCCTTAGTGGGGCAGTTGGCTTTTTAGGGCACGGGGAGTTTATGAGTAACTCTTCGCAGCTAACGGCGTTGACCCGAACCGCGTGTACGCGCGGCCTGGCGGGCTACGCGGCGTGCGGCGTGGGCCTGGCGGGGCTAATTTTCGGGCCCGACCCGGCACAGTTCGAGCGCACGTTTGCTCCGATAGCTTTCGGCCACTACCCAGCCGGCTCATCAATGAAGAACGCCGTACATTTATTACAAATTCTAGTATCGAAGAGGTTTCAAAAGTACGATTACGGCACCGGGAATTTGGTTAAGTACGGTAGTGTCCAGCCCCCGATATATGATTTAAGAAGGTTCCTTTTAACATTTCTTTGTTTGTCGGTGAGAATGATCGTTTGTCGGCCATTGAGGATGTAAATCGTCTAAGGGAGGAATTGACCCACGCTGGCCACGTAGATTACTACGTCATGCCCTACAAAAAGTGGAACCATATAGACTTCGTTTGGGGCAAGTTCTCGCCTGAATACTTGTTTCCTTCTGTACTTGAAACCTTGAATAAATATTATTGATTATATGTGATGATTGAATTCGTGTAAGTGTTAATTATGCATAAAGTTGTTGGTATTTTTCAGCCGTAGTTGATTCTAAATATAGATAACTATTATTTTTGTAATTTCGACATGGTGTGACATTATTGTATAGAAACTGCGGTTACGAGCCCGTTACTCCCATAAAGGGAGTAATGTTTAAGCAATGTTTTGCAAGCTCTGTGTTTGATACCATAAGTTTAGGTTTCATGTTTTACCAAATTGTTTTGCTAACTAAGCTCACGACTCCTGTATTGTATTTTGGTTATTTTTTTTTTTTCTTAAATATTAAATAAAATTCTAAAAACTGTTTATTTTATTTCACTTAATTATTTGTTTTGTATAATCTTTACAAATCCTGACTTGATTTCGTACGTCGTTTTCGGGTGACTACTGAAAATCAGCGCTGTGCTGTGGGTCCCATAGGACAGCATCATGTAGAGTGGAAGCCTTCGTGTCACAGTCACGGCGTGCTGCTGCCGAATGTTTATGTTCGTACGTAGGTAAAAATCTATTTTGATTTCATGATTTTTTGTATGCGATCTTATTTTTTTGTTTGCACGTGTTTCTGTGGCAAATAAAAATCTATTTTTCTTTCTTTCTTCTTTGTACATTTTGCGGTTTATTTTCTCTATGATGTTGGCCTGAAAGCGTCCAATTTATACTTCATTCAACTGCAGTTTATTAAAGTAGAAATTGGTCTTGAAATACTATGGTACATTTTGATAACAGTTGAATTATTATGTGCAATTTACTTTAAGCAATAACAACGGTAAACAACACCCGAGGTACCTACATAGTACTTATTTTTTTGAAAACAGCTTATTCTATAGCACACAGACTAAGATAGTTCTACCAATTGAAACGCCAACGCCTGTAAATGATATTGTTTCATTAATGATTAGGTATGTCTGACTGATAACACTGGAACAATGTTTTGTTGTAAAGTCTAGCTATTCCGTCAACCGTCTCCCAATGTTGAGATATCAGAATTACTACCTTTATTATGCTGAGAATATTTTATATAATATTTACAACAATTTCTAAAATTGTAAATCTTTTCTAAAATAAAAACAGCACTTTTTGAACGCCAAAATTGTACAAGGCGGGCAAACCTGATGCAATTTTGGCGTTCCAAAACACCCTTCCTCATTTCCTACAGTTTTAGCTCGAAAGAAGTGGGTACATTCATATTGTTTCCCAATCATTAGACATACAGGTCTACAAATAAACATTTAGTATTATCAGTCTGCCCTTATTATTATTGTATGTTTTGCAAAATAAGCAGTAAGGAATTTTTCGAAAAAAAAAAACATACAAAAGAAGAAAAATGTGAAATCAACCGAATCGTCAAAACGAATGCACAATTCCACCAAGTGTCTTCGATATTTACATCAAATAAACCTACGTTTAAACGTTATATTGCTGGAAAAACTAGTTTTTGGGCAAAAACACTAGTAAGTAGTTAAAAAGAGACAACTATACCATACCTCTGCAGCTGACGCTCCTCGCTGCTCATGAGCTGCGCCTCCCGCGACGGCGACGTCGGTCGTGCGCCGCGCAGGGCCTCCCACACGTCCACCTGGCGGCAGAGGGCACATGTGCTAATAAAAGGCCGACACAGGTTTCGCAAAATATTAACAAGGAAAATTTATGAAAAAAAAAATTGTCAAGACTATAACCGCAGTATAAATATGGACATAGGAAAAACTACGAAGAAACGGTCGAAACAGCACACTCATACAGACGCGCAAAAAAAAAAAAGTCAAAGCATTTATTTCAATTAGGCACTTAAAAGGCACTTTTGAACGTCAACATTTACATTAAAATAGAATTGATTCTAGTCGCCCATTCCAAAATGTAGTTTCGTATGGAGAAGAACGGGCAAGAAATTCCACCGTTACTCTTTTAAAATGTTTTAAATACAATTTAACAAAGTACATTCATTATATAATTATGTGTGAAAAACACATTCATTATATAATTATGTGTGAAAAACGATACACCCAGAATAAAATTACTACTGTACCAAAATAGGCAAAACTAAATAAAAAAAATGCAATTGAAGCAATACAGATAAATTAATTTTATGATGGATACATGGTGCTCACATATTTACAAACATTGTAAGAGTAATAATACGATTTTTCTAGAATATTAACAAGTAATCACATATTTACAAACATTGTAAGAGTAATAATACGATTTTTCTAGAATATTAACAAGTAATAAGTCAGTGTGTGAGTTAATCAATGTCATAAATATAATTATTTATACAATTCAATTAGCAACCAGTTTGATTTTGTCTAGACTCTAGATTGTCCTATGGAGCAGGACCAGCATGTTTCCAAGCATTCTTATCTTGGATATAATCCTCTAATTTATAATACGCTTGTTTACAAAGTTTACTTTTAGTATGACTTTTAAATTTCCTTTCATTTAATTGCAATATATCACAAGGTATTTTGTTATAACATTTTACACAGTACCCCATAAAAGATGAATGTACTTTAGCTAATCTGAAAAATGGTTGATCTATTTTGTCTTTGTTTCTAGTATTAAAATTATGTCTATCACTTATTTTCTTAAAAAGATGTAGATTTTTTCTTTCATACATGATATTTCCATAAATGTATTGGCAAGGTACCGTCATTGGGCACGCCACGATTGCGGCGGTAAGTCCCCTTTTTGAGGAGTGGCTTGAGAGGCGGCATGGCGTCCTCACCTTCCGCCTGACGCAGGTCCTCACCGGACATGTTTGTTTCGGGAGGTTCCTGTTTCGGATAGGGCGGGAGGAAACGCCCGGCTGTTTCCACTGCGAAGATCGCCCTGAGGACACGGTGGAGCACACGGTGGCGGTCTGCCCTGCTTGGGCGGAGCACCGCCGTGTCGTCGTGGAGGCGATCGGCGGCGGCGATCTCTCGCGTCCGGCCCTGGTCCAGGCCATGGTACGGAGCGAGAGGGCATGGGGAGCCGTCACCTCCTTCAGCGAAGTAGTGAGGCGGCGCACGTGAGGGAGAGGCAGCATATGCGCCCTCGCGACCCCAGTCGCCGCAGGATACGGAGACGCCCTGGGCGTCGGGAATCCCAGGCCGATTTCCGGCCACCGTAGGCAAGAGCTTGCGGACGGCGAGTAATGGGTAGCTCGCTGTCCGGTAAGGACCAAGCCCAAGTCGACGGCGCGTTGTGTTCCACGCGCGCCTCAAAGAGATGTCAGCACAAAAATGATGGGGCCCGCAAGGGCCGATGCCTGCCAGGGGTGCGGGTTTGTTCGAAAGAGACACCACAGCCCCTGGCATACGGGCTACTGAAGGAACACGGGTGGGTTTTAGTCAGTAAAAGTCTGACACGCCCTCCTGCTCCACCCAGAGCGGGAGAAGTTATTTGATGATTTCCCACCAAAAAAAAAAGGTACCGTCATAATATTAATCCTTTTAAACAGTTCCCTGAGGGATTCGCGGCGACGTAGATTATAAATGGCTCTGACAGCTCTCTTTTGCAAAATAAAGATGGATTCAATGTCAGCAGCCCGACCCCACAGTAAAATGCCATACGACATAATGCTGTGGAAGTAGCTAAAATAGACCAAACGCGCGATTTCTACATCTGTTAACTGTCTGATCTTTCTAACAGCATAAGCGGCCGAGCTTAGCCGCCCAGCAAGAGATGTTATATGAGGTCCCCATTGCAATTTATCGTCTAGCGTGATTCCCAGGAATACCGTTTGATTAACAAATTCCAGTTTATCTCCATTCAATATGATGTCACATTCGCTACTTCTAACATTTGGTAATTAAAATCGAATGAAAGATAATCTAATGCATTTGGTTTTTGTGCCATTTAGTACCAAATTATTTACCGTAAACCAATCTTGGACCTGAAGAATAGAGTTATTCACGTCGTCAAGATTTTGTGTACGTCGATCTATTTTAAACATCAATGATGTGTCATCTGCAAATAACACCATCTTCGGTTGATTTGGAAGTAAATAGGGTATATCATTAATGTAAACTAAAAAGAGGAATGGACCCAATATTGAACCTTGGGGAACGCCCATTGCCATTTCAGCCCCTAGTGAGTTTATGCCGTTTACTTGAACTTTAATTTTTCTGTGTTTTAGGTATGATCTTAGTAAATCTAGAGCTGTATTTCGAATCCCATAGTGCTCCAGTTTCAGCAAAAGTGTCTCATGGTTTACGCAATCGAACGCCTTGGAGAGGTCGCAAAAGATTCCAATGGCATCTTTTGCTTCTTCCCAGGCGTTAAAAATGTTCTTTATTAGGGTGACACCAGCGTCAGTGGTACAACGCCCTTTGGTGAAACCGTACTGCTATTCATGAAAGATGGCATTTTAATTAAAGTGACGTAACATTTGATTGAGAATCAACTTTTCAAACACTTTACTGAGGACTGGCAAAATTGACACGGGCCTATAATTGTTGGGTTCTTTACTATCACCGGATTTGAACAACGGAACTACTTTACTGTGTTTCATGAGATCCGGGAAGACTCCTTGGTCTAAACTGGTGTTAAATATGAAAGCTAAATAGGGCGCAATGGTTTCGATAATAGCACTACAGACTTTTACAGACATTCGCCAAAGATCCTCTGTTGATTTCATTTTAAGATCTTTAAAAGCTTTTATAACAGCTTGGGGGTTGGTATGCTGAAACCTAAACTCAAAAGAGCATGCCCTTACATTCATTCTGAGTAACGCAGTAGAACGCGCAGGTGAGGAATTTAAAGCTTCAGTCGTTTTAACAGGAATATTAGAAAAAAAGTTTGAAATTCCTGAGCTATTTCTACATCTGAGTTGAGGGAGCCACTTGCAGTCTCTAAATTAAATTCAGTGTTACGCTGTTTTTTTCTACCCGTTTCATTATTTATTATTTGCCAGGTCGTTTTTATTTTATCATCAGCTGATTTTATTTTATTGCTAATATAAAGCGCTTTAGCTAATTTGCACACAATTTTAAAAGTTTTTGAATATTTTGAAAAATACTGATCAAAGCTTGTATTATTCATTTGTTGCTTTAGGCCATAAAGTTCAAAACGTTTTTCCCGGCTTTTACGAATACCTGGAGTAGCCCAATCACTAAATAGGAACGTTTTGCAAATAGTGGGAAAGTGGGGGGTCTTTAGTGGGAAAGTGTTATTAAATAGGGTATTTTCCAATTTTTCAAAAACTGTTCTAAAATGAATATTGGGACGAGATATTTAACAGAAAAATAAAAATAAATTGATTTCTATCCATTTTCTCAATTAAAAACGATTTAAACCAAATTTATTTTTCGTTGTTTTGAATTTACCGCCAAAACGCTTCTTACGATGACTTTTTATCACGTGACGTCAACTTTGTGTAAACTAAATTAGTTAGTAAGTAAACAAGTGAATGTCGTGTTTATAATTAACAAGATTTTTTATGGATAGAAAGTGAAATCACTGGTGTGCGGTGCCTCTGTGCACAAATACTTCTATAACTGCGCCAAACTAAGTATTTACTGGTGCTGTTTACACAAAGCTGACGTTACGATGTCACGTGATAAAAAGTCATCTTAAGGAGCGTTTTGGTGGTAAATTCAAAACAACGAAAAATAAATGTAATTTTAATCGTTTTTAATGGAGAAAATGGATATAATAAATTTATTTTTATTTTTCTGTTAAATATATCGTCCCAATCTTCAAATTAGAATAGTTTTATCAAATTGGAAAATACCCTATTGCGTGTTTAATAGTGAGAAGAACTCGGCGTAGAACTCATTTGGGTCACATACATTATTAAAACTCTGAACACATAATGTACTGGCCAAAGAACTATTAAATTTCTCTAAATTTTTACATGTAATTGGTCTAAACCTAATTTGAATTTTTTGTAAAGGCATGTAGGAGCAAAATGTTATTGTTTGTCCACGCGCGCACCACGAGACCTCTCAGCTCTCAGTGGCGGGCACAGACTACGATATAATATAGGGTAGTGCGTCGAGAAAAGCGAGCGCATTATACGTTTATCTTTTGCGCTACCAACCACCCACGATCTTTAAAAAAATTCCACAAGCGTAATGAGTATTTCGTAATTAAATGTTATTCTTCCAACTTATCAGTTCGGATAATTGAAGCTTGTTTTTTATTATATATTAATATTGCAGTAATTCGCACTATGAGATAATCATAAATATTAAATTCTGTTTAAAATACGGGGTCGATTGGGAGCGCCCCGTCATGAACAAAGAAGAAAGTCGCATGCATGGAGGCGGCATAACATGTATGAACGCTTAGAATATCGTTCCGATAAAACACTTTTCAATCTAACAAACACTAAGAGTGGCAACCCTAACGCTCCGATAGTTTCCATACTGTCCATATTTTTACTGTGACACTACACAAAGTGTAACAGAATAAACGCAAATCCTGAAAGTAGTTTGTTCATAATTGACTACTGAACCAATTTCAGTAACTTTTAATAAAGGTTATTGAAATTATGTTTTTGCCAAACTGACCGCCGATTGAACCAAAGAAAATTAAATCTTATTTAAAGGCAATAAGACTTTTTAAATGCATTAAGTATTTGGCTAGAGTCAACACGATTATCGAAATTATAAGAGTTTGCTTTAAAATGTTAGTTTTGGTCATAGTATTATGCTTTTATCTCAATACTCTCTAATTTTATGAAGTCTTGCGTTAGCTATGTTAGATATTGTATAGAGAGGTCAGTAGTGATATTGCGGGACAAAAGGATGTCTTCAGAAGGAAGGACTCGAGCTCTTTTCGTGGTAGCTTTTTCATAATGACTCAAATTTCAGTCACCACCAGTGCCACCTTGGATTATTTAGAAGTTCGTATGACGTCTAAACGTACAGGCTAAATACCACGAAAACTATACGTATCTACTCAAATCAAATTGCTGGCAATACTTTACCTACGTTGTATATCGATATCAAAAACTAATGAAGTAAAAAAAATATTGTCACTTGAACTTTGTTCAAAACTTTAAATGACACTGTGACATATACATTAAGGCAAGCATACGACTATTATGTTATGGTTTTTGGAAATTCATACAAAATATCTAAGTTCCACGAAAAATTACAAAAATACCTATTACGTCGCCGTTCGCTGACCAATTACGGGCGGTGACATTCGTTTCATATTTTATTTTTTGTTTTATTGGTTTTCGATAACCACACCCAACACGTGGTTAAAGTATAGCCCGCTATTTTAATGTGACTATGTATAGTAAGAGACCTGATCGTCCTGCGTGCCGGTCTCCATGAGGCTCTGCTGTATGGCGTACTGCAGCAAGCCCTCCTCGTCGTCCACGCAGGCCAGCCTGTCGTCGGGCCCGGCCGAGTCCCGGTAGCCGCGGCCCACGGCGAAGCACTGGTCGTCCACCAGGCACGCCAGCCGGTCGCCTTCCGGGATCACGTCGATGAAGGGAACGGGAGTTTCGGTGGCGAATATGTTGCCGAATGTTATGCGCGCATTTAGGACGTGGAAGAGGGGGATTTCTGAAAATTTTCATAATCAAATTGATTTATTTTATTCCATATTGTAAAAAATGAAAGAAGACAATTTAATAAATTTTTAATAGATAGGTAACGATGGCGCGTTAAATATTGTCTCAAACCATTTAAAGATATGACGTAGATTTTTGACAAAATGAATGAATGCATTTCATTAAAGTTAAGTGTGACGGCAAAAACTTGTAGGATTATATTTTTGGTAGAATATTCTAGAATTAAGAAACAAAATCCTCTCACAGTCAGTCTAAATAATGTTAATAAAAATACAACTGCTATACTTTATTTATAAATCCAAAATACCAATTTTGACAGGAATATTCGGTTACTAACTGCCCAACGTGATGGACGTGCCCGCCTTTGTTTTAACTTGTTGCAACGAGCGGTATACAACACGTGGTGCGGCTTTACTTGCCAAAATCGAATGGTATTTCATTTTTTTTTTCTTTGTGGGTGTCTCTCTGTCGCAATTTTTTTTTTAAGATACCTATATATGTGCGATCCTGCAGCCAAGACTAGTTGCCAGCCGAGGAGCAACCTGGCCCCTCATGCGGGTCAATCTGGTGAGATCATTCCGTATCTTTCAGGGATTTGCTTTAAAAGCTGTATCCGGCTGTGTTTCAGTTTGTTAACTTTAAGCCACACATCATAATACAATTTTAAGCTATCATAATAGGATAATGAATTAATGAGGCATTATTAAATGTAATGGGCAAGATAAACTAATATAGGTTATTTATTCGAGCAGAAATTACGGTATCGCCCTGATTTTGGAATTTATGTATTTATTATTGTAGTATTCTACCGAATTCAAAAACACATGCAGATACTGTTCTCTTTTACAGGAGAAACAAACTACAAACAAAGCGTCGTAAAAGAACCGCGTACGTACATACTGATGACCAAACGGGAGTAAATACAAAAAAAAAACCAAGGGCTTTCTTATATCATCAGGTAATATAACAAAGCCGATAACCAAGCACAATACGAATGAGTAACTGCGGAGGGCAGATGTTGTAATGACAATCATTAACAAAATGATAAATGGGACAGCTCCCGGAACGGACCACATGATAATGGGAGCTTTATAAGTAGAGATCGGATATTCGGATGCATATTCACCTAAAGTTGAGATGTTGGCTAATATGCCCCCTTCTCTTACAGAATTACACCCTACATACACATTATTTGCATCGGGATTAATTTTAAATAAAAATGTATCTTCATAGTTATGCAATCTTAATAATTAAGAAGTCGCCTCCATATTATAAACCAGACTAGTTATGCATGGGTGTTCCTGGCATGCCGGGATTTTTTTTCCAAAAAAATATAGTTTAAGAGCGGTTTCCATACTTTCACAACTAAAAATTAACTTTAGGTAAATCTGCATCCGATTATCCGAACCCTATTTATAAGGCCCCAAATATTACAGGTCGCCGTAACTAAACACATGAATAAAGCCTGGACATAGAACGAAGCGCCAGTCACGTGGCTGGAGACTGTGCTGCAGGCTTAGCGCTTTCTATTTCTACGAAGAATAGACAGTGCTTTTTCAATACAAAGTAACATTTCGTTCCTCCATTTTTAGCATCGCATCTGTCATTTTGTCTTTCGTTTCTAACAATCTGTGTCTAGGTCCCTATAAATGTAGACTATTTCAGAAGAATATTTCTTCCCAAACTGTCAAAATCACACTGACAACAAACTTTCTACTCGACGGCCATAAAGTATATACGATTATCTACAAAATCATGATTCGTTTAGAACGCATAACTGTGATAATAAATAGAAAAACATAGCCATCTTCTCCTATTGTACATCATTTAGTTAATAGTCATGTCTATTCTTCCGTCGACAAATCGGTGCTCGTGCTAAGCCTGCAGGTCCCCATTCCGAAAAAAAATAACCCTAAAGATGCGCATGACTATCGCCGCAATATCGGTTTGTAATATGTACGTAAATTATGTAACCCGCATTGCACATTTAACACAGTAGAAAAATAACATAGAAAACAGCCAGGAAAGCAGTTCAACCACGCCAAAAATGTCACTAACGAAGCTCGAAACATACACTTATAGACAAATATCACCTGTCTCTCCACTAGTCCATTGCCTACTTAACTCTAGGGTGCATATCCGGCAGTGGCATGCACAGTTTTTAGACAGGGTAGGCAGAAAAGACAAAAAAAAATAGAGTAGTAGACATGCAGTACACAGCGTGTAGTACACAGCATGCAACCTGTGAGGCAATTAAATGAATCACATTGTTTTGTATTGAATTTACGATTGACTTTACCTTTAGTTTGTATTAATTGCAAATGCGGTGTACAGACGCCAGCACATCAAGTTACCCCAAACGTCAAATTTTCTCAATTGAACATGAACCTTACGCTTATGTAATAAAGTTGAAAATCTAACAAAGAAATTTGACAGATTGTGGTAGCTTGATGTCCTAGCGTCAGACAACTACTTTTCACGATCACAGGTTTTTTTTAATATTCACCGAAAGATTGTTTTGAAAATGCATTATTTTTTTTATTTTCTGTTTGCACACACCACCTGAACAACTTTCACAGTGAACATTACATATTTTTCACACTATTATCAACGTTAAAACCTTAAATACACGCTATCATAGCTCGAAACCAAAACAAATAAATCATACAAACAATGGCGTCGGAAATCGGAATATAAAAATAATACGACAAAAAGCAATGGTAGTTTATGTAGCGACAATTCAATCAAACAATGCTACTCGTACTTTAAAAAATAGTCCCATAACCAACTTTGTTCGGAAAACTTCGGTAAGTTTCGCAATTCGTCGTGTCAAAAGCCAGTGACTACCCTGTACGGTTGTGTGCGTAAATTGTTACATTGTGTGCCACGTGTGTATAGGAACGCACACACAATAAATCTGCATGACCACGAGGGCACACATATAAACATTAAGCCGCGAATAGTTCGTGTCTCTCCCGAGGCACTCAGTAGCGCTAGTGCATCGCCATGCGAAGTTGCGTCAAATTGTATGAAAGAACGGGTTTTGTATCGATGATACTAATGTCTACTCCTAACATGGGCCTCTGTAGCACCATGAAGCATGAGGCTTCAAAGGCTAGTGCAAATCTTGGATCCATTCGATTAATCGAGTCTGGTCAAACCACTCAAGGGTCGTTGCATTTCATTCAATCAACATACCAATTTTGACAGGAAAACCAGCTGGCAGCTGCATTTGAACGAAGTCCTTTAGCTTGGCGAAATGTGGCGAGGATATCGCTGCCATTAGGTCCAGGATCGGCATTATTTGTTCTTGTAACTGAAACACATCAACAAGAATCTTTAAAACACTAGGTATTTTATTAATAGTAAGTTTTCGAATTGTGCCTTACTTTTTTGTATTATAAAATAACAGTCTCTTTTGTTGACGAAACAGAATCATTATGTAAATCAGGAAGCCTTCACACGAATAGAGCATGATACGGTGGAGAATTCATAGCGCTTCTAAACATAGCCAGATAAGTCTGACAGGCAGATGTCTATATTAATGTATGGCATATCTGCTATGCTAACCCTGGAATAATCGTATGTATGTGTATGCATGCTTACTTCTAGCGGATAGTCCTCACAGAGCCACAGCGTCGCTCTGAACTTTTGCACCTTAGTGGAAACCTCCCGCGGCTTGCCGATGTCTCTGTCCAACTCCTCGTCGGAGAAGTATTCCTCCCACGTCACTGGAACGTGTGTGAGGTCTTCAGTTGATCTACTGCTTTGCGGACTGGGAGACTCATCCTGTAATGTCTATCAGAATATACAATTTTATAACAATACTTGAAAAAAGAATTGCCAAATTACCTTTTCCTTTTTCAGGAGTCGGTAAAAATACAGTACAACGGTCTGAACTAGTCCACAATTATTAGAATAGGCAAGGTGATTGATCGTGACAATACGTCGTGGTGGGGGTGAGTGGTCTAAATTACATGTAAGACAAGAAATTAAATTACAACGGTGTGCGTCGGCCTAAAAGCAAACAAGAAATTATGAACGTTAAGAAAACGCGCATTCGCGTGCGTACGTGGGTACGGCGGGCTGGTGCGCGGCGTGCGGGCCGTGTTAAGGGGCGGTCCCAACTGTGACAACATCAATATTTTTATATGGTACTAGCGACACGCCGGCTTTGGCACGGGTTTTACGATTTAAAAAAGCATCTAGATTTCTTTATTATAAACTAGCTACGCCCTGCGGTTTCTTTTATTGGCTTAACCTGTATGTTTGTTTGTAACCGACTCCTTTGTTTGTTTGTAACCGACTCCTTGATTCGACCCACTTCAAACGGTCAGGTTTCATTAAACTTTGTAGACCGAAGACCGAGAACTTAAAAAAAAAACTGCAAAATCACGCTTTTGTAGTTATCACAACTAAAAAACAGAAAATAAACAGTAGATTAAAAATAATTTAATATTTCAAAAAAAACTATAATTTTTATACATAAAAATGAATCCCTGTTTCCCTTGGTCACGCAATCACACGTGAACGGCTGGACCAATTTTGCATTTTTTTTTTTTTCGTTTGTTATTGTCAGAAGGTACGGAAGGTACGAAAGAAAAAAATAAGAAAGTTGCACGTAACATATATAAAATACGAATTCAATATTCATAGTTAAGACAGGACATTGTCTGTCGGATCAGCTAGTTGATTATAAAAATACCTCAAAAAGCAGCCCACGCTTTTTTGAAATTATTTTCTGCTATTTTAGTTTGGTTTTTAAAATGTGATTTTTCGTTTTTTAATCTATTATTTATTTTTATTTACTCATAGGCTACGTATATATATGTTGTTTTCTACCTTACCTGCTGTAACATACACATACATGAAGTCGTCGCCTGTCACTCGTATAAACACCAGTTTCATAGTTTTGTAAGAAACTGTTTGGTAGTGTGCTTGATTTTGGTTATAATATATTAATAAATTAATAAAAAAAAATAATGAGATTAAAAATTGGTATTCAATTATTGAGTAAATGACGGCCACGATCGACTTTTTTCATTCATCATGATACGAGTAGGTAAGCGATACTAACAACTGTGACAGAGCCAGAAACCAGAAGTAAAGTATAGAACAGCGCGTGCACCTTATCGGCCAGCAGCGGCGCCTGCGCGTCGGCGTCGGCCAGCGCCAGCAGGCCGGCCAGCGGCGCGCGCGCCGCCCGCTTCTCTCTCTCTCCCCTCGGGATGTGCTCCGTCCTGGTCTTGGACACGAGCTCCACGTTGTTGGCGCCGAACACCTTGCATTCATACCCGTTTACCGCTTCCGTCTTATCTTGACGCCAGCCCCATATGCCGCTTTTATTTCTGTAATAAATATATAGACGTTAAAACATCGCAGTGGGAGTTTTTCGCGCACTGGATCTTCTACGCACTGCTTAGCGCCGAGACTTGAAAATTCAACATTGTGTTTTTCGATGCGCTGGGAGGCAATTTGTTGGATTCTCAATGCTCGGTTCTAGACTCACAGTACAACAACAGAACCACGAGCAAAAAAGAAAACGAATGATACTTGTAATTGAATTTGGTTGTGACCTTTTAAAGGCACCATGAGTGCGGATGTTGTTTTCTTACATAAAGTGGGAGCATGGGCTAATACACTTACCTCTCGAAGCTAATCTTGTCTGTGTCTAAATAGTTGATTGCTAGTGGTGATGCTAAACGTTGGTTTATGACATGAGGGGGCGGCGCGGGCCACTCCCTATCTCCGGACATAGGCTCTAGGAACTCGCACCACGAGGTGCCAAGTTCGTGATCTAACTCCATTAGACTTGCTGATTGGCCTGTTGGACAAAGTTACGCTATATTTAATAGTTGCTACAAATATTCGTAAGAAAACAGCTTCTAAAACATGGAAGTCAGAATTGCGCAATTAGTATCTCTATACTTTTTTACGAAAGTATTAAGAAACGACTATCCACATAGTCGTCTTCGCCTTCGAAGGTTTGAAGGCGCTTTACTATGTGTAAATATCGTAATATGGTCGTAGGTACGACCTACAACATGTGTGGCGGGGCCGTTACCACCATGCCATCATGGCAGCTTATTTGCAACAATATCTCAAAAGATTCAGCAAAAACATTCACAGTAACTTTAACTTAAATATATAGGACAGTGAGTGGAAAGAAAACTACCTTTCTCAGATTACCAAGAAAACTTACATATTTAAACTCTTTTTTTTGGGAATGATATCTCGTAGGACAACATAACTATGAGGGTGTCGGCCGGGATTTGCCTGTTATAATAACAAGAAATTAAGGCCAGGGCTTAAAAACTTAAAACTAACTAAAAAATATAAACTCACCCTGTCCTCTAAATATATAGGTCCTATCCCCTCTCTGCCATCGGTTGTTGTCGAAGCCGACGAGCGTCGTGTCCACGCGCACGTTGCCGCCGCGTTTGTATACCTTGTACGTGTCGAATGGACACATCCGGGATACTAGAGGCACTGTGGATAAAATAGAATTCATGTTATTGAAAATTCCTGCTGACATTAAGTGGTGGATTATGACTTGACGGTTTTATACCGGAACCATTTCAACAAAAACCATTTCCCAGATAATGGATAGTCAGACTATGAATTAGTCTTGTGTAGTTCGTGAACGATGAACGAATAGGAACCGTTTCTTTGCACTGTACTAAAAGAAACGTTTCCGAATGCTGACTTGTAATCGGTCTATTAGTTCTAATAGCTCCTCGTACGTTTACAAAAAACCATACCGTATGACCGAACGAGAACGAGAATGACAGCGACTGTTTTGACGGATACGATTTCAGTGAGACTTTTTTGCTCTGTGATCTATGGAAGTACTGTCTGAGAGCGAAGACCGAATAGAGCTAATAGAACTAATAGAATGAACTAGTTCACTGACAGAAAAGAACAAGTCCGGAGCGATCTCAAAAATGACCGAGCAGGCACAAGACTACTATGAATGCATACGCTTCTTAGTTTATTATACGAACATAGTTATACTATTCTCGATTTGTTTTCAAACGAAATAGAGGTCGGCTACGTAAAAGATAGGAGGACGAACTCAATGTCAAAGTAGGTCAAACTGGGGAAGAGAAAGACAGTAAGCAATATAAATCGTAGAGGAGGCCATTGCCAAGAGGCACACTGAACTCCGAGATGTATTATAACTCAGAAAAGAAAATAACTGCAATTAAACTAACACAAGAAAGCAGTTTCAGTACAAAAGGGCAATTAATTGATTGAGTAATGCTTACAAAAATATGAGTAATGGCAACTGAATAAAAGTTGAATAAATTATTGATTCACGCACATTTATGGGTCAAGCATTCATAACTTTTCTATTGTGATTGATCACTGTGATTAATACAAATCATCCTAGGTAATATGATTGTAGCATGTCGTTATTGGTTCACAGGAGGACTCCACACAGTCACTCATCCTCTTTATGTATTACTAGCTTTTTCCAGCGGCTCCGCCCGCGTGGACGTCGGTTATCGCGGAAAAAAGTAGCCTATGTCCTTCTCCATATCCCAGACTTAGGGTTGCCACCCGTACTTTATAATAAAGTATTGTACGTTATTTCAGGTAATTGTACTCTATACTTTATGAGAACAATAAAGTACACCAAAATACTTTATTTCACATGATTTGATTTCTTTGGGATTTTGAAAAGTTTAGTCGTAAGTATTTTTTCACTAAACGAAATTTATCTATTGGTGCTGAATCGATGTCGCCACTCGCTAGCGCCACATCACAAAGGCACTCTTATTTAACAATTTATGAACGCAACCTAACCTCAAATGTCGAAAATGTCAGTGTCACTGTCACAATTTCTTGTTTGTTTTGTGCAAAGCGGTCTGTGTGCAATATGAATACGATTTAAAGTTTTATACAGGTTAAGTTTAAAAAAAAAAAAAAAAAAAAAAATCCAGTGCGCAAATTGTAACCATGAATTCAGCATATCATTCTAGATCCCCCTACCGCAGACATTTTTCGCCGGATAAACAAAAAAAAAATCAGCTGTTCCATACATTTTTACCGTTGATATTGGCACTTTTCTATGAAACAACAGATTTTTTTTTATAGCCGGCAAAAAACTTCTTTGATAAGGGGTCTAGAATGATATGCTGAATTCATGGTTACAATTTGCGCACTGGATAAAAACTTAACCTGTATAAAACTTTAAATCGTATTCATATTGCACACAGACCGCTTTACATTCATGATATATTAAATCATGGACATGAATACTCCACATACACCTACAAAACGTAATTTTGATAGTGAAACGGATCTGCTGATGCTGTGCAATTGTTTAGTAGATATTAATTTGATACAGATTGCAAAAAGCAATAAAAAATATGTTTTAATCATAATGATAAAGAAAAATAAATTGCACTTTATTTTGATACTACGTACTTTTTTTTTTCTTACCTATAATAACCAATGTACTTTAACTGCATGAATAAAAGGTGGCAACCCTACCCAGACTATATCTCTGCCAAATTTCATGACGCTCGGTTCAGCGGTTTAGGCATGAAAGCGTGACAGACAGACAAAGAGACAGAGTTACTTTCGCATTTATAATATCAGTAGGGATGTCACAAACACTGCATCACACAACATACCCATAAAAAGTGAATTCGTTTCGGTTTGGCTAATACAGACTGGTTTTGATTATCTATGCACAGGGTAGGTACCAATAGAAAATGACGCCTTAGCAAGCATCACATTTGCACCCCTTCCTAAATTATCTTCTCGGTCTACACTGAGCTTTGCTAGGTTTGCTCTGAGCTTCTAACACAACATGCAAGTAATAACATGCAAGTATTCATTTCAACTTGCTAAAAATCGCTTACAATGTTGCAATTTTAAGAGAATCTGAATAAAAATAGGCAGATTTGGAAATACGCTTTCATCCGAGTACTGCACAAAATATTCAAGTAGCTCTTCAGAATTTTTAGATATAGGTAGGTAACATTATGAAATGGTTTATTGTTGTTTTTATGTTTTAATTTAATAATCGGCAACTTCTGCGCCCCCCTTTGATAGGCGGCCATGGCTATTGGCCTGCCTGCCCCACCCTAGTTACGCCACTGCCTATACATTTCGTTTTCTTGAACTAACTTCATTATCTGTGCAATGAATTACTTTAATAATATTGCTGTACTACATTCTCCATCTGTGTACTCCGTAACTGTAGTTAATAATGAACTCACCCCAACTAGTGAACTCCCACTTCATTTCCACGTAGAAGTCAGGTGCCAGACTCAACCGTCGTAGCAAGTCAGGTATGCCGCCAGACCGGAGCATATGACGCTGATAGTCTCTCCGTGATAGCACCACTGATAAGAGTTCCGCGTTCCCCGTCGCTGTGGCTTCTTGGACCGCTAAAATTAAATTATTTGTGAGAAATCGCCATTTATGAAGCAAAAGGACGTAAGGATCATATTAGGTGGCGTTCTTTCGTTTCTGCCAACCTCCATGGGAAAAAGGTGTGAGTTTATGTCTTAATCGCCATTTTGCAGTTTCATGAATAGCCAAAGATTCTACAAAGGAATCAATCTAAAGTACCTAATATTATAAAGAGGTCAAATTGTTCTTTCAGATCTAGAAGTGCTCATCCAATTAAAATAATTCTTACAGTGATGAAGAAACATACCCACAGTGATGGAAAGCAAAACAATTGCTTAGTACTGTAGAGGTTGTCCGCCTCCCGAGCGATCTCACATTCTTGCTGGCAGCCAATAGTTAGGCTGTGTCTATGTTCGAATAATCGAGAAGTTTTTATCTTTAGAATGTCAAATTATTTTACTTAGGTTTTCTTGCGGAAGCTTCAGAATTCGATGGTCAGGCGTGATGTCCGCATGAGCTAATTCTTTATTAAAGGTGGAGTCCCACCGTTAAAAGACCACCAAGTGTTTTTATTTCACACACAATAACTACCGGTACCTCGGGAGCTCAGTAGAGCTCCCACAGTACCATAGCACAGTGTTTTGTGAAGCCCGATTTTCGGACATCCTATTTTTATTAAAATGCCCGACAGAAATAATCATTTAAATGCAAGATTTCTTATCCCCATTGAGTTACCAAGTCTAGTTTTTGAGTTATCGTTTTTTTGAAAATCGTATTTTTTCCATCCGGATTTTAAGAAAAAAAAATAATAACGGTTAAACTAAGCATGATACGAAATAATGATGTTAGGTACATTGATGGCGTATCTTATGCCGAGTACTTCAGTCCACAAATTAACCTCGCAACTTTGTTAGATCCAGATTTATACGAGTTTTTTGGTTTTTAGTTTTTTTTTTTTTTTCTCGAAAATTCTGCCATTTCGGGAAAAGTTATTAATACAGAAATAATTCTATTTACTTCCCCAATACACCTCATAATTATGACATCCCAAATCCATGGAACTTAGAAGTTGTTCCCATTTAACTATTTTTGTTAGGGTTGTCAAATTTTTATCCTTATTTTGTGGATCAAATTTTTCGTAAAAGTACCACAAAAATACTTAAATAACACAAAATGCCTGACTTTACCTTTTAATGTACAGAGGCCAGCACATCAAGCTACCTTAAACTGTCAAATTTTCCCAATTGAACATGAACCTTATACATTTGTGATCAAGTTGAAAATCTATCAAAGAAATTTGACAGTTTGGGATAGCTTGACCTACTGGCGTCTGTACATCGATGAATAATATTTTATTTAGATACCAAGCTGGTATCCTGGCGTCTTCACATTAGATAATCTAAACCACCGATTTTACTACCAGGTAGATATATTTATGGCAAAGTTAAATAAAATCCGGATATAAATAATTATCTGAGATTTTGACAACCCTGACGACGTAAAATCCGGATAAAATTTAAAATCGTTGTGGTTTCCAAGTTCCATGGAATTGGGATGTGAAATTTATGTGGTGCGTTGGAGAAGTTATCAAAATCATTTCTGTATAAATAACTTTTCCCGATTTGGTGGAACTATCGAGAAAATTAAGAAAAATTAAAAACCAAAAAACTCGTATATATCTGGATCTAACAAAGTTACAAGGTTCATTTGTGCACTAAAATACTCGGCATAAGATACGCCATCAAGGTACCTAACATCATTATTTCGTATCATGCTTAGTTTAAATGTAATATATTTTTTTCTAAATATCGAGATAGAAATTGGTCGATTTTCAAAAAACTATAACTCAAAAACTAGACTTTGTAGCTAAATGGGGATACGAAATCTTGCATTTAAATGATTATTTCTGTCAGCTTTTTCAATAAAAATGGGATGTCCGAAAATCGGGATTCATAAAACACTGTGCATAGTTACTATGGTTTTTTCGCTTTCCATCACTGTGGGTATGTTTGTTAAACGCGAACTCGCGGGTGAATAAATAAATTGTTTTTCTATAATGTATATTACCTGACGTTGTAACCATCTAATTTGTATGCTACAGTGGTACGATTTTTAACACTTCACTATCAGAAAGTGAAATCTTTGTGAGCATTGTATTAATTCGAGATTGTATCAGCACGAAGTACCGCCTTATAAGCATTTTGTCACAGAAGCCTAGTAGATGGGCTTGTCAATGACTGATACAATAAATTTAACACAGGCCCACCAGCATTTGAAATTCAAGTTGATCATGTGTGGTGCAGTGGTGGCCAAGTAGTAACGGCCGCGACTTACGAGTTGTAGGTCGTAGGTTCGAACCCAGACAGGCGCTTTACTTTGTGTAAATTATTTCATCACCACTGCTCTCAAAACGGTGAAGGAAAACATCGTGAGGAAACCGACATGTCCTAGAACAAAAAAATCGAAGACATGTGACATCTACCAACCCGCACTGGGCCCGCGTGGTGGATTACGGCCCGCTCCCTCTCACCAAGAGGAGGCTTGTGTCCCAGCAGTGGGAACATTATAGGCTGATGATGATGATGATGATGTGTGGTGATCAGCAGATAAAAATATTTCTCACTTATCATTTTTTGCAGGATCTACAAATGGATTGGGTACCTAAGATTTGATTTGACCTATGATTTGTAAGGTGTAACACACGATGCTTTTTCAAGCGACGTCGACGCGCGTGTATCGCTCTAAGAGTGCGGCAAAATACTGCAACTTTTCAAGTTGAGCCAGTTGGTCAACGCGGCGCCGAAACCGTTGTTTTAAAAACAACGTGTGCCATTGTGGATAAACCCCTTGTTGTTTAGATGCGTTAAATAGCGCTCATAGAAAGTACTTCTTTTACCTGTCCAACCATCCTTCTCACAGTTGACATCAGCACCAGCCTCTATTAGAACTCGCGTTGTCTCTAAGTGACCGAGTGTCACTGCTAGTAGCAAAGGGGTGCGTCCTCTACAGTCTTTGGATTCTAGGTCTTCTTGTGTCACCTGAAATATAAATACAATTGCTATCATGCTTGCTTGCAGTGCTTTAAAACTACTGAGTTACACAACCACTGGTCTACATTGGTTCTGCACTCTGAAGCTGCAAGATCATTCTGGAGAAGACTTTAGTATGGTCAGTTGAAACAATTTTCTAAAGTTCTATGTTTATCGGACTTAAAGATGTAAGGACTCATGGCTATGGCGGATGTCACACTACAACGCAACGACGCCGACGGGGCGCAGATAACATCTTTTTACATACTAACTCAATAAAAACGATTAGGTTCCCTTTCCTGCGCCCCATCGCGCGTCGCGTGGCGCGGTGAATTGTGATCCGCCGAAGGAGCATAATCTTGCTTTTGCACTAATAAACTGTACAATATGACCTATCATTAAACAAAATTTATCAGTCTGAGATTGTATTTATAAACTTGGGGACCATTTTTTTGAATCATCGTCATCAATCATATCTGAGGAGTAATTGTGGTTTGACGGAACCTTTAGTATAGAAAATAATAAGTTAAACCAATATAATGTATTCTTCATTTACAAGTTTACAAAATCGGGCCTTAGACTGATAACTTTACTGATAATCTAGGAATAGCCAAGGCCATACAACAGACACCCTCCCTCTCTTCCTCCCCTCATACAGACAGAATTGTATGGAAAAGGGAGGGGTCCAAGTGACATTTGTTTTCTTATGTGCATGTTAATCAAGCGGCCCTGCAGTGGGAAAATACAGACTAGTTAGATTATACAAATTAGGAAAGTTTTTGTAGTTTTCCTCCTTAGTTGTGTTAACAAATAACATGGCATGGTCTGAATGAGTGTATCCAAATGTCAAGGTGCAGGAGATAATAACAATGATAAGCTATCAGATTAGATTACTTTTGTAATTCATACATGTGTCTCTTGATAGCAAATCAATGCTGCATTCATAAAAATACCGTTGATTATCGATTTTACAGTAAAAATAAAAGACTTGTTTTTTTACTACCTATATGAATGCAAAGATTTTGGGCTAATTTATGAAAATGTAATGACCCTAGTGGTTTGGTCCCATAGTAAAAAATTTAGAGAAAAACATTTTGTTTCAGAATATAGCTTTTTTTTTTGTTTGGCACATTCACATTTACCTGAAAATGTATGTAAGGTGAATGATCTCCTTTACTTTGAGTTTGAATAACACAATCATCATAAGGAAAAATCCTTAATATGATAAGCTGTTGATACCAGAAGATTACTCATAGCAATACCTAATGCTAGGAATTTCGAAGAATCAAAGAATTTCAGTCATCTGGTTTTCAAAATATTTTTTATGAACAAAATTATTATCTATTATGTACTAGAGTACCAGATGTTCATGAATTAATTGCATGAGTCATTCTGCCAATGGAGAGCAGAAACAGTAATTGTAACTAAAAACAACTTTTTTTAAACCTAACTAGAACATAAACTCATGTTCTATGTAAATATCCAACTTTTACTACACTTGCAAACTCTTAAAAAGAACCTAAATGTATTTATGGCTGCATAAACATGGTAAGTCAATATGCATTCTATTTTAAATCTTAAGACATAGAACATAAGGTTAAAAGTAAACAGGTGTATTTTTAAAAGCTTGCTATTGGTGACGGAACTTCTTAGTAATATTATGTAGAAACTAAATCATTATCAGTTTTCAACCTTCAATTCAAGTCATAAGGCTTCCACATAATGAGATTGATTTTGTCCTGTTTGGCTTCATATCACCTTGAGAAGCGGTTTAGGTAATTTACGTGTCTTAGAATTTATTTGTAATTAGGAAACATTCATTTTTAGTGATGATGTAGGGATGAGATGAGAAGTTGGTACAAAAGAGGTTTGTTCAGGATTGAATAGTGAGTCAATTTAATACATGATTCATAACAATCATAACTGTTGTGAATATGTGAACTCGGAACTCATTTAGATACATAACAATGAGGTTTTCCTTAAGTAATAAATGCTATACTATTGTTAATTGTCAGATGTAACACAAGCATAATAGAAATATTGTATTTGTAAGTTTTTCAGATAATTTCGCAATAACTTAGGTGCAATTTAATCATTTACTGCTTAGAATAAAAACAAGAAGGCCATGGCAGCAAACCAGCCAGCGTTCGATTAGAATTCTCATTAAAAAGAGCTCGATAAAAATGATTGATAACACCTTCGTTTGCAGAACACCCACTGAAGTTCAATAGCCGGGGCCCGCGAGTCCCGGGTATAACCTCAAATGACGCCGATTTATATGAAAGTTATAGTTTTAAACGCATAATAAACAGTCGCAGCATACCTTATTAGCGGCGCACTGGTTCTGTATCTCCTCAAACTGATTGTTCCACACTAACCAATGAATTGGATAGCGTCTCGCGACATCGTCCGCAGTAAATGCCATAATGTCAGCACATACAATTATCTTACACAAATAAATAGCTCACAGTCTACACTATACACGTATCACTACCATAACACGCGTAGTCGCACTAACTAACCACATTAATTAATTGCAATTTAAACATAAAAAATCGCCAATTTACGCTCTCCACCGAAAATGTCAACGAATTAGTGTTGGACATTGGACTGGTTGGCGATGAGCTCGTAGTAAAACATCGATTCTGAAACTTGCAGTATGTATCGATTCTCCATACCGATTTTTGAAAAAAAAATAGCTTGAACCTTGAACCGATTTGTAGGTAAAATTATGGTTACTAACATAAAGAAGAGTAATTTATGCTTATATAGATATCAGTTTTCTCTCATCATGCAATTTTTTTTTTTCAAACCCACGTTTGATAAAATAATAGCGAATGCGAACTAGATCTTACGGTAATACAGACTAACACTGGATGGATGAAATGGCGGCAGGTCACGGGAACAATCTGCGAATCCCGCATTCTCAACAAAACCATGGTTAAACCTACTGTCTTGAATGGGTCAGAATGTTGGGCCACAGAAGGGATGAATGAAAGGCAATTGAATGCAGCTGAGAATAAGAAAGAGTCCCTAAGAGGAAGTCTGAAAGTGGCACTGGTAACTGAATAGTTATGTAGAAATGAATACCTAGCTATAAGAAGAGTAGGGGGAGACCAAAGAAGCGATGGATGGACTGTGTAAATGATGATATGGTTAGAAAGGGTGGTGTGACTACCGAGATGATGACTAATATAGAAAGATGTAAGAAAAAGATATGTTGCGCTGACCCCAAATAAATTGAGATAGGGGCAGGAGCGAGAAAGATGATGGTGATCTAAATGCTCATCTGATAAATAAACATAATATTTTGAGCCGAGTTGAGTTGACTTTCTATATTCCATAAATGATACTGTCTTCGTAAACATGAATCATAGGAAAAATGACGGGAAAATTATCATGACAAATTGAAAATTGACAGATGAAGATGAAGATGATACATTTTGCAACAAAAGTACGGTTTATTTACGTAACAAATACAAAAAAAATGTGTTAAAAAAAAATTTGGCTCAAAGATTACGTTATATAGATGTGTTCTGTGATATAGATACAGACATACATACATACATACAACCCGAGCTAATAAAAGCGTTATAATAAAATAAAATGAGCAAGGCATTAATAAGTATCAATTTAAGGCACCTAAATCAAGCGGGAGCGGCTCCTTACTTTCGGCCTACTTTTATAGCCGCTAAAACAATAAGCTCAAAAGCAGAAGAGAAAAAGATCGCCGTAAGTTTCTCAATGTTTAATTTTGTAATTGCTTAAAATAATCGTAAAAGCTTAGAATAGAAATAGATCGCTTGGAAAGAAACAGCGTTTAGAATAAAATTAACTTTGTAGTACTTTTACGTTTGTAAGTTAGGGAACATCACAACACAACACAAAGTTATCGAACATCTGAAGTTCTAAACAGTTGTAAAGTCTGGTTTCTTATTGAAAACCAGACTTTAGCAACTGTTTAGATGTTCGATAACTTTTTATGAATAACACCGTAACCATATACTTCAAAACTTTACTCCAGGAATGCTATAATGTTCTCAACATACCACCAAATTCAAAGCAAGATGCAGTCCGTGAAGCCTTCCTGAATCTTGCCAAGAAATACCACCCAGATTCTGGATCACCAGAAGCTGATATGGACAAGTTTGTGGCTGTAGACACTGCCTTCAGGACACTCACCAAACATAACACTGGAGTTAGCAATAAGGAGGAGGTGGAGAAGATGGTGTATGATATCAGGGTGAGTATTGATATGTTCGCTTCTTAATGCATTAGACCTGTGTCCTTTTCCACATGGTACACCAAAATTCTGCTTATTATCATGTTTGTGCATGTTGATAATCCTACTTTTCTCTTTTAGTCCGAATCTCCTATTGCAAGTCTGCTAGATTTTTTTTGTAAAATTAAGTTGCAACGCTATACTTTACGGTTCTGTATTGGTAGAATTTTTCATGGAAATGACTAGTACCCCTGTACACAACAGTTCTATATCCTTATTTTATTTATATGCCTATTTCAATATAATCAAAACTTTACTTCCAAAGATAATTAACTGTACTATATCCATAGTTAAAAAAAACTTTTATGTAATCAATCATTTTGATTCCAGCATACAGCACCACAACATAGACAGTACCTAAGCTACGAAGGTTATGGTCATGGTACTATCTTCCAAAGAGAAAAACAATACACCCAGGCTCGGGCCCAGAAAGCCGCCATCAACGTCATGGAACACCGCCTTGAAAAAGCAGTTGCTTCTGACAAAACCCTGATGAAGAAAGGACAAGGATATGGCAAGAAACATGATATTAAAACAAAGTATGGTTTCGATAGACTAGTTGAGGATTTAATACAGGAATCAATGTCTAAGGGAGAGTTTGAGAACCTAAGTGGCAAAGGAAAGCCTTTAAAAAGTCAGAATAATAATCCCTATGTGGATTTTACAACACATAAGTTGAATGAGGTAAGCATAAGCTGGTTTAATACGCTCTTGCTGCCTTGAAATAGCTAACCATCTAAATTCGGATGCAAAATTATAAGCTTTCGGCAATATTGCTTTCTTGAAAGTGTGGAATGCCTCAAGGCTTGCTACTAAGACCATACATCAATAATTTTATATTCATTTTTCAGGTTCTCATCAACAATGGTTTTACACCAGAATGGATAACATTAGCCAAAGAAATAGATCAAGAGATTGACAACTTAAAAGAAGAAATTCGGTCTGACCGAATGCCACTAGGTCCTTATCCATTAACCCAGGATGATGTTTCAAAATGGGAGAGAATATGCCAAATGAATAGAGAATTAGCATCATCAATTAACATGAAAATAAATAAATATAACCTTTTAGTTCCTTTGCTAAATAAACAGAAGTTTCATGTGCAATTTGACAAAATATGTGAAGATATTTTGAAGCATGGTGTCCATTCTGTCATAAAGGCTGAGAAGGAAAACATAAATGTAGTTAAAACTGAATATGTTACTACTAGCGAAGGTGCAGACCTGTTTGGGGTGTTTTTCAAAGCATTAGGTGATTTAGTAACTTTTAAAGAAAAGAAAAACTCGTGAAATAAGTGTTCCCGTTAATGGTTTAGTAAATTGAATACACATTTACACATTATAGAATGACAAATTACTAAAAAAAAATGGTTAAAAATACCCATAAAAGAGTTCTAGTCTCGTTGTTGCTGCCGCAACAAAGCTACGGCGCGTCGACGCGATCCATACACTGAGTCAAGAGCACTCACAGTTATTTTACCTCGGGATTTTGCCTTATCTTTCCTCATTGGTCTAGTAGTTGCAAGCGTTACTGCTGAACATGAGGCCCTTTGCCAGGCAGTTAATTGAGTTTTTCCATCTGGAATTTCTTAGCAGCCTGGAGTTTCGTTTTGTGCCAAACAACTGATGAAATGGTTGTACTATAGATGCAACTCTGCTTAACCCTTTTTGTGAGATGGAAAAATACATAACGAGCAGCAAACTACATACAAGTTTCATTGAATAATAAATTTATAGGTATATTTCTACTTTTCTTTTTGTAGAGGCATATCTGTGATAATTATTGTAGATATTTTAAATTCTTAACAGGATAATAAAAAAACTTCAAATATATACAAAAGTTTTATTTCAAACACACTGTAAAACTTAACATACTTATAAATGGCATTTCATAAACATGCATTTTACCGTAGAAATATTTAAATGGATCTATGTACTGACTATAAAAAATTTTGTGCATATATGTAAACATAAAATACATAGCAACTAATATAAGTTTGCTATAAAACATGTTGTTGCTAAATGTTTACTTGCTTTTGTGCTCTGACATTTAAACAATATAAATCAGACTAAATTCGCCAACATAATTTTAATAAAACCTTTTTAACATTTTGTTCAACATTCAAAACTGTGACTAACAGAACAATATATAATATACTTACCTAATAATGTGATAACGTTATTCTTATATACAAATTCATATCATAATTCGAGAGTTTCACTATTATTACTTTTCTTCTTCTGATTGTTTGATTTATTGCCAAGTAATATCATGACAAAATAGTGTTACATAATGAATAAACTCTAAATTTCCTAAATGTTCAATAGGAATATAAACAGCACTATTTATTCCCGAGTAGGAATGTAAGTATACTTTGTAGATTTACATACACTTGGTCCCATAATATATTGAGATTAAATGCTCAAGTCTATATAGTTTCATATACATATTCGAATTATTTGTTAATAGATACCTAAGGATCTTATGCTAATCAAATTCCATTTCGTTTTAGGCAAGATGGAAGCAATCTTATTATGTAATTAAATTAAACATTGATAATAATTTATCAATATTTTGGAAGACATTATTGAAATAAAATATAATATGTATTTAAAAACGGTGTTACGGTGCAATAAGGTAAGTGACTGTTTTGACTAAGATATGACTTCCACCGTAACCTTCCTGTATGATGCAGTAAGAAGAAATTCGCACATTATTACAATTTGTATGATTAACAATTGGGAATCTCAGATAAATGACAAGTTTTGGAAGCATAAACTCAATATCATATGCGACTAAAGTTCAAATTCCATTGCAACCAAAAATTGAAGAAACAAACGATTTTGATTACAATCAGTCAATCAAAAATCAACTTTAATGCTAAAGTAAAGTAGATAGCTAGTGATGTGGAAATGTCCGTAAATCATATAAGATTGTCTATTCTACTCAACATTTTCCTGTATTATTACATTCCTTAGAATACTATTGATTTACGTGCCATTATTACAGAAAACTGACTGAATGTGAGTACTATGAAGGCTAGATTGAACACATGACTTTATAACTTGTCTGGTTGTTTTGAGTATTTTGTGAATGGCCTACGCAAATGTCTTGCAGATCTGGTAGCGTCTTGTGACGGGTCGTTGAGCTCCCTAAAATAGGGTTGAGCTACACAGTGTCTGATACATACATGCCGTCTATTGGACAGGTCAGCTAAAAGCTGCAATGGCTCTTTCTTCAAAAGGCCCTTCGAGACATGGCCCTGGTATTGTTAGACTTACATTAAATTCAAATAGTATAATGTTTGGACTTTAAAAGAGACTTTTGAGTTTGTTTCGGCTTTTCTTCTCAGGGAACAGTCGGCTAAGAAATGCCGGCGCCATCTAGTTTTTAAAATATTGACCAACAAAATATTGACATAAATAAACATTTCATTTTCCTGCTTAATTTACTTTTCTCCTCACTGCACCACACGTCACCCATTCGATACACCTAAGAGTACCACATGAGGGTACCCTGATGGTTGAGTCTTACCCTACCAGTGGCCACAAGGCGCAGAGCTCGCGGGTACGCGCGGTGTTCTGCTTCGTGGATGCGTTCTGTGAGGGTCTGCACCGTGTCCTTTTGATGGACTGGGACGCGTTCCTGGATTATGATTGGGCCGGTGTCCATGCCCTCCTGGAGAAGGGACAAATAATGAGAATTTAGCTGATGTAATGAATAAGGGTTATGTAGCGGCACTACAAAAATAAATACATCGCAACAAATATCGAAAAACGCAAAAAGAAAAGTGGCGCCATCTACAATGCCACAGGCGAACTATCCTTAGAAATTCTACATCGCGCAATCAGAATTTACCACAACACTCGAATAAATAAAATATCCCGACATCAACTATCGGGCAGTTGCCCACCAGACACTTGTATGAGTGAACTTTACACCCTGTTCCTCATACCTCTATAGTTATATTTATTTTGCTATAGTAATATTTTGACGATTCGATAAGAAAAACTCGAAAAGTATAGAGGAGACCTTGTAATGATTATTCTTTATACTTACATTTTGTTAACATTAACCTTGAAATTTAAGCATTCTCTATGTACCTTCATACTCATTTTCTGGAAGGAAATATAGTATTTGCGTGTTACAATAACTATTTCTTTAATATCTGTAATAAAATAAAATTTGATCTTTGTAATTTTCTATGTTGTGACATGTATGTCAAGATTTGTCAAACTGTCAGTTACTTTTCTTTTTTCCCATAGAGTTTCTCACTAGTCTATGAAGAATTACTTTTTGGTTTAATTATTATAAATTATTTTTATCAATATTATTAGCTGAAATATTGTATTTTATTAACTATGATTGTTTACTTCTTAATTTTAAATTATATCTTTAAATTCTTTACACACACATGGTTGTATAATATGTGCTGGCTGGTTACATATGTCTGGCCACTGGAGGATATAATTTTAAAATGTAAAAAATGTTCTGGAACGGCTGAAACTAGTATAAATAGAGGACGAAGCGCAGAAAGCGGGACTACTACGAGAGGGAACTACGAAGAGGGACAGCGACGTAATTTGATGTATGGAGGTGCTGTTTATTTTTCTGAAAAGCCTCCACTAATAATACTACTACTGCTGCGGCCCTACTATTGAGCTTCGGAGTTTTGTCGGGTCCCTCCTGTTTCCACTGCTCGTCTTACTACAACCAATAGACAACAAGGCGCTCATACCGGATCCTCCTCACGACATATCCTCCTCCCAGTGTGTGTGACTTAAGAACCCTCCTCACAATATATCCTCCTCCCAGTTTGTGATACTAAAGGACTCTAGTGAAATAGGTAATTTTTATAAAACTATTTGTATTTTTTTATTAATTTAAATTAAAAATGTAAAAATCTGCTTAAATCTTTATTTCCCTTAGGTTTAAGTTTGATTTGTTACAGTTTGGCGCCCAATTTTATACTAACCCACCCCTCAGATTTTCAGATATTCATCTTCCTAAATTCTAAATTACACTTTCTCAAGTGAGTATATTTGGATTTTAATTTGGTAAGCATTTTATTATTTTTCATACACTTTTACTCGACTCTTCTTTATACTAAACTTCATCTAGGTACTCTACACCCCCACACACATTCCATTATCGAAAGATAATTGGCACCCTTTCGGCCTCTTGGAGTGTTAACCCACTAGTGGGCACTGCCAAGGTTGGAGATTGGTTACTCTACGACGGCTATTGGACAATATCCCGTAGTCGTTTATCTCACATTATACTTTACTCTCTACAAAAACATCGCCTACACTGCATCCCACAGACTTGCACACCACTACGTCTACCCTCTGGTATTCGTACCTAACGGCCGCTTGATGTGATAATCCATTCGTGGACACTCCCAAGTTGGTTGTTAGGACACTTCACGGCAGAAACAGGAGAGTATCCTGTGGACGCTTATACATTCCTACACATCTACATTACACTAAATACTAATACTTCTCACTACCAACACTTTTCCACAGCTAGTGCAACCTGTAGAAAACACATAACCCTCTTTTTGAGTTTTGCAATTGTCGGGTAAAATTCCTTAAAATTTTGGGTTAACTTGTTATTTTTATTTATTCTTGTAAAAACCATTTAGATTTAAGTTTTGTACTTCACAATATTAAAAAAAAAATTGGCTTAGTTAAGTACCACTATTTATACCTAGATTATTTTATTTTTATTTTAGAGCGGTACACAACTCGTAAAATAAGCCATTGTGTCGAGCGGTCTCACAACTCGTAAAATAAGTCATTGTGTCGAGCGGTCTCACAACTCGTAAAATAAGCCTTAGTGTATCTTCATCTTAAACTAACTTGTATAATATTTTTTTTAGATACTTAAACTACTTGTAACTCGAAGGTTTATTCTTGGTAATCCTTGCATCTCCTTGATCCTTGACTTGAAGGCTTTTCTTAAGCACTTTATGCTTGGCTGCTTTTCTTAAGCAGAAAAACTTTGTAAATAATTTCTTTTAATTTTAACGGGTTTTAAAAAAAGGTGCGGGTTACGACACCTAAATTAAATAAATAAGCCTTCGTAAACCTTAAAAATAATTCCTTGTGGAGTATGCGTCATTGAATGTGAACCATATCCCCTAAGTATGCTGGTGATGTATGATTGAGGAAGTGTGTAAGGTAGGTTAATGAAAGATGTATGAAAGAGCAAGGTCTTATTTATAACATCAAATTTTTTCTAGTTGATAATTTTCTGGGGATATGGGAAAACTAGTGTTATTTTTTTTTTTTAACTTACTGTACCACTGTAAATACTCATTTAGCTTAATTTATGCTAATTAATGCTCTCTTATTTCTAAACAAGAAATTTTTTTCATTGTATTCAAAAATTTTCAGGGGTTTTCGGGGTAATGTAATGATTATTCTTTATACTTACATTTTGTTAACATTAACCTTGAAATTTAAGCATTCTCTATGTACCTTCATACTCATTTTCTGGAAGGAAATATAGTATTTGCGTGTTACAATAACTATTTCTTTAATATCTGTAATAAAATAAAATTTGATCTTTGTAATTTTCTATGTTGTGACATGTATGTCAAGATTTGTCAAACTGTCAGTTACTTTTCTTTTTTCCCATAGAGTTTCTCACTAGTCTATGAAGAATTACTTTTTGGTTTAATTATTATAAATTATTTTTATCAATATTATTAGCTGAAATATTGTATTTTATTAACTATGATTGTTTACTTCTTAATTTTAAATTATATCTTTAAATTCTTTACACACACATGGTTGTATAATATGTGCTGGCTGGTTACATATGTCTGGCCACTGGAGGATATAATTTTAAAATGTAAAAAATGTTCTGGAACGGCTGAAACTAGTATAAATAGAGGACGAAGCGCAGAAAGCGGGACTACTACGAGAGGGAACTACGAAGAGGGACAGCGACGTAATTTGATGTATGGAGGTGCTGTTTATTTTTCTGAAAAGCCTCCACTAATAATACTACTACTGCTGCGGCCCTACTATTGAGCTTCGGAGTTTTGTCGGGTCCCTCCTGTTTCCACTGCTCGTCTTACTACAACCAATAGACAACAAGGCGCTCATACCGGATCCTCCTCACGACATATCCTCCTCCCAGTGTGTGTGACTTAAGAACCCTCCTCACAATATATCCTCCTCCCAGTTTGTGATACTAAAGGACTCTAGTGAAATAGGTAATTTTTATAAAACTATTTGTATTTTTTTATTAATTTAAATTAAAAATGTAAAAATCTGCTTAAATCTTTATTTCCCTTAGGTTTAAGTTTGATTTGTTACAGTTTGGCGCCCAATTTTATACTAACCCACCCCTCAGATTTTCAGATATTCATCTTCCTAAATTCTAAATTACACTTTCTCAAGTGAGTATATTTGGATTTTAATTTGGTAAGCATTTTATTATTTTTCATACACTTTTACTCGACTCTTCTTTATACTAAACTTCATCTAGGTACTCTACACCCCCACACACATTCCATTATCGAAAGATAATTGGCACCCTTTCGGCCTCTTGGAGTGTTAACCCACTAGTGGGCACTGCCAAGGTTGGAGATTGGTTACTCTACGACGGCTATTGGACAATATCCCGTAGTCGTTTATCTCACATTATACTTTACTCTCTACAAAAACATCGCCTACACTGCATCCCACAGACTTGCACACCACTACGTCTACCCTCTGGTATTCGTACCTAACGGCCGCTTGATGTGATAATCCATTCGTGGACACTCCCAAGTTGGTTGTTAGGACACTTCACGGCAGAAACAGGAGAGTATCCTGTGGACGCTTATACATTCCTACACATCTACATTACACTAAATACTAATACTTCTCACTACCAACACTTTTCCACAGCTAGTGCAACCTGTAGAAAACACATAACCCTCTTTTTGAGTTTTGCAATTGTCGGGTAAAATTCCTTAAAATTTTGGGTTAACTTGTTATTTTTATTTATTCTTGTAAAAACCATTTAGATTTAAGTTTTGTACTTCACAATATTAAAAAAAAAATTGGCTTAGTTAAGTACCACTATTTATACCTAGATTATTTTATTTTTATTTTAGAGCGGTACACAACTCGTAAAATAAGCCATTGTGTCGAGCGGTCTCACAACTCGTAAAATAAGTCATTGTGTCGAGCGGTCTCACAACTCGTAAAATAAGCCTTAGTGTATCTTCATCTTAAACTAACTTGTATAATATTTTTTTTAGATACTTAAACTACTTGTAACTCGAAGGTTTATTCTTGGTAATCCTTGCATCTCCTTGATCCTTGACTTGAAGGCTTTTCTTAAGCACTTTATGCTTGGCTGCTTTTCTTAAGCAGAAAAACTTTGTAAATAATTTCTTTTAATTTTAACGGGTTTTAAAAAAAGGTGCGGGTTACGACACCTAAATTAAATAAATAAGCCTTCGTAAACCTTAAAAATAATTCCTTGTGGAGTATGCGTCATTGAATGTGAACCATATCCCCTAAGTATGCTGGTGATGTATGATTGAGGAAGTGTGTAAGGTAGGTTAATGAAAGATGTATGAAAGAGCAAGGTCTTATTTATAACATCAAATTTTTTCTAGTTGATAATTTTCTGGGGATATGGGAAAACTAGTGTTATTTTTTTTTTTTAACTTACTGTACCACTGTAAATACTCATTTAGCTTAATTTATGCTAATTAATGCTCTCTTATTTCTAAACAAGAAATTTTTTTCATTGTATTCAAAAATTTTCAGGGGTTTTCGGGGTAATGTAATGATTATTCTTTATACTTACATTTTGTTAACATTAACCTTGAAATTTAAGCATTCTCTATGTACCTTCATACTCATTTTCTGGAAGGAAATATAGTATTTGCGTGTTACAATAACTATTTCTTTAATATCTGTAATAAAATAAAATTTGATCTTTGTAATTTTCTATGTTGTGACATGTATGTCAAGATTTGTCAAACTGTCAGTTACTTTTCTTTTTTCCCATAGAGTTTCTCACTAGTCTATGAAGAATTACTTTTTGGTTTAATTATTATAAATTATTTTTATCAATATTATTAGCTGAAATATTGTATTTTATTAACTATGATTGTTTACTTCTTAATTTTAAATTATATCTTTAAATTCTTTACACACACATGGTTGTATAATATGTGCTGGCTGGTTACATGTCTGGCCACTGGAGGATATAATTTTAAAATGTAAAAAATGTTCTGGAACGGCTGAAACTAGTATAAATAGAGGACGAAGCGCAGAAAGCGGGACTACTACGAGAGGGAACTACGAAGAGGGACAGCGACGTAATTTGATGTATGGAGGTGCTGTTTATTTTTCTGAAAAGCCTCCACTAATAATACTACTACTGCTGCGGCCCTACTATTGAGCTTCGGAGTTTTGTCGGGTCCCTCCTGTTTCCACTGCTCGTCTTACTACAACCAATAGACAACAAGGCGCTCATACCGGATCCTCCTCACGACATATCCTCCTCCCAGTGTGTGTGACTTAAGAACCCTCCTCACAATATATCCTCCTCCCAGTTTGTGATACTAAAGGACTCTAGTGAAATAGGTAATTTTTATAAAACTATTTGTATTTTTTTATTAATTTAAATTAAAAATGTAAAAATCTGCTTAAATCTTTATTTCCCTTAGGTTTAAGTTTGATTTGTTACAACCTTTGCCCAGCAGTTTTGTCCATATGGACCATAGCACATGGCTACGTGTAGTTTCTGCTAACCCCCATGGGAAAAGTGTTTCATTGTATGTGTGTAAGTTCTCAATACTTACATCAACGAAATGCACTGTACAGCCACTTTCCCGGTCGCCGGAATCGAGGCACTGCTTCTGAGCGTTGAGGCCGGGGTGGCGAGGCAGTAGGGATGGGTGGATGTTCAGTAACCGGCCGTGCCATCTATAAGAGGAGAATATATCAGGTTATCAAACCGTATGTTACTTAGACAAGAGTATGTGACAGATTGTGATATAACCCGCAACGTGTGATATAACGAATCGAATTCAAAATGGCGGCCTAAAAAAGAAGCATATCCGTTTTAATAGCACAGAATAACAAACGAGTTACAAGCAATGATCATCGCCACCATTTAAAATTAGTTTCTTTAAGCTATTAAATAAAATAATTTGGGTTGAGTTACATTAAAAAATGGCATCACTTCTGAGAAGTCAAAACAATTTGATCATCGGTAAAGTAAAGTAAAGTAAAAGTAAAAAGTTTTATTGGTTCTCAAACAATTGTTTTACAGCACAAAATTGAGGCAGCCCCGGTAAGTTATAAAGATACTTGTGATGGGGTTACCTCGCACCTTCCCATGGGTTGCTAACTACAATGTAGAGACATTTAAAAGAAGAAAGAAAAAGCTTATGTTTTAAGGTGTTGACAAAAATTGTTGTAGGATGTTCAGGTATGTGCAGTGTTTGTGTGAGTGTATGTGTTTGTGTGCACGTATGTGTTTATGTGTGTGTATGTGAGTGGATGTGCGCGGTGTGTGAGTGTGACTAGGTGTGTGTGTGTGTTAGTGATTGATTGACTGATGTATGTTATGATAAAGTACAGGTTCTTAATTAGCATATTCTGGTCAATATGAGTTCTATTTCATCGTACGTTTGTGATTTTAACCATTCCGTTACAGTTTTTTTACATTCGTACCTCAACATGGGGTAAATATTCAGTTTACGGTTCAATTTATTATAAATATAAGTGGATTGAGTATTATACTGACGCCTGGCGAAAACTGTACGGACCCGAGGGGAGTGGGCCACAATATCTTTACGTCTTTTCTCGAGGTTTGATGGATCAAATGAGAGGGTCTTGTGCAGATGTATGGTTACATTCAAAATGTATAATTTCCTAACAGTGAGCAGATTGCTAATTTTGTAAAGGTTGTCTGTAGAGTATCGAAAGGGCTTAAAATACATAACTTTGATGAGAGACCTTTGAGCCCTTTCTGGGTCTAGAAATTTGGTCTTGGTAGCCCCTCCCCAGATCGGTATACAGTATGTGATGACCGATTGTGCCAGAGCAGTATAGATTTTATTAAGTAGAGGCGGTGGCATCACATGCCGCAACGTTTTGAAAATCCATATAAGTTTTCTGACCCTGGTCATGGTATTTTCTAGATATGGGTGTGCCAGGACAATCTTTGGTCTACTGTTATACCAAGATATTTAGTGACTCTAACTTTCTGTATGCTTTGACAATTGCAAGGATAATGGGAGTTTGCACACTCATGGATCACGATCCCAAAATCTGTACCTGGCTGTGAACTCTGGTTTGGAGTAAAGCAGATGAAGTTAGTTTTAGATACATTTAGGGTTAAAAGATTAGCATTTAACCAACTTGCTATAACCGCTAACCCACGTTCAGCAGCAGCACGCACGGAGGACCAAGAGTCAGCGGTGAATACTACTGCTGTGTCATCTGCATATGAGAATACTCGTCCGCCACAGCTCCCGATATTACACAGCTCATTTATATAAATCAGGAACAGTGTCGGAGCGAGCACACTTCCCTGCGGCACTCCAAAACATACAGTTTCTTCATCACTAATCAAGTTTCCAACCCTAACCCGCTGCTTTCGGCCAGATAGATAGCTACCAAAAAGAGAGAGAGCCGTACCCCTTATGCCGATTGTTTCAAGTCTGTGCAGAAGGATGGGGACGGAAACGGTGTCAAAAGCCTTTTTAGGTCTAAAAATACTGTAAGGCATTTCATGCCTTTATCTACAAAATAGACTATGTCGCTAGTTAATGCCTTAACAGCGTCTTGTGTAGATAGACCCCTTCTGAAACCGTATTGTGAGGAGGATAAGATATTATGTTTATTTAGGTAACTTATTAGTCGGTTATTTAGTAATTTTTCTAAAATTTTTGCGATGCAAGATATAACTGATATAGGGCGGTAGTTATTGACATCGTTCTGGTCCCCCCCCCTTGTGCACAGGCGTGACCATAGATCGCTTAAGGGCAGCTGGAAATATCCCGGTCCTAAAGCACAGGTTAGCTAGTTGGCTTATAAAAGGGACCAAGAAGTCCCTAGAAATTTTCAAAAATTTTGTAGGTATATTGTCCCAGCCAGGTGAGCTTTCGGAATCGAGACCCATGAGTATGCCATCCACTTCCTGTGGGTCAGTGTCAAGCAGTACGAATGATGCAGTATGCTTTACGCTACTTAGGCATGAAGTGCTAGGATTGGATAAGTTAGATTTATTAATTATCTCTTCCGCTAATGTTTTACCAATCGTAACGAAAAACTGGTTAATACGGTTCAATGAGTCGAGAGGGTGTGGTGTGATTTTAAGAAGATTAGAATTGGCTGATTTTGGGGTTTTAAATTGTGTGATTTCGTTAATTTTTGACCAGAGCCGTTTTGGATTGTTTATTGACATCGTTATTTGTTCTCTTTGTGATTTTCTTTTTAGTTTCGTTATTAAGTTCGTACAAAAGTTACGAAAACGTTTGAAAGTGATTCGTAGTATTATATTGTAGGGATCTTTGTTACTTTGCACCTGCATTTTGTTACGGAGGTTAATACAACGAAGTACACCAGCAGTCATCCATGGCTTGATAACCCGCATACCATTAGGGACTGACTTAGTTGTCGTATTTAATAGTAGCGAATTTTTAATGACATCTATAAATTTATAAGCTATGATCTCAGGGTCATTAAATGTATTAAAGAATGACATGTCAGTATTTATCAAGTTAGAGTAGGCATTATCAAAGTTAATTACAGTTTTGGTTTTGGCGGACTTTTTAATTTTTAGTGATCGACTTATGTTTGTAAGTACCATTGCGTGATCTGTGATTGAAGTATTAATAACACCCACAACAGCCGAGCTCATCGTTTTGTCGATTTTTATAAGTGAATGGTCCAAACAACTATGTTCTCTGGTAGGTAGACAGTGTCCTGGTAAAATGCCATGTGCAGCTAACATATTTAAGTAGCTTAATCTGTTACTGCGCTGTTGAGATGTTTCGGAAATCTTGATTATTAAATTAATATTGATGTCCCCTACAATTATAATATTTTTATGTGTTTTAATAGACTCAAGATGAAGATTTAGTGAATTTATAAAATTATCAGCACAGAGGTTAGAGGGAGAACGGTATATGCCTATGATGGTATAGTTAGAAATGGTTACCTGGATAGCTGACGCATGTGAAATATTGATTTCAGTTACATGGGCCACGTGGCCATCTCGAACGTATGCTACCACACCATCATTTTGGTTAAGCTGATTTTTAGTATAGTACGAAGTATAGTTATTAAGTAATGGTAATTGTTTGTGATAGTTAAGCCTGCACTCCGTTAACATCAGCACATCTATATTATGTTTTATTTGTGTTAAGTTTAGCTGTAAGTCTTCAAAGTTAGAATATACACTCCTGATATTTTGCGTTATTACTGTCAAGTTATAGTTATCATGCTGTAGGTAATTATGTAATTCTTCAATGTTAATAATAGCTGACTTCGACATTTCGGTGTCATCTATTTCCCGTAAAGTGTTAAGATTGCTATCCATTTTCGTGACTATAATACAAATGGTGCATCGTATAATTTACATTGGTGAAGAAACATTGACAGACTACGTGTAAGTATTTTAATTTGATTCTTAATTTATTTGTGTGAGGCATTTTATGTATATACGAAAGTGTGTGAAACCTGTGTAAAGGTGGGTGCTTAGTAAGGGTATGAGATATTGTTAGTGTGGGTGTTGTTGAGTGTAATTTGTAAGTTGTATGAGTATTGAGTTTTATTACATTATAGTGGTATTGTACATGCTTAAATGTGTAGATATTAAAAAGTGATACATTTAACAAGGCGTAGAGATAAAAAATTTGGTTACTGATACATAAGAAAATAATGAGTAGTGGCAGCTGACTAAATACCTTTACATAACTTAGTCACAGTTCTTGCAATAAGTGATGCACCTGAGCTTCACTCTTGATGAGAATAGCCCGAGAGTTTTCATCCCGTTTCACGAAGACGCGTCCAAATGCGGTCCAGCAGAATTTGTATTGTTTTGTTTTTGCTAGGTCCCGCGCCAAGAAGTATAAGCGATTTCCCTTAGCAGTAAGATGTTCCGATATAAAAACGGGGGATCCTCATTGGTGGTGAAACCGAGATGCTTAGCCTGGAGCTTTATTTTATTCTTTATATTGTAAGTTTTAACTTTTTGTAGAAAATCGGTTTTTATTATAGATGAACCGAGCTCGACAATAATAGGGGTGAATCGGTATCAATAAAAGCCTCGTGAACGCATGGGCATAGCATTTGATGCATGCAGCAAGTACTGAAATATTGCAAGCAGCAATATTTCAGTATTCCCAGCTTGCTGAATGAAAAATATTTTTATTTTGATATGATTGATTTTATGAGGTGACGGGCTCTGCTATGAGTGTTCTGTGGTTCTGAATGTCAAATATTTGATACCGATCACATTTTTGTGTCGCCAAACAATTTAAACCCTGTTTATTTAATTGATGCCGACATTAGCGAAAAAGCATTATACAATACTTAGCCATAAACAAATATATAGGGTGGCCGGGACATTGATGCGCAAACTCAAATCATGGATTCCGCCCATGATTCTAGAAACAGAAATAGCCGAGGAAAAATTTCAACCAAAGGGGTCATGTATTGAATCCATAGTAACAGTTTGTGCGTCGTTGTCCCTGCCGTTCTGTATTAATAAAAAAAAACACACTGACTCAGCGATTTAACTTACTTTTTAACAAACTCAGCTGACAGGATCCTCATGTATCCAGCGAGACACACGATGTCAATTTTGTGCGCCTCCAACGCTTCAGACACCGCGCGGTCATAGTCTTCTCGCGACGCGTAGTCTTTGTGGTTGAACACCTAGAAATTAGGGGATGATTGTCATGTAGGTGTTGATTGTTGAATAGTCTACTAAGAATATTTGTTTTTTGTTTCGCAATGGAATTGCGAAAACATATCATCATTTGCCTAGCCGTCAGCTTCCAGTCTACCCGGATGCAGCTGAGATCAGTATTTTGCATGGAGCGACTGACTATCTGACCTCTACAACCAAGTTACTGGGTAATACGATACCCCTTGTTATCCCTTAACGACTGTCTAAGAGCTTCGAATGTCTGAAATCCATGTGAAGTTACCAGTGAAGGCACGCCAGCCTTCTCCGCGCGCTGCAGCGCATGCGCGTCCTTCTTGTTGCTGAGGACGAGGCAGACGTCTGCGCACACGCACTGCGCCGCCTCGCGCGTCGTGTCCATGAGGGCCTGCAGGTTGCTGCCGTTGCCCGACACTAGCACTGCCACCTGCGGGAATAAAAGAGGTTTGTAATGGTTAAAATTCACACGGAACAATTTCTTTAAGCAATCTCTTTCAGCACTAGCCACTTCATACTTCCTACTTTTGAATTGAGAACGTTGCACTTAAGGAAATTACATAGCAGAGTACCAGAAAATGATAAACTGCGACACACACATCTTCAGCCTCTTCTAAAATTCATGAAATTTCTCCCGGAACCGATTGGTTCACATGTGTGCCGTTACAATAGAAAATCAATTGTATCTCATTAGCGGATCTTGAAAGGTTAATAACGATCCGTAATGTAAGTTACAAATATAATCATCTGCCTAACCTTTTCCCAACTATGGTAAAGTCGGCTTCCCACCTAACCGGATGCAACTGAGTACCAGTATTTTATATGGAGCGACTGCCTGCCTATCTGACCTCCACAACCCAATTTCTGGGAAATACGATACCGCTTGGTTAGACTAGTTGTCAGACTTTCGGGCTGCTGACGACCCGTAACGACCGTCAAAGATCCACGAATGACAGCCGGGACCAACGGCTTAAAGTGCTGTTCGAGGCACGGAGGGGTCTTGTATGTAAAGGTTACCATTCACGCACCAACCGCGACAAGCGTAGCTTAACCTTATCGATCGATCCATAAATAAATGCAAGTTCCAAATAAATTATGTACTTACTAGCTTTTGCCAGTGGCTTTACCCGCGCGGAACTTTCATCCCCTATTTAACTCCCTTAGCTCAGAATACAAAAAGAACCAGAAGCCGTGAGAGCACCTAATACTGAAGCTACAAAAACTACTCTTAAATAGAGTAGTTTGACGCGCAGCCGATCAGTCACTCTGTGACTGTCGTATTGCGCGACGTGTTTTACCAGTGTTCAATTCATTTAAATTATGCAGTCTTGTGTCGTTCCTACCTTTAAAAATTCAACGGGGCTAAAAAAAAATTGGATGGGATCACATTTCATGTGCAAGTAGCGCATTCAGTTATTGTCTTATTTAATTATTGAATAATTTGTTCAATTTGTAATTGTCATCGTGAATAATGGGTCCATCTTGTACGTGTTGCCAATGTTAGAGTTTTGATTTCCCTTCTTTTTATTACCTACTGAGGGCTTTTATTTATTTTCTTAAATGGCCAACCAACAATAGGGTATTTTCCGATTTCATAAAAACTATTTTAATTTGAAGATTGGGACGATATATTTAACAGAAAAATAAAAATAAATTTATTAATACACATTTTCTCAATTAAAAACGATTAAAATCGAATTTAGTTTTCGTTGTTTTGAATTTACCGCCAAAACGCTCCTTACGATGACTTTTTATCATGTGACATCTGACGTCAACTTTGTTTATACGGCACCGATACAAATACTTAGTTTGGCGCCGTTTTAGAAGTATTTGTGCACAGAGGCACCGCAAACCAGTAATATCACTTTATATACATTAAAAATCTTGTTAATTATAAACTCGACATTCACTTATTTATTTACTAACTACTTTAGTTTACACAAAGTTGACGTCACGTGATAAAAAGTCATCGTAAGAAGCGTTTTGGCGGTAAATTCAAAACAACAAAAAATAAATTTGGTTTAAATCGTTTTTAATTGAGAAAATGCGTAGCAATCAATTTATTTTTATTTTTCTGTTAAATATCTCGTTCCAATCTTCAAATTAGAATAGTTTTTGAAAAATTGGAAAATACCCTATTGTTTACACAGTTACAATTTTAAGATAATATTTTACTTATATATAAGGTTATGTGTAACAATTTCTTATAGGTTAGCACCGCATGCCCCATAAACGTAAAGATTTATTTATTGTAGTATGTATAAAACTACTTGAAAAAATATTTTTAACGACTTGAAAAAATAATGTTTTCAAAGCAAACCATATGTAATAATCAGTGATAGGAAGAGGTAGTGCCTATTTGCCTAAACTTCGAAGAACAGAGACAAGAAACGGAGACTTCCTTAGGAGTATTTTTTTTTCCCGGGTATAGAAAAGGACAGTAAAATTTTGATTTTATTATTTTCGTACCCCCAATACTCTCAACATTTACCCTAAAAATGGGCAAATAATGTCTGAACTAGCAATATTACGCGGGTGGGAACTGAGGCGAGCGGGGTCACTTGTTTTGTTTTTGGACACAGTCTGCAGCTTGCAATATCAGTTGAACGCGGTTTCTGGTCCTTTCCGTATTCTGCGTCCCTTAGGGGTTGAATTTCGAATAATCCTTCCTTATTCCTTGTCTACATTATAAAGGGAACCTCTGTGCAAAATTTCAGCTTTCCATGTCCAAGGGTTTGGGCTGGACATTGATGAGTCAGTCAGTCAGTCAGGACTTTTCTTTTTATTTATATAGATCTATGGAATATCTATCTTATATGTTACCTTCTTCTTAGGCAGCAGCGGCATTCTCCTGGTGAAGTCCATAGCCGAGGCGAAGTTGTCGACCAGCACGCGCGCGCCGCCCGCCGGACGCTTCTGTATGGTGCCGATGACCATGGCGCCGAACGCGCGGGTTGTGTTCATTACCTGGACGGAAATGCGAATTAAAGTATGAATACAATACAGAGAACCTACTAATATAATATGTAATTGTGAAAGTTTGTATATTTGGATATTTAGATATTGAGTCTCTCAACTCATTTATATAGTCCTACAGAAACCTCTGAGCCTCTACTCCTTCAGTACCAAACACCAATAAAGAAGATAACACCACTACAAACTAAATTAGGTCTTGAACATTTACAAGAAAGTCCAGAATTAAATGAATATAATACTGTAGAAGATATATCAACAAGTGTCGATAGCATACATGAAGATAATGAACTAAAAACAAGTTTAATCAATTATATCAGTAAGATAGAAGACTTTAAAAATAACAGTGATGAGGTAACAATACCTATAGGAAATATAGCTATAACTAGAAAAGAACCGTACAATGCTAACACTGTAGAAACAAATAATCCTTCAATTGGCTTAAAAATATGGAAATCAAACATTAAAATAGCTCAAGTAGAATTAAAATTGAAATTTAAAGATTTATCAGTAAATAATTTCATGCCTATGGTAAATAATTTAGACAAATATGATATGGAAGAAATTCGCAAGATAGTCAAAAATTATATCGTTGAGAAGTACGGAAATCATATAGAAATAAATGAGCCTTATAATATTGATAATAAATATACAGTTATAAAGGATTTTGATCCTAATGGTATGGATAGTAAATATAATTTGCTTTGGCCAAAGCAAATTATTTGATTATGATTTCCGTACTTCTCAACGATATAATTTTTGGATGTTTGTTATTTAATCACGCAAAAACGGCTGAACGGATTGGGATAAAATTTGCCACACAGTTAGTATGTAACCTGATGACCTTATAACACATAGAATACATTTTATCCCGATAGTAAGTTTCTGTGAGATCATTTTCGAACGGCGCGCGGGCGTAGCCGCTGGCACACGCTAGTAGCGAATATAATTGCGTAACTCATGATTAATCATAATCGGCTTCAATTTGACAGTTCAACAGTATTCATTGCGTTATTTACGTTGTTGAACAGACACATTTTTCGAACCTATGAAGCAATGGTTTAACAATCTGTTTCAAAACGAAACAGATTATGATGAATCGTGAGTTTCAATTAGAGTGCCATGCCGGTAAGGTTCAGACATGATTGGTTAGTCAGTGCAGTCTAGCCAATAATTTCAGTCAGTGGTAGCCCAGTGGTAAAGGCCGCGACTTACGAGCTGTCGGTAGTAAGTTCGCACGCTGACAGGCGCTTTACTTTGTGAAATTATTTCATTAGCTCTCACACACATCGTTGGGAAACCGACATGTCCTCAAGCAGAGAGAGTGAATATTCAAATACACGTGACATCTGGCGAAAACAAATCAGTCGTAACTCACCTCGGCCTGATCTTCCGGAGACACGATCAGTACCATGCCGATGCCGCAGTTGAATGTTCTCAGCATCTCCTCGTCTTGGACTGCGCCGGCGTCCGCGATCCAAGAGAACACCTAGATAAAAGGGCAGAAGTTACAAGATAACATGCGGAATATAATTTATTAGTAATTAAATGGTAACAATTAATAATAATGTAAATGTTATCTTGACGAATAACTACTGGAGACATAGGACTGGACGGTTAACGTGCGTCGGGCATTTCACCGTCCAGGTGAGTGCATCATGGTTGTTCTCACGTCGAGATATGGATATGGCTAACGTCGAGTACTTGCACAGGCATACCCAAGTAGCCAAGATTATTCACCAGCAACTTGCTTTGCAATATAAACTTGTGGATTCTGAGGTACCGTATTAAAAGCATGTGCCCAACCCAGTTCTTGAAAATGACCATTTCACGTTGTACTGGGATCGGTCTATAATAGGGTATTTTACAATTTATTATTAACTATTTTAATTTGAAGACTGGGCCGAACCGTTTAACAAAAAAATATATTGATATATATCCATTTTTTCAATTAAAAACGATTTTAATCAAATTCATTTTTCGTTGTTTTGAATTCACCGCCAAAACGGCCCTTACAATGACTTTTTTTATCACGTGACCACACATGACGTCAACTTTGTGTAAACTAAAGTAGCTGGAAACAAGTGAATGTCGAGTTTATAATGTTAATAAGATTTTTAATGGATAGAAAGTGGTATTACTGGATCCTAATTGCGTAACTCACGATTAATCATAAACGGTTTCAATTTGACAGTTCAACAGTATTCATTGCGTTATTGAACAGACACATTTTTCGAATATATGAAGCAATGGCAATCTGTTTCAAAGCGAAACAGATTATGAATCGTGAGTTACGCAATTAGGGTGCTGCACCCTAATTGCGTAACTCACGATTGATCATAATTGGTTTCGTCTTCACAGTTAAACAATATTCATTGCGTTATTTATGTTGTCGAACAGACACATTTTTCGAACATATGAAGCAATGGTTTAACAATCCGTTTCAAAACGATACAGATTATGATGAATCGTGAGTTACGCAATTAGGGTGCCGGTCTGCCTCTGTGCACAAATACTTCTAAAACTGCGCCACATGCGACAAAGCTGACATCACGTGTGGTCACGTGATAAAAAAATCACCGTTAGGAGCGTTTTGGCGGTAAATTCGATACAACAAAAAATAAATTTGATTTTAATATTTTTTAATTGAGAAAATGAATTTAAAACAATTTATTTTTATTGTTCTGTTACATATTTCATCCCAATCTTCAAATTAAAATAGTTTTTAATAAATTGGAAAATACTGTATTAGTCATTAGTGACAGGATTGTAACGTAACTTTTATAAAAATATTTAAAAATGTATTTCTTAAGGATAACAAAAAAAAATAACGAGTTAATAATGTAACTGTCATTGCGTACCAGCGGTATTAGAACCAAACGGCTTGGTACGTGACGTTGGGAAGAGACCAGACGGCATGATTTTGTTGATTTTCAAATAATAATTCAGTGAAAACCAGTGATCGGAATGGGCGGATCGAAAAATATACAGTCGTAAGGAAGTCTGCATTTTCTGTCTCTGTTCTCCGAAGTTTAGGCAAATATAGTCAGCCTATTCCGATCACTAGTGATAACCCACTTGACATAGTTCGTCGACTTTAATTGTTTTCTTTTTCATAAATCGTCTGGTTTTCGCCATATTGAATTTGCATACGGTCTATAGTGACACTCGCAAGATTAAGACTAATCGATTGACGCCGATTTTTATGATTCTTAATCATCCAAATCGGCCCACATGTTTGGTGTCTCTAGAGTGCCACAAAGGAACAAACATACATACATACATACATACATACATGGGCTGATAAACACATTACCCTTTGCGTTACGCAATCGGGAAAAAGGCACGGCAACGCATGCACGCAGTGATCTAAAAAAATGATGTAATAACAAGTTCAGTATCCAGTGTAGTGTACGTACGGGGTGCACGTGCCACCAGTGCGCGTTGAGGCGCGCGCGCACGGCGCCGGGGATGACGCGCGGGATGTTCTCCAGCAGGCCGCCGCCCGTGATGTGCGCCACGGCCTTCACGCGGTTGCTGCGCAGTGCCGGCAGCACGCTGCGCACGTAGATGCGGGTGGGCTTTATTAGCTCTTCACCTTTAAGTAAATGGGTGCAGCTTAGGATATGTAAAACAACCGACCCACGTGGCCCTTGTGCACATGGCAAAAAACGCCGAAAAAATCACAATTCCAATTGTGGAATTGTGATTTTTTCTACTACTAATAATTTTTATTTCTATGCAAAATCTGGAATTTACGCATATTTTTTCCATGGATGATCCAAATGCTGCTACTGACTGCCTGATCCAAACTCTAGCGCAGGAGATTAATAATCACTGAACATTGAAGCCGATAGCTAAACGCAAGAGAATCCTAAAACCATGGATAACTCCAGGACTCTTCCGATGCATGAGGAACAGAGTCATTTTACACAAAAGACACAAACAGTCTCCTGATAATGAAATCCTTAAAACTACCTACACAAGAGACAGAAATTTCTGCCATAAGATTCTTAAAAAGGTTAAAAGACAGTTCGATTCAAATGAAATTTCCAAAACTGGTCGTAACACTGTTATGGTATGTCAAGCGTATTGTTGAGCCGCACGATTGATGTTTGGTTACCACTAGCGCCATCTCTTATCGAATAGCGGAATTAATGGTCAGGAGCTTTCTAGAAAGTTCGATGCTAGAACTTTCTGGAACTATCGACATGTGTTCGATCAGGGCCGATATGTACTCGCACATTCTAGATGCTTCTACGGTAGAAGGTTCTGGAACTATCCGAGGGCCCTATATAAGCGGGAACGGAGCGCGTCCCGGGGTAGTTCATTGGAAGCGATACATGCGAGAACATCTAAGGCGATCTTCAAGTGCGACTTAAGAGTGATCCGTAGTGCTATTGTGTTGTGTTATTAGTGTGTTTAATTAAAGTGTTATTTTTGGTAATTCATATCGGCAGTTTTTAATTGTCACGAACCCCTAGCTCGTAACAGTATCACAAACACAACTAAAATTACTCAACCTCCCACGGGGTTACTTTCCTAATCGGAAACCCCTTCTCAATCTCATAACGATGTTAATTCATTTTTCGTAAATATAGGCAAAGATCTCGCTGATCGTTTTCGGAATGTAATGGACGGCTGCCATCCTAATTGCCAGTTCAATACCTCCAATAGTTTGAGGAGGGGACCGCACATTTGTTAATAATTACCGCCCTATTGCGGTGCTACCTGCCATGTCCAAAATTTTAGGGCGACCTATTAGTACAAAACTACGGTACAAATACTTATACTTACAGAATTCAAGATCTTTCTAGAAAGTTCGATGCTAGAATTTTCTAGAGCTATCGACATGTGTTCAGTCACGGCCGATATGTACTCGAACATTCTAGATGCTTCTACGGTGGAATGTTCTGGAACTATCCGAGGACCCTATATAAGTGGGAACGGAGCGCGTTCCGTTTTTGTTACTTTTATTTTTCTGTTACATATTTCGTTCCAATCTTCAAATTAGAATAGTTTTTAATAAATTGGAAAATACCCTATTGCCATACGGTTCCTACTGCCTAATATTATCAATGAGCACAATACGACGCTGGACGGGCGGGCGGCGCGTTGGGCCTATGGTGACCATGTTTGAGTATACAACTAGATAACAAGCTTATAAAGTGATTTTTCATAATACAGCCTTAAAATTTTGTACACAGATTCTTTACATAAGAATACTAGATACGTGTTTCGGGTTTCGCATATATTAAAAATAAGTTTGTATAGTTGGCTTACCTCTCACTCACTCACGCTAAACACGAATAAAACTAAACTCATAACATTCACTCTAAACTCCACCACGCAACACACACAAACTCCTTTTACACAAACTCATTCCTCAATTAGGCAAAAGAACGATATTTGCAAAGTACCCTTCACACGCTTTGCTTTTACTCAATGTTTCTTTTACTACCTTGGCCCATTTCTTTTAAATTACAGAATAACCAAAACTATCCCTTTACATCAATCCTCTTACGAAATGTGTAAAAAACTGATAGCAGACTTTGTAACAAGTTTAAACTACGACGACACGGAATATCTGCTCACTTCACAATCGTAGTGACTTCTCTAATACCCCGTATCTAAACTCAACCTCTTTCACTTCCGATTACATACACATCACACCTACGTCACAAAACACATACATACACTGCTACATCACAAAACACACACACCACACATACATCACAAAACACACACACGTAACTCTTTAAGTTAAATATGTTTGCACTTTATAGTCCTAAGCAGTCTCTATAAAAAATGTTTGTGCCCCTGTGAGAACCCGGGCTGGCGAACCTTAATACAAGTTACCATGTAACCTAGCTACGACGCCAGATTAAATTATGTTACTTGTTAATTTCTTTCTATTCGATTGACCCTAAATTATATTTATTGTAACAGACTGTACCACACTTTCGAAATAAATAAAAATGTGCCTTATTAAACTTACCCAGTGTCAATCCCTCCTTGCTGAAGGGAGCTTTATCATTGAGCGCGAGTCCAGTCTTCTTCATCAGTTTGTGGATCAAACTGAAACCGTTGCTGTGCACGCCGTTGGATGGGAGACCGATGATTATGTCGCCCACCTGTTGAAAATTACATTTGTTATATTTAAGGAAAAATAAGTATTGCTACCCAGGGTATTTCCGAATTTGCAACTGATGATGTGATTAAAAGAATGACACGAATTCTGTATCAATGAGTTAATTCGATTCCATCATACTCGAAGGTTAAACGCCACAGGCATGGAACAGATGTGTGGTGGTACTCTTCTTTAAGAAGGGCAACAATGCCCTGCTTAAGAAGCCCATCCCACTTCTGAGCAGTGTCTACAAGCTGTTTTCAAGAGTTATCATTCGTCTCACGCGAAGATTTGACGACTTCCAGTCTTCCTCACGAACAAGCCGAATTCCGTAAAGGGTTTAGCATCGTAGACCATATTCATACATTGCGGCAGGTTATACAGAAGACCAAAGAGTATAACCTGCCTCTTTGCTTAGCGTTTATGGACTACGAGAAAGCCTTCAAATTCAATCGAGACTTGGGCTGTACTGCAGTCTCTCCAACGGTGCGAAATGGACTATCTGTACATCGAGGCGCTAAAGTGTTTGAATGAAAACGTAACTGTCTCAGTCCAGCTCCAGGATTGGACCTATCCTTGCAGCGAGGATGAGACAGGAAGACGAAATATCTAGGAAACGCTTCACCGATGCATTGGAGGATGTATTCAAGGATCTGGACTGGAGAGGAGCTGATCTTCGATTTTCCGACGATATAGTAGTCATGGCTGAGACTATGGAGGACCTCAGCACATTGCTCGATGACCTTAGTAGAGCTTCCGAAAGGGTGGGTCTTAAAATTACCATGGACAAAACGAAAGTCATGTCTTATGCCCTAGTCACACTAACTGATCGCGACGATAGATCGTGGTGGAGCAAAATGACAACATACGTGGACTGTTTAGTATTTATAATAATTAAATATGAAATTACAAACGCGGGCCCAGTTGAGGTGGGTGGACTCAACACCCACCCACATGAAAATCGGAAACTCTACACTCGACGTTCTGAGTGTTGAGACGACGTTTATGTTTACTTAGGACAAACTGTCCTGTTAGGTAGGTCCAACTTCGAGAAAGACGTCAATCATCGAATCCGACTCGGCTGGACAGCGTTCGGGAAGCTACGCATTATCTTCTCATCCCGAAAACCGCAGTCTGGGGACGAGTCTTTGACCAGTGCGTGTTACCATTACCAAGGCCCTGAAACGTGGTCGCTCTCACTGAGCCTTCAGTACAAGGCTCTAAGTCACTCAAAGGGCAATGAAGAGGGCTATGTTGGAGATCCAAGATAACCAACATAGCCCGGAGAATTCCCGTACTTAAATGGCAGTGGGTAGGGGACACTGCTCGCAGAACAGATGGCCGATGGAGCCAAAAGATTCTGGAGTGGCGACAGCGTACTGGAAGACGTAGCGTTGGAAGGCCTCCCACAAGATGGACCGATGCTCTGGGGAAAACCGCAGGAGTGCGTTGGACGCGAGAAGCACAGAATCGGTTGAAGTGGCGGTTCTTGGAGGAGGCTTATGTCAGGCATGACATAAGCCTCCTCCGTGACGAGGACGTGTTTTGGCTGAGATGATGATGATGATGCTGAACTTACCGCAATATCATTGATCTTGGGCAGTATCTGCGACCTCTCGACCACTCCGAGTGCGAAGCCCGCAATATCGTACACTCCCGCCTCGTACATGCCCGGCATTTCAGCTGTCTCACCACCTTTATAGGAAAAAGTAATATTAGCATAGCAGTCACCACAGCTTTGACAAAATAGTCGTTTATGAAACTGATGCTTAATTAGGGGTTTTGAAAATAGGCGAGGTATTCAATAGTATCAGACGAGTGTTGTGATACCTAGCTAAGTGCAGTTTCAAACACTACTTTATCTACTCTCATCCATTGGGATTGAATCTACGAAATAAAAAATCAAAGTTAAAATACTAAGAAATAGTTTTGCAAGGCTATTAAATTGGCCATTAGAAAAACATAATTGGTAATAGAAAACTCACCAATCAAAGCCGCAGAAGACTGCCTGCAGCCCTCGGCGACGCCCGACACAACATTCCTGGCCACATGCACATCCAGGGAGCCACACGCGAAGTAATCCAGGAACGTCAGCGGCGCCGCGCCATTGCACAGGATGTCGTTCACACACATGGCCACCAGGTCTATGCCGATGGTACTGTGCTGGTTGATTTTTTGGGCTATTTTGAGCTTGGTTCCTACGCCGTCTGCGGCTAGGACAAGGACGGGGTCCTGTGGCAAAGAAAAAGGAGATGAGTTAAAGGTAATAAGAAGAATCATTGAAAAAAATAAGTATAACAGAACCGGAATACATGTTTAGCGGTTTCACTTTAATTGTACTTCAAAGTTTAAGAATCGTTTGTGCGTTGAGAGCGATTTTTTTTTTTATTTGTCTCTAATTGAAACTAATAATATCATCATCTGCCTAGCCTTTTCCCAAGTATGTTGGGATCGGCTTCCAGTCTAACCGGATGCAGCTGATCAATCCAAAAACAAATAAAATGTGGATTAGAAAAAACAAATTGTGACAAGTAAAAAGCTTCAATAGCGGTAAATATAATAAATGTTAGTAACTGAGTTAGTATAATTAAATAAATAAATACACGATGTAATTAATAGTTAGAATATTAGTATTTAGTGAGTAGTTTGAATATTTTTCATACCTTGTATTCTTCTTCAACAGCTTTCAGCTGGAAGCAGCCTCCAAACCCACCCAGACTTCCGAGCACACCAGAACGTGATGTAGATCTGCATAAAAATACCATTTAAAGACGTGTTATTCGTATGCAAGGGAATTGGCGTAAACCAGAGGAAGCTTTAATTTTGTATGATTTGATTTAGTTTGAAGGCCTGTAACCACATACCTCGCCAAAGGCTTGATCATGGACACGAGAGAGTCTCCCGCTTCGATGTCCACTCCGCTGTCCTTGTAAGAGAGAGACTTCTGCGGAGACGCGCGCGTGCTCACGTACGGAGATGTTAGCGGGTGCATCGCTTCTTTGAAGTTCTCTACTACGACCTGGTGGCCTCCTGATGGAACAAATATAAATAAAGTTTATTAAGAATGCTAGAATCATTAATAAAATATCAAATAAGATCTCGTATAAGAAAAGCTGGATAAAATAAATCATTTTCTTTCTTTCAAAACAGTGTTTGTGCTGCTAGCGCCACTAATGGTGAGATTTGGCAGTTTTCTCTCCCATTATGACGACCGGCCCTATAATAATATATAAAAGTATAACTTGGCTCCACACACCTTCCCTCCCCATGAGCTCCACACTGCCCACGACGGCGATGTCGCCATCCACCAGCGCCAACAGTTCCTTCACACACACGGGGTCCACTATCACCAGCATGCCCACGCCGCAGTTGAAGGTGCGGAGCATCTCGAAGTCCGAAACCACACCTGAGGATAATAGACATAATATAATATAAATTCGTTATTTTCTCTTTCACAAATAAAACAAGTAAAAACGTAATAAATACAATTAGAAGGAACTGAACTTGGATTTAGGACAAAATTCTTTTTAGTAATTTAAAATAGGCTGAAATATTTTATTTGTGGCAGACTAGCGCCTAAACCAAGCCGAAGTCTGTATTTTAGGACACCAGGACCCCACCAAGAAGCTTAAATACAGAGATGGAACATAACAATACTAAGTGCAAAGAACACATTTCATGTTTTGGTGTTGGCATTGCATGTATAAGTTGGCATTGTATATACATGCTTTACTGATTACGAGTCGTAATCAGTAAAGTTCAGTAGACACAGTGAAATATAGCAGAGGAGGGAACAGTGTGTGAATGAATATTGTGATAGTGAATGTGTGGTGTGTGGTGAGTGTCTGTGAAAGCTAATGTCTAGTATAAAATGTCAGATGTTATAAATACTACAAAAAAATATAGTTTAATTTTAGTCTCTATTATCTTTTCTTTATTTCCAGGCGTGCTTCACTTGGTTGACAGTCCAATCCTAAGAGCCATGCAGAGACTTACTCATCAGGCACTTAGTTGAAGATATGAGAGTGAGTTTTTGTTAAATTGTGAGTGGTAACATTAAATCAAGAAACTTAAAGATTTATCAGTTAATATTAATTTTTAAGGAGCTAACTAACCTTTAGCTTGCAGCCACCCAAATACAGGCTTAATATTAAACTTAGTAGCATCCAGCCTCACTTTGATCCCTGGAGGCAGGATCCTGGGGATGTTCTCCAGCAGGCCACCGCCAGTAATATGGGCCAGCCCTTTGAGCAGCTCCTTCTTGATGGCTGGTAATAGGGCGCGCACGTAGATGCCCGTGGGCTCTAGGAACTCCTCGCCGTAGGATTTGTTTGTGGTGCTGAATGCTGCTGGCTCGTTGTATCTGTAAGAAGATTGGGGTTAAGTACCTGTTGTCTGTACAAAATGCACTTGTGGATGTCAATTTGTATTAGAATACTTATACCTGAAATTATATATTTTAAATCACCTTTAAGATGTTTTTCATTAGACAAATGAAGTTTAATTTACAACCTCAATTTTACCTGACAATTTTGCAATTATAATTTTCATAATTTCTATATTCAAACAATAATGATTCCAATAGTTATAAGATAATGTACCTAATACTAAAAAAATCGAAATTCAAATAATCTGAATTAAACGATTTTTTTTTTAAAGCATTGTTGGAAATAGTGGTGGAATAAAAAGTTGACACCTTCGAAATACAGACGAATGTGTTAATTTTAAAGAAAATTAGTAAAATAGCTAAGCGCAATCTGACCTGTGCCCCGACTCGGCCATGATCTTCTGCACCAGGCTGTACCCGTTGCTGTGCACGCCCGTGGAGGGCAGCGCCAGCACCACGTCGCCGGCGCGGATGTCGCGCGAGCGCGGCAGTTGCTTCATGTTGTCCACGACGCCCACCGCGAAGCCCGCGAGGTCGTACTTGCCGATCTCGTACATTGACGGCATTTCCGCTGTTTCGCCGCCTAAGATGGTGAGAAAAGAGATTAGTTGTTTTTTATGTAGGAATGGAACGTAGATGTAAGTGAGACGGATGACGTATGCCAAAGGTCTATGCTTGGGATGACGTGGAAGATATTTAAAAAGGTACAACGACAGGAAGGTTTAGATTAAGGACGTAAAGACGAGAAGTATTTAAATAAAATTGCTTTTAATTTATTTAAGAAATAAACATTTATTTTACTTTATCTGACCTCAGTCCTTTTATTCCTACATATATTTTATCTTTTTAAATTTATTGTATTGTAAATGTGTCATTTGATTACAAAGTGGTTGCAATAAAAAAAAAATTAGTAGGTATTATTCTCAAGAATGTCACGGAAATATTTTACCATAATTGGTTACGCGGAAAAGTAAATTAAAACAACAAAAACCTACTTGGTAGGTAGTGTAATGGGACGTTGAATGACCGCGTGGAGGCTCAGAGAAAATCGGTCTTTAATAAGGGTTACAGGGATGCACGGTACCTTTAATTCCTCGTTAGCTGCTCCTCAGCCCGTTTCACTGCGGTTTTCACGTACAAAACACCAATTTTCACAAATTTTCTAAGTTTCTAGGGAGCACAATGTTCTCGACACCAAAACTTTTAGCCAACAACACAAAGGTATTTTGAATGTCTAACGATGGCCGCTCACTTCCGTCGGGCATTCGCCATCTCGTTTCCACGAGTACAATAGATTCCGTGCAAGGAAGGGATGGGAAATAGGGATGTATTACCAACCAATTAGTGATGTTGCCAATAATGAAATTTAATCTATGATTTAAAATTAGCGCAACCATCCCCCCGGGCTTGAAGCGATGCCTTCAAGAATTGAAGCTTATTTACGAAACTAAACGACAAACTAAGCAATAAACTACGTACCTAATTACTAATATTAACCTAATCAAAATGACGAAATTGTCTAATCTATTGGTTAGGTAATGGACAAAGACGAACGACGGGGCGCAAGTAAGAGCTAGTCTTCGTCTTAACCCGAACGACGCGAGTGACTCCGGTGGAGTCAGGGAAAACTTCCTCCACGACACCCAATGGCCAGTGTAGTGGAGGCGAATTATCAGTTACAAGAATCACGACCGTGCCGACAGCTACTGGATCGACCGGCATGTTCCATTTGCGACGCGATTGCAAGGTGTGGAGGTAACCGCTCCTCCAGCGCTTCCAAAACGACTGTACCAGTTTATCTAACAATTCATGTCTAGTGATAGTAGTTCTCTCGTCTATTTCCTCGGCAGGCAAATATCTTAAAGGCGTGAGATTCAAAAAGTGCGCTGGAGTCAAAGCTAGCGGTTCCGAAGGATCACTAGAGAGTGTCCTGCAGAGAGGCCTAGTGTTCATTACCGATTCGACTTGGGTAAGAACAGTACTTAATTCCTCGAATGAGAGAATCGTGTCACCTATGACTCGATACAAGTGCGACTTTAGACTTTTAATGTTAGCCTCCCAATTGCCCCCAAAGTGACTAGCAGTCGGGACATTGAGTGACCAATCTAAGTGACTATCAGCTAGCATGTTACCAAATTCGGTATTATGGTATTTTGAACAAAGAAATTCGTGAAGTTCCGAAAGTTTGCGTTTAGCGCCTATGTAGTTAGTCCCGTTATCCGAATAAATCCTACTCACCGGACCGCGCCTTGACAAGAACCGCTTGAAAGCGCCCATAAAATTAGCTGTGCTAAGGTCACCAACAAGTTCAATGTGCACGGCGCGTGTAGTCATGCAAACGAACAGACACACGTAGGCTTTGGTGGAACGAAGACCTCGACCGCGAGACATAGTAACCCTAAACGGTCCGGCATAGTCCGTGCCCGTGTGAACGAACGGCTTAGCGGATTGGACGACACGACATGAGCGATGATCCGCCATTTCCGGGAAACTTGACTTGGGACGAAGGCGGAAGCAAGGAATGCATTTATGGATCCTATTCCTAATTAAATTACGGGCAGAAAGTATCCAATACCTTTGACGTAAGAGTGACATCAGCAGGTCGGGACCTGCATGACAGTTTAATTTATGATGGTATTCGACGAGCAAATTCAAAACGGGATCTTTACTTGGTAGCAATATGGGATATTTCCCTTCATAACTTAAATCCGAATTTCTTAAACGGCCTCCGACTCTAATGAGTCCGTCTTTGAGAAACGGCTTTAAGTGTCGTAAAGCAGGACTACAATCCTTGCCTTCCCCGAGTCTAGCAATCTCAATGGAGAAATGAAGGCGTTGACACTCACGAAGAACGAGTAATTCAGCGAAGTCGTAATCCGACGCTGACATGCGATAACTAACAGGTAACAACCTGATAAAACGACAAACGTAAATTACTACTCGAAGTAATTTACTCCAAGACGAGATGCGATCGACCAAAGAAAGAATAGGAGATCTTTCATTTGGTACAGCGGATAGCATCCCCAACTAGCAAAAAGTGGTTTTTAAACTATCCTAGAACCATCATTTATCGAGGACTATATGAGACTTATATCCTCATATAACCCTGGAAAAGGGCCCACTTTATAAGTCTACTTTTACTTATAAGGTATTTATATCAGACCGCTGAAATGCCATATACGACTATAATGCTCCTGTAATTGAGTTACGTCAACGCAATTACTCCTGTAAATCTCAATATAAGTAAGTTATAGTCAAAAATGAGATTAGAAATGTATATTGTCAATAGTCGAAGTGAAGGTATCACTTGTTGTGCTCTGTAAAAAAATATTTTAGGTTAGTATTTATATGAATCAGAATTTATTAATGTCAACCTTAGTAGAAAAACAAAATCTTATTGTTGTCAAATTGTTAGTCTTATAGCTTAGTCGTCGGGGAATGTAAATTTTCTGTGAAATCTATCATGGTTTTGATAAAAAAATAAAGCGCCTCTTGAAATTTGCTTATTTACATTTTAGTATTAATTAATATTAAATAAATATTATTAAGGCAGCTGCCATTTTCTTGGTGAGCATTTCCAAGTACGATATAGTGCTAAAATAAGTAATTTTAGCATTTCCAAGCGTGACATAATACCAATATAAGTATATTGGTTCTATATTGGGTTATCTCAAAACCGAAAAAGATTCGCCATTGTTACCGATTAGGGTTCCGCAATGACCAGATGAAAATCGATTGATATTTATAGATAAGTAAGTTAAAGGAATAATTTAAGGGTTTGTTCTACGTGCAAGGTATCAGTTTAAACATGGTTTTTATTTGACTTAATTATATAACAGGTTGCCGATGGTTTAAACAAGACTATGCCGGATATGTTCCTGGATATCGATCGATTTTTAATCAAAAAAGATTTCCGACCTTGAAAGAACTTAAAATGGCCTCGGAGTGTTACACATTTCTTGTTGTCTGAGATATGTCCCGGTTGTCACAGCGTGGTTTCTACATCATATAGGCCGAAACTGGTATGTCGAACTGTTGAAAACTGGTAATCCATCAACTTTTGTTTAGAGAAATCTCATTTGATAAACAAGGAACATTGTGATAAAAAAAATTCAAACATTTGATCAAACCGTTGTGCTAATAGTGTCCTGGGGCTGAAATACTGATGTGTAGGTTTTCTCTATTGGTATCTAGTAATGTTCGTGCGTCTTTAGGCAAAACATTGTTTATATTATTATTTAAAATTTCAAGTAAAGAGTTCAATGCAGCATAGAAATATTGAAATCTAAGGCCAAGTTATTAATAGAATCACGCAGTTCTAAATTTTGTTATAATCCGAAAGTTCTTCCTTATGATCACTTTCAACATCGCTCAAAGATTTGGTACTTTCCTAGTCTGAACCTCTTCCATCTAAAGTAGTAAGTACTACAATTATCTTGCCGGAACCCTCGCTAGAATTCGCGATACGGTCTTCACCAGTTAAATTTAAAAAATCGTTGCTCACTGCGGTTAACATTTCTTTATATGTTTTTTTTTACTTTTCTTTTATCAGATCGACTTTTTTAAACTGCTTCCACTTATTAAAATCCATTTTCAATATTTGTAGACAAAAACAGTTGTAATCAAAATGGCTGATGTTAAATCCTACAATAGAATTTGCAAAACTATATAAAGCGTGTTTTCACCTGTACTGGCCGTTTCAAGCAAAAGTGGCTTCTTAAGAGATTTAACCAGGATTGTTTGAGATTACTTAGACAATAACACTACTGTGGAATACCTATATAAATATGTCTAGGTTAAAACGGCATACGATAAATCGATATAGAGAACACTTTATCCTACCGAGTGCTGTTATAATCTTGGTGATCAATTATTTTTTAAACGTGGATATGAAATTCATTTAACGCTTACTTTTAAGTTTCTGTAAAACCAAACCAGATACATAAATGATTTACAGTTATTTAACTTTAATTTACTTAAATTGGTCATACATTTTTAGCTTATAAGAGGTTATAAGTAAAAATAACAAGAGTAATTGCTCCTCAGTGTATATATTCCTGGTACATGCTCCTACAGGAGTATAAAGATTTAAATGGTCCGCAGATGATATCTTATAGGCACATATAAGTCTGAGTTACCGGAGTAATTACTCCTGAGTGCAATTACTCTTGTTTCATGCTTTTATAGGAGTCTTGATCCTATATTTGTCAGGAAATATGATCCTATATACCGATATAAGTACAAATTTTAGGATTAAACGTACTTGAGTAAAAACAGCATATATTTATGCTGTTAAAAGCGCAGTAGCGGCCACCAAAACTATCATCGGAGTGTTATAAGTCCACGTAGCATTATAAAATCGCACTCCAGGATTATTTTGCTTGTTGGGTCGAAACCTTCTTCTCTTCGGGTGCTTCAGGCACCGACGAAGGACTGAAGGGAACGACAGGCCACTGTGAGACGTCCAAATGGGCCCACGGAGGACCACTGAACCAAAGCGGGTGGTCAACTATTTGAGAAGGCGTGATACCACGTGACAGACAATCTGCGGGATTGTCTGTACCGGATACGTGATACAAATTTTGTGGCGACAAGTCGCTTTGTATTTTCGTCACTCTGTTGGCCACAAAGGTGTTCCACCGATGGGGCGACGAATGTGCCCAACAGAGCGCGTCTGTCGAATCCGAAAATGCGAATATATTACGGAAAACAATGCGGTGCTGACAAGCGACTATGACATTTTTTATAAGTTGAGCTAGCACAAGAATGGCACAAAGCTCTAGACGAGCGAGAGAAACGACTTTCTTAGGTGAGACCTTCGATTTAGCGGTTAACAAGTAAACGGTATTGCCATCGCTATTTTGGACGTGGAAGTAAATCACTCCCCCGTATGCCTTCTCACTGGCGTCTGCGAAAGCCAAGAGGGTGACCACACTATCGGCAACGATACCAACGTGACGTGGGATTTTTATATTACATAACAACGGGAGCTCTTCCGTGAAGCGAGTCCACAGCCTGACTATATCCTCAGGTGGGGTATCATCCCAGTCACAATTACGCAGCCAAAGCTGTTTGATTAGAAGTTTAGCGTACAAGACGACAGGTGCGACAAATCCCATGACGTCCCATAGTCTAGCGACACACGATAATATTGTGCGTTTAGTACAATTTTGTGCGGGAGTATTGACTTTCATGCTGAAGTGATCTGACGTAGGCGACCAGCACAAGCCCAGTACTTTCTGCTGGTCGGACTCATCGAATTCTTTGACAGCTAGCAGACGATGCGAGGGTGGAATCGACTCTAAACCGGCTTGAGAGTTAGTGGTCCATTTAACCAATTCAAATTGACCAGCTTTCATGAGGCCTATCATCTCCGAGGCGGTAGAAATACCCTGGTCTTCCGTGAGGACGGAATGGACGAAATCATCCATATACAACCCTGAAGTGACGATATTTTTAGCCTGAGGGTAGGAGTCACCCTCATCCTCTGCCAGCTGCCTAATAGTTCGCAGCGCATGGAAGGGGCTAGACTTAAGCCCGAAAACAACACGATTAAATTCATAAACCTTTAAAGGTTCTTGCGGGGAAAAGCGATACAAAATGCGTTGGAAGCGCCGATCAGATTCTCGGATTCCAATGCTGAGAAACATCTGACGAATGTCTGCGGAGAGTGCAACCGAAAACAAACGAAAACCAACGATAATATTAAACAAACTCCCTTGCAGGTTTTGTCCACCGTACAAGAGATCATTAAGCGAAATGCGGGAGGTAGTTTTACAACTACCATCGAGAACGACACGAAGTTTGGTTGTGACCTTATCATCCCTGATCACACCATGATGCGGAATAAAGTACGAAATTTCTGAAGAATCAGAATTTGCAGGTGAAATATAACCCTTTTCTAGGTATTCGAGAATGACGCTATCATACGCGACCTTTAATTGTGGAGAAGCTTGCATCTTCCTTTCCAAGCAGTAAAACCGACGTTCACTTGCTTGGCGCGAGTTACCAAGAGATTCGACATCACCCTTAAAAGGCAGAGCTACCACGTATCGACCGTCACTATCCCGAGTGGTGGTGCGTGTGTAAAACTCCTCACATACCCTGTCATCCGAGCTGACTACAGGGGGAACATCCACCTCCTCCAATTCCCAAAATTTCCGGACCGCAGAGTCTAACGAGTCCGCGGTACAACAATATGAAACGGTTGAGTTGTTATCAACACGGACCGGCGCGTCACCTACTATAACATAGCCAAGGACAGTTTCTAAAGCAAGCGGTGATACATATGGCGGCTGTCCTTGAACTTTATTCGACAAGAGTAAGTGTGGGTAAATCGAAGCACCGATCAATACGTGAATCGGGCCTGGCGAAAAATATGTGTCGTCTGCCAACGGCAAGTTATTGAAATTAGACAAGACCGAAGAATTAACCGTAGCAGTTGGTAAATGTTCAGTAATTTTATCTACTACCAAAGAGTCGACACTATAATTTATGTTACAATCGAAGCGAGAATGAAATTTAAATTCTACGGAACCCTCAATTATTTTACTTGAACCGCCTATTCCTTTAACGGTGGAACAAGAAGGTCGATTATTTATGTTCAAACCTAAGCGTTGACAACACTCACGTGTGATAAAGTTACTTTGCGAAGCGCTGTCTAACAATGCGCGAACAATGTGTTTATTACCATGAGAGTCCACGACAATAATACGCGCAGTTGCAATTAAAACCGTCGCGGGACGTCGAGATAAATAGTCAATTGTATTTTTACCGGCTGATAGTGCACACAGCGCGACGTCATTGCGAGCGGAGGCAGCGTTAGCGTCACTAGGTGCCGCATTAGCAACGGTAGCAGACGCGGCTTGCTGGGCCCCAAAGCACAACAAAGTATGGTGCTTTCGATGGCACTTTTTACATCTAGAAGTTGACTCACACACGGAAACACGATGACCACTACTTAAACAATTTATACATAAATTGTTAGACTTTACGAAGTTAAAACGCTGATCTGGGTTATAACTATTAAATATCCTACATTTATAGATGTAATCATGTTGCTCACTGCATAGACTACATGTCGTTTTCTCGGGACCAGAGGTGCTGGCGTACGCGACTGTAGACTTACGTTCGAATGGTTTCTTGTTATTGGTGACCCTAGCAACAGATGGTGAAGTACGTTCTAACATTTTTATATGGTCACGAACGAAACAATCCAAATCGGAAAAAGATGGAATTTCGAAACCATTAGATCTTAGTTGATAATTAGTTTCGAAGGCACGCACAGTATCTTGGTCGAGTTTCTTAATAGCGATATATAACAAAATTAAATCAGCGAGGTCAATGACCTTTATGTTTTTTAAAGAAGCTACAGACGACGAGAATTTATCGAGAAATGATTCTAAATTATTTGGGGTTCCAGTCGAAATAGATTTAAATTCTAATAATTGATCTAAGTATGAAGTTGCGGACTGACGCTTATCTTCATACCTTTTACAAAGCAAATCGAAAATATGGGGGTAGTTATCAGCTGATGGATTTATTCCAGCACATATTGAACGAGCCTTGCCTGTTAACTTTCCTAACAAATAATATAACCGCTCACAGTCTGTCAGAGAAACATTATTATGCACTGCGTTTTTATAGCTAGCGATAAATAATGGCCAATTCCTAAGATCTCCGTTAAATTCGGGAATTTCGATAGGAGGTAATCGAGGCGACCTTTTGACCTCATTACGAGATTGAATTTGCAGTTTCTCTTCTGCTCGCTTTACACGACCCAAAAGGTCTTCGAATGAAGAAAGCGCCTGATAGGAGACAGCGCAGTCAGGATCTAATTTGAGCTCATGGGCAGCAATTTGATCCAATATGTTTTCGAAGTCCATACGCAATGAATCTACTGTTTTAATATCACAGAAGAAGGACTCCTTATCGAATCCTTCTAAGTCGATTCCTTTTGCTTGGTCGGAGATGGTTTGCATGCGAGCAAATATCCGATCGCGTTTCGATATTAATCTTTTTAAAGTTGCGTCTGCCATATTAGCGGCTTACGACTAACTAAATAACTACGACAAGTAGGTAGTTCTGAAAAGACTATGAATCGATTACACTCCACAAATTGCAATAAATGTTTTTGTAAACGCACGATTAAGTATGTATTCAATAGGACAAGCTAAGAAAATGTGGTTCTTTGTTTACCTACTGAACCGGTTATGACTGGATATTACGAACGAGAAAATTATAAATTAATATTGCGATTTAAGCGGGTCGATACGAAACGAAATATTAGATGTACCTACAACGATGTTGATATTTCCTGGGTCGCGAGACGAAATAATTAATTACCTACCTACCTACGATAGTTTAACGGTTTGCCTAACTTATTTGTTATGCTTGCGGTTGTGAGAAATCTAACTTACTTGCTAGATTACGACAATACGACACGACGAGACGATACGATATGAATAAGAATGCGAATTTACTACTATTAGCGGGGTTTACGAGAATCTACGATATAAGTAGGTACCTAACTTACCGGCACGGGCGCGCGCGCGGCGCGGTTACAATTGCGGATTTTGCGACAAATTGACCCAGGATAGGGGAATGGTTGACTATTCACTGATTCCAGATGGAATCCGGCTCGAAAAGGACCAATGGTTACGCGGAAAAGTAAATTAAAACAACAAAAACCTACTTGGTAGGTAGTGTAATGGGACGTTGAATGACCGCGTGGAGGCTCAGAGAAAATCGGTCTTTAGTTTCTAGGGAGCACAATGTTCTCGACACCAAAACTTTTAGCCAACAACACAAAGGTATTTTGAATGTCTAACGATGGCCGCTCACTTCCGTCGGGCATTCGCCATCTCGTTTCCACGAGTACAATAGATTCCGTGCAAGGAAGGGATGGGAAATAGGGATGTATTACCAACCAGTGATGTTGCCAATAATGAAATTTAATCTATGATTTAAAATTAGCGCAACCAATAATCTTGGCAAATAAATTAGTTTTTTTCGGCGGTGACAACATTGACACAACTCACTTAAAACTTCCCCTTTACTTGAAAGCCGACGAATATCTTAGGTAGGAGTTTTAGATCTCAGATGTCTTTTATACCTTCGCCTTTAAACAAATAGAATCAACCTAATTTAAATTAATTATTGTCCTAATCTTTAACCTTTAAACACTACATACCCAATAAAGCGCAGCCCGACAGTAGACAAGCATCGGCGATGCCCTTCACTATCGTAGTGGCTACGTCGACCTGCAGCCTGCCGCACGCCATGTAGTCGAGGAACGCGAACGGTTCGGCGCCGGCGCATAGGATGTCGTTCACACACATCGCGACTAGATCCTGGCCTAATGTGTCGTATTTTTGCATTAGTTCTGCTATCTGAAATGGAAATTTTCTGGGTCAGAAGATGAATAAAAGATAAGTATGTATATCTTTTACAGAATAAAAAAAAAGTGATTCTAACTTTATCAGTTTTTAGCCAAACAAACGGAAAATCGGGAAGACAAGAACTGCAAAATAGAATATTTGGCTGCAAAATTCTGTGCCTGAGGCGACATCTACATCGCCATATGCGCACTACACTTCACAGTGACGTCACGCACAAATACTGCATCGCTCGAGCAGATTTTACTTCGTGACTAGCATAATGTCTCGACAGCAATCGACGAGCAGTTTCCCACTAGACAAAACCTCCGTTTTTTCGGAGGATCCTCCATTTTTTAGAGACGTTGAGTGAACTTTTCACTATGTTCCTCATACCTCTATATGACTTTAAAACAGCCGAGTATAGTTTAAATAAATACCATGATTTGTCCTCCTGCCTTGAGCTCACTTCTCTTCTATGATTACTATAATATGAAGCTGTCCTTCCTACCTTGAGCTTAGTGCCGACGCCATCAGTGCCCTGCACCAGCACTGGATCCTTCAGACTGGGGTCCATGGCTGACAATTGGAACAGCCCACTGTAGCATCCCAGTCTGCCCAACACGCCTCTTCTATGCGTGGCAGTGGCAATAGGTTCTATCTGCCGAACGAGAGTCGCGGCCGCGTCAATGTCCACACCGCTTTGCAGGTATGAGAGCCCGTTGATTCTGGGTAAGAAGTGGAAGTATTATTGTTTGGTGTTGAATGTAAAATGTCAAATTGTGATGAGTGGATTGAGGCATGCCGTATAGTAAAATGTTTTGAGACTATTTACTTAAGAGCGTTTGTTCTGAAAGTTGGCAACGTCGCAAATAGCTGTCAAATATTTACGTGAAATTACGTGTTTTGATTGATTTGGCAATATTACTGTATGAAAATATGAAATATCGCTAGCTAACTATCTAAAATACAGATTAAGAAATGCAATAATTAATGTTTTAACATCGAATATTTAGTTTTAGATGTAAAAAAAGAACTTGGAAACTTTTACACCTAAAACGGTTACAATATCTAATTCAGTATTATAATTGCAAATCATTATTCATATTTTAGATAGTTAGTTAGTGATATTTCATATTTTCATACAGTAATATTGCCAAATTAATCAAAACACGTAATTTCACGTGAATATTTGACAGCTATTTGCGACGTTGCCAACTTTCAGAACAAACGCTCTTAAGAGAAAAGCGACAGGGAAGCCTGCGAAATTCAAATTTTCTTACGTTTTTTTGCAATTTGCAGGTCACTGTCAGGTTGTATGTTGAACAAAATATGAGTCGCGACTGTTACACGTATGTATTTCCATAATTATAATTATTAAAATCATCAATACAACACTTTAGTTCATTTACTACCATTGAATGACTATTTCACGAAAAAGTCCACCTTATGTCCCTACATCATAGGCAAATAAATGATTTATGTTCTATTCTATGCATGCCCCGTGTGATGGTGATCACATGGCTCTTAGCTTATACCCATTTCACATTTTTATTCTGTTAGTTGGTGGCAAGGCTATCTGATTCAAAAGCCGGATTTTGTTTGATTCCTATTATGAGGCGTAGTCTACTGTAATATCGACTGATCATAATCTCTTGACTATGCGTTAGATTGTACTTACTTTTCTAAAGAGAGAGTTTTATTTTCATATTTTACTTTTCCCCTCAGTGTTGTTTCTGAGTTAGGTATTTATGAGAACTGGTATCATATTTTTATCAGGTGATACAAAATTGTAAACTCAAAATGCTGTTTGCGTTTATTAATTTTTGTCATGCGATGCAACTGAAAAACTGGGATGATAAAACAAACAAGCAAAATAAAAACGTTTAAGTAAAGTTTATTTCAAAATAAAAAAAGTACAAAAATGTTTCTCAAACAAAAATACAAAATGAGGTTTTATTTAAATGATTCTTACCCAGTTTATCCCATTATAAATGCGAGCTAAGATAAATGCAAACGTTAATAAGGAATGTTTGATAATAATTAGTCAATTTATATCAGGAATGTATTTATATGACGCGCTCTTTGTCGGAGGCATACATGCTGAAACAAAATACATTTAATTTTTATGCGTTTCTATGAAGACATGCAAAATTTAATATGTGTTTAGTGTGAAGATATTTTGGGTAAATGTATATTTTAATAATTTATAATGTTAGTTATGGATTACTTACATGCTCTTTTCATTTAAGTTTCAATGTTAAATTAAGGTTTTTATTTAAGTTGTGAAGACGACCACTGAGAAAATATTAATATTGTAATTTGCAAATAATGTGCAGAATTGTGAAAAAGCACGTTTTTGGTTATTGTTTGCTACAAAACAGCTATATTTTTTTTAATACATTTATATTAAAAAAAAAAAACATTAGACATACTTGGTAAAAGCTCTATGCGCGATATCCTTCCTGTAGTGCGCTCCGGGGAAGTCGACCAAGCCCGCCGCAGACGTGGCCGCGGCCGCCGCCGCCCGCAGCGAGGCGGCGCGCGCGCACGCGCACAGCACGCGCCCGCCCGCCGTCACCAGCGAGCCGTTGGCGCCGCGCGCCGTGCCGCTGTGGAACACGGCCATGCCGGCCGTGGACTGCACCTGGCTCAGGCCTGCGGCGGGACAAACAATCTCTCTAAAATATTTCATTTGACTACACAGAAGACTTGATGAGCAGTAGTGGCCTAGTGATATAATGGCCGCGACTTATGTACCGCGTGAGTTCTAGGTCATAAGTTCGAACCCAGATAAACGCTTTACTTTGTGTAAATTATTTAATCACCACTGCTCTCAAAACGGTGAAGGAAAAAATTGTGAGGAAAACGGCATGTCCTAGAACCAAAAATTTGAAGACTTGTGACATACCAACCCGTAATGGGCCCGCGTGGTGGATTACGGCCCGTTCCCTCTCACCGAGGAGGCCTTTGTCCCAGCAGTGGGAAAATTATAGGCTGATAATACATGCATGTAATGCGCACAGAAGACACAGCTTAAAGAGGAAACGTCATGGTAGTCATTTTTTTGCAATTTACAGTGTCAGGCTCTATGTTGAACAAAATATAATTCATGACCGTAACACATATGTCTTAACAGATTTATAATCATTAAAATCAACAATCTATCCTCTAAAATTCATATAATCCCATTGAATGAATATTTCATGTTAATTTTTGAATTACTCTTAAGACTTCATTAAATAGTAATTCAGTTAACTAGAAATGGAATTCTAGTTGATGCGGAACAAAAAAAATTACTAAAATACCATCATAAAACCAATCAAATCTTGCCAAAATTACTTACCGCTAATAACGCAGCCCTTAGTGGATGTTTCAGGGTATCCCTTGGATGCGATGACGACACCGACAGCAAACAGTTTGGTGTTCCACGTCACTTGGATCTGCTTCAACGTTCCCTCCACGCATGCCTAGAAAAAGTAATCGGAAATGTTGTCTTAGTGCTAGTTCTGTATTTCAGCGAAAAAATATCCTACAACTAATATTATAAATGCGAAAGTTAGTTTGTTTGTTTGTGACGCTTTCACGCTAAACGTCTAAATTTGAAACACATATAGACCATGATCTGAGTTAAGATATAGGCTACTTTTCCTCCTGAACAACAGCTAGTTTTTAAAGAAAGTGCCTGAAACTCACCCTCATAACCTTGTACAGGTCAGTCTCCAACAAAGTCATGAGCACCTGTGTCTCCGGGTCGCCGAACCGACAGTTGAACTCCAGCGTCACTGGTCCTGACTTTGTCACCATCATGCCGGCGTATAGGACACCTAGAAATAATGAGAAATAGGTAAGGTTTTATAAGGTGAAATAATATGACATAACATCACGCTGTATTCCCCGAAGAGTAGGGCAGAGGTGTACCTTTAGTACACCCACATTTCGCCAGTAATGTTTAAGTCTCATGTGATAGGGGGCGGGACTATTACCATCAACCAGACTCCGGGCTCCTGAGAATTTCCAGATGAAAAACCGAATAACACTTTGCGCGACCCGGGAATCGAACCCACGCTCTCATGCTCAGCAGTAGCGCTTGAGACCATTAGACCAATGAGTTAGTTTTATACGGTAATCAATCTCTGATTAATTAAATGGTGGACATAGTGTTAAAACTGCATTTTTTTTTATGAATCACCACGGTACCAATGCAGGTTTTTCGTATCTTTCCTCGGTTCAGGAAAATATTTAAACGCGTAGCATAGATATTGTCAATGTATTCTTCTGTGCTTTGGTAACTTAAAATTAGAGCTTAAAAATACGTTTGGCACTCATTGTGAAGACTGGGGAGCTCAAAACCGTTCTTTATCTAATTTTTGCCTCACTTGTGACATATTTTTACAGAATAATCCACTCTCACTCTCCACAATCATCATCTAGCGCCATTTCATAGATCAAAATCGGGACTTATCGAGTCATATAAAATGCATTTCAATCGAGCATCACTCCTCATTTTAAGATTTGCTAAAATAATGTGTTGACGAAATAAAGAATAATTAATTTTATCTACAATTTCTGTTTGACCTATAACACCAGAAAGAAGCATTTCATGATGTAACGTTGTATGAAACGTAAGAATGAATTTCATTGAACATAATAGTTGAAAAAAAAACCTCTTCCATACATTTATCTGTAACGGAACGCCTTGGCAACTGGAAACCGGGCAAACAAACAAACGCAATACTAAAAAACAATTGCTATCCCCGATCGTCCAATTAAAAAGCGACCTTATCTATACGGCAACAGGGCGTATTATCGTTTTATGTAGTAGTTAATTTAGATGAAATCTTGTTTATTGAGTATTTATCTAGCGGTAATTGTGCGTCCGCGGTTGGTGTAAACTGTAAACAATGATGGGTCAAATGCCATTGACATACGTAATACGTTTTGTGTGACGTAAAAAGTGTTCAGTTTTGAGGCAAAACTGTTTTGCCTGATGTGTTTTGTGATAAGATTTGTTTTTATGATGTTATAAACTGCTATTTGTTATTATGGCTAAATTAATGACGCTTGATTTTCTTGGTCAAGAAACATAATTATGTCAATATTGTTTGAGAATTAAAATAATGAATTGAATTTACACATGACTTGTATCGTCTACATAAAGGAAAAGTTTTTATCCAGTGCGCAAACTGTAACCATGAATTCAGCATATCATTCTAGACCCCCTAGCGCAGACATTTTTCGCCGGTTGTCCAAAAAAATAATCAGCTGTTCCATACATTTTGACCGCGTAGGTATTGCACTTTTCTATGAAACAGCTGATTTTATTTTGTAGATTAGTAGCTGAATTTATGGTTACAGTTTGCGCACTGGATAAAAACTTACCCTGTATGAAATACTGCTTAGCAACTGGAGCAACTTGGATTAACTTTTATTGTTGCTTCAATTCATGGTACCTACCTACGCCAGAAGCAATGAAATCGCACCGTGTAAGTCAGTCTTAATAGCAAGATTATATATCTCTCTCGCTAAACTGTACTGATGTACCCGATAAGGTTCTAAATTGATACCATACAAGGTACCTCATCTCAATATAGTCACAAAGATCATGAAACGGTTATTATCAATACATAATTATAAAATGCTTTGTCCTGAATGACTGCTTGACGGATCCACGCACAGCCTAAACCGCTGATCGAAGAGACCTGAAACTTGGAGGGTGTATTCTTTGTATGATGTAGGCATCCGATAAGAAAGGATTTTCCGAAATTCTACCCCCTTTTTTTTAGGGGGTGATAAACGGGACAAATTTTTCTCAATACATTTTGTTAGTCACCTTTTAAACGCTTTATGCCTTCGAAGTACCAGGTTGTCATAACTAAGTAGGAGCGGAAAGCGCTTACATTTTAACTTAATAATTTATATATTATAACAAAATTAATAACGTAAAAAACAATTAAAAATCCTATTAGAACCATTTTCGACTTCTACGCGGACGAAGTCGCGAGCAAAAGCTAGTGGACAATATTTAAAGAATAGCCAATCATAGTGATATATAGACACTAATGTATTCAATAAACCTAGATACAGGAGAGTTGTATAAGCCATTGTATGGTCAATCTATAAATATAACAATATTATCTACTTTGACCTTATAGTTACTACTAGTGAAGTCCCCCGTCCGCGATGATGCAAGTTATCAAGTATCGATTAGTTTCCTGAATCTTATCTAACGACATTTTTAGACTTGACTACCTTAAAGAAACACACTCACATAGTTAAGAGTAAGTCCAACAACCTTATTCAAAAGATCCCTTATTCAGAGTAGATCCCTTGACCTAATTCAGTGTTTATATCTTTACCTAATTCAAAGTAGATTCTTTACCTTATTCAGAGAAGATCCCTTTACCTTATTCAAAGTAGATCCCTTTACCTACTTGGGCGTAGACGTTTTTACCTAATTTAGAGAAGCTATTTTTACCCAATTCAGAGTAGATCCTTTTATCTAATTTAGAGAAGCTATCTTTACTCAATTCAGAGTAGATCCTTTTATCTAATTTAGAGAAGATCTCTTTACCTAGTTCAGAGTGGATCCTTATACCAAATTGAGGGTAGACCCCTTTACCTAACTGAATTTAGATGCCTTTGCCTATTTTAATCTTCGTCTCTTTACCTAATTCAGAGTCGGTCCCTTTACCTAAATCAGTGTATAGAACTTAACTTAACTCAGTGTAGATCACTTAACTTAATTCAGTGTAGATCAGTTTACCCAATCCAGATTAGATCCCTTAATCTCATTTAGAGTAGATCCTTTTACCTAATTCAGGGTCGAATCCATTACATAGCTCTGGGTAGATCCAATTAAGGGTGAGACCCTTTATTTGATTCAGGGCTGGGCTCTTTATCTCACTCAGGATAGGTACTTTAAAAAAAATCGTTTATTCCTATGAATAAATGTTTTTTTTTCTATGAGTACAATTTGATAATACTTAATTCAAGGGCGACTATAGAATAATTACTAAAATAAGCAGCAATCCCGCTGCACGCCCTACTTTGTTTATTCTTTGGTTTAAGTTACAACTTACAATAATACCCCATCTTAAATCCATCTCCATCTTTAATCGAAATTCAATTTTATACACAGACCGATTTATTACAAAAAGCGATCTAACTTAAGTTCTAGCCTAAAGCTCTGAGCCTAGATTTTGCATTTCAAAATTTATTTCGATTTGGATAAAGTTCTTAATACAAAAATGACCACTTAGCACCAGACTAAATTGTCAGTTTCAAAAAAGAGCTGCATTCTCAACTCAAAAACTGGTTTGGTGGTTTAAACCAGATCTAAATAAAAACCCTTTTTTGTAATAAGGGGAAACTTTTATTTTGTACTTTAGTACATTATAAAATATTGTATTAGCAACGTAAAATCATTTAATACTAACTTCGTCTATCTTAAAATAGTACCTCTACCTAGAACTAATCATAAGACCTACAAATAAAAACCCTATACCTAAGGATTAAGTTCCAAAATTGTGTGCTGTTGCCCTTACGGATAACCTATGACTTATGTTTAAAACATAGGAATTTTCCAAACAATACGCTTGTTATTCATAAAGTCGATAGTGCTAATAATATAGAAATTCGTGTGTAAAATAATTTTTCATTCGATTTGCGATAAGACGGCTTTTATGACGTTATCTACAATTATTAATGGACGTGTGCAATATTTTTAAATATGGTCGCATACAATTTCACGCCTTATGTCTAGACCTCTTAAGGGAAATCTAGTCGCGGGCTCGAACACACTGGGTGGACGTACAACGTTATTGAGTGAGATGCAGGATCATTTATAGTAAAAACCGGCGCGATTTTTTTTTTTTTTTTTGGAAATGTCCTTGGGAAGATCGGGTTTTAGGAAAAAAAACCACTGCATAAATCAATGACCAATAAAGTTTTTTGAATTTTTCGCTATTTGTAAGCTTTGAATTTAGCGGGATACCCTGGTGGCGTCCCCCTTAAGTTATAATGTGACAAACACGCCTTGCGATCTTCTCCACTCCTTGACATGGTCCTTTATCAGACCACGGCCTTATTTGTGGCTTCCTCACACCCTATTAAAAAAGAAAGATGATTTTCATCTTGTGTACTGTGGTGTCTTCAATATTTTCACTGCTGAGACTAAGGCCTATGCTCTCCGTGAGAGGGACCACAAAAAAAGGAAAATTTATTTGGCGAGATCACCATAATTACGTCATCAAGCCTATAATAACTTAATGAGTTAGTCAAATATGCTTTTATATTATTGCATGGCTCCTGTTTTCGCTCGAAATAAAAGCGATACTTAATAACACGCGATGCATCGGCATAGTTTATAAAACATAGAAGATAACGATTCAAAGATGGCAGAGTGCACGGAGTGGTGCATCAATGCAGCGAGAACCTGTTTTTATCGGTTCATATACATAATGCAAGTGTGCGGTAGATACGTTGCTGATATGGTATTAGATGTTCTTCGAATAGAACAGGGCAGCTTTGTTTAAAGAGGGAAAGTAAGACCAAAAACTCAGCTAGCTACCTTAGTTTAACCATACAAGTTTCCAATATAATTCAAAAACATATACATACAGTATTAACTTATTTAAAAACATATTTAATGAGGCAGGGCTATAACGCATTGATGAGTTTATAGATGACGACAGCCAGAATTAAATGATTTGTGAATTATTTTTGTGATTTTTTACTGGTTATTGAATTTAAAATTTAGATGCAATGTTAGTGATTATTTAATTTATAGTTAGTGAATTCATGACATTTATTTATTGATTACAGATATTGTTGCATTTTAATTGAAATCCGTAATGAGTTTTAAATGTAAATGGTTTTTTAAAATAAGTATTTATTATTATTTGATTTATCATCAATGTATTATTTTCAAGACAATGCATCTTCATACGAAATAAATGACTCATGACTCGCTAGGACAAACAATTTTCTTCTTTCACTCTGTGCGCTCGGTTCTTGCATGGTGAAAATATTTTTCCCTCACCTAACCTTGCTATAGGGATTCCTTAACTAAACTTTCAATAGTCCTACGTCGGTTTAAGCACTTCTCCGGTAGTCTCGTTTCTCTGGACTAAACAGTTTCTCTAATAAGCCTTAGACGACCGATTTTTTCCTAGGACAGACTACTTAATTCTAAAATCACTCGTTTCTAACCGCCTTTCGCAGCCGTGGAGCACACTATTGTTTGTATTTTTTTTACTTTGTTATTGTATTGTGTTTCACGAACTGTGTCCAAATAAACGCATTAAAAAAAAATCTTAATTACACCCTTTTACTTTAACATTAAATCCATACATTAAACTCACAAAAGTGACAGCACAAAATAAAGTATTAGAGCGACACTCACCAACATACTTAATCCCCTCGGCCTTTAAACCATCGACAGCTCTTTGCAGCACCTGTTCCTTGACATCCAGCAGCTGGTCAGGGGTGATCAGTGGGCAAGGAGCGTAGGCCCCCATGCCGCCGGTGTTGGGGCCTATGTCGCCGTCACCCACGCGTTTGTGGTCCTGAGCGGGAGGCATCATGGAGACTGTCTCCCCGTCTGTGAAAGCCAGGACCTGGAAAGAAGACCTGGTTTTAAAAGTTGGTGGCAAAATAAAAAAGAGTTGTTTGTCTTGATCTTCTTGTCTCGAAACGGCATAAACTGATTCATTCTTCAAGGAGAAGAGTTCATGCCGTGGTACAAATTATTAGCCGGAGCATACAGGGTGGCAGAGACAGCGACGAGCAAACTGTTATCATGGATTCTGTACATGGGACACAGGACTCCTCTTGTGAGAGAATTCATTACATGATTCTAAACAAATATTTATCTGTTCTTTACATTTTTAACGCGGAGGTATTGCACTTTTCTAAGGAACACCAGATTTTTTTTATAACCGACGGAATTTTTTTTTTTTTTTTTGTTTAATCGTCGATTTCGGATCAGAGTTGCAATTCAGTGCTGGAGGAACGATCAAGTGGAACTTAACCCTTATTGTTGCATGACAAGCAGCTCATACTTTTCAACATATTATACTATTATTCACGTGCAAAAACCTCTTGAATGTTATTATCAGTAGTTACGTAACTATCAACAAAACTCATATGGACTAACTTAATTCTGTGACCTCTAAAAGTATCGAAAGACAAACAACTCTGTTTTTCTCTCTAAAACGTTTATCAACAAAAATACTGACTAATTACAATTGGTACTTAACTCATCAGTTATCAGAACCCCAATGGCTGCTTAAAAAATATGTGAGGAATTGACCTCCGTTATCTTATGTTGGTGTGGTAAGATACTTAAAAAAATTCTCGATCAATATTAAAATAAATAAGCAACAACAGTTCTGGGTATTTGTGACAAGGTATGTGTAAAATTCAGCCAGCACAGTTAATTTTGTCTTAATTATACTTAGGGTCATGACCTGATGTATTATTTTTAGCCTGTGTTGCCATCGAGCAAATAAATAGATTCGGCCAATATAATTCGCCATTGTTTCATCATCATCATTTCAGCCGAAAGACATCCACTGCCGGACATAGGCCCCAAGGTTTTCCCCACTTCGACCGGTTCTGTACTTCCCGGATCCAGCGGATTCCTGCGGCCTTCACGAGATCATCGGTCCACCTTGTCGATATACCGCACGCAATATCTTCTGGTCCCAAATACCGCAGTGTCTCAAGACGAAAGTCTTTGATCAGTGCGTGTTGCCAGTGATGACCTATGGCACTGAAATGTGGTCGCTCACAACGGGCTTTATTGGAAGGCTAAAAGCCATATTCATACTCAGTATATCGTGGCATGTGCAATAATTTGCATCATGTGATAAAGGTTAAGATCGCAAATGACTATGTGAACAACATGCACTTAATCACACAAGTTTTGATCACTTAGCTTATTTTCGAATACGACACTGACCTACAGATATATCGTGATTTGTGGGTAACTCAATTTCTAACAACTTACGATCTGTTGAAGAACTTCAAAGAACGCAACTCTGCAGACTACTTTCAAACTCCTGAACCCCAAAAAATATCTAATAAGTACTCACGGAAACTTCATCACCCTCGAGCAGTTCTTCAATGACGACGGTCTGTCCAGCTGATCCATACTTGGCATCTGTCAGGATCTCGTCAACTGCTTGGCAAGCCTCCTCCTTAGTGGCTGCGACCACCACACCCTTGCCAGCGGCTAAACCTGAAGCCTTCACTACTAGGGCTGGGTATGTAGCGCTAGAAAGAAAGAAGTTGAATGTAAGTAAAGGTCTTGATGATCAGCAGAGGCATTCTTTTGGCAGGAATGTTGATGATGATGATATTGGTGAAGGAACACTACTTATGTCAATTTTTTTCCTTATACAGGAAGCAGGGACAACGACGTGCAACCTGTTACCGTGAAATTGCTCATCAATACATTTTCAAACAACGTTTGTTTGAAACTGCAGATTTTTTTTGTACGTTTTTATCATTATTTCGACTTTAACGCATGCAAGCAACCAGAACGTTTACGTTTATAATGAAGTAATTTAACCAAGCATTTAACCAAGCATTTTTGTATTTAGCATATTTTATTAGTCACCATTCTTTTTTTTAGGTTTGGGGAGGCCTATGTCCAGCAATGGACGTCTTTCGGCTGAAACGATGATGATGATGATGAATTTAACCAAGATTTCAGCACAAAAACTCGCGCTAGTCAAGATATTATTTTCTTTAGGGATGTAGTTCTCACTAAAAGTTTTGTTGTAAGCTTCTAATAAATGGTCTAGTCCGGTTATTACCACCAGTCACCACCACAGTAGTTACCTATTTCTGCTGGTAAGACAACCTTATGTTGGTCTTTTCTGGTGTAAAATTTTAAGGGTATGTATACCGGTGGAACTACAATCTTTTACGAAGGCATTTCAATTTATCTATGTATGTTTGGGGCGTAGATGGCGGGACGAACTTGACGCTTACCTACATAAGGGATTGGTTCATATTTGCCCAGGGTCGAGTTGAGTGGAAAGAGGAAAGGGAGGCCGTTGCAGTGGGACAATACAGGCTAATTGATTATTATTTGAGAACTCATCGTCACGAGACTCTCCGACCTCTATCAAATAAAAAAATCCCTGAATATGACTTCATCCGGCTATTTTAAAATCAATCTTAATTATAAAAGAGTTACTATCTTTCTCCGTCGCTATAATTGCATTAAGTAGGCCAATGCTGTGACGAGACGTTATTTTTATATTGTTTACATAATTAATATGTTGGTAGACATCCTTGAAATAATGTCCTTTGACTTAATTAAGTTTATCTTCATTATGAGATTACCGGAAACTGTTCCGTCACCCCACCGCATGGACACTGCTTGAAGTCATGAATAGATAATTTACAGCTAGTATTTTTTTCTTGTTTTTATTTAAATTGTTTGTTATTTTTTTATCATACCTATGCCGTACCGGTTGACGTCTAATTTACGTCAACTCCGGCTGTCGCTGGAAACCGGCCTTGGGCTCTATTTCATTATAGGGTCGTAGCAGTATGCTGAGCGATGGCCGTTTAGCGTCACACGGGTGGGT